>CM077028.1:59889879-60528603 GCA_039090855.1 Macrothele yani
CGTGTTGGACGGTGTGCTCCAAATCCTGGATAATGCAGTACGGCGGCAGCTGGCGTTTCAACTGGTCCCACACATGTTCGATATCCGGGGAGCGTGAAGGCCATGGATGTGTCTGGATATGACGTAGGCAGTCCTGGGCAACCGGAGCCGTGTGCAAGCGGGCATTATCCTGCAGGTATAGCGCACCTGGAATCTCGGCCAAGAATGGGAGCACATGGGAACGCAGGATCTCATCCACATACCGCTGGCGCGTCAATGATCCACGTGCCACTACTATAGCTCATCGGCTATCGCAGGCAATGGCTCCCTAGACCATAATGCCTGCAGTAGAAGAGGTGTAGCTCGATAGCGAGGTTGGGATTGTGCCGTTGACCCGGATACCTCCACACCCGGACACGATGATCACCTGCCCCCAAAACGAAGCGGCACTCATCGCTAAACACCACACATCGCTCTGCCCTGGCACCACTGCACACGGAACCGGCGATGTTCCGGTGTTAATAATGGCAGCACACCTAAGGGGCGCTGAGATCGCAGATTCGCTTCTGCGAGGTGTCGGGAAATGGTTCGTGGGCACACAGGAGCCGCTACATCTGCCTGTATAGTGGACAGGGTCCCCGTGGGATCTGTTCGTGCCTGGCGCAAAGATTCGTCGATCCTCTCTACCGGTGGTCCTCCCGGTCCGTTCGGAGCCGCTCCGCCATGTGGTAGTGCCGTCACGTGTCCACTGCTCCCAACACAGTCGGACTAGAACGATCCACGTGTCGGGCTATACGGCGCGCCGACCACCCTGCGGTTTTCAGCTCGATGATCAGGCCTCTCTCAAAGTCCATAAGTTGCGTAAATCGACGTCTCTGGCGTCTACCCAGCATTCTTGTCACTCTGTGCTCTTGCTTGCGTTGGCCGGTGCTTTTCGCTTTCATGGGGCATCGACTACACGCCGGTTTATAAGGTTGCCTGTTCGTGCTTGCAGCGCCACCACAGGGTGTGCCGTTTTGCGCACGCGCACCAAATGTGGATCATTCGCATATCAGCACGCACTCTAGCTATCTGAAAAGTTTCGCGGTTATAGCATGTTTCCTTCTAGGTGCGCAAATTCCATTGTCCGTGAGTGTATTTTTTATAAACATCCGATTGAAAAATATTATTTTTTCTTTTCATGCCATTTATATGAAAGATTAGTTTAGGTACAGTTTCGTTTACAAGTAATGCACAGATTTTCCGTTAGGGGTCGTGAAAGTAAATTGTGTTTTCTCCGATATCTCTGCTTTTAAAACTCCGATTTAAAAGAATTCTTCTTTCACCGGATATGGCTCTGGATGGGAAATGTTTTGCAGTTTTTGTAAAGAATAGTTTGGCCGCCAGGGGGCGTCAGTGTTAATTTCTGCTTCTGGTGTATTTCCAGCAAAATATGAGCTTCCGTAAATTGATTGCAAAAATTTCGTGAACCAACACCGCTTTCGTCGGAAAACCTTTTGCAAATACCTCTTTTTTAAAATAGTACATAGTTTTCCCGCAAAAGGCTGTTGGTGTGCAGTATGTATATTTTATTTTTGTCCATATCTGTGCTTCTAAGATTTCAATTTGAAGAATTCTTTAATTGTTGGAGAGCGTTTCCGGCGCGAAATGTTTCTCGTGTAATTTAAAAATTTCCAAGTAATGTATGGGTTTTCCGCTATGAAAAATTTCGTTTTCCCCGACATCGCTGCTTCTAAACTTCCGATTTGAAAAATTCTTCCTGCACCAGATACAGCTCCTGATGGGAAATATTTTGCATATAATTACTAATATTTGATGAAGAACAGCCACCAGGGAGCGTAAGTGTCTACACCTGATGTATTTGCCACAAAATCTGAGCTCCTGAAAACTCGACTGAAAAAATTCTTACATGCACCGATACCGCTCACATCGGAAAACCTTTTGAGAATACTTTCTTCTTAAAATAATGCATGTTTTCCCCGCTAGGGGGTGTAGATGCATATCTTATTTTTGTCGATATCTCTGCTCCTAAGAGTCCGATATGAAAAATTCATTCTTTGCTGGAGAGCGTTTCCGGTGTGAACCGTTCCTCGTGTAATTTCAAATTTCTTCCAATGCACAAGTGTGCAACAGAGGGCGTAAGGTCAAGTTTTCGTTTATAGCAATATCTACGGGACAAAAAACCCGATTGAAAAAATTCTTTCAGATACTACTAACTATGAAAACTCTTTGTGTTAATTTTCTTCCCAAAATAATGCACAAGTTCACCGCTAGGGAGTGCAAATGTGTAATATGTTTTCAGCAATAGCTTTGCTTCTACATCTGTGATTAAAAAAATTATTTCAACACCGGGTGCCATTTACCTTGTGGAACACTTTAGGTTTGAATTTGAGGAGTTTTATAGTTCACAGTTCTGTCACTAGGTGGTGTTTGTGTACTTCTGTTTGGTGTTGCATTTACGCTTCTAAAACCCTATTGAGAAATTTCTTTTTTCCCTTTGCCATTCGCTAAAATAAAGATGGCGAGCATTATACTCTTCAAATAATGCACAGATTTCCCGCTAGGGGGTCGTAAAGGTCAGAAACTTTTTCTCGCTATCTGTGCTTCCGGGAACGTATTTGAATAGTTTTTTTTTTTTTTTGTTGGAGGTTTAACGTCCACCGTAAGCAACTCAGTAGTCTATAATAAGCAGTCGTCGCCCGTTAGACCACTGCGCCACCGGGGGCGGCTTTGAAAAGTTCATTCGCCCTTAGCGTAGCTTTTACCACGAAGAATATTTTTCGCTTTTTTTAAACTTTTCCAGAATGCAATATTCTTCCGCTAGAAGATGTAGTGTAAAGTTGTGTTTGCTGCCCCGGTGGCGCAGTGGTCTAAGCGCTGGCTTATGACCATTCGTCCGTGAAGGGTCCGGGTTCGAATTCCGTTGAGGCATGGGTGTTGTATTTATCTTACGGCACGGGCTCTCTCCCTTCCCTGGAACCAGTGTCCCTAAATTAGGGACAGGCGACTGCTTATAGCCCATTGAGTAGCTCACGGTGGTCGTTAAACCTCCAATATATAAAAAAAAAAAAGTTAGGTTTTCTTTTACATTTCTTCTTTTAACTGTTTGATTTGAAAATCTGTTTGTCTCAGATATTCCTTCTGCTATGAGAAACTTTCTGTGCGCCTTTTGTTAATTTTCGTAACATACTTTTCAGCGGCTGGTAGAAGTAAGTAGCTGTTTCTATTTCTGGATGTTTTATCGATTGTAGTAATCCGGTTTTTTTGTTTTTTTTCTGACCAGTTCCAAGGACTTCGCCGCCCCGGTGGCGCAGTGGTCTAAGGCACTGGCCTCTGATCATTCGTCCGTAAGGGGTCCGGGTTCGAATCCCGGTCAGGCATGGATGTTGTGTTTGTCTTACGGCACTGGCTCTCTCTTCCCTGGAACCAGTGACCCTAAATTAGGGACGGGCGACTGCTTATAGCCCATTGAGTTGCTCACGGTGGTCGTTAAACCTCCAATCAAAAAAAAAAAAAGTTCCAAGGACTTCGAATAATTTTGATAAATTTTATTCGCGTCGGAAAAGATTTAAAACACGTGCTCATAACAACCGAAAATTCGATGTCATCTTTCTTGTTTTAGATATATGTTTGATTAAATTTTCGGTTGCTCTTCTCGGCGTTAAGTTTGGTCAGTTTTATGAACGAATAGGGGTGCAAAATAATGCTTCTGGAGGGGCTCAAGCTCTTTTCTTTTTGTTTTGTTTTTCTTTTTTATTGAAGGTTTAACGAGCAACTCAGTGGGATAAAAGCAGTCGCCCGTCCCTAATTTAGAGCCAGTTGTTCCAGGGAAGAGAGAGCCAACGCCGTAAGACAAACACAACATCCATGCCTCACCAAGATTCAAACCCGAACCCATCATGGACAAATGGTCAGAAACCATCTTTTAGACCCCTGCGCCACCGGGGCGGCGGCTAAAGCTCTGTGAGGACCCTCGTGGCTGCGCCCCTGACTCTACTTATGATGACGCATGCAAGACGAAAAACAATTTTTACGCGATTATTAAATGTTATGAGCCTACACATTTTCGCAGAAGGAAATTTAGTTCCAAATCGTCAGTGGTGCACCCAGAATGCCTCTATGAGAGTAGCCAAAAATATTGAAGATGTAAATAAAAATTCCTCGGAGAAAGAACCTCCTAAAATATTGGGAAACGATAAAAATATCTCCGCCAATCGCCATATCAGTTAAAGTCGTTTCCAGTGGTTAATAAAATATATATTCAAAAACATGCAAATACATTTAACAATAAGGAGCCAATAACAAGAAACGAAAGACCAAGTCACCTCATTGGGAAGGCCCTGGCATCTGCCCCACACCCCCCCCCCCCCCCCACCACTCCCCCTGAGTGCACCTCTGTACATCGTAATGTAGATCGTTCGCGTCCGGATGCCGCATACGTGATATGTTTATATTTTTGGTTATCTGGACTTAGATGTTCACGAAGATCAATAAAAAATAAAGAAAAAAAAAACGTAATGTGCGCACATCATTGTCCTTTTCGTGACCTAATATTTTATTTGTGCTGCCATCTAGTGTACATTTATAGAACTACCAGAGCGGTAAAAACAATTTCAGATCTTTTACCGATGTTCGAACAGTGGCGCACCCAGAATTTCTTCATGGGGATGGCCTAAAATATTGAAGATGCAAATAATACCCTGGCGAAAATATCTCCTGAAATATTGGAAAGCGGAAAAAATATGTTCGTTGTCTTAAAGTGCTTTTCCAATGATTCGTTGAGTACATATTTAAAAAGCGCATACAATAATATTTAAAAAAAGCAGCCAAAACAAAGAACGAAGAATCAAGTGATATCTCGTTGAATGCGCCACTGGAGCAGGCTTGCAAATGAGACGAAACAAAACGCAAAAAACGGACAGTACCATGGACGCCCATAACTTAGTTTTCAGGGATGGCAAACCGAAATTTTAATTACGAATAACTTATAGAAACACAATATATGCAAATTTCTGCGGTGTCTTCTTGTTATCTAACCGTTTTTACCACACTCTCGACACATAAATTTAATTGGAAACCAGAAGACCAAAATAGCTACAGGAAAAGAATAGGTAAATGAAAATATACAGCATGTAAGGATAATAAGGAAATTTCTTTGTCGTTGTTTTGATCTTTTGGGAAGTTGTGTCACATGCGCCACGAAACCTCAAGGACCATTAAATTGGTCATCAAGAATGAAATAATACCTTCAAGACAAATTTCCGGGATATCTTTGTCTAATAGTGACTAGCTGCTGAAGAGCATGATATATTTTTCATTTCTTCACCATACTGTACGTATGTGCGCTGTTTTCAAATATACAATGGGAAATTTCGTTATTACTTTCTACTGTAATTTTCCACTTTTTCTACTGAAATTGTCCACTTTTTCTACTGAAAATTTCCAATGTTTTTCCTATTTTTTATTTTTTTTCTGCTTAAAAACGTATTTAGAAATTCTATAGGAAAATTAGGGATCGTATTACCGCGAAAATCTCTGTCGTGCCATCAAAGGACGGAAAGGTCATGATCGGGTTTCCAGGGAAGGGCAAATGCCCCCTTATGTGGGCGTCCATGGACAGAACCATTGCTTATGAGGGGAGAAATCAATATTAACTATATTCCCGAATCTATCAAGCGAACACAGTGTTTGTTCACTACTGCTCAAGCAAAGTAGTTTTATACTTTTCAAAATATTACTCCTTAGTCATCTTGCAATAAAGTTTTCTATTTTGTAAAAACTAGTAGTAGGTAATGATTTTCATTGAATGGTACACGGGCGTCACAGCCTATGGGGATTCGGGGAGTCGTACCCCCCCCCCCCCAAATATTTTGCTAAATGGGGAACCGAGGGACAGGCAACATTGACGTGGGTAAATGTTTTTATTTTTGCAAATCAATTAAAACATTGGGAATATTTTTTACAAATAAATTAAAACCTTGAGAATTTCTTATTACTGTACTAAATACAGTAAGACTACCGGTTTTGTACATTGTTATAAATATATTGTTGACACTAACCTTTAAAAGAGCGCAATGTAATGATTTTACCCCTAATTACTCGTACAGTCAATACAGCTGCCATAAATTCTGGTTATTACTTCATGAAGTATCTAAAGGTGGATAAATTGACAGGGTGGGGGAAGGGGAAGCTCTCAAGTAAAAATGATACATTGTTTTATAGTGGGAAGGTAAGGGAAGACATATCTCCCCCCCCCTTCAATAACCAGAAGGCTTATGAATGGTATACAAATTACAAAGGATAGACCAAGTTGTGTAATTTCAGACTTTGAGCCTGGAGACAGGGGCTTGAATTGGAGCCCCAGGTGTTTAAAAGGATGAGAAACGTAAAGCATATACGGAGCATGTTCACAGTTTTAGAACGAATTTCCAGCAATATACGAGGACCGTCCACAAAGTAACACCCGTTATGAAACAAAAACAAAAGAAACCGATGTAGTACGAGTGAAAATACGAGGGTTGCGCCGAAAGTAATGCAAAAGTGGGCTTAACTTCTTTTTTTAACTGACAGAAATCATTCAAATTGCACATGCTGGTAGAGCAACTCTTCCTCTATAGTAACCCTATAGAGGAAGAGTTTCTCTATCAACATGTCAACATGCTATTCAACATAGTCTCCATCACAAGCGATGCATTTGCGCTATCGTTGAACCCAGCTCTCGAATTCTTTTTGAAAAAATTCAGGTATGGACTGTACCCACTTCTTCACAGCCACTTTCACCTCGTCTGTGTCCTCAAATCGTTGTTCCCGGAGACTGTCCTTCATTGGACCGAACAGCTGGAAGTCGGAAGGGCGCCAGATCTGGGCTGTACGATGGATGGGGGACCACCAATCAGCCTAATTTGCTGATCGCCTGATTTGTTGCCAAAGATGTGTGTGGTCTAGCATTGCCATGGTGAATGTGGATCCTTTTCAGATTCTTTTTCCGTCTCTTCCTCCTTATGGCTTCTCTAAGATTCTTGACTGTCTCAATGTACCACTCGCTAGTCACGGCCACGTTCCAGAAAATCTTCCTCCTTATGGTTTTCTCTAAGATTATTGACTGTCTCAATGTACCACTCGCTAGTCACGGCCACGTTCCAGAAAATCTTCCTCCTTATGGCTTCTCTAAGATTCTTGACTGTCTCAATGTACCACTCGCTAGTCACGGCCACGTTCCAGAAAATCTTCCTCCTTATGGTTTTCTCTAAGATTATTGACTGTCTCAATGTACCACTCGCTAGTCACGGCCACGTTCCAGAAAATCTTCCTCCTTATGGCTTCTCTAAGATTCTTGACTGTCTCAATGTACCACTCGCTAGTCACGGCCACGTTCCAGAATCTCTTCCTCCTTATGGCTTCTCTAAGATTCTTGACTGTCTCAATGTACCACTCGCTAGTCACGGCCACGTTCCAGAAAATCTTCCTCCTTATGGTTTTCTCTAAGATTATTGACTGTCTCAATGTACCACTCGCTAGTCACGGCCACGTTCCAGAAAATCTTCCTCCTTATGGCTTCTCTAAGATTCTTGACTGTCTCAATGTACCACTCGCTAGTCACGGCCACGTTCCAGAAAATCTTCCTCCTTATGGTTTTCTCTAAGATTATTGACTGTCTCAATGTACCACTCGCTAGTCACGGCCACGTTCCAGAAAATCTTCCTCCTTATGGCTTCTCTAAGATTCTTGACTGTCTCAATGTACCACTCGCTAGTCACGGCAACGTTCCAGAATCTCTTCCTCCTTATGGCTTCTCTAAGATTCTTGACTGTCTCAATGTACCACTCGCTAGTCACTGCCACGTTCCAGAAAATCTTCCTCCTTATGGTTTTCTCTAAGATTATTGACTGTCTCAATGTACCACTCGCTAGTCACGGCCACGTTCCAGAAAATCTTCCTCCTTATGGCTTCTCTAAGATTCTTGACTGTCTCAATGTACCACTCGCTAGTCACGGCCACGTTCCAGAAAATCTTCCTCCTTATGGTTTTCTCTAAGATTATTGACTGTCTCAATGTACCACTCGCTAGTCACGGCCACGTTCCAGAAAATCTTCCTCCTTATGGCTTCTCTAAGATTCTTGACTGTCTCAATGTACCACTCGCTAGTCACGGCCACGTTCCAGAATCTCTTCCTCCTTATGGCTTCTCTAAGATTCTTGACTGTCTCAATGTACCACTCGCTAGTCACGGCCACGTTCCAGAAAATCTTCCTCCTTATGGCTTCTCTAAGATTATTGACTGTCTCAATGTACCACTCGCTAGTCACGGCCACGTTCCAGAAAATCTTCCTCCTTATGGCTTCTCTAAGATTCTTGACTGTCTCAATGTACCACTCGCTAGTCACGGCCACGTTCTAGAATCTCTTCCTCCTTATGGCTTCTCTAAGATTCTTGTCTGTCTCAATGTACCACTCGCTAGTCACGGCCACGTTCCAGAAAATCTTCCTCCTTATGGCTTCTCTAAGATTCTTGACTGTCTCAATGTACCACTCGCTAGTCACGGCCACGTTCCAGAATCTCTTCCTCCTTATGGCTTCTCTAAGATTCTTGACTGTCTCAATGTACCACTCGCTAGTCACGGCCACGTTCCAGAATCTTTTCCTCCTTATGGCTTCTCTAAGATTCTTGACTGTCTCAATGTACCACTCGCTAGTCACGGCCACGTTCCAGAAAATCTTCCTCCTTATGGCTTCTCTAAGATTATTGACTGTCTCAATGTACCACTCGCTAGTCACGGCCACGTTCCAGAAAATCTTCCTCCTTATGGCTTCTCTAAGATTCTTGACTGTCTCAATGTACCACTCGCTAGTCACGGCCACGTTCAAGAATCTCTTCTTCCTTATGGCTTCTCTAAGATTCTTGACTGTCTCAATGTACCACTCGCTAGTCACGGCCACGTTCCAGAATCTTTTCCTCCTTATGGCTTCTCTAAGATTCTTGACTGCCTCAATGTACCACTCGCTAGTCACGGCCTCGTTCCAGAAAATCATCCTTCTTATGGCTTCTCTAAGATTCTTGACTGTCTCAATGTAGCACTCGCTAGTCACGACCACGTTCCAGAATCTCTTCCTCCTTATGGCTTCTCTAAGATTCTTGACTGTCTCAATGTACCACTCGCTAGTCACGGCCACGTTCCAGAATCTTTTCCTCCTAATGGCTTCTCTAAGATTCTTGACTGTCTCAATGTACCACTCGCTAGTCACGGCCACGTTCCAGAAAATCATCCTTCTTATGGCTTCTCTAAGATTCTTGACTGTCTCAATATACCACTCGCTAGTCACGGCCACGTTCCAGAAAATCTTCCTCCTTATGGCTTTTCTAAGATTCTTGACTGTCTCAATGTACCACTCGCTAGTCACGGCCACGTTCCAGAATCTCTTCCTACTTATCGCTTTTCTAAGATTCTTGACTATCTCAATGTACCACTCGCTAGTCACGGCCACGTTCCAGAATCTCTTCCTCCTTATGGCTTCTCTAAGATTCTTGACTGTCTCAGTGTACCACTCGCTAGTCACCGCCACGTTTCAGAAAATCAAGGAGAATGACACCCCTCTCATCCCAAAAAACGTCACCATGACCTTCTGTGCTGATCATTGGCTCTTGAGCTTCTTAGGTCTTGGTGAAGAGGTGTGACATCATCCCATGGATTGATTCTTCGTTTCCGGATCGTTAAGATACGCCCACGTTTTATCCTCTGTCACCAGATCGAAAACAAATCCAGTCTTCATTGGCTTGAAACGCTTCCAGCAGATCAGAGCAGACTTCCATCCTTCTCCCCTTCAAATGGGGTGTCAACTGCCGAGGTACCCACTTTGCAGACATTTTCCCATACCCTAAGTCTTCCACCACCTTCTGTCTGGCATTGTGACCACAGTCTAATTGTGCAACAAGTTCACGGATTGTGACTCGCCTCTCCGTACGAATCAAGTCATGCACTCGCTGACGATTCGTATCAATGGTTACAGATGATGGTCTCCCACTGCGTGGTTTGTCTTCAATGTTGGTTTCCCCTTCTTTAAACTTCTTCACCCATCTGTGCACATTGCTCTTGTCAATGGTGCCATCTACGTAAATATTCTGCAGCCCTCTGCGGATGTCGGACGGCCTGAACCCTTCTTCGTCAAGAACTTAATGACGGCACGTTGCTTCTGCTTGGAATCCATTATTTACATGCAATGAAGAAGAAGGGTTACTATAGAGGAAGAGTTACTCTACCAAAATGTGCAATTTGAACGACCTCTCTCAGTTTATAATAAAAGTTATGCCCACTTTTGCATTACTTTCGGTACAACCCTCGTATTTTCACTAATAGTACATATAATTACTCGTTTTCCTTCATAATCATTGCCGATATTGAGGACTTGTCACATCGTGAGACCAATTTTTGAATACCTTCATCATATACCTCTGCCGCTAGTCCCACTAGCAAAGCGCTGTCCAACCAAAAAGTCCTTCAATTTAGTGAACAAATGGTAATCACTGCGAGCCAGGTCTGGAATGTAGGGCAGGTGATCCAGTACCTCCCATCTGAAACCCTGAAGCAGGTGTTGGGTGTGACGTGCCACGTGAGGTCTGGCATCATCGTGGAGGAATACCACACCCTTAGACAGCATGGCGCAAAGCTTGTTTTGGATGGCCCTACGCAGCCTCTGCAGTGTTCCACAATAGGCGTCGGCGTTCATGGTTGTGCCTCGAAGCATGAACTCAACCAGCAAGAGACCTCTGAGGTCTCAAAACACTGTAGACATGATCTCCTTTACCAAAAGCGCTTGCTTAGATTTGTTTCGTTGGTGACCGGGAATACTGGCACTCAAGCGACTGGCGTTCGTTCTCCAACGTGAAATGACTGACCCACGTCTCATCTCCTGTCACTGTGTAGAGAAAAAATTCTTCGCTCGTTTGTGAGTAACGGGTCAAAAAACTCAAAGCTGCACCCACGCGGTCCCTCATGTGGTCATCAGTCAACATTCAAGGTACCCACCTCACGCAAATTTTCCGATAGCTAAGGTGTTCCGTTGCGACTTTATGGAACAGTGCACGAGAAACTTCAGGGAAGCGGGCATGACATTCATCGAACTTGATGCCACGCTCGCCGCCCCGGTGGCGCAGTGGTCTAAGGCGCTGGCCTCTGATCATTCGTCCGTACGGGGTCCGGGTTCGAATCCCGGTCAGGCATGGATGTTGTGTTTGTCTTACGGCACTGACTCTCTCCCTTCCCTGGAACCAGTGACCCTAAATTAGGGACGGACGACTGCTTATAGCCCATTGAGTTGCTCACGGTGGTCGTTAAACCTCCGATCAAAAAAAAAAAAAATGCCACGCTCATGTCTGAGGACATCATCCACACGTTTCTTGAAGATGGGCCGCCGGAATGGTGGTCATCACGCACATTTGCTGCGGACACACATTTGTTGTCCCCGGCATTAAACATCCGAACCCACCGCCCTACCGATGATTCGCGTCCGTCCCCCTTCACTGTAAACAGCCATAATACGACGATGAATGTCTTTGGGAACGGACGTTTTCAGCATTCAGAAAGCGAATCACAGAACGCACCCCGCACTCCGCGGGTTTTTCAATTGGCTTCGACATTTCGAACAAGCACAACGACGGTTCCAATCCTTGCATTAACACGAAATTTGCCACGAGCCTCGCTAGCGTCTGACTAAGGATGGGCGACCCTCACCGCGCGGCGTTCGCAAACGGGTATTATTTTCTAGACGACCTACGTAATTAATGTTTAAAATAAAATTATTTCTTTTTTAAACATTCTATCTGGTAACCCTTTCTCTGGACTATGAACCTACATTTTAAACTTAACAAGGTATTTCTCAAAATTGGTAATGGTATTTTATTCCACTCCTCTTCCACTGCTTTCCATAGTCCAATCATTGTCTTAGGTCTACTTTTAGAAAGCGCTCTATTTAGCAGTCCTAATAGTCCATTGGTGACACATCAGGGGACTTTGAAGGAATATCTGCAGAAGCTATGGACCCGTCTCTGTTTTCATTTTTTCAAGAAATAAAGATTTGGATGTTTCACTGGTAACCTTATAATAATGGAGTTCTGCTCTTTGAAGACTTCGTGGATAAACGAACGGTATTTCCTCTTTAAATATAGGAATTAAAACATTACATTTTGGTGATATATGGAATTGATTTTAACATTCAACTTTTCTTCAATATAATTTCCCATTGTACGAGAAACCAGCAATAATCATGAATCCTGTACTGAAACTTCCTTTGGATTCTTGGAACCAAGTTCGCAAGTCTTTTTCTGCCCTTTTGCCATAGGGAATCGAACTGTTATAGTTACAGTCGTTTAGGTAGATCCATGCTTCACCAATAATCAGGGCCGGATTAAGGTGGGGTCTATAGCCTTGAGGCCCAGTATTACGAATGCCCAGGAGGCATGCCTGGGCAAATAATAGATAGATACAGAGAGAGAAAGAGAGAGAGGTTCATAAAATAGCTTTACTTTTGTGTCGTATGATTTCCACTCAGTCAGAAACAGAGGCTGAAAGACGAACAGATTTCAAGGCAGTGACTCACCAAGGGTAAAGGTTTCATGTAGCTGTACAGCGGGGTCGGCGAGAGAGTTTCAGCTTTTTCACGTAATCCACCCATACCTCTCAATTTGCACTTGGTCAGAAACAGAGGCTGGAAGACGAACAGATTTCAAGGCAGTGACTCACCAAGGGTAAAGGTGCCATGTCGCTGTGTACAGCGGGGTCGGCGAGACAGTTTCAGCATTTTCACGTAATTCACCCATACCTCTCATTTTGCACTTGGTCAGAAACAGAGGCTGGAAGACGAGCAGATTTCAAGGCAGTGACTCACCAAGGGTAAAGGTTTCATATCGCTGTATACAGCGGGGTCGGCGAGACAGTTTCAGCATTTTCACGTAATTCACATATACCTCTCAATTTGCACTTGGTCAGAAACAGAGGCTGGAAGACGAACAGATTTCAAGGCAGTGACTCACCAAGGGTAAAGGTTTCGTGTCGCTGTGTACAGCGGGGTCGGCGAGACAGCTTCAGCATTTTCACGTAATTCACCCATACCTCTCAATTTGCACTTGTTCAGAAACATAGGCTGGAAGACGAACAGATTTCAAGGCAGTGACTCACCAAGGGTAAAGTTTTCATGTCGCTGTGTACAGCGGGGTCGGCGAGCCAGTTTCAGCTTTTTCACGTAATCCACCCATACCTCTCAATTTGCTCTTGGTCAGAAACAGAGGCTGGAAGACTAACAGATTTCAAGGCAGTGACTCACCAAGGGTAAAGGTTTCATGTCGCTGTGTACAGCGGGGTCGGCGAGACAGTTTCAGCATTTTCACGTAATTCACCCATACCTCTCAATTTGCACTTGGTCAGAAACAGAGGCTGGAAGGCGAACAGATTTCAAGGCAGTGACTCACCAAGGGTAAAGGTTTCATGTCGCTGTGTACAGCGGGGTCGGCGAGACAGTTTCAGCATTTTCACGTAATTCACCCATACCTCTCAATTTGCACTTGGTCAGAAACAGAGGCTGGAAGACGAACAGATTTCAAGGCAGTGACTCACCAAGGGTAAAGGTTTCATGTCGCTGTGTACAGCGGGGTCGGCGAGACAGTTTCAGCATTTTCACGTAATTCACCCGTACCTCTCAATTTGCACTTGGTCAGAAACAGAGGCTGGAAGACGAACAGATTTCAAGGCAGTGACTCACCAAAGGTAAAGGTTTCATGTCGCTGTGTACAGCGGGGTCGGCGAGACAGTTTCAGCATTTTCACGTAATTCACCCATACCTCTCAATTTGCACTTGGTCAGAAACAGAGGCTGGAAGACGAACAGATTTCAAGGCAGTGACTCACCAAGGGTAAAGGTTTCATGTCGCTGTGTACAGCGGGGTCGGCGAGACAGTTTCAGCATTTTCACGTAATTCACCCATATCTCTCAATTTGCACTTGTTCAGAAACAGAGGCTGGAAGTCGAACAGATTTCAAGGCAGTGACTCACCAAGGGTAAAGGTTTCATGTCGCTGTGTACAGCGGGGTCGGCGACACAGTTTCAGCTTTTTCACGTAATCCACCCATACCTCTCAATTTGCACTTGGTCAGAAACAGAGGCTGGAAGACGAACAGATTTCAAGGCAGTGACTCACCAAGGGTAAAGGTTTCATGTCGCTGTGTACAGCGGGGTCGGCGAGACAGTTTCAGCTTTTTCACGTAATCCACCCATACCTCTCAATTTGCACTTGGTCAGAAACAGAGGCTGGAAGACGAACAGATTTCAAGGCAGTGACTCACCAAGGGTAAAGGTGTCATGTCGCTGTGTACAGCGGGGTCGGCGAGACAGTTTCAGCATTTTCACGTAATTCACCCATACCTCTCAGTTTGCACTTGGTCAGAAACAGAGGCTGGAAGACGAACAGATTTCAAGGCAGTGACTCACCAAGGGTAAAGGTGTCATGTCGCTGTGTACAGCGGGGTCGGCGAGACAGTTTCAGCATTTTCACGTAATTCACCCATACCTCTCATTTTGCACTTGGTCAGAAACAGAGTCTGGAAGACGAGCAGATTTCAAGGCAGTGACTCACCAAGGGTAAAGGTTTCATATCGCTGTATACAGCGGGGTCGGCGAGACAGTTTCAGCATTTTCACGTAATTCACCCATACGTCTCAATTTGCACTTGGTCAGAAACAGAGGCTGGAAGACGAACAGATTTCAAGGCAGTGACTCACCAAGGGTAAAGGTTTCATGTCGCTGTGTACAGCGGGGTCGGCGAGACAGTTTCAGCATTTTCACGTAATTCACCCATACCTCTCAATTTGCACTTGGTCAGAAACAGAGGCTGGAAGACGAACAGATTTCAAGGCAGTGACTCACCAAGGGTAAAGGTTTCATGTCGCTGTGTACAGCGGGGTCGGCGAGACAGTTTCAGCATTTTCACGTAATTCACCCATACCTCTCAATTTGCACTTGGTCAGAAACAGAGGCTGGAAGACGAACAGATTTCAAGGCAGTGACTCACCAAGGGTAAAGGTTTCATGTCGCTGTGTACAGCGGGGTCGGCGAGAGAGTTTCAGCTTTTTCACGTAATCCACCCATACCTCTCAATTTGCACTTGGTCAGAAACAGAGACTGGAAGACGAACAGATTTCAAGACAGTAACTCACTAAGGGTAAAGGTTTCATATCGTTGTGTACTGTGGGGTTGGCGAGACAGTTTCAGCTTTTTCACGTAATCCACCCACACCTCTCAATTTGCACTTGGTCAGAAACAGAGACTGGAAGACGAACAGATTTCAAGACAGTAACTCACTAAGGGTAAAGGTTTCATATCGCTGTGTACAGTGGGGTTGGCGAGACAGTTTCAGCTTTTTCACTACCATCTATCCACATTTCCCAGTTTGCACTTGGAACCGTTAATGGACGAAATCCACTGTGTTTTCACGTTGCATAACAAAAAAGATGCACCAAGAAAAGTATAGTGCTAAATCATTTGAAAATTCAAGACAAAATCTGGGAATCTTAAGCTTTTGATTCTGTTCTTATGAGAACAATGGAAAATACAGTGGCTTATTATGAAAACTCTGCAAGTAATTTATTAGTATTAGTTTGAAGAATGCGTCGTATGTATTAATTACCACAAGCATAGTTTCGTGTCTTAACGAACTCCATAATGATTTCTCGTCATTAGTTCTTTGGGGGCCCACTCAAATGTCTTAGCCTAGGGGCTAACTCAAATGCTTTAGCCAAGGGGTTGACTCGGTTTCGGCTGGGTGGCAGCTCCAGCTGCCACGCACCAGGAATTTTTACCCACCAAGAATCCCATCCAAACAGGGCATGTTTGAGCATCAATGCAAAGTGTCACTTCTACATCCCTTTTTGAAATTTTCGCTGGAGCACATTTACTTAATGCTTTTGAATTTAACAAACTTACATGCATTTGGCGGTTTTGCTCCATTCCTCTTCAAAAAATTTAGAGATAAGTGTTTTAGTACCTTTCAAGTACATAGTAACATAAATTATCACGGGGTATCAAATTGTCAGGTGATATCATTCACGTTAAAAAATATTGCATAGAAACTTCCCCCTCGTAAAATTATTGAATGTGCTAGATTCACCTTGCCGGATCAGCGCCACTGATACTTCTCTGTATTCAGAGTGATTCCAGACAAAGGTATACAAGTAATTTCTCAACAAACTCAATAGTTTATTCATGAAAAAAAAAAAAAGTGCTTGGTGAAATTTTTAGACAGCGAAATTCTGCCCCCACCGTTAACTGTAGCTCCAAGCAGCTACTTCTTTTGTTTAATGGAAAATACGGCACTGCCGGTGGGAGCTCCGTGCAAATAAATACTGCGTTTCGTTTCCTAAGAAAGAAGTGAAAGGCATGCGACAAAACAAGATAGTGTGTGTGAAAAAACGAAGATGGGATAAATTGTCCAGTACTACTTTCGGGTAAAAACTAATTGTAAAATATTACTAAAACGAAGTGTGGATTAAGTTGCTGGTGGTAGCATTTTAGGCCCCTTTCATAGCATTGGCGCCCTTAAAACACTTAAGCAGCCCTCTACCTATTTTCTAGAAATCGTCAAATAGCGGTTGAAAAATAAGAATATTAAAAGTTAATACACAGTTTCGACCTCGTCGAAGGAGGGGAAGGCGGGGGAAAGATGTAGTTTTGTGGGCCCGGAGGCAATGGACTCCTCTACCTCATACTAGTTACGCCACTGAATAAACCAACATGAAATTCGCAGATCCGAAAAGTGTGTCTTCAATCGTGACTAAGTAACAATCCGAAAGTTGGGTCATTAATGATGGTGAAGGAGGAGAAAGTAAGGAAATAGGCGAGCTGAGTTGTTGCCACGTCAGTGGATGAAAATTCATGTCGCATAAATTCCAAGGTCTTGGGGAGAGGGGAAGTGAGAGAGAGAGAGAGGCCTTCAAGTGCTTCGAAAAACAGACATCAAATTCAGACGAAGTTGCAGTGCCAAAATTAAACGAATTGGTCTCCTGCCAGATAAAAAATGACATGCGCAGCATATTCCGCCGCTAACGCCGTGAAATTAAATGTCGAACTTCAAGTAGTACCATCTGCCAGTTCCATCACCTCCTTGGTGAAAGCAACAAATTATGATAAAGCCGTTGTTACACGCAATGACTCGGCGAACAACGCATCATCGTATACACGCTGTGCGGTCCTCCGCGCGTAGTTATCGAAATAGTCCTGGGGTAAATTAGGCGGGCGAAAACTGGCGCCCAGTTTTTCCGCCTTCCAAACTGAAACCAAAGGAAAAGAAGAAATCTAGACGGGAAAGAAGAGATGATAAACGACCAATGAAAAGAATGCTTGTCATAAACCTAGAGTGGTGTAGGTACCTGTAGAAGAATACGCTTATTTTTTCCCGGAAATTTTCCTCCCGAAAGTTCCCACGAAACTTAAATACAGAGCATATGAAAAGATACTCTAAATAGACAACTATAACCTTGGTGGACTTCCAGGAAAAAATATAAAAGACCCCCTCAAGCTGGTAAACACTTTCTAAAGGGAGAGATAGATAATGTGTAAGTACCACAAGCTACTTGATTTGAATGTACTGCGTATAGATAACGTTCAAAACGTTTATAGCATTTTACGCCTAGAATCATGCCAGCTTCCGGTTCATTCTTTCCCAGCATGCAAGATCTAGCAAAGTCAGTTGTTCATAAATCGTTCAGTACTGCTAAATCGCTCGAGGCAATAAGAGAAAAGTTAGAACGCTAACTTCCGATTAATTCCTCCCAAAACGGAAAATTAATACTATCTTTCCTAACTAGCTAGTAAATGTAACAATCGCGTTTTTTTTAAGGGGGGGCGCCACGACGCCATGCGCAGCTTTGAGGCCTGTAAGCAGCAGGGCAGCAGCCGCCCTTTCCGAATTTGAAGCCACTGGTGCCACAGATGGGGAGGGAGCCAACGCGTTTAGAGAAACACCCTACCTATGCCTCACATGAGAAGCGACCCTGGCCCCAAATAGGACGTTGTGCCTCTGACAACTCGGCCATCGGGACATCCTTTGTTGCTTTTTTGACCATCTGAAAAAAATTTAAGGTATGAATTCCTGATTCATTCTCAACCATAACGAAAATCTGATGAAAAAATGTTAAATTCTGCTAAAAGTTCAATGAGTTCAGAGAGAAAGAGAGAGAGAGAGAGAGAGAGAGAGAGAGAGACAGAGAGCCGATTCTGCTAAAAGCTCAATGAGTTTAGAGAATAAAAATCAGAGAGAGAAAGACAGAAAAGGAGAAAGAAAGAGAGAGAGCAGATTCTGCTGAAAGTTTAATGAGTTGAGAGAGAAAAATCAGAGAGAGAGAGAGAGAGAGAGAGAGAGAGAGAGATTCAAGAAGAACTGTAAAAATGAAAAAAAAATTTCCGAAGAAAAAGAAAATTACGCAGCGTGACCACTATTCTGAGTAGCGAGTGTAACGCTTGAAATGTTGCGTAGTGTTATTTCAATTATTATCGGTGAGTTTTTGGAAATGCGAACGCTGTTGTACTTAGAATTTGAAATTAAACTGCTAAAAAAAATAAAAAAAATTTCCAAATTAAAAAAATTTCGCCGCGTGACTGCTGTGTTGTGAAAAAAATTACTCAGAGTTTAGTGATACCTCAATTTCTTCTAGTGGTGAGATTTTGGAAATTTCAAAGCGGTTGTCTAAGAATAAAAAAAGACCTGTAAAAATAAATAAACTTTTTTTCCAAAAAAAGAAAAAAAAGAAGCATTGTTAAATATAGCAAAATCAATTATTGAACGAATGCGGTTATATAAAGTATTTTGTGGCTCCTAAACCGATTAGACCGCAAAAACCGAGTGCAGCTAAATCATCAGTACAAAGTGCCTCCCTCAACGTTAAACGAACTTGGCGAAAAAAAAAAAAAACTGAAAGTCGTCTCAATCCGATTCCGACTGCCCCAATACTAAAAGTTTTGGACCTGGTGCTATCGATTAGCTCGGACTCCACGCCCCGTTAAAACCATTGTAGACTAGGTTACATGTACGAGGGTCATAATAAAAGTTCTGCACATTTTAATCTAAAACGGAAGCGGATGATGCAATTGGGACACTAATTGCGTCATGTCAAGGGCAGACTATCAACAACGCAGTGATATCAGAACGACGCGCAATCATTTGCTGTGTGGACGTGGGAGAATTTGGAAATGGCAGCGTGCAGCTCCTCAGGTCGAGTCACAGTGTTAGACCAGCGCTCGTACGTGAAAATAGAAACTCTGCGGGGAAAAACTCCGACACAGATCCACACTGCCTTGCAAGAAGTTTGTGGGGAAGGAACTCACAATTTCTTTCGGAGGACAAAGTTGAGACCGAAAATTCGTCAAAATCGCCCCAACTGGTTGGAAGCGGGAGCGATCTTGCTGCATGACAACGCACCGTGTCATGGTGCAGCGTCGGTACGGGGACTTTTGTCGAAATATGACGGGGAAAACTTTATCCCACCCACCATACAGCCCAGATCTCAGTTCCCCCGACTTTGATCATTTCTCAAAATTAAAAAATCGGCTCCGTAGCATCCGCTACGAATCGCTGGACGAACTGTCATTGGACGTGACCCGAGTAATCCGACAGCTGAACAAAGATGGCGTCCGTCCTACGGGGATCCAGGACCTACCTCACGGCTGGCAAGCTGTCATTAGCAGCGGAGGAGTACATTGAACGGCAATAAGGGAAGTTTTCTCCGTTACTTCACACTTTTTTCAAACATGGACAGTGTGCAGAACTTTTGTTAGGACCTCCGTACAACTCGATTTGATTTTAGCGATGCACCCAAAATGTTTCACATTACGGAACCAGAGATGGAAACGGGTCGGCGGGTCAGGTCAAGGTGTTCCTGACTCGATTTCGACCCGGTTTCATTCCCGATTTTTTCTTTTGAGAAGCAAAAAAAAAAAAAAAAAAAAAAAAACTACTTTTCGAAGAAAAATACGCACAGTGGAATTTTGTGCTCGACATGTGTGCCCGCGAACTGAAAAATGACTTGTAACGCAATACGAAGAAAGAGTGTTTTCAGAAGGAAAATAGTCCCTTCGAGAGGCAATGATGAAAACAACATCAACATTTTGGTAACTTCATCATAAATTTGTGAAAACTGGTGTTGCTGTGAAACATATTCTGAAGCTTGATATGTTATCAAGAAAACCACAAAAACTTGAAATTAAACATACAACAAGTTGCTTAATTCAAAAATGTTTACTGTACCGCCATCAAAATTAAATGGAACAGCCTTAAAATTACTACGGAGGGACTTTTTGACTCTCGTAGATGTGTTTGAAAACATGTGTAAACAGTTAGGTTATGTCTTGCAAATGAAGAATGGCAGTTTTAATACTTCCTGTAAGTAAGTGAGTAAATTATATAATTATATATATATACTATACAGTAGTTCAAAGCACATTTGTCCGGGTCAGGGTCTGAAATTTTGGACCCGTTTCCAACTCTGAATGGAACGTCTTACGGGAGTACCTAGTACTTCCATTTTCTGTTTTTCTTTCTCCTTCATTTTTTTTTTTTTTTTTTAATATGTTGGCAATTTTTTCGGATTTTTTTTTTTTTTTTTTTTATGTGGAAATAATGAAACTTTTCTTTCCGGAAAAGTACACGCAGTAATCTTGTTACATGCAATTAACGGGTAAGAAAAGTTATATTTTATTTCAGAAGTATGGGTATTGTATGTAGAAAGAGAATACGACAATTTCACATTGTTCTATCTATTCAATCTTCAGTATGCCGGCCCCGGTGGCGCAGGCCTATGATCATTCGTCCGTAAGGGGTCCGGGTTCGAATCCCGTCAGGCATGGATGTTGTGTTTGTGTTACGGCACTGGCTCTCTCCCTTCCCTGGAACCAGTGACCCTAAATTAGGGACGGGCGACTGCTTATAGCCCATTGAGTTGCTCACGGTGGTCGTTAAACCTCCAATAAAAAAAAAAAAAAAAAAAAAGCTTCAGTATTTGCATCTGCTGTCCCGATGAAGGATTATAAGCGTTGGCTTATGATCATTTGTACGAGATGGGTCCGGGTTCGAATCCCTTGTGAGGCATGGATGGTGTGTTTGTCTTACGGCACTGGTTCTCTTCCTTCCCTAGAGCCAGTAACCTGGAATTAGGGACTGAACACTGCCCATTGAGTTCTTCATGGTGTTCATTCAACCTCCAACAACAACAAAAGTAGACCGTCATGAAATTCGCAAATCTGAAGTGTGTGTTTTTGACAATTACATTAATTTTTTACAAAATATATAGAATACATTAACATGTTATTACTGGCATATTTCTTACAGACAGAGGACAATGAAATACTATTTTTTTTTTCTATTGATTCTGATATTTTGAGTCATGACTTTGTATCGACTCAGATAAAAAAATGCTGACATGACCGCAATTGGTCTTCGAAATAACTTCCCTCAAACGTTTTCACTGTATCATCCATCGAAATTCACTAAACTCTTTTAGTTATACATAATGCGAAATAATCTGGTTGCTATTTTGTGTATTATAACAGCAGACCAACATGTTCATAAAGAAAATAAGTAACAAGCCTCCCAATAGCGAAATCCCGGCGACGGGTGACTTATGTCGCAGATTTATTTTGGTCCTGCAGACAAAAACGATATCCTTAGAAACTTTATTTCGGTCCTGCAGACAAAAACGATATTCCCAGAAACTTTATTTTAGTCCTGCAGATAAAAACGATATCATCAGAACCTTTATTTTGGTCCTGCAGACAAAAACGATATCCCCAGAAACTTTATTTCGGTCCTGCAGACAAAAACGATATTCCCAGAAACTTTATTTTGGTCCTGCAGATAAAAACGATATCATCAGAACCTTTATTTTGGTCCTGCAGACAAAAACGATATCCCCAGAACCTTTATAAAACGGTATCCTCAGAACCTTTATTTTTGTCCTGCAGACAAAAACGATATCCCCAGAACTATTATTTTGGCCCTGCAGGCAAAAACGATATCCCGAGAAACTTTAATTTGGTCTTACAGACAAAAACTATATCCTAAGAACCTTTAGTTTGGTCCTGCGGGCCAAAACGATATCCCCCAGAACGCTATTAAATCCTCCTGCAGACTCCTGATCATGGAGTTTTCCGTCTTTCAAAATTTCCGAAAATAGAAGTTAGACGGAGTGAAGATTTCTCCCGTAACCGTAATTATTTTTTTCTCTCACGATGTTCCGTCGATGTTCCAAGAGTTAATTGTACGGTATTGTTGTTAAATATCATTTTATTTCATAAATGTTTCTGTTTCAGTTTCAGTTTGAAAATGGAGGCAGCAATTTCCAAAAACGGAAGTTAGACCGAGCCCAGTAATTTTAAATTCTTTTATTTTTTCCTCTGCCCTATATGATCATTAAATATAATTTTATTAGATAAATGTTCGTATTTAAAGTGGAGAATTTTCTTTATTGAGGTTTTTATTTTTTTTTGAATTGAAAGTTTAACGACCACCGTGAGCAACTTGAGGGGCTATAAACAGTCGCCTGCCCCTAATTTAGGGTCACTGGTTCCAGGGAAGGGACAGAGCCAGCGTCGTAAGACCAAACACAACAGCCATGCATCACCGGGATTCAAACCCGGACCCAACTTGGACAAATGATCAGGAGCCAGCGCTTAGTCCACTACACACCGGGGTGGCGGAAAATTTTCCGGAAACGGATGTTGGACGGAGCGAAAATTTCTCCAGTAATCATAAAATGGAGGCAAAAATTTTTCGACTTGGCAGCGAAGATTCAATCCGTAACCCCCCCCCATGTCTTCCTTGCAATGCATTATTGTTTAATTATTTAAATGTTTGTTGTATTTGTGATTGGAAACGGAGACAAACTTTTCTAAAACGGAAGTAGAACGGAGAGAAGATTTCTTCTCTAATCATAATTTTATTTCCTAGAGATGCCTCTGTCCTTTATAGTTGTTAAACAATATTGTATTCTATAAATGTTTGTTTCAGCTTGAAAATGGTGGTAAAGTCTTAGATACAGAGGGCCAGAATATTCTTCATTCTAGTTATCATCGCAACTGTTAGTACGGAGGTTAGACATTTTTTTTTTTTTTCCAGGAAGAAGAAACATAAGGGAGTCAGTTCTTTTCTCTCTCTTTTTTTAATTTCTACCCGTGCAAATATTTATTGTTTTTCGTATCTAGTAGTTATTTTGCCTAGTGACCAGCCGCAGATTATTTTTTGGCACCATTAGATAACTGGCGGAGACTGACCAGGAACTTTCTGCTGTGGGGATAACGAGTGACTCTTTTACTTTTCGTAAAGGACTTTTGAAGAAACAATGCTAATGAGAATATAGTTAACAGGGACGCGCCAGCTTCCGGGGGAAGCAGGACCCTCAATCAAATTTTACGGTTGATAAATTAACACACGTATCAGTGAAGTGATGGGAGAGGTTAAGAAAATGTTTTACTCTGAGAAATCGTAATGTTACGTGCAGCACGCTTATTTTTTTAGAAAAAATAATTCATTACATAATTCAGTAGAAAACGACTTGAAATCAGAGAATATTTTGTTGTTGTTGTTTTGTTCACTAACTGATACCGCGGTTTTAGAAAAAGAATTGTTACTCCTTTGCCCAGAACTAACAATTGTTTTTCTAAATTTTTTGAAATCTTAAAGGTTTCAGCAGTCATGACATGCGTGGCCAGCGCTATGACAATGGGGTCAATATGAAGAAAAAATACAATGTACTTCGAAAAACATAATTTTTCGACCTAAAACCTTTATGCATTTTATGTACTTTGAGTGGCTCATCTGGTCGTAAATAAAGACGAAAAAATTTCTTTAGAAATTGTTAACGATTTCAGCATTTCTCAAGAATTACCTTACTGTTGGCAAATTTTAAAGAAACAGCTTCCAGCGTTGACAGTAAAACTGTGCTCTGAAACAAAGTGGGAAAATGGGATCGATGCAATAAAGGAAACGAGGACTGGGGTACAATTTGGATACACGATATACAGTACATTATATTAGCGTTTTAACGAATCTTTTAGACAGTGATGCACGAAATTTAACCAATCTTTCTTAGAAAAAGAATAATAAAAAAAAAACCATGCAATTTTATTTATTCCATTCTCAAACATTAATGTTTGAGGTACTCTGTTTCTTCAAACATTAATGTTAGTAGAAAATTAACGCAAAATCTGTTTTAGTTATACCAACCGTTATAGAAGTGTTAAAACAAGTAAACGGCTGTTTAAAATAATTCTATAATGGTTATACCAACCATTTAACACTTCTATAATGGTTATACCAACCATTTAACACTTCTATAATGGTTTTACCAACCATTTAACACTTCTATAATGGTTATACCAACCATTATAGAAGTGTTAAAACAAGTAAACGGCTGTTTAACACATGGGCTCTTTAAAGTCATGTCCTTCAGTTTTATATGAGATAATTGTGTCTTATGAAAACTCTTAATTTACGGAAAATAGAAAATGATGTTGCTAACGATATTATTTCATGTAAAACTGAATAAAAATTGAAAAAATTTCTCGTACAAGGGGCGACAAATGCTCTTGGCGCGCCCCTGTTAGTTAAGGTTTTAAGCTCGGAAATAATGCAAACGGCTTAACTTTTAACGTCATTCAGATGGGTTCTCTTAACAGGGTCCAACAAATCATGGTCAATTTGTAATGTGTGTGAGTGTGCGCGCGCGCACTATAGTGTAATTTCATGTTCTGTTTTACCTACTTTCACCTATTTTCTCTGCATAGAATTTTCTTTGTTTTGGTCCATATATACAGTGGAACCTTAGTTGTTTTTTTGTTGTTTTTTTCATTGAAGGTTTAACGACCACTGTGAGCAACCAAATGGGCTATAAGTAGTTGCCCGTCCCTAATTTAGGGTCACCTGGTTCCAGGGAAGGGAGAGCGCAAGTTCCGTAAGACAAACACAACATCCATGCCTCACGGGGATTCGAACCCGGACCCATCATGGACGACTGGTCAGAAGCCATCGCTTAGACCACTGCGCCACCGGGGGCGGCAACCTTAGTTATACAGTACGGTTCCCGGTTATACGTTTTTCACTTTTATACGTAATGCTGCGCTAGTCCCGATATTTTTACTCTATAGCTTCTACTGTTTTTTCAATTCGGTTATACGGAGGATGTTCACACATTTTTAGAACGTTTTTGATAAGAAATTACAGAAAATAAAAGAAGTTCAAAGAATTGAAACTGGCAACAGCGTGTTAGATAAATACGAAGGAAACATTTGCTGCGTATCGTCTGCTGAGAAAATGGCGCACGTTAAACAAGCTGTGGACAGAAGGTTAAAGTTTTTGCTCTGAACGAAGACAAATACATATTCGTATTCTGTAGTTAAAAAACGCTGTGAAAATCATGGAATTAGCATTTCTCAATGTAAAAAAAGCAATATTTTTTATAATAAAGGGAAATATCATCAAGCATTGCTTCTAACAGGAAAAAGAACACCAAGTGAATATCCAAAGACGCTACGTAATTTTACGACTATTTCAAAAGTAAGGTCTTAGAAGAAAATCCACCAACCCAAAGAGCAGGCGCTAAGTCTTTAGAAATCTCTATATCAACTGTAAACAAGGTAATAAACAAAGATTTGAATCTCAAAAAAAAAAAAAAAAAAAAAATGATGTTTACCTCCTTTTGCTTAGGCACGTGGCTGAGCGCAGAACACGGTATACATAGACTTCTTTATGAAAAATCACTTAGCCGGAGACAGATGGAAAATTATTGTAACTATTGATGAAGCATGGATCTACCTAAACGACTGTAACGAAAAAAGGTTGATTTACTCTCGAAAAAGAGCAGAAAAAGACTTACAAACTTGGTTCCAAGAATCCGAAGAAAGTTTCAGTAAAGGATTCATGATTATTGTTGGTTTCTTGTACTATGAGAAATTAAAATTGAGAAAAGTTGAAAAGAATGTTAAAATCAATTCTACATATTACCAAAATAATGTTTTAATTCCTATATTTAAAGAGGAAATACCATTCTTATATCGACAGAACCTTCAAAGAGCAGAACTCCATCAGGATGAGACTACCAATTCATACATCTAAATCTATATTTCTTAAAAAAATGAAGAGACGGTTATCAAGTGTACATCTTTTGCTAGTATTGCTTCAAAGTCCCTTGATGTGTCATCAAAGAACAATTGTTTCTTCGGACTGCTAAAACGTGCGCCTTTTAAACGCAGACTTAAAACAAATGGAAAGCAGTGGAAGAGGAGTGGAATAAAACACCACTACCAATTTTAAGAAATGTTCCATTATCTTGAAAACCTAGATGTAGGTTCATAGTCCAAAGAAAGGGCTATCAGATGGGGCATTTAGAAAAGAAATAATTTCATTTAAAAAAATTTAAAGCGTGTAAAGATATTTTTAAAAATCTCAGAATGTGTGAACGTACTTCATTTATACTTTTTTCTTTTTTTTTTTTTTTTTTTGCAACTATGCGTCGAATTTTGAAATTTAGATAATCAAAAATACACGGCTCTTTTATGCGCAACCCGTTTTACTACAACTTTGAGAGAATTGAAACGGTTTTTGTTTTTTTTCTTGCAGTCGTGAAATAGGTGAAGCAACTAAATATTTACTAAAAAACGTTCTTTCTTTTTTCTGAACTCAAGAAATTTGAAATACGCAGAGATTAGTAAGTATTTTACTCGGCACTCATGCTAATTCAACTAGTGGATAAACTACTTTGAAAAGGGCGACGCTTTTAAGTAGGGAATGCGTAATAGGGGTATTGAATATAAAACGTAATAGTATTCGGATTTACTTCATGTATTTCAAAGGTAAGGGCTTTTTTTCATATATTGGAAACACGAAATCGAACGGAATTTCTTAACCCAGTTTTCACATTGAAATTAAAAAAAAAAAAAATACAAGAGTTAAAATAGGCTTAATTAAAATACAAAAAATAAAAATATGGCTTATTAAAATATGAAATCGAATGGAATTTCTTAACCTAGTTTTCATATTGAAATTGGAACAAAAAAATTGACACAAGAATTAAAATAGGCATAGGCTTAATTAAAATATGAAAACGGACGGAATTTGTTAACCTAGTTTTTATAATGAAATTAGAATAAATAAATTAATACAAGAGTTAAAAATAGGCATTAGCTTAATTAAAATATGAAATCGAACGGAATTTCTTAACCTAGTTTTTACAACGAAATTAGAGTAAATAAATTAATACGCATAGACTTAATTGAGATAGCAAACAAAATATTCTTGTATGTCTTATTCTTACATTATAAACTAACGTAATCTAAAATTAACTGTATCGATCGTCCAGAGCTTTTTTTTTTTTCTTACGGCCACACTGATCTCGCACTCCGGATTATTATTATTATTATGTTTTTTTCTCCTGAATTTGTGTAGTCCAGGTACAGCCTTGAAATTCTTCACCGCATAAATTCAAAATTTGTGGTAATTTCCGAGATAGAGTGACCCTATCTCCCTGGCGCCGACTATCATACCACGTTCGAAATCGCTTGAATCCTGATAAGCTGTCATTTGAACTGCGAATGCTACTACTTGAGCTTCAGGATCAGATCATATCATATGTAGAGGATTTAGGAAGGAAGTATCTGACCCCAGGTCTTAAATAATTCTTACAAATAGGAAGCTAGGAGATTTGAGCTAGAGTGCCCATTAGGAAAGTGACACGGAAGCGAGGTAGAAAGGGAGAGGAAGATGCCCTTATTTATTACCAAGGGGCCAGTACCCGGGGCCCGACCAAGGTATACAGATTAGAGAGAGGTAGGCCCGTCCGCAAGTCAACTGGTACTGGCTGACCTCCACGGTGCGACGTTTTGTTTCAAGTCAGGTTGCAAACCTTTTAGACAAGGCGTTGTCATTAAAGTTTCGTCGCTCTTTTTTTCGTTCGAGTGTGGAGAAGGCCCAGTGAGTTTGCCACTCAGTAGCAAAAGGCGCAATCTATACTTAAATTCACTGGGCAAAGAGTGATCATATGCATGTCCCATACCTCTGATTTGTGAAGATAAATTCTCCAGGCAATCTTGGTTTAATCTAGTGGTGAAGAGGAAACGAATGCCTACACCACTTTCAGGTTATATGCTCATAAAGGCTGATTAAAGATGTTATGGAAACAATAAAACCTTGCTGAAATGGCAAAAGTTGTTGTTTTTTTTTCGCACACTCGCGTTTGCGTTATCGAATCTTTAATGCTTTCCAGAATGTTTTTCTGTTCCTGTATATTTGTACCATAAGGTCACCTTATAGGAACACCGTCCGACGAACAAGAATTTAGTACGTCAAATGAGTCATTCACAAGTTGAATGAAGTTTGCTACTTCTGTTTCATTCGGGAAAATGTACCAAATCGCTGAGGCAATGTGATGCGAAAAAAGTTGGGCGGCAAGTGAAACGTTCATTCGTTCAGCGCCTCTGACATTGACTTGAGTAATACTGAATTTAGGCCACAGTTTCAGTTCTCCCTTTTCTTTCCCAAGGAGAGTTTGGAAAATATTTTTATTGACGACAGTTCCCGTTTTAAGCTTTAGCCCACTGTCGAGTAAGTTGTTACTTAACATCTTTAGAAGATGAGGCACATCAGCAAATATAAATATAGGCCTTGCATTATCCACTGGGTTCGGAAAAGAAGTTTTGTATAAGTTGATGCCAAGTGTTTTCCACAGTGACTGGTTACCGCACCCAAATGCAATGTCATGGCTACAATCTGGAATCCAATTTTTTCGATTTCTGTAATGAACAGGTTGTTTCCATGAATATGTCAAGCCCCTTATTATGACAACTTGAACAGATTTATGAAGACCCATGACCGTATCTTCAGCATGATCGTACACCATCTGGCCATCAATATTCATTTCATCCATTAATAAAACGCAAAATCTTTCAAATCGAGTTAGATTTTTGGCATTCTCAGTCATTATTTCGAGGACGTCCCAGAGAAATACTGGAGCAAACTTAACGTGAGACACTCATTTTTTTTAAAGTACTAATGCAGGCAACGGAATAAAAGAATTGGCTCCGAATAAAAGAATATGAACGATTTGATATGCCGCGCAGAGTGAGAGCCGTAACTACACTGCTGGCCACCCAAAATGCAACACCAAGAAGGACACGAGATAGCAAAGCCAGATTTACTGGACACATAACAACAGATACAAAGATGAAACGATTGAGCTTACAAGCCCGTGCGACTTGCGGAACACGCAGACATCAGTAGTTCGTGTGGCCCCCATGGCTGGCAATAACGGCCGCTACACGCCGCGGCATCGAACGAAAAAGGCTTTGGATGTGGGCTTGGGGTATGTCGGTCCAGGCTGCTTCCACATGTTGCCACAGTTCATCAGGCGTAGCCGCGGGTGCTGCTTTCCGTGCCACTCGGTTGCCGATCAGCGACCAGACGTGTTTGATGGGCGACATATCGGGAGAACAGGCGGGTCACGGCAGCAGTGACACCTGGTAGGCCGTGAAAAATTGTTGCACGATGCGTGCCACGTGCGGGCGCTCATTGTCCTGTTGAAACGTGGCCGCTGGCAGGTCCTGCAGGTAAGGAAGGAATACACGCTCCAAAACATCGGAGATGTAGCGGTGGCTGTTGAGTGTACCGGCGATGCGTACCAGAGGGGTGCCGGTGCCATATCCAATTGCGCCCCAAACCATAACGCCAGGCGACGGGCCGGTATGGCGATGCATAATGCAGGCGCCATACAGTCTCTCACCGCGGTGCCGCCACACGCAGATCCGACCATCGTGGTGTTGCAGGCAGAAGCGGGATTCGTCGGAGAACACAATGTCGTGCCATTCCGTAGTCCAGGTGCAGCGTTCAACGGCCCACTGCCGTCACACTCGCCGGTGGTGTAACGTCACTGGTAATCGGATCAATGGGCACCGTGCGACAAGTCTCCGCTCCTGTAGATGACGTCGAACGGTACGTGCTGACACAGGTTGTTGTGCAACACACCCTAATTCCTGTGCTAACGTTCGTGATGTGGCGGGGCGAGCCGTCAATGCCCGCCGCACAACATGCCGGTCCTCTCGTTCGGTGGTGTGCCGCGGTTGCGGCAATCATGCACGTCGGTCCGTCCATCCGTCCTGCACCCACAGAATCCATACTCGCCTCACTGTGGCTGGATGTCGTCCCACACGGACGCCGATGTCTCGGTACGATAAACCGCTGTCGCGATAAGTCACTGTTCGTTGTCTGTTGAACTCCAAAACGTGCTAAAATGACTGCCGTATTCTACGACGAGGCATCAGGAAGCTTCCCACGCACAGGTCCGGCAGCACAACACACTTCCACTACTTACACCCCGCCTACTGTGCACCCTTCTTATAGTACTTCTTGATGGCATGCCGGACGCACATGATTTGCATATGCCCTGCAATGCTAATCGTTTGCGTGTCCTCTCGCGGGCGACACATGCTGCGAATTTCAGGCCAATCGGATGCTTCCTTCTTGGTGTTGCATTTTGGGTGGTCAGCAGTGTATATCTTCTGGTGCCCAGTTAGTTCTTTTTCTCATTAAAAGTGCTCGCAGAAAAAAACTCCCCGTAACAGGGCATTTAATTAATTTGAAATCTTTTTCTTTTTTTCTGCTGTGTTTTTCTTCTTGGGTTTTATCTTTCGTAATTTGGAAATTCTATCGTACGAATCTTCATATATAAATGTTGTGCCCTATTTTGCCAAAATAAACAGTTTCCTTAAACTGACATTAGATTTAGCGAGGTTATTTACTAGAGCATTCAGTTCAGCAATTTCCTGGTTTTCAATTTCAATATCCTCTAGATGAAAATGGCAGATGATTACTATGATATATTTCAGGACGTACATCTTTCTGTAGGTGAACATAACTTTAGTCTTTTTGGAGGAATATTCTCAGTAACTTCTACCACATAACGTTTTAGTTCTCTGTTGTGAAGCCTCTTCATTCGTTTCTTGCATTTGGGTACAAGCGGTGAAGTCGTTTTGCAAATACTTACATGAGGTACAACTACTTTCTTCAGTCGTTTCGTACTATTACCTCCCAATAACTCAGTTTTGAGATCTCTCATAAAGTCTTCATCCGCGAAATGCGATGAACATATTCTTGCATTTTCAACATTGAAAACATCTTCACGACGACACGCGTTCAACCATGCACATCTTTCGGAAAACGATGATACGTAACACCCGGAGCAATTTTGTCGTGGTTTTTACAACTTGCAACGGCGCAGCCTGGCATGGCTTTTAGAAAACGTTTATTTTGTTATTCAAGCAAACAAGTACTTACACTGTACGTAAGATACAATGTAACTAAGTATATTTTAAATACACGTTGAGATAACTATTTACAAAAAATCATTTAAGCAAAACGACGTGCAATATGTGTATTAGCAAATAATCGACACGGTAACAAGCCGAAGAACAACGAGTATGACTAAACAGAATGAAACACCAACGGCGATCTTTTGCTCCCGGCGCACCGTTGACGTCACAACAGCGCTCCCTCGCCACAGCATTCTGAAAACTAGTTCTCTGGCCTACCTCTCTATCTACATACCTTGGGGTCCGACGGCTTAACGTGCCCATCCAACCCATGGCACATAATTAGTAGTTCGTACCTGAGGTTCCCCTGTGGCAGTCACGAACGTTAATCACTAGGCCATCCGCGGCCCTTGAGCTTTCGGAATTTTTTTTTTCGATTGGAGGTTTAACGACCACAGTGAGCAACTCAATGGGCTATAAGCAGTCGCCCGTCCCTAATTTAGGGTCACTGGTTCCAGGGAAGGGAAAGAGCCAGTGCCGTAAGACAAACACAACATCCATGCCTAACCGGGATTCGAACCCGGACCCCTTACGGACGAATGATCAGAGGCCACCGGGGCGGCAACTTTCGGAGATCAGATCATATGCAGGATTTTAGGGAGTGTCTGACCCCCAGGTCTTAAACAACCCTTCGAAACAGAGTTAGATTTGGGCTAGAGGGCCAGATAGGAAAGTGACACGGAAGCGAGGTAGAAAAACGCCCTTATTTATTAATGGGGCCCGACGGCTTAATGTGCCGATCTGACGCACGGCGGACATTTAGTGGTTCCAACGTTCATACCTATCTGTGATCGAACCCGAGGTCTCTGTGGTAGTCACGAACGTTGACCAATAGGCCACCCGCGGCCCAAGAGCTTGCGGAGATCATAAGTAGAGGATTTTGGGAAAGGGGTGTCTGACCCCAGGTCTTAAACAACCCTTTGAAATAGGAAGCTTAGATTTGGGCTAGAGTGCACGACAGGAAAGTCACACGGAAGCGAGGTAGAAAGGCTTCCTTATTTATTACCGGGGACCAGTACCCGGGGCCCGACGGCTTAACGCGCCCACCCGACGCAAATTTAGTGGTTCGAGCGTTCGTACCTGCTTGGGATCGAAACCGGTCCTCTCCGTGGCAGTCATGAACGCTGACCTCTAGGCAATCAGCGGCTCTAGCTTGCGGACATATCTCCCTCTATATATGTCGTTTGCGGGCGATACTATTTACTGCAAGGGTGTGATGGCATGTAATGGAAATGGTAGCACCCTTTTCAGTTTTACCTCAGTATAGTCTGCTACGTATACATCGACTTCAAATTAGAAATTATTGAATTTCATAGTAGAAAATACTGAAGGTGAAGTTGAATTTATGGAAATGCTAACTGCTTCAAATGGAGGAGTGATCGAACAACACAGAACTATTGCAGCAAAACTCATCTAGAAGCAAAAGTGACAACTATTCACCTAGACCCTGTTTTCTCAAAACCAGTCTGCAGGGAACTTCACAAAGCCAGCATCCATGGAACAGCTGCAACTGATAAATCTTTAATCACAGAAACCAATGCTACAATGCAAAAAAGATGGTGTCATCAGCATAAAAGCTGATGACTGGAAATGTGCAATATGGTCCTATCTGTCTTCATTTACATTATTCCAACAGTAGAGGTCAGGTTTATGCTTGGAGAACCATCAAAGAAGTGTACAATTTGGAATGTCTGGTTTCAATTGTTAAACATGATGATGGACTTGCGATGATTTGGACAGCTATATCTTGGTAATCGGCTGACCCCATCATTACTGTACATGGTCGAGTTACTATCAGTGAATAACTGGACATTCTAGGTGATCGGGTGCATCCTATGGTCCATATGTTGTTTCCATACAATAATGCTATTTTTTAAGATGATAATGCTTCCATACACAAAACCATGACAGTTCAGTCCTAGTCTGAGGAGCATTAAGATGAACTTCAACATCTGCCCTGGCCCAGCTCAATCACCTGACTTGAATATCGTCAAACCACTGTGGGCAGTTTTGGAGAGCAGAGTGAGACACAGATTCCCACTCCAACATCTCTGAAGCAATCAGCTGATGTCTGATCGACAAATGGTACAACATTCCACTGGAGACTATTCAAAAGCTGTATGAATCTATTCCAAGTTTGGAAGCTGTACTAAAGGCAAATGATGGTGCAACACCTTATTAATAAAGACCCAAGTGTTCACATTAATTTTCCAGGTGTTCACATTATTTTGTCCAAACCTTGTATATGCAAACTGTGACTGATGAACTTGACTTCATTTTAAAAAAAAACCCCACTAAAACCAGGAATTTCCTTCAATTATGCACCCGTGTAGTTTTCCGCCATGTGATCCTGATCACGACAGAAAAACATTGTTGCAGAGGAAAGTTCTACTTAAACACACAAGGTTTAATGAAATATTAAGATTGAAAAGGAAGTTTCTACAAATTAATTAAGTATATGATATATGCTATGGATTTTAATGAAAATAAAAGGCAGAAAAGAATCATAGAATGGAAAAGAAGGTGCCCATTAGGTGGCAATGGTTTAAAAATTTCGGTGTCACAGACATATTTTCATCAAGTGCGCGCACACGCACACACACAAAGATGGGGAGGGAAAAAAAAAAAGCAGAGTTTCACCCAGGTTAAAATCTTTATTCAAATATGAACTTATGAAACTTACAAAAATGTGTATCTACAATGGCATATCAAAATTTTTCAGTACAGTAACAGAACACTGCAAAACTCATCAGTGGGTAGATAAGTGAGAAAAGGCTAAAGCTACATATGATAAATGAAAATATGAAAACTTGCACCATAAAAAAAACTATGAGCTGTTGAGATAAATAAATATCAAAAGTTCTATAAAACAGTAAAAAAAAAAAAAAAAAAAAAATTCAAAAGATTTTGAAAAGCTTTTGTCAGATGATAACTTATCGGAGCAGATTTTCTAAAAGAAATTTAATTGCACTGCCATAGTAGCACGTTAGTTAAATACACAAAGACATGAAACTTCACAACTGCTCTTGTGTGCGTCAGAATCAAATACTCGTCGGAACCAATTCTCCCAAGTGCAACTGCTTGAACTCCATACACTTTTAAATACAGTAAATTAAAGTAAGAGCTTGCCAAATATATAGGCTTATAACTTTGATTTTGACACGGCATAAACAAAAATAAAATAATAGGTACCAAAATTGAGCATTTTTTCACACATGATCAAGTAAAATATTAATTAAAACAATGTCTTCACGTAATTCATCTTAATTTACTTTGACATGTTTGATGGTACATAACAAATATTCCAGATTTCACGTTCTTAAAAATATGGCAGCAAAAAAAAATAATAATAATGTATCTAAAAAATGCCATGCACAACATTTTACTAATTCTAATTTCTAGATTTTTATTCATAGCCTTTTTTTTTTCATATGAAGAAAAAAATAAATCTATACACTTACTTTTTTTTTTTTTTTTTTGCATACATGCAAATGTGGAAATCAAAAATTAAGGGCTACTCCACAATTTCTCATGTTTTAAAAGTAGTATAGACATTCATTTTTAATTAGCCTGGATACACTCAGTCACTCATTTGAATCCACTATAAACTACAATTCACTGAGTGTCACAATAAACAGAATACAATCTCAATTAAGACAACAGCTGCTTCTTTGTTTTCAGTTTTCTTTTTCTCTAGCAAATGTCACAAAAATGAAGGTCAAGAGGTTGCTTGTTCTTCCATAGATGGAAGGGAGGGAAACAGAAGTGCCAAACAAACATTTCAACTGTGTTGTAAGTGGGATTTGATCCAAGCCATCATGCAGCAGCACACACAAAAATAAATACACAATACATCATGAACCTCTGTTTCTGTTGCTACTTATTATTGATTTAAAAAAAAAGTAAAAATATGGCTGAAAAATAAGTAATAGAAAACAAATAACAATGGTGAATTTAGATACCAGCTTGTTAAACATTTTGTGATATCAAATTCATTTCAATAGCCTTTGAAAATAGCTTTGTCAACATGCAGATAGATGAATATAAATGAACACATTTATGTGATACATATTTTTTAAGTTTGAAATTTGGAAAGTCAAAAAGTGTGGATATCATGTTATTCTGATCATAGTATATTGAACAATCGGATGAGATGATTCCTAGTTGCTGTCTTCTTCACGCATCACCGAAGAACAAAAACCGTGACTGAGCTGGGTGGGGTCTTCTGTCATAACAGATGCTTACAGAGAAAAAGGTTCTAGAAGCTTCATGAAAATTGTAGAAGACTGACACCACTTGTGAGAGAAGAAATCAGTAAATAGGCCCGTTTACCATAAAACATCTGTATTCTTTAAAATGTTAGATCTGTCAGCTGTAACACTTAAACTTTACTTTTAAGTAGCCAATGAAATGTACCTGAACCAAATTGTGCCCAAACTTTTCTGCACTTAACAGAAATGTTCAAGTAGCACCTGGGTTTTTGGAAAATTAAGGCAAAACAATCCCCCCCCTCAACTCAGAAGCACTGACCATAAATCTGTCTGCAGCAATAAGTGCTCACTTCTAGTTCTTTATTATCTGCATGATGGAGAAGGGCAGGTCCTCTGACATGGATATCATGCCATGGGATAGAAAGAAGTTACTCGGCAATTTTCTTCATTCTTAGGTTCATAACCATTATTGATTAACCCTTTAAGTCCTGGTGATGTGTGTATATATATATATATATATATATACATACATATATTTAATGACCCTGTTCAAGTATCTATAATTATAAGGAATTAAAATAATTACTCACAGACTTTACTCAGATTAAAATACTTAATTTCTATTTTAACTTGAAGAGTTTATATTATTCTTCATATTTTCTAAGTTCTTTTGTATTTCCAGTCATTTCCAGCTTGTAGATCTTTATCAAGGCCTGTTTTCAAAGATTATGAAGAATAATGGAAAACTCTTCAAGTTAAAATAGAATTTAAGCCATAAGGAGTTGTCTGTCAAATTTAGGATAACTAGTTCCAGGGCAAGGACAGAACCAGTACAATATGACAAACACCACCCACACCTTATCTGAAAACTGAATCAGGGCCTAACTCAGAAAAGTAGCCAGAAGCCCACACCTCTGATCACTCAGCTTTCAAAAGCAGCTATGAGATATTGGAACATTCCCATTCATAAAATTTGTTAGCCTACACAGCTGTATCAAATTGGGGTAAATTCTATTTTGTAATAATAAACAATTAAAAAAGTTATCAAGATATTGGTTTCCTTTTCTTTTTTCAGAAACAGCTGAACACACAGCATCAAATTAGACAAAGTCTTGTCAAAATGGTTCTTCTTATAGCCCTCATCTCATACAATGTCTGCACAATGTATCTTAGCACACATTTTTTATTCCTTAATTCTGTCAACACAAAATTCCTTTTTTTTTTATTATTATTCTTATTATTCTGATAGATGACTTATTTGGACATCTGTAAGATGATAATAAATTCACACAAGTACAGCATGGATTATGCTCTTCAATATTCAAAATGGGTTTCCTACAATAATCTCACAGAAACCACATTTCTTAATATAGCAGGTACAAGTGTACACTCTCACATTTATGTGTCAAATGAAAACAACACACACACACACACACACACACACACACACACACACACACAAAACAAACATGCAGAAATATTAACATTATATATATATATATAAAAAAAAAAAGACAAAACTGAACAAGCACTTTGGAGTTAAACGTTCACACATAAAAGAAACCGAAAGAAAGCTTGTAACATGAAACAAAATTAAATTAAAAGGTATACTTAACACACTGATGTAAACCTCTCAATCTATAAAAAAAATTAACAGGCACAAAAAAATGAGATTATTATTATTTACATGAAGAAATAAGAAAACATTATCCAAACTTTGAATAATCAGTACTTACTTTGATATATGTAAATACATGCACACACAACTGGACAAAACTTAAATGATTCTTATACCTTTATTTTGCAGAAGACTGGGAGGGAAAAAATATTAGGTTTTTACAAAATGAATATATGACTGTTATATGTGTTAGCTGGATATTTATTTTAGAGATCACACTGTTGGTACAAACTCAATTTAAAATCCATTTTACAGTGCACTCTCCATATTGAATTCTCTTGATTTTGTTTATAAAGTGTTCATTTTAGCAATCACACGGGAATATTAATGAACATGGTGTCACATATGATTTTGCTGCGCCAGTTTATATTAGGACAAAATGTGATGGAGGCATGTAAAGGAAAAGAGCAGTAATGAAGCTGACTCAACCTTAGGGAAACAATTCGAATATGCTGCCATACCTGCACATGCACTATAAGACACAAAAGTTTGCACAAATTGTGGAGTCATTGACTAAAAGATCATACAAGTAATGTGCAGAATCATATATATATCTGTGAACTGAAGAAAGATTTGCAGGTTATACAACCACACTTTTTTGTATGTGTTTTGGGAGCTTTATAATAATACTACAAAAGTATAAGAACAAGGATTTTGACACCACAATGAAGCATATCGATTAAACACTGCACGACAACGCAGAAACTTGCATGGCAGACACCACCACACTCAAAAGTATTCAAGTACGTTGAAGTTTAGCTAATCACAAAATAATCCCAAAAAGTTGCTGTCAATTCGTGATAAATGCTCTGGGAAACGTGCCCCCTCACAAGGTGCAAGCCATTATTGCATGCACTTCAATTAGTAAATAAGCACACATATTTTCAATTCAACAATGTTATCTACCAACAAAGAGGGGGGACCCCTATGGGCTCCTCATTATCTGCAATCTTGGCAAAATTAAATTTGCAGCGCTTGGAAGATAGTCTTGGCCGAGCAAAGTGTGGGACCAGTGTTCTATATCAGTTACATAGATGATATTTTGTTATTCTGGACCCACTCACGAGAAGATTTGTTGAATTTTGCAGAGGTCATGTCTTCACAGTTTTCGACTATAAACTTCATTGTTGAACATGAGCAAAACTGCAACCTCCCTTCCTCGACATTTTAATGGATGGCAGAAGTAAAAAAATTATGCACTCTGTTTATTGTAAACCATCTTATATCCCTGTTATTATTCCTATGTGCTCAGCACGCCCCTTACAGTACGAGATGTTGCCATTGTATCCAATGGTGCACAGAGCCTTCCCTCAATCCTCCGCTCTCCTACTATGAACTTAAGAAAATACAAGCCATTGCAAGTGCGCATGGTTATCCTCCCCGATTGTTTTTCTTGTCTGACCAAAAAATTATGACGCACCACTTTAAGGAGCGAGGACCCCAAGTCTAAATTTGTGGGTTACACAAACTATCTTCCATCTATTACACACCCATGTTGCGGAATGTGTGTCACCAACATAATCTGGATTTCAGGGTGAAGACATGTGATCCTTACTCTGTTGTGTGGAAAGATTACGACCCTGTCAAGATGACATTCAGACACGGAGTTTACTGTATTCCTATGAAGGCTAATGAATCCAACAATAAAGATCAGATTTATATTAGCTCTACCCTACACACCTTGGGAATTAGGTTTGCAAAGCATCAGTACAATGTTTGGATCAAGGCAGACTCCACTTCCCTTTCTCGACTTGCTGAAAAGGTGACCCATACACCTGATTGGGGGACCGCCCATATATTAGCAAACACAACATCGAAAAGATCTACTCTGTTTACTGAAAGTTTGCTCATACACAGTCATGGCAGTGTATATTGCAATGAAGACATTCTTCATGCAATCCCACAACTTGGAGATTGTTGGTTGGAGGCATCATGCACAATACATCTGTACACTACATTTTACCAGCACCCCCAAACAGGCAAATCACCTCTACCAACCCCATCATGTCTGTGAACTCAGCCTGTGTCATTTGTTTCTATTTGTCACAAATTATCACCTGCCACTGATATAAATTTGGATTGCCTGTGCTCATCTCTCTGTTGTCCACCTGAGGATGGACTGGTAGCCAGTGTGAAAGGTCTTGTGTTTAAGTTAATGTAAATTTGTAGTATTAAACCTTTTAACTTGATTTTAATTGCTTCTTCAAGTTTTATCGTGCATCGACAGCAACTTTTTGTGATTATTTTCTCAAAAAAAAGTATTAGTCAATCTAGATGTCATTTGAAGAGTGTAGTAGGTGACACAATGTGAGAAACCTGGCAACACAGGGGGGGGGGGGTTCCAAGCCAAACATACTGCAAGATTTGGGTCTATAAATGAGAAACATAAGGGCCATGTTCACAAACCCATCTGATGCCAAAATGCAAAACCGTTGCTCAGAAGCTCCACAAGAAATAACAACTGCTGGAACTTTGCAGTCACTCTTGATGCATTTAACTGTCAAACTGCATCTAACTAAAAACTACCCGCTGTGAGCCTGCAAATGTGACAAAAGTTTTGGACCTGGGATTTTGACATTGCTAGTTTAGTTTATAATGGAAAGCTCAGGCTGTGCAGAGTAACATAAAATAAACTCTTACATAAGATCAGCAAAAAGTTTTGGACCTGGGATTTTGACATTGCTAGTTTTGTTTATGATGGAAAGCTCAGGCTGTGTAGAGTAACATAAAATGTCAAAATGAACTCTTACATAAGATCAGCAAGAAGTTTTTACACCACTGTACAAATGAAAATTCCCCAAAGCACGTGGTAACAATGCGACAAAGATCTAGATTCACTAAAACAAAGCATGCAGCCATATGTTTCGCAACTGCACGTATGGGAGAAATGGAGTTAAAAGCAGGTAATAATGAGATTCCCTTTGGTAACATTCAGATGAAACTACCTGACACAAACTGTTGGACTCCTGAGGTAGACAATTAGAAGCCACTGAGGTCAAGTCCCTTATGTACTGATTGAACAGTAGCAAAATCAATGAGGGGGGGACTCCCCCTTGACTTTAGGATTGATATTGTGATGAAAAATGAATATTTACTTTGATAGTAATCTTTATGAATCTTTACTGACAAAACATATGCTAAGAATATAATGATTAGTAGTGGATTATGGTTTGATAGTTTTTACTTGGTTCGCTCTATTATTGTAAACTACATGAAAGTTCTTGAAATTGCCACATAAAAATACTGCTAACAAAATGAGACTTCATTCATTAAAACCTGTCTAAAAACCAAACAGACCCCACCTCCTCCATTTTTTTTCATTATTATTAAATCTGAGAAGTTTGGCAATGTGCCAGCAGCATTTCAGACTATAAGGAGTCATCCATTCCTAATTTAGGGTTACTGGTTCCAGGGTAGGGGCAGAACTAATGCTGTACGACAAGCACACTGATGGCTCATCTGGGCATTGAACCCAGGCCGAACTTGGACAATTAGCAAGGAGCCCACACCTTCTGACAACCAGGACAGCCCAGCACTGATTAATCAAACCAGATATGTACAGTTGTTCCTCATTTACCTTTTCCACCAGATGTGATGCACACAGATTTCTACTTTGACATGAGCCAGCATGCAGTCAGAAACAACTTCACGCAATTCAGGGTTCAATCAAATTGATAAAAAGAACCTCTTAAAATGAATACGACCACCACGCTGTATAGCAAATCAACCACGCTTGATTGTCAGACATGTGAAAGTAGTAAGACGCAGGAACTCCTGATGATGATCTAGTGCATAAATCGAAAATTTGAGAGGTAATGCACCTTAATAAAGTTATCCTCTATAATTCCCATTAAGATTTTTTAATTACTGAAAAATAACTTTTAAATTTTTATGCACAAAACTACTGAATATAACAGGTTTTACATCAACTAACAAATAGCTTCAGTTCAGATATTATAACTGGAAACTGCCACAGCAAATCAGCCATTTTTTATTATTTTGCATATGAACCACACAGAGTTAACTGCCAGTGGAAGTACTCAAATGTTACAGAAAACCATATTAGTTTGCTTTTCAAAAGACAAAGAGTAGTTTGTAGATAACAGCACAAACATCTAAAACAAAAGAAGTTTATACAGCATGCAAATTATATCTTTTTAACACAAAAACTAAATGTCAGACATGCAAACTTGCTAGCATTGTAATACTAAAAAAAATTTGTTTCGAACATGTCGATAAAAACTGATTACACAAATGATATCAATTTCAAATGCTATAATGTGGTGGAAATGGGAATTATTCACTGCTGGAACCCAATGTACAAATGAATGCCATAACAATTTAATATACACAAATCCATTCGCAAGAGATATAAAACCATATAAAGAAATTTAATTATTAAACTTTAAAATGAAACACTTACGTTTAGCTGAAGTCAGAGCAGTTTTCTTTATTCAGAGAAGAACAATTCATGCATGATAGCGTCACTGATTGAAATGTATAACGCATTGCAAAATGTTTTATTCAAATTAAATGCTCACTTTCTTTTGGTATTGCATTGCTCTCAGAACGTGGGGTTTTGCTCCCGAAACGGGGTTCCGCTATGTTCTGGCCCATTTCCACAACTGGCCATAATTAAGATATTTGGAACTATTTCATGCTTACAGTGATTAAAACATGATCACTATATAATCACCTCTTTAGTAGGGAACAGATTTTTAGGTAAATATATATTTTCACATGAAAACATATTTTTTTAAATTTCGTATGCAAGTACATATTTCCCAAAATTCCATAATAAATAAAAATTCCATAATAAATAAATAAATAAATACTGTATGTTTCTTTCATTTCTTATTTTTAATTTTTTAGTGCAAAAGTGCAAATATACCCAAAATAAAAATTCAGTGGGGGGGGGGAAGAAGGAGAAAAGGAACAGTATTACAGACCTGCCAACCTCTCAGAACCAAAAATACATAACACTCAAATAGAAAAATCATAACATGATGCGGGCTGATAATTTTTGAAGCCAATTTCAGCTATATAAATTCTTGATGGTTGCAGGTATAAGGAGAGGAAAGTTGCTTTGAATAAACAGACACTCGTCCACATTTTAGCACTGACCAATCAGCAGCTTTAAGTATGACAAAGAGTCGAAATACGAATCAGTCTCGAATGTTATATGAAATGAGTTGGCATTCGTCCACTGGTTGCTGACTGCACTTGACTTACTTTATTTCCATTGGGAAACTAGAGGCAGGGGAATTTGTTAAGAGAAATTGGAAACCTCTCCGAGAAAGAAAAAAGTCTTTGGAGGGTGTGGGGTTGGGGAAAGATTATACATAAATTTTTCCGTTCTTCTGTCTGAAAAGGGGAAAAATGGGGGAAAACACGACTTTTTTTAAAAACAACAACATATTTTTGGTGGCAAAATCATATTATCGTACTGCAGCGTGATGTACTGTACTAAATATGATAAAACCATAACTGTTGGCAGGTCTGGTATTGTAACAAGCGGGTGGAATTTACGATCCTCATCTCCTCCACGATGACTCTTTTCATTGGCAAAGAATGTCTTCTCTTCCCGCTTGGAGAAGCAAAACCAGAAGTTCTCTCATACCCATGAAAGCTTAGGCATTGCACAGAAAGATCTCAATGTCCAACAAGGAGAGTATATATATATACACACTGCTCGCGTTATTTTCATTGTTGTTAATGCAGTTCTGCTGCACAGTCAGCAAGTTATTTCTACGATATTATTCAGCTTCTATATTACATGCGGTTGTAAAGTGCACTGAATTAATTTCTGCATCGAGTTTAATTAGTGTTCAGCCTCTTTAATGCAAGTTTGCAAGTGAAAAGATCCTTGAAATCCGAAGCCCAAGAAAAGTAACTAAAACATAACAACATCCTATAATAAAACTAGGGTGGATGTGACATCATGTGGCATTTTTGTCCACAAGGATAATAAGTCAAGACCAAATTCAAAACAAACATTCACTGCAACTCCAAATAACTTTTTCCATCAAATGTATAGCTGTGATTAGTAAGTTGAGTACTAACATCTTTTTATCACAGAAAATAAATAGTTACATTATTGTTGAAGAAAAAGAATTTTTATTTTGGGAAATATTTTTATTGTTAGCAAATATTTTTGAAATTATCAGCATATAAAAAATATTTTTCTGTTTTTTAACACCTAAAAATCTGTTGGTAGTGTCACGAGTGAAACTTAATGTTGGTTGGAGGAAAAGGAATAGGAAGAGACCTAGGATAGAAAGAATAAAGGTTGATAGGCTCCTTGAAGATCATCAGCGGTATTCTGACTTACTCAAAGAACGACTGAAGGATCTGAAGTCTGGTGAGAGGGATGTAGAAAAGAAGTGGGAATGTTTTAAGAACTGTGTTGTTACTGCTGCTAAAGAGGTCTGTGGCACCACAATAGTGGGTAACAATAGAGGTGATGCTTGGTGGAATAGTGAGATTGATGAGGCAGTAAAGAGAAAGAAGGAAGCCTATTTGGGGATGTTGCAAGGTAGAGTCTCTGTGGATGAATATCGCTGTAAGAAGTGTGAAGCTGCTAAGCTGGTTCGCCACAGTAAGGCAAAAGATAGGAAAGAGAAAGTGGAAAGGCATGAACTGACTTTTTGGAAAGATAGAAAGTCCTTCTGGAAGTACATGAGACTCCGGAAAAATAGGGGAAACAAAGTTGTAAGTTGTGTGAAAAATGAGATTGGGGAAATGATATGGGAGCCCAATGAGTTAAGTGACAGATGGGGTGAATACTTCTGTGAGTTATTAGATCAGGAGAGCAAAAAATTATTCTGAGACAGATGCAGATGATGTCACAATGAGGGATGAAAGCACAGGAGGGATCTCAAGAGAAGAAGTGTGTAAAGCTTTAAAATCTCTTCAGAATGGTAAGGCTCCGGGAGTTGATGGCATAACTGCAGAGATGTTGAAATATGGTGGTGACTCTATAATTGACTGGTTAACTGAAATTTGCCAGTTGTGCTGGGAGTTAGCATCCTTCCAATCCCGAGGGACCATTCCTATCATTGTTCCCTTGTATAAGGAAAAAGGTGATCAGACTGAATGCAAGAACTATCGTGGTATTAGCCTACTGAGTGTGCCAGGGAAAGTGTTTGGTAAGGTTGTTATTGAAAAAGTACTGGGTCTTACATCAGAGAAAGTGTGGTATGTTCAGAGTGGTTTTATGCCTGGTAAAGGCTGCACTAACCAGATTTTTGCATTACGCATGATGATTGAAAAGTATCTGGCTGTTGGGGAGAAAGTTTTTACTGCCTTCATAGATTTAGAGAAAGCTTACGACCGAGTCAATAGGACACTTTTGTGGAAGGTATTGAATGAATATGGTGTTACTGGGAATCTACTTAATAGTGTAAAAGCCATGTATGCTGGTAGTAGAGCTTGTGTACGAGTGAATGGTGTTTCATCAAAATGGTTTTCCATTGGTGCAGGAGTTAGACAAGGTTGTGTAATGTCACCATGGCTGTTTAATATATTTATGGACGCATGCATGCGTGAGGCCAAAATAGATAATAGTGGTTTATGTCTTGGTGATATCCGTGTGTGCAGATTGCTGTATGCTGATGACACTGTCCTGTTGGCAGAGAGCAAAAGTGAGTTGCAGAGTATGTTGACTCGGATGCACGAAGTTTGCATGAAATTCAAACTGAGTATAAATAAGGGAAAAACCAAAGTTATGGTGTTTGAGAGAGGAATGGGTACCACTGAGTGTAATGTAAGTATAAATGGCACTGTGATTGACCAGGTGAGTGAGTTTGTGTATTTAGGAAGCATGTTTGACAGAGAGAACAAGTTGGATGGTGAAATCAGTAGGCGAGTGAATTCTTCTTTGAAAGTCATAGCTGCTCTGGGGGGTTTTCACAGGAATGATGGGTTCTCTAGAAAGTCCCGCATGGCTGTGTATGAAACAGTAATTGTTCCTACTCTGATGTATGGTAGTGAAACCTGGGTACTGCAGAAGAAACATAGGAGTCGTTTGTGTGCTGGAGAAATGCGTTACTTACGTGGGGTTTGTGGCAAGACACGATCTGATTGTGTGAGGAATGAAGATGTATTGCAGTTGTGTGATGTAAAGCAAAATGTTGTTAGCAAGGTGGAGACCAATATGCTTCGGTGGTTTGGCCATGTTGAAAGAATGAGTGATGAAATGCTTACTAAGAAAATATTTTCAGCCCAAGTGGCAGGAAGGAAAGGCAGAGGAAGGCCAAGGAAGACATGGGTGGATCCGATTCAGGAGTGTCTGCATGAGAAAAAGATTATGAGTATGAAGTATAAAAGATCTTGTGTATGGCGTGTAGTGGATATCAATGAAGCACGAGTTGTATGTCAAGATCGCTGTAAATGGCGAAGTTTGATAATACAACAATAAGTAAAAATATCTGGAAGTTTGCATTTCTTTTTGGAGCTAACCTCTGAATCTCAGAGAACAGCTTAGTGATATGTATGTATGTATGTAAAATCTGTTCCCGACTCATTAGTATGCTGTCATTAGGTTATATATGCTGATAAAAATTTCATTCGTTACCGCAAAATGAATTAAATGCAGTTTTGACCTTAAATTTTTGTGCCAAGATGTAGGATGCCTTTAAAGAATGCATTTTTTTCTTATGCGAGGTTGATGTTTTTGTCTCTCTCTCTCTCTCTCTCTCTCTCTCTCTCTCTCTCTCTCTCTCTCTCTCTCTCTTTCAGCAGTTCTCCTCCAATTCTAATCCTACAACATTTTTATCGAGTCTCCCCGCTGGGCTGTGGGCAGAAAGGGTTGGGCAAAACTGTGATCAGGTAAATTTGAATATACACGTCTGGTGGTCCACTTATTTTTCTCTCAAAATTGTAATAACCTGGGTAAAAATATATATATATATATATCACCAATTCTAATCCTACAGCATTTTTATTGAGTCTTTCCCCATTGAGCTGTGAGCAGAAAGTAAAAAATGTCCTCTGTAAGATAACATAAAACAAGTAGACTTCCTGTAAATTGTATGGGCAAATTGTAAAATCTAGAAGGTATGAAATGCCCACACTATGACTCCAACACAGCTTTTTTATACTCTTCTTTTGGCAGATTAGGATACAGTGAATCACGGGATTCACAAACAAAACTGTGTTAATAGCAAATATTAAGTAGCAAAAGTTTTTTTACATGAGATTTTCTAATTGATTAATTTTAGCAACTTTCTGAACATGAATACACTCACTGAGGACATGATTATACCACTCTACTGAAAGTGAGTTTTTTACTTAATTGTAAAAAAAATATATATATATTCTGATCAAAATGCAATGTATTTTCCACTATCATGTATGTTGTTATTGAAATACACATTTTTGTTGAACATATAATCTTTTTTTTTTTTTTTTTGATTGGAGGTTTAACGACCACCGTGAGCAACTCAATGGGCTATAAGCAGTCGCCCGTCCCTAATTTAGGGTCACTGATTCCAGGGAAGGGAGAGAGCCAGTGCCGTAAGACAAACACAACATCCATGCCTGACCGGGATTCGAACCCGGACCCCTTACGGACGAATGATCAGAGGCCATCGCTTAGACCACTGCGCCACAGGGGCGGCAACATATAATCTTAAATGTAAACATTGATCTCCATACCAAAAGAGCAAATGGCAAGTTTACTGAACCATGCATACAGTTTTCATTCATCCCGAATCAAACGTTACTTACTTCAAACAGTACATAATCTGAAGATTGATACAGATTCCGAACAAAAAAACCTTCTAAGCGTTATGTCCAGATGAATGAAAAATGAATTTGCTACAATTTCACATTACCATTTTATTTTTTATTTTTTTGCATGAACACTTCCAGTAATCTGATGTCAATTCGTTTACATTTAAAATGTGAATGACGGTGCAATTTAAATGCTGATTAAATACCATACAAAACTTAAATAAAACTAATGGACCAAAAATGATGAATGATGATAAATTTCACAGTGAGATATGTTCTAGGCACAAAATGGCAGCGTAATTACAAAGTGTACTGTAGTGAGACTAAACAGCAATAAGATAAAACCAAATAATCATGCTAATAGTTTAACATAAAAAAAAATTTGTGAGAATGTTTGCAGTTAAAATTTATCATCATATGATAAAAATCACTTAAAATAGTGAAATTGTTTCTGATGATGTGGGAATATGATGCAATATATGAAAGTGATATTTATGAATAGTGTTATAGCATGTTTTTAAAATGTGCATCAATAAAAACAAGTCTCTATCTTAATGATATCCATAGGTAATTTTGCCAGAAACAGTTAATCTAGTTTACCTCTGAAGAGCCTTTTTCCTCGCACAGAAATGAAAAATCTAGCAATTTAAAATCAAATTTAAGCACTGCTTATATTATATGCCCATCCAATTTTCTTTGTCCGATGTTTTAGCTACACTAAAACATCTTTACCATTACCATCAACAATCTTTATACCAATGTAAGTACAATAGTAATCCATATGTGATGTTAAAGTAACATACAGTGAAAATAACATCAATTAAACAACAATCCTGTACAACATGTAATTAAACAATGCAGAATTCAACTATTGGACAAAATGCTCACTTCTAACAATTTTGTTTACAAATTTCATTGAAAAAAAAATACAAGAGTAAATCACAGTCTTTGCCAATTTCATTTGTCACTTCAAATTACAATGAGTATTTCTGAAATCTACCAGTATAAGGTGAATTTTTATTTTTTTGGATTTCCTAAAGTAATCTTACATTTATTAGTTACTGCACTACAACCGTGGTGCCTCTCCAATTCATGTCCACACAAATGGAAAAATCACATATCTTGTTTCTCTAACTTGAACATGGAGGGAACAAATGCCATATTTGGAATGCCCAAAGTAGTGCGGTGGTGCTACTTGCAGAAAAAATATAACAAAATCTTTTATTTGTAGATGCTGAAATATTCACGATGATGCAGTATGTCACATAAAGTTGGCAAAGAATTTTGATTTATCCTCATAATAATACTGACCATTCATAATCAATGAAAATTTTTAGACGAAAACACTGGTAATTAGCATAACTTTTAGATGCAAAACAGCATTTGAAGCTGCTAAAAGGTGGACACAAACACACACACACAAACATGTGTTTTACAAACATGTTATTCCCAAAAACATTTCCAAAAGTCCACCTTATGAACAATCCACGAGAACTTCACTGAAGTAAAATGTTCATGATCCATGAATGAGCTAAAATATGTATGGGATGATGCGACTTCGAACCTTCTCTGTGTAGCATATCCAGGCTGGCCCGTACTTCTGCTTACACTCTGCATCTATCTGAATTGATCGAATCACAAACAAAATGGCAGTGAATATCAATGGACAAAATGGGATGAAATGGTTAAAACCTGAAAGGAAGAAGAGGAAAGTTAGTAGCAAATTTGAGCCAATATTCTGACACATCTGAAATATGCGTGTTGGTAGCAATAATAACAAGAAACAGCTCCAAAGCAAATCATTACAGATTGAAAGGATTATATATCCTTTAAGATACTCCAAACGGGTCTATGTTAGTCTAATGCAACCTGCTTTGATAAAGCCTCCCCCATTGAGAGGCAAAAGCTCTGAAAATTAAAATATCTTTGTTACTACACCAATTACAGATTTATAAGACTTTGTCTTTCTAGTTAGAAAGGATATCATTCAAAATATTCATGTTATTTTCTTCAGCTCTTTCGTGATGTCAGGGTTTGTTTCAAAGATATCACATCCACAACTACAGATGGATTACAAAGAATGCATTTAACAGTTGTTTCCAGTTTCCTATCAGAATGCCTACCCCACACCCTATTAGTTTTTGGCACTCAATGACCACTATGAGCAACTCAATAGGCTATAAGCAGTTCCTCATCCCTAACTTAGGGCTACTGGTTCCAGATAAGAGAAAGGACCATTGTGTAAGACAAAAACACACCACCCATGCCTCATCTGGGACCTGAACCTGGGCCCATCTTGGAAAAATGATCATAAGCTAGTGCTTAGACCACTGTGCAACTGAGGAGGCCAAAAAAATTGACACATCACAAATTATACATATTTTCCCTATCTTCCATAATGGATCCCAATTAATCAAATGTAGACAATATCTGGGAGGAACATACTGAGGTTTTACCTACCATGCATCCTCAGTATGTTCGCATAGCCTTTTTCTCTTGGAAGATGTACCAAGCTTTGTTTGAAAGTCTCCATTAATATACTCCAAAACATCCTAAGAATGTATTATTGTGAAAGGTAGGGCAGCCAACTCACAATCTCTGGGGAAACACAAGGACAGTATCAATCTGCAGCACGCTCCACTCCTGCTGTGTTTTTGCAGTAAAGAATTATTCCTGCACTAAACTGCTCATTTACATTTGTACTTTGGAATATGTGTTTCCCACAGCTAGTTAATTAAGTTCACCTCCCTCACATTTCCTTAATTGTCAATTTATTGTCTCTGTGTCGTAAATGGCGAGAAAATGCTTGTACCTCTTTCATTTTACCCCTAACCCCCTCAAAGTAACATTTTTTCAGCTATACAGTCAGCAGCTAAAAGTGTGACATGCTCTTGATTGAGTAACTTCTCGTGTCAAATTCATTTCTAAAACGCTACCTTTTTAAAATTTGTTTTAAATACGAATTTTGTCTGGTGAACCACTCAGCAAATAAAAATTATGATCATGAGAAGTAACTCTGTTACTTTTCACTCTTACACGCCTGTGTCTACTTTTCGTTGTGAAGGATGCTGTTCTGTACCTCCACAATAGTACACTCTTCAATTTGCCTTGAAGTATAATATCACTATCGCTCTACCAATTAATCCATTCCCCCTATTCCTCAAATATTCCTCTCATCTCTTTCATGTCAGCAGCTTCTAACCTCATATTCAGCACTTTATTTTGAGCTCAATTCTCACTACCATAAAAAAGGGGTCTAATGCATTGTATATAGCAAATTTTTTTCTTTACCAAACTTCTGTCTTAGTGAAAACAATTTTATATGGCTTCTAAGAAGTCTTCCCTCCTTTGCTGATTCATTATTACATTTCCCTGCCTCTTAAGAATCCTGGCAACATAATCAAAATTTGTTTACTGCTCTTGCTCCTTTCCCTGTACAGGTTGACCATTACTAACACAGCAATCCACTTTCCACTGCTAATCTGGCACAAATTGGTTAGCATTATTTTGAATTTGCCAGATTGCGATTACACTCTTGTGTGATGTCAAGAGTAGCATCAGCTGTTAGTGCGCATTCCATGCATTTATTATTTTTTATTATCTTATTTAGCCCCAGTCATATCTTCAATGAACAAAAGAAACAAAAGGTTCTTGTGCTGTAAAGTGTCAACTCCTCAACACTGCACGCTGTCCATAAAAAAAAAAAGGGTTGAACTTTTGAGAAGTCTAGACAGTGGTGTATCTGTAAGAAGCTTTTGCAACTTGTATAACATTGGCTCTCTCACAACATATCAGATAAAAAACATGAAGAACAACTGCTCCAGTTTTTTTTTTTTTGCTGCTGTTGTTGATAGAGAATCAAAGAAACAGATGTGCATAAGGAAGAAGCCAGCATGTAAGTAAATAAATTGCACAGTGTAGCATACTATGGTATTCACAACTTGTACTACATTAAAATTTCACTTGCTTTTCATTTAAAGCCTTTTTTTTTTCTTCATTCATTGTACAGTACTACAGATAGATTATAAATACCCTGTAATGCATTAGAGGTGCTTATTTAGAGGCTTTTAAGCAAATCATCAGTAGATCCCGGGTAAATAACTAATCCGGAGCACCTCAGGTCCCAGTGATGCTGATTTAGAGATGGCTGCACTGTAATACAAAAGAACCATGGATGTAAATTTCACATAATTTATATTCATTCCAATTTTTCACAAGTCCAGCTATGGTGATTAACCCCTTACTGATCACTCCCATCAACATGACGGGCTGAGGTACTAATCCCTATGTTTCACGCCCATGATGTTGTTGGGCTGAAGCGTTAAAGAAGTTACATGCTGAATAATGCAAACATAACTGATTTATCGTGCCTATAACACTAGATAGCAGAACTAGCATGTATATGTTTTATTATAGAGAATATCTCTGCGATTATCGGCAGCTTCTTTTATTTTGTTTGCGGAACACACATGGTTTGTGGATTTATAAAAAAGGTTTAGTTTTTTTCTGTTTGTGCACATTATGGAATCAGATGATGCCAGTGATTTGAATTACAATTTTAGTATTAGTGAATCTGACAGTGATTCTGAAGTAAGTGAATTTTATGATAGTACAGATAATGCATTTGATGACAGCATCTTTTATTTAGTTATATATCACACACAAAAGTATTATTACAACCTAATCTTGAAATATTTCTCACAATGATATTTCTTGATATACATATTATCTCTGGAAATTTCAAAACCAACTAAAACATTAGAAAGCAGCCTCTTCTTCACATTAATCTGTATATAAAAAACACCAACATTTAGGCACTAATCCCAGCATGCTGGCTTTTCCATGAAATTTAATCTATATATAAAGCAAAGTGGGAAAATGCAAGTGTTTCATACATGAGACTGACGAAGGGAAAAAAAAAGCTGAACTTTTTAACTGCACGGGTGAAAAATAAGAATGTGCTGCAAAACAGTGTGAATATAACGCGGCGTGAGCAAGACAAAATTGTTCACTGAAATTTATTATGTAAATATTAAGCTGGAGCACATCACTGTATTCAATATACATTGAAGAGCAATTGAATTAGAGATACCTGTCTAGTAACGTGTAGCACCACCTTTCGCCCTGATGACGACGACGATTCGTCTCGGCATGGACTCAACAAGACACCGGAAGCGTTGGGAAGCCATACAGATCCACGACCCCTGAACAAGCTCCCACAGTTCACGAAGATTTGATGGAGGGGGTGGGGGGAGGTCAGAGCCTCGAACATCTCTCTCGATGGCATCCCAGATGTGCTCGATGGAATTGAGGTCAGGTGACCTAGCTGGCCAAGGAAGCGAGGTTACGTCGATGGAGTGTTCATCCAACCATTCGGATACAATTCGGGAGCGATGGCACGGTGCATTGTCTTGTTGCAGGATGAGGTCCCCAGTGGGATGTTGAAGATGCACAAACGGGAGCAAATGGTTGTCCAGGATATCCCGGTAACGTTGACCTGTGAGGGACGATGTCACACGTACCAGGGATCCCATTTCAGTCCACGTAAACAGTCCCCAGACGAGAATGCCACCCCCACCAGCTTGAAGAGTACCCTGCTGGCAAGAAGGATCCATTGCTACATGTGATTTGCGCCGTACTCGTATCCTGCCATCCGCATGTACCAACGTGAATCTCGACTCATGAGTCCAGGTAACATTTTCCCACATGTCTAGGGTCCAGTGGCGATGTTCCCGCACCCATGTTAATCTTTGCACCCTGTGATGTGCGATCAGCAGCGGCACCCTCGTGGGACGATGGCTTCTGTACCCCATAGCGAGGAGATGGTTCTGGATGGTGTGGCTGCTTACACGTTTCTGTGCACCAGCGTTAAATTGTCGAGTGATTTCTTGCACTGTGGACCGTCTATCCGCTGTTACAATGCGAGCTGCTCATCCACATGCTGTTGTCCACGGCAGTTGGCCCTTGCAGGGATGGTTTTACCGGATTCGATGTACTCACGGTGCACCCGTGACACAGTGGCTTGTGAAAATCCCAGTGCCTGCACGACTTCCGAGATGGAGAGACCCATTCGTCGGGCCTTGACAATTTGCCTACGATCAAATGCGCTTAGATCCTTCGTCTTACCCATACTGCGTCAGACTCTTACTGATACCCGTCGCATCACTCCTTATATTGTCGGATCGCTGCATACATCATGTCGTTTTCGCTTACAGGGTCGCCCACAGCGCCACATTTGCAGATTTGCCAACTTTCAGAAACAGAAATCCGTAAAAAAATTAAATCGATATATTCGATGAAAATTTTAATCGATATATTCGATTAAATTACTTGTCGCGCATATTGATTAAATGTACCGAACATATCGATTTAAAAAACGATGTTACTCAAATGAACCATCAACTTTTAATTGAAGTGTCTACAGATGTTTAAATTTATCGGCACATTCATATCGATTAAAATAAATTCTATACATAATTTCTCCTTACTATGCTATCATTACGATCTATAAAGTGATAAAAATTTACTTTTACAGAAGTTTGCATCTAAAGGGAAGGATTTGCTACCCTTTCAATGGGATTGTGTTCCACGCCGTCATGAAACATACTAAAATATTTTCAAAAACGAACCATTTTCATGTTAGGTTTTTATCTTACGGAGACACGGACGATGAGACAGTCAAATAAAAAAAATTAAATAAGTAAGAGTGACTGAGAGACACTAACTGGTAAATTATGTTCAACCAAAAATGAAGTGAACAAACATTTTGTACGAATCGCATAGAGTTCATTATAACTTTTAACAAAGGAAGTTAATTTCGTTATTTTTTTCCCACGCAGTCAACGTTATATTTCTGCTTGTCACTAGAAATATGATTTGTAATATCATTCCTTCCACCATGTGAAATGAATGTTGAAATTGCATCGGCACATAGCGCGAAACGCATATTTTCCTTTCTTGAAGATTTCGCAATACACAGGAATTCCGCAGAATACGAATCACGGAATATTTTATAGTACTTTTTTCCCCCTTTTATGTTGCTGCTCATAGTGAATCCCTAATACTAAATTTATTACCACTAGGGGAAAAAAATGTAAGTAAAAACTGTTATAGTAGAGGAAAAAATACTGATTACAGAGTTATCTGATTCGAGCTGGTCAGCTAGAAAAGCAGAGCAACTGAAAGGTTCTTTCATCTAGAAACAAAGGTTTAGGTTTTAGTTACGAATGTCATTCCCTTGAGTTCGTCCCCTCCCTCCCCATCATTCCTCACAGGCGGATCGATGCCTTGTCTTTTACTAAATCCGATCCCTTTAGCGGCATCCGTTATACTTCCAAATGGCACTGATTTTATAGTTCTGTCTTCTCTTCCTGTCCTCCCCCCTCCCTTCATCTTACCAAATAGAACTTCTCTAGTCATTCCTTTTAAAAACAATCTGGACTCATCAACGTCTGAACCAACCCCTCTCCTGCAGTAAACTAACACAATTGTTTTGCCGGAACAAAACCAACTGTCTTTTACATCAGGCGTAACTGGAACGATACAGCCACTTCGTCGGTGACATCCTCCCCATCTCGTCCCCTGCTCCCTTTGTGGTGGCGTAACCACAGCATTAAACGTTTGAACCGGGATTTTAACTCTGATCTTATGTCTCTGCAAAAAAAAAAAATAAATAAATAAATAAATGGCCTAACATGACAAACTGTAGAATACACGTACTGTTTTAGAAAGTGAAAATCTAAATATCACACAACTCAATTCGGTTTGATAGAAGTTACAAAGCCAACGGCGCTTTTTTTTTCAAACAGATAAAAAAAAATCCACTTCCTCTCTAGATTAAACTCGTGCTGTCAAAATCCGGATATTTTAAAATTCAGAGTTGTTTACTAAAAGCCCAAAATTTCATACCTACAAAAAAGTGTGGGTTTGCAAAAGCAACAGTGTTCTCCCCGATACTTTGTTTTCTTTACGAATCCCTTAGTATGAATTAATTGATATTTTGCATGTTTTTGCTTTATTATAGAACATTTTTTGTGCCCGTTAATTTCTAAATTAAAAAGCCCACACGCGTTGTTTTACAAATTAAAAATTCTATCCAAATCGGTCAATTTCTACGGAAGATATTGTGCTAAAATTCTGAAACGCGAGTGAACAAATCTCGCGCATGTGCTACTACACTGTCCCCGTGAATGCTGATATCAACTATTTTCAATAGGATAGGTCCACTATGGGTGCTGAACAGCATACCCAAACTTCTTCACAATCATGCTTTGATTTTATGCAAGTCATCACGCAAAAGGGCGGAAGAATGAATCCCGCTCCTACGTCTTTACCTTACTTTTGACCATTTTCAATAAGGATTAGATGAATTAGTATGTACCCCAACATATTAATTTCATTGAATCAAGCCAAGACATTTTTATGAACATTACCGAACGATGAACAAAGCACGGTTGGAAAGCGAAAGCATAGAAAACTTACTGACTAACGGACCAGCAAAATAAATCATTGCTGGAGCAGCACTGGCTCGAATGAACATTGGACTTACTTTTTTTTTTTTTTTTTTGAACTTCCTCTTATAGTAGCATTCTTTCGTTAGGTCAAATTTATTGCCAGAGAAGAAGTTACGAAACCATGCATGCCCCAATGCATTTTTAATTTCACAAAACTGGCAGTTTTTGCTTAGTTTCGTCATGTTGGGTATCGATCTGGGGTTAAAAATTCCACAGATTTAAAATCCATTGGAATTTTTTTCTACGATAACTACGTTCTGAGATAGCATTTCGAACTGGGAGGAATAAAGATAAAAGACACCTGCTCCAACGCGGACACACCCCACGCTGGCCTTCTGAAAAGTTGCGACTCGGGAGATGAACAACGCATGATCTGAAAAGAAAGGCGGGGGGGGGGGGGAAACAGCGTGCACAAGAGGAAGAGAACCAAACGGAAGGTTAAATAAGCCCAGCTGGTTGGTGTTCTAGTGTTTAAAAAAAGGCAAAACAATAACCTAAAACGTGGGAAAACTGCAGCAAAATGTTCCCAAATAAACACATGTAACTAAAAACTTATTCGTAACTTACATCGGCACTTTACTTTGAATGGATTAAGTTTTTTAAAAAAAAAAAGTTTTAATAGTGGGTGCAAAATCGTCAGAAAAAGAAAAAGATCTCGGAGAATCGCCAAATCCATAAAATTAACATTTTGCCCGTAAAACCGTAAAAGAAGTCACATTTCCGCAAATTTTACGGGTAAACCGTAAAACCTGGCAGGTCTGCATTTGCACAACGCCAGCTGTCTCTAGGATAAATGTAACATCGCGGAGAAGAAAAAAATTACGACTACCAGTGAAATCTACGCTCTGTCCAACTTCCATTTTAGGAAAGTTTTCCTCCATGTTGAAGCTGCAAACAAGTATTTATGGAATAAAATTATATTTAACATTACTGGGTAGAAGAAACATCGCAAGAAAAAGGATTACGATTACGGGAGTAACCTTCACTTCGTCAACCTTCCGTTTCCGAAAGTTTTGAAAGTCAGAATTCCGTCAACTGTCGGAAAACAACCCCACCAAAATCACTACTACCACCCATCCCTCCCAAATTCCAGTACCGATCTCGAGAACCATCGAAATGACGATGGAAAAGGCAGAATTCTTTGAATCTACTGAAGAATCTCGTGCCTGAATATCACAGGGAAATTTTTGCGGCAACTTCCGTTTTTGGAATTTTTCTTCCATTTTCAAGCTGAAATGCAAATATTTATGGAATAAAATTACATTTAACAATAATGCTGAACAGAAGAAACATCGCGAGAAAAAGAAATCACAATTACGGGGGAAATTTTCACTCCGTTAACTCCTGTTTTTGAAAGTTTTGAAAAACAAAATACCATTCCTTAGATCAAAAAATGACCCCCCGACAAATCCTTCAAAATTTCTCTTTAGTTTTGCATCGATCTCGAGAATTAACCCAAATGACAAAAAGCGGAATTCCACGAATCCGCGGAAAAATCTCATGTATGGCGTGTTTCTGCTTGTGAATTGTTTGACCACTTCCAAATGTCCTATAGATCTGAAAATGGGTATGCTGATAGGTCTTAACTTCCGTATAACTAGAGAAGTCCAAAAACCAAAGAAATAAAAATGGCAGCTTTGAACACTGCCTTCTTGAATTTTTGCGAATTGTTCGACCAACTCTAAATGATTCAAACACTGGATGCGGATCAGGTACACCAAACCGAAATCATTGCTCTTCCCACGTTAGTAAGAGAGTCTCGGAAAAATTTCTTTGGCCGCCACTGGGAATTGTTGATTTATAAAAAAAGTTTAGTTTTTCTCCGGTGGCAGCCGATGAGATTTTTTCCGAGACTCACTTACTTACGTAGAAACAGCGATGATTTCTGTTTGGTGTTCCTGATCCATACCTGAGTGTCTGAATTATCCATTCGCCTCCTAGTTATTTGTTCAGTTGCTGCTCTCCATCTTTGGTGAATCCCCAGCACTGTGCAGGGCTCCATGAAGCAACCTGCCATGTAGTTCGGCAGTTAATCACATGTGAGTCTGGAGAATTCGAAGCTGCTGTGGTGCAGTGGTAGCATGTTCGGCGCTTAACTGGATGACCCTGGGTTTGATTCGCAGTGGTGGCCGATGAGAATTTTTCCAAGACTCACTTACTAACGTGGAAAGAGCGATAGTTTCTGTTTGGTGGTACTTCTAAATGATCTAGAGATCTGAAAATTGGTATGCTGATAGATCTCAAGGTCCGGATACCTAGAAAAATCTGGAAAAAAAAGTAATAATAATAATGATCAAAATGGCGGAACATTGTCAGTTTGAATTTTTCGCAAATTGTTTGCCGGCCAGTTCTAAATGAGCTAGATATCTGAAAATTGGCATGCTGATAGGTCTTAATGTCCGGATGCCTAAAAAAGTCCAAAAAATAAATAAATAAATAAATAAATAAATAAATAAATAAAAATTTGTTTCTTTGGAATATTATCTGCTTGAATTTTTCTAACACTTTTACACCTAGAAAGGTCTGAAAACCAAAAAATTCAAAAGGTAGTGTCAGGTCCCGCTGAGTTCGATCTGCCACTAGGCCTTACTGAATCCTAACAGGCCTGACGTAGGTTCTTTTGAGTGCCGTAGAGTTGAACTCGACAGCTGAAATACTGGAACGTGTAGTCAGCAATTCTTAAGATCTACGATAATGAGGAACTCCAATAACAAATCCTTGGACAGACGAAACAAAATTTAATAGATAAAAGAATAAATTCCGTTCAATTGGCTATTTCCATGTGCCAACAGGTTTCCAGATAGCGAACACTTCACTATCTCACGATATCCCGGAAGACCCTCCGCCACAAGGACTTGAGTCGTTCCGTCTAAAAACCCGGCCGATCTCTTATCGCTGAAAAACCCTGACTCCTCCATCAAAGAAAACGAAAAAACCCCGAGAGGTCTAACCGACACTCTCTGCGTAAAACACGATGTCTTACTCCGTGGAAGGTGAAATGCGAAAGCCTCTCTAGCGAACGTGTCGCTTCCTTTTATATCCTTAATCATCTCCCTCCACCCCCCTTCCAACTCTGGAAATCCTATTGGTATGGAGTTAGCCGTTCATAGGAAGTGGTGACCTTTATCCTATACATCAGACCCAGCCGACCAGGTCGAAGTCAATGGACGCCGCTAGTCACGTGCGTCGTTTGGTGTTACATAATACGACTTACAAAGGAAATGATGCCACGTGCCAACACGTGCGTTTGAATTTACATTACATTGCCTTTGAAATGGTAAATAATTACAGAAAACATTACTACATGAAATTAATTAGTGGGGCCCAACTCAGTCACCTTACAGGTAGCTTAGCTTTACTGTTCAAAATGCTGATACATTTAAAGATATTTATGCCAGAAACATTGAAATGCTATAAAAATTCAATGTAATTTTGATTTAGAATTAAGGAGCACCAAAGCCTGGTACCATTTTATATCAAACTGTATGCACTGACGTCATGACCCTGTTCTAAATCATAAAACAATTATGTATCTTAAATTACTTTTTTCCCCCTTTCTTTAATTTTATGTTCAAAAATTGATTTTATAGATTCACCATTTGGAGAATGGGCATGACTGCTAGTATTTTTATAACAGCTTAAATTCTGTCCAAAAATTTAAAATAATTGCATATTTCATTTAGAAACTTAGTGACTGTTATGTGTTTTGAATAAAACAAGGGTAATTTTTTTATGGTTTTCATGAATAAAGTGTTCTTTAAGGAGTTAAGGCTGTAGTACAAATTGTTTGTGTTTTCAGAAATTAACAATAAATTACCAACATATACAATAAAACCTATTTGAGACTAAACCTGCTTAAAACCAAACTTTTTTTCTTTTGTCCTGAAATGAAAAGACAAAATATTGTGTATTATTTAGTCTGTTTAAAATGGAACCAACCTAATGTGGAAACAAAAACGACAAGAGAGTAAATGACCCTTGTAAGAGCAAAAAGTTTCCAGAAGTTCCTGTACCATTAAGCATTTTAACTGAATACAAAATATCATATAAGTGTACTGATGAATTCACACAAAACAAATTTGCCTGAGGTTGAAGATAACGTAATTAAAGAGAGATATCACTTTTGAGTTGTTTACACAAACACACACTGCAGCACATGCACTGTTTTGCATCTCTTAAGCATGTAGCAGAACTTGGGTTTAAGCCATGTGACCAGCATTCTTGATGCAAAGTCTTCGCAGGTAGCCGTTTTATATGGCGTTCAATGAGATGCTCCAATTTTATTCTCTAACATTTATTCATTGAGATAATCATTTACAACCTTTGCTTGCTGTGAGTTGCATTTGTTTGCCTATTGCCACTGTGCCAAACGGAGAATATTTTCCATTTGGATACAAAAGTTAAGGTTATTCAAATGCATGAAAAAGAAGTTAAATGCAGTATTTAGCATAGAAGTTTAATGCCAGAAAAACAAAAAATGTGTGACACTTTAAAGTGAAAAAAAAACAGACAACAGAGAAGTTAAAAAAAGATGATAGCTCAAAGAAAAGAAAAATGTGAAAAACCAGAAGTGAATTATCTGGGATTATCATTATCAAAAAATAAAAAAATGTGAAAAACTAGGTAAGATTATCTAGGAGTGGTTTATTAATGCAAGAGTGAGAAATTTGCCAATCTCGGGACCTATGCTGCAAACATGAGCAAGAGATGTACCCACAAAAACTTGGAAGGATTCCATGCTTCTAATGGATGGTTACAGTGTTTGAAAGATGCACAACATTTCATTCAGGGAAATTTATGCTGAAGCAGTAGACATCAATGAGAAAACAGTTTCATATTGGATACAAAAATTATTAACACCCACTGAAGGCTACAAACCTCAAAACATTGCTGTTGGTGATGAAACGTGTTTGCTTTTGTGGGCACAATGGAATAAAGCTTTTGTGTTTGAAAGGCAAAACCTGTCTGAAAGAAAAAGTTCTAAGGAATGCCCAACAGTTTTTCTTTGTGTGTTTATGTCTGGGGAGATGAAAAAACCATAAGTGATTATAAAAGTAACCAAACCACGATGCTTCAATAACTTGGATTTTAAAACGTTTCCAGTTGAGTCAAATTCGAACAAGAAAGCCTGGATGACAGCTCCATTTATGGCCAAAAAGTTTTAATTCAAAGATGTAAAAACAAGACAGACATGTTCTTTTGTTTTTGGATGATGTAAGATGCGATCCTCATCTTGACTTATCAAATGTAAAACTTGTGTGGTTTCTACCAAAAACAACCAGCATTTGTCGGCCAATGGATCAAGGGATTATTCAAGGAAAATAAATTCCAGGACTTATTCAGAAGATCACCAAATAATTCCAGAGTTTAAATTTTTGCTAGAATCATAGTGTTTTGCTTATATTTTGCAAATTGGGGTGAAATTTTACTATATGTTTAGAATTCTTATGAAATCCAATTCGTTGTGCTGTTACAGGGTGTTCTTCAGTGTGTGTTAACATATTCAATGAAGTGGCAAATTTTCCCAGCATAAAACTTATATGAAGCAATCTTGAACTCAGCACAATGAAAATACAAAACAATTTTGCCATGACACTGAAGATTCCCCTATTCCATAGTCATCTATTCCCATGCATATTGGTGGTGAGGAGGCCAGATATAAATCTCCTTCAAGTGAGGAAAGTGTATGCCAGGAGAAAGGGCCATCTTGGACTCAATGGAAAGTTTACCCACGCTGTTGTGATGCCAACTGAACACAACTGGTATACCACAAACCAAAGTGGCTAGAAATATGGCACTCAAACATCTTGCACTCCAGCATTACATGAGATGTCATCAAGGCTCCACACACATGGAAGGAAGTGATGTCATTGTGATCAAATGCCGCAGAGAGTTAGAACAAATTGATGTAATCAATCCAAACATTTTGACCATTCCTTCCTTCCTTCCATGCATGTATGTATGTATGTATTCATTTATTTGTTTTGTACTGCAAGAAAAAATTCGGGACCTTTCCCATAAATATGAAAAATCAAGAACTCTTCAAGTCAGGAAGAGAAAAAAAAAAAAAAAAAGGAAATCGAATTCCAGGACTTTTCCAGGATTCCAGAGGATGTGCGAATCCTGTACACAGTCGTGCATGAATTTTATATTTTTGCTGCCTTAGATAACAATTTGGATGCCTCCTCACATTCCTTTACTGACTTTTTTTTCCTTACAAAAGTACTTAGATAATTTGTTTCCACCCCTTGTTTTAGTACATTTTGTCCAGAAGTGCTATGTAACAACTTTGTGCATACACAGGCCTTTCTCACCCCCCCCGGATTTTCAAGAATTCTTTCTGTGGATGATAGACAACACACCAAAACTCACAATTTAAATGTGTGGGACTCATTTGTCAGAGCCAGAAAATCTTGTGATTGAATCAGAGAGATGGAGGAAGTTTGTAGTAAGAAATAGGTATAAAATTCAAGAGATAGGTATAAATTTGTGGTATCCTCATTAAACTGATAGCCCAATTTTGGGTATACAGGTATGATACATTAGTCAATGAAAAATTTGAGGCATTTGGTATTTTTAATATAATTCATAATTCTCCCACTACAAGTTCTGGAAGTCCAAATTTCTGCTGAAGCTACACTGAAAGTCATGAGCATTTTTAAAGACTATTTTAATCACACAGTAAATCACTTTTTGCCTGTAACATAGTGCCTATCAAAGCAAACAAAAATTAAGTGCTTTTGTAAGCACGAAATTTTCATTTACATTGTGAAATTCCCACTGTTTATGCTGCAGTAAGAAACTTGAATACTACAAAATGACCTTGTACAGTAACTTTTTGACAAGCTGGTAAATTCTTCAATCAACCAATCAATCATGAAACACTCAGTGATGCCGTGATTTTTTCATAAATGAGTCAGCCTCTGTGCAAGGCTAATGCGCTCGGCTAGATATATAAAGATACACGCTCAGCTAGAGAGGCTACCGCGCTCGGCTAGATGTCGAGAGATCCGGGATTCAATTCCTCGGCGGTGACCGAATAACAATTTTTCGGTTGCTGTGTGTTGCTAAAACGTGGAAAGAGTGATATCTTTGTTCATTCACTGACACCACGTATTTGGAGGATTTTCACTCACTCAACTACTCATAGTGTGCACGAATCCGACATTGAGGCATCCTCACAGTCCGTGAAGGTTAATGCAAATGCAATCCGCTGTCACAATTGTCCCTGCATGAGAGTGTTGCTCTTGATATACCCTCCTCGATGCATGGTTTCCATGTCCTGTGGTGGGTTACTATTTAGTCACTGGTTGTTATTTTTTAATCCTTTGCATATTCGGCCCTGTGGCAGTGGCACCGACCAGGCCCTGTCAATAATTTCAGCCAAGATTTTCAATTTAATATTTTTTTTTTTATTTGGCATATGTGCGATTGTTGTGATGCGCCTCAAAAAGTTCCTCTAGGTAAGTGGTCGGGTGGTCCTAATCCCCAACAAAGCTCCATAGGCATTGTTTTTCTTCTGTTTGTTCTGGGAAGTGGGAAGGGAGGGGGTGCAACACGATTCGAAATTTCGGGCCCGGTCAGCGAACTTCAGTTTCCGCCATTTCTGCCCTGTGGTACATGCGTGCGAAGTTTCATCAGGATTGAAAAACTTCCTTGAGGTGCTTTATCTTTTTTGGCAAAGAGTATATATATATACTGTATATCATCATCATCATCATTGTCAACCATTATCAATCCACTGCTGGACGAAGGTCTCCCCAAGTTTCCTCCACAACGGTCTGTCTTGTGCCAGTCTCCTCCATGTCACCCCTGCATACTTTCGAATTTCATCCACCCATCTCCTATGTGGTCTTCTTCTGGGTCTTTTCCTGTCCCTTGGAATCCAATCTAAAATTTCGGCTGTCCATCGATGATCTGTCCTTCTGGCAGTATGTCCAGCCCATTGCCATTTCAGGGATTTAACTCTGATCATGATGTCTTCCACTCTTGTCATTTTCGGATCCACGAGTTCCTCTTCTTATCTCTCCTGGTTACACCAAGCATGCACCTCTCCATGCTTCTTTGAGTTGTCTGCAGCCTTTGTATGTCTCTTTTAGTTAAGGTCCACGTCTTTGCACCATACGTAAGCACTGGAAGGATGCATTGATCAAACACTTTTCTTTTAAGACATAATGGCATATTGCTCTTGAAAATTATGCTGTTTCTTCCGAAAGCTCTCCAGGCAAGTTTTGTACGCCGATTAATTTCTTCATCAATGTGACCCTCACTTGATATCTGTTGTCCAAGATAAACGTATGTGTCTGTTATCTCCAGCTTTTCTCCATCAATCGATAAATCTTCATTTCTTGTAAAAGCATTGAACACCACTTTTGTCTTCTGAAAGTTCATTTTTAAACCCACTTCTTTACTCTTGTCAGCAAGTTCCTGGATCATACTCTGCAGCTCTGATGGGGTAGTTGCAAAAATGACTACGTCATCAGCAAAACGAAGGTGGGTTAGATAATCTCCATTAATCTTTATCCCCTTGTTTTCCCAGCTCAGCGACTGAAAAACACCCTCCAATGTGGCATTAAAGAGCTGCGGAGATATGGTGTCACCTTGTCTCACTCCCTTTCCAATTTTTACGTGTGTTGTATTTTCAAACAGCCTAATCTTTGCACTTGCATTTTCATAGATGTTATTAATAATATTAATGTATGCATCTTCAATACCGCAGGTTTTCAGAGCCATTGTAACTGCTGATGGTTTCACCGAATCAAAGGCTTTTTCATAATCGATAAAAGCCATGCACAATGGAAGTTCATATTCCCTCGCTCTTTCAATTAGTTCTCTCAGCACGTGGATATGATCTATTGTGCTGTAGCCACTCCTGAATCCAGCTTGTTCTCTCGGTTGAGCCATGTCTAGTGCTACCTTCAAGCGGTGTGAAAGAACTTTAGTGAAGATTTTATAAACTACTGATAGGAGGCTGATAGGTCTGTAGTTTCCGAGATCCTCAATGTCACCTTTCTTATGTAGCAGGATCATTGTAGCGGTGTTCCAATCCTCAGGAATCTTTCCTTCATTAAGGCATCGAGTGAAAATTTGGGCGAGTACTGTTTCGATTTCTCCACTTGCTTCTTGTATGATGTCTACAGTAATTCCATCTTCTCCTGGAGCTTTTCCTCGCTTCATGTTCTTGATTGCATGTGCAACTTCTGCTGGAAGGACTGGAGGAACTCTGGTACAGGTATCTTTCATGATGTCTGGAGTGCATATATCATCCCTTTCATATAATTTGGAGTAGAAATCTTTCACTCTTGTCAAGATTTCGCCTCTATTTCTTGTTACAGAACCATCTTCTTTTCTCAGTGCCATAATCTGTTTTCTTCCCTTACTGAGATGTCCCTTTGCTATCTTTAGGCTTTGGTTGTTTTCAATTGCTTTTCTCACTAGTTCACAGTTGAATTTCCTTACGTCTTCAGTGATACTTTTTCTTACTGTCTTGCATAGCTCTATATATTCCACTTTGGAAGTCACATCTTCTTTAGTTGTCCTCATCTCTCTTCTTTTTTGCATCAACATTTTGGTTTTTCCTGATAATTTGTTCACATGCAACTTGTTCTTAGACCCAGCTAATTTTGTTGCTGTTTCCATAAGAGATTTGGTTATTTTTCTGTTAACTTCAGAGATGTCCACTTCTTCCGATGTTAGGCCTTCTAAAGCAGAGAATCTGTTCTTCAGTTCTAACTTGAAGGTATTATGGTGTTTTTTAAGGTTGGTTATGTCAATAGATTTTGTTTGTCTTATGAGCTTGCCACGTTCAAGTTTGGTGTTGAGGTGCATCTTACATCTCACCAATCTATGGTCACTGCCTGTGTTGAACTTGTTTAGCACACTGCAGTCTTCTATGACGAATTTTTGTTACACATAATAAAATCAATTTCACTTGTCGTCCCATTTGGATGTCTCCATGTCCATTTCCTGTGTGGCTTTTCTTGAAGAAGGAGTTCAAGATGAAAAACCCTTCTGCCTCTGCAAACTCAACGAGAGTATTTCCACGCTGGTTTCTGTTGCCATGACCGAATTTACCTACTGAAGTTTCATTCTGTTGCCGTTGCCCTATTTTTGCATTGAAATCTCCCATAATTATTTTCAAGTGCTGCTTACCTTTATTATTTAGATGACAAATTTCCTCATAAAATTCTTCAATTTCTTCTTCAGGATGACTTGTGGTGGGTGCATAAGTTTGAATAATCTGAGCCTGGTATCTTTTCGAGAGTTGGATAACAAGTCGTGCAGCTCTGTCAGAGGAACTTTCAACTTCTACAACTTTATCCTTCAGTTTCTTGTTTATTATAAATCCAACACCACTAGTTCTGCCAGTATCTGTCCCACGATAGTAGAAGAGATGTCCACTCTTCAGTTCGATGAGATCTTCTCCTTTTCTCCTTACCTCACTTAGCCCCACGATGTCCCACTTGATCCTTTGTAGTTCCTCTTCCAATTCAAGAAGCCTTGAATCAGAAGATAGGGAGCGTCCATTGTAAGTAGCCAAGGTCAGCATCAGATGGCAGCCTAGTCCGGTCCTCCGGGGGATTCTTAGCACCCTCTGCCTTCATGTCGCACTGGCCGCTGCCTTGGCCAGGTACATTCCAGCTGCCGGAGACTGAGGGCCAAGATTTAAGTTGTGGAATCATTTTGGAGGGGTTTGGCCATAACTCACCACGCTGGCCAAGCGGGTTGGTGAGTGTGGGATAGAATTTCCTCTGATCCCGATGTTATAGTTATACCGCTATGGGCGGTCGTCAGAGCCCCTTTAGTGGGAACAGGATGTACCACGAGAAGGCGGGGTTGACATTTGTCAAGGAGAGGCTATGATGTTACGCATCACCTGACCTTACATCCCTATACTGTATATATATATATATATATATATATAAATTTAAAACTGATGGATTTTACCTCATATTAACATTTTGCACACCCTTTTCTTTTGGAAACTGTCAAAAAATTGTGCTACCTAGGCACGTGCTTAGTATGTGTGTGTGTATAAATGCAGCATTGTTGCAAATGTTTCTTTAACTTTTTGTTTCAAATAAACCAATTTTCTGTGATAACTTGTTAGATTTTATCCTATTTGATTTCTCTCATCGTATAATGAAGTAAAAAAAAATTAATCTGGAACTGTCACTGTATTATAGGAATTTACACTTTCACCATCAGTAAGTTACTTTCTTTATCAAAAACAATAAAGTGTGATGGTAGTCCACATGCCTGCCCTACTTCAGCTTTAACCTATTTACTGGTACTTCCCTGCAAACAGACCAACGCAGTGGCTTGTCGACATATCATGTCATTCCACACAATGCTTAACCAACTCTGGATTAACTTAATTTTGCCTGCAAGTACTAAATCAAAATCCTTTTCAAAGCTAATAAACAACTCTTTGTTCAGCTCTATGAAACTTTTTAGAAAGTAGCCTGTGAACAAATACATAAGCAAACACTAAAAAACATAGTGATGGACCATTTGTGAAAGATTCATTCACAACAAACAACTCTTTCACTGTGAATAGTTCATTCTCACCACAATGAATGATCATTCAATCTGCCATTTCTATGATGCACACTAAAGCTGCAACATGTTTAACTTCCTTCGGCCGCCATGAGTTCGGAAACAAATTCACAATAAGAAAAGTAAAGTCAAGAATTAATAAGTGTCAACCATTATGTGAGTGAGCAATGAGCAATCAGCTAGAAAATATGGCGAAGCTTAAGAACGAGAATGAAACATGAGTGCCATTCACTTAAATGGTGTACTGGTGAGGGTAAAGATTAATAGCGAATGGTGAATAGGTAACTAAATGTCTGCTCTTTGGGGCAGTTTGAAAATTTCAGCTCTTACCTCACAGGCATTTCGTAGCAAAAAAATTATTTTCTCAGTAATAGTGAAACAACCCGGGGTGAAAAGTGAATGACCATTCATTTGAATGGTCTCCCAAGAAGAAATGACTTATGCCATCACTAGAAAAATAGAATCGGCAAATGGCACTTTACAGTGCACATGCCGTCAGTAGTGGCACCACTGTACACAGACAGGAAATAGCAATGCACTATGACAGGTGGTCAGTAGTTGTAACACAGCTGGATTCGGGCAGCAGGCCACTACTTGACTCTCGCTTTGACATGGATATTTCCAAGCAAGTGCAACGTGTCGCGGATCAGTTTCTGATCAAGGAAGGTGCTAGGCCGGCCAAGATTTCCAGCACATGCACACAGTATATGGCAGAACCTGCTTAGAACACAGTACATTATTCAGCCCTTTAATGGGATAGAACAAATTAACTGGGGGTTAGCAAAATGGGCTGAAATCCACTCAAACAAATGTATTCACTATCTAAGAAGTGGGCCAAATGTGGCTGGAATGAGAAAAACTGCACATCACAAAGCATTGCTTTCCCTTAAGCTTTGTTATCCAAAGTGGTCATGGGGGGCGGTTGACACTAATCCTTTCAGACTGATTACCTGCTAAAAGAGTTGTAACATTGGCAAGGAACCTATGAAAGAAGAGATGTTTGAGTCACTTGTTTTTACCTAATGGCATGATGTCCATGTCAGGGGGACAAGCTCTTCCCCATCACATCGTGGGTCATGGAGCAAATAACGGACTAGAAGGGAGTGGTGAAAAACTTTCAAATATGTGGAGACAATGTAAATAGACAGAGTCATCGCTCTTTCCACATGTTTTGTTAACTGCATACCTGCCAAAATTGGCAAGAGCCTTGTCAGTAGTAACTAGCATTATTGTGCGGCATACATAGACAGCTTTTTCACGAAACGATCCATCTCTTTGTGGAAAAGAAATACGCACCACAACAAAACGTTAAAACAAACAAGGACATTAATGAAACAAACTAAAAAGTGCAAAACACAAAGTTGATTCCTCTGGCAAGGGCACAATAGGTAACATTGCGAGATTTAAGTTCGAAACATCCACCAGTAAAAATTAGTTAGGTGCAATTCTTGTCATTCTAAAATCAGTCAGATGATGATTCTCTCCCAATTTCTTTGTTAATGCTTTTCTTTTTCCTTTTTTTTTTTTTTTTTTCATGCCCTCTGATAACAATGATTTCATCCATCATGTTGAAAGAAATTTCAGCCTGAAGACCATGAGCACGTGATTTCAAAGCTTCAACTAATTTAGATAAATTGTGTAACTTTGAGAATATTAATACTTTTAAACACCAGGCATCAATTTTTAAAATTTTCCAACTTTGTCACTTCCGTTTTCAGGAATTTCCCCGCACATATTAAGCTTAAATGCAAAACGTTATGGGACCAGGGATATTTAACAATGCAGAAGAGTGAGAACATTGCGGGGAGAGCAGAGATTCCAACCTGTTTCAGACATTTTCAGTAGTACTCGTACAAATTTTCAGTAGTTATGGCCATTTTTCAGTAGCCATACCAAAAAGAATAATTCTTTGTTTGACAAGTCACAGTATCACTATAACTATTCAAAAATTTACGTGCCTACAATTACTTTAATAAGAGCAATGAGAGTAAACTTACCCCTACCAGTTGGTCCGTTCTCTCAGAAAAAACATTTATTTGCACGTTAACTTCCATTTTAATATCCACGGTTGGTTGGGCTGCTGGTGCGGCGGTTTTTTGTTGTCTTCAACATGTTCTTTTATTTGACTGAGTGAGCAATTTATTAATCCATATTGTATATTTATTAATCCATATTTTATATGGATTAATAATTGCTCACTCAGTCAAATAAAAGAACATGTTGAAGACAACAAAAACCGCCGCACCAGCAGCCCAACCAACCGTGGATATTAAAATGGAAGTTAACGTGCAAAGAAATGTTTTTTCTGAGAGAACAGACCAACTGGTAGGGGTAAGTTTACTCTCACTGCTCTTATACAAAAAGAATAATTTTAACCTAGGAAAACAACTCATTTAATTTAATTATCGCTCTATTACAGCCTCTTAATTTTGAGATTTCTGACTAAGTGGCATCTATTCTATCTGTTACTGCTATGGTTTCTAATTTGTCAACTTGATAACAAGGAATTTCGCTTCCAGTATATCAAGTCCATTTTCAGTTATTATAAATGGAAGGCGTTTGACTATGAGTAATACAGAAGTAAATGATGTTATGGCTTTAAGTGAAGGACCTACTACTTCTGCATGTTTTAAGAATTCATCATAGATCAGTATTTTTTCTTGTATATAAGAACATTCTTCAATGTGAAATTTTCCAACAGATGTATACAACTTACAAAGTTCATTTTCGTTTTAAATGATTTTGCTTTAATACATTCTTGTCTTTTACTCCAATTACCAGTTGTGTCCTTTCTGATTTTTCTTTTTTGAAAAACTGTTATTTGAAATATTAAGCTCAACATCACCATCAGCTACGACAGTAGGCTTCACAAACCCCTTGGATGCCATGACAATTTTATACATCATGCTGAAAGAACTTTCAGTTTGAGGACCGTGAATGCATGATAGCTTTCACTATTTTAGATAAAAGGTAGTGTAACTTGGAGAATATGAATGCTTTTGAATATCATGCATCAATTCTTGCAAATTTTTCAGCTTCGTCACTTTCGTTTTCTGACTCTCCCCCTTTATCAAGCTGAAATGCAAACCTTTTTTGGGGGGAATATGTAAGAACACAAGATACACGTTCGGAACATCGTTGAAAAAAAAAATACAGTTACGGGAGAAACCTTTGCTACGTCCGATTTCCGTTTTCGGACATTTCCCTTCCACATAGATGCCAACCTCTAAAAGTAGTTTTCAGTAACCAACATGATGTTCATTTTTCAGTAATTTTCAGTAACAATTTTTTTATTTCCAGTAATTTTCAGTAATCCAATCTACAGCAGCAAATTTGGGTATTTAACACTGCAACAAATTTTAATCTGTCAGAACTATTAACAAAATAATAATAATAATACAATAAAAAATAATTTGCTAGTGGGGAAAATTTAAAATATTGTCTACCAGAAAAATATAATAAATTACCTCCAGACATGAAGAAAAATTATTCCTTGGAATGTTGGCCAAATTATTATGATAAACTGGCTGTAGTTGCCATTTTGGCCTTCCTTAGTTCAATTTGCGAAAACTTCTTCTGATAGCATAGTTCACTGTGTGCAATGCTGTTTATTTTTTCTACTAATAAAGAAGACAGCACATGAGTACTTAAATTAGGTCTGAATTCATTCATGGGTTTTTTTCACAATACTGAAAATTCTTTCTGTACTTGCATTGCTATGAGGGACTATTAAAATCATTTTCATAATTTTGCTTAATGATTCATACTTCAGCTGGCCACTTTCATTTTTCATTAAAGAAATTCAGTGCCACACTTCATCCATTCTCCCAGAAGTAACAGCACAGTTAAAATTTTCAAACTGGTAGTGAGCAAATTCAGATTCCACCTTGTCAGATTCTTCTGGTTTCAAAACTGGAAACAGGGAACACATATATTGGACTGATACAAAGAAACACTTTGCTTTAATGCTACATCTGCAATTTCAGCATGACTCAGAAATTCATCATTAAGTGGAAATTTTCTTAAAATGTAATTGCAGCCTGCCTTGTGAAATTCCCTTACCTCAGAATAAAAAGTAGCCACTGTGTCTTCACTCAGATCTGCAGTTGTGCCTATATAAGATCTCGCTTTTGACCCAATTACGAGATCACATTCTTTTTTATTTCTCCTTCTTTCAAAATTTCCTTCTGCAAGATTATGTTGCTGTCACATCAAATGCTGATGGCTTGATAAATCGTACAAGCAATTCAGATAACAGACTATGAAGTTTTCTTTTTAATACATGCACAAGCGGAGCTTCCTGCTGCAAGAACACGTTAACAGATGTAAACAAGGGAAGAGTAACATATAAAAAAAGACAAAGTTTAGATGAAGGATTTCCAATCATACTTGCAAGGTTCTTATACTGTGAATTAGCTTCTTCATTGTCACTGAAATAATGTTCTAGAGCCTCCCACTGTTCTAAAATTCTGTCAGTGGATTCCAAAAGTGATAACAGCGAATATTTACGAGTACATGCTTTAGAATTTTGTTTGGTTTAGTACCACAAACAGCTTGACTAAGTTTTAGATTGTGTTTCCTCTTTGAACTTTTCTCCAAAAAAAGTACAACTGTATCAGAAACTGCTCAACATTAAATCCTTTCAGTTGAGTAGCAGATTTCTGTGCAGCTAAATTTACTAAATGGCATGAACATCACTGTACTATGATTGCAGGCTGAACCTTCTTTATGTGAGAAACAACACCTTTTACTTGACCTATCATAGTGTTAGCATTGTCACAGGAAAATGACACACAGTTGCTCCAAGAGATATTTTTTTTAACAAACTCATTGTTCAAAACGTTGATATTCTTTCACCTGTATTATTACTTGATTCAATCAATGATAACAAAACAGTTGAATTTTTCCCTATTTTTTCGCCAAAATATGTTATTGTAATGAGATACAGTTTATTTGCTTGAACGTCATTACTTCCGTCCGTAGATACAGAAAAAGGATTTTTTTAAACTTCAGATATGATGTTACTTGTAGAAACACTGGCCATGTGCTGAATTAGTGCAGTAGCCTTGGTTCTTCCACACGAATATTTTTTTGCGATCGCTGAATCGGGAAACATGGCTTGAAATAGTTTTTCAAGCCTTCAGTTTTCGGAAATTTATCCAACATTTTCAAGCTGAAATACAAATATTTATGGAATAAAATGATATCTAACAATACTCGGTAGAGGAAACATCGCGAGAAAAAAAAAATTACGATTACCAGAGAAATCTTACCTCCGTCTACTTTCCGTTTTCGAAGGATGAAATTTCGTCATCCGACGGAGAAAACGACCCCCCCCCCCCGCCGCCACCAATCCTCCCAAAATTTAAGTTCAGTTATGCATCGAATTCGTACATGGTCCAATGATAACAAAAAACAAAAAAGACGGAATTCCTCGAATCAGCGTGAGAATCTCGTCGCCGAAGATTACGGGGAAATTTTCGGGCGGCCTAACGTCCGTTTTCGGAAATCGTTGCCTACAATTTCAAACTGAAATTCTGCAATGAAATTATATTTAACAATACTGAACAGAAGCAACATCGCGCGAGAAAAAAAATACGATTACGGAAAAAATCTGCACTTCGTATAACTTCCGTTTCCGAACGTTTAAAAAGACAAAACAACGTCCCCATACGGAATACGACCCCCCCAACTAATATCCCGAAAATTTCTTCACTTTTGCATCGATCTCGACGAAAATGACAAAAAAAAAAAAAAAAAAAAAAAAAAGGAGGGGACTCAGCGAATCCGCGGAAGAATCTCACGTACGAATTAACCGCTGAATCGATTTCGAATGTCGTAAAATAACGCTAAAATATCAATGACCGGTAAATTTTAACTTTTGGCGCCAGAATTGGCGCAGATTTCGTCGAAATGGCGATTTTTTAGCAGAATGGCGTAAGGACAACGTTTTGGCGCGGGCTGGCGCAATTGGCACAGGTCTGGCAGCCCTGAATTAGCATTTAATTTTTTCCCCCAGAAAAACTTAAAGAACCAACAAAAAATTTTAAGTTGATGAAAATTTGCTTTCTATCTCAGAAAATTAAATCAAACGGCGATTTTCCGTAATTTCAGTGGTGTTTCCGTACTTCCGTAACAGCAACCAAAAATCCGTAAAATTACGGAAAATCCGTACTAGTTGGCATCTATGCTTCCATATTCAAGGTGAAATACAAATATTTACAAAATAAAATGAAATTTAACAACAATACTAGGCAGAGGAAACATCGCGTGAAAAATAAAATTATGATTACGGGAGAAATCTTCACTGTTTCCGAAAGTTTTGAAAGACGAAATTTCAGTTTTCGAAAGTTTCAGACGGAAAGTATCCTTCACCACTGCCAATTGCCCCAAAGTTTCTGTTCAGTTATGCATCGATCTCGAGGATAACCCAAATTACGCCGAAAAAGCAGAAATTCTACAAAGTCGAAGATTACACAGGAGTTTTTGCGCCGTCGAATTTCCGTTTTCGGAAATTTTCCCTCCATTTTCAAAGTGAAATACAAAGATTTATGGAATAAAATTATGTATAACAACAATACTGGACAGAGGCAACATCGCAGGAAAACAAAATTATGATTACGGAAGAAACCTTTATTTCGTTCACTTCCGTTTTTGAAAGGCGAAATGCTGTCCCGATGCGTATTTTTAGCGTTGGTAAAATTCTTCGATGCATAGTTTTACACGTTTCTCTATGTGTGTTTTTGCACGTTGATGTGTATTTTATGCGTTTCTCGATGCGTATTTTTACGTGTTGATGCACACTTTACGCGCTTCACGCCGTGTATCCCTACGCATCGCGAAAAATTTCTGATGCATATTTTTACACGTTGGTAAAATTTAGATGCGAACTAGACGCATAATTACGCATTTTGGCGAACTCTGCAGAAATCTAAGCATACTTTTCTGCAACGCAAGAAAAAAACTTCAAAATACTAATTACTGACATGAATGGTCGACACACGAGTTTAAAAAAAATCCTGATGCCAGGCAATGACACTCAAGTTCTGCACCATACGATTTTCAACAGCTTGTCGCTGCACTGCGAAAGAGCTTCAGGCCGAACTCCGCCCACGTCCATCAAAGCGAGCTACGCTCAACGTCCCCAGAATGTTGCATGCTGGGGAGTGAGGGTTTTCACTTAGAATGACTCGCAAGCAAGACGAATGACAGATCGTTAAGTGGCCGCCGTTGCGTTGGGAAGGGGAACAAGCAAAATAAAAATTAATAACTTCCGTTAATTTTCCGTACAAAAATCACGGTTTTCCATATTCCATAGTACAAGAACTTTTCCCTTTTTCTGTAGTTGTTGGCATCTCTGGGGGAGGGAGGGGGGGTTGCGATTACGGGAGAAATCTTTGCTCTGTCCGACTTCCAGATTTGGAAATTTCCCCCTATTTTCAAGCTGAAATACAAATATTTATACAATAAAATGTTATTTAACAGTGATACTGGACAGACACAACATCGCAAGAAAAATAAATTACGATTACAGAAAAAATCTGAACTCCATCTTTACAAAACTTTCTACCTTTCGTTAAGATTGAATTCCATCCTCTGAGAAACCCCCCCCCCCACACACACACACACACACACACTTGATTTCTGTTCACTTGTGCATCGATCTTGTAATGACCAAAATAATAACGAAAATAGCGGAATTCCTCGAATTCGCGGAAGAACCCTATGCCTGAGATTATGGGGAAATTTTCATGACGCCTAACTTCTGTTTTCGCAAAATGTTGCCTACAGTTCCACGTTGAAATATAAGCATTTACGCAATAAAATTATATTTAGCAATGCTGGATACAAAGTCAACATTGGGAGAGAAAAATTTCGATTACACAATTTTTTTACTCCGTTTAACTATCGTTTTCCAAAACTTTGAAACACGAAATACCGCTCCCAGACTGAAAACTGGGGCACAATGCATTTGTTTGTGCTTTGTTTGTGAAGCCCCCTTCTCTGCAGTTTTGCATCATCTTGAGCGTGATTTAAATGATAACAAGAAAAAAAAAAAGCGGAATTCCGTGAATCCACCACGAATCTCATGTTTATCATAAAGTAAGAGCAAAATAAAAAAAAATAAACAACATGAAAATTTGCAGAATCCGTAGTTTCCACCATGAGTTCCGTAGTTCCGTAGTCAGACAACAAAATCCGTAGAAACTACAGACATTCTGTAGCAGTTGGCAGGTATGTAACTGTAGCGTGCCATCTGCCGATTCTATTTTTTTAGTGATGGCATAAGTCATTCCTTCTTGGGAGACCATTCAAATGAAAGGTCACTCACTTGCCAGACCAAGTTGTCTCACAAAAAAAAAAAAAAAAAAAAAAAAAAAAAATACGTGGAAAGAGCGATGACTTTGTCTATTTAGAAGGGAGTGCTTATCACCTGTCTTATGTTTATGATAGTTACTGCAGAGATGGGGGGGGGGATTGTTTTTCCGTAGCCTATGTAAAACCTGGCTGGTATGTGAACATTTTTGTTTGTGAAGCACAGAAAATTTTGGGCACAATTTGGTTTTGGTATATTGGCCACTTAAAGGGATAAACAATAGAAAATATTTTGAGAAGGACATCAAAGAACAGCAGACACTCCAAGACCTGAGTAATGCCACTGTGCCATTCAGCAAGAAACCACTATAGTGGTGCAAAATGCGGTGAGCGAACACCACATAGTAGCCTTTTGACAAACAGTGTAAGATCAACACATTAGTATGGGATTTCTCAGCAGTATTATCCACGTTCATCTTGGACATCAAAAGGTGATGGGTTCCAAAGCACCCGTCGGTGGAACAGAAGGAAGAGTGCATGGTTACTGGCAACAACATTGTACCACCGTGCACTGAAGATTAATTAACCAACACTGAAATGCAGCCTCAGTCCATCTTTCATCTGAATGACCCTTATATTATCCTGGCACCTCTTGAAGCCATACTGCCCTTCAATTAGGTGATCTTTTACTGCCATTTTCAGAAGACTGTTACTCAAATAGCTTACATGAAACTTGTATGGAACACCAATTAAAGAATTGCCAAATTCGTTACCACAATCTTTCCTGTTCCCTTTCTTATGGTCCAGCAAAATGACTGATTTCTATCAGTCCTTAAGGACCAACCAGTTTGCTATGATATCTTAAGAGATTTAGTGGGTGCGTGCAGATAAAGGACATCATCATTGTGCCACATTTAACTGATTCAGACTACTTTCATTGTAACCTACAACTTTACCATTTTTCAGGGACAAAAGAGCTTCATTTACAAATTGAGAACAATGGTCATCCAGTCCTCCTGGTGGTAACTTCCATCCCAATCATCATTAATTACCATGATAAGGGAACTATCTGGCTGTTACTCATCACATCTTAGATAACAAACAATTTATGTACCCATCATATGAGGTCTAATTTTTTTACTTTTTCTGATTGGTTTCACCAATTTAGTGGTGGCCAACAGGAGCAGCTCAAAGTGTTCTCAGTTTTTCATATTATGAATGATGTAACTGACATGGGTTTGCTTTCAGAGATAAGTCTTCACACACACAGAGTTTTCCCCAACCTCAAATTCTTCTACCTTTCCAAGTGTGTATCTCATGAAACCAGTTTTACTCACATGCAGAACTTAATAGGTCAAGCAAATTCTCAAGTTTAATTTGGAGCAAATAATAAATATAAACTTCTAATATAAACTTTTTCATCAGAAGACAAGTTTCTTTTTTTCTTTTTTAGGGCAGGGGTGGCTATTTTCTGAAATTACTTTTCAAAATATTATTATGTACTGCAGTAAAAATCTCAAATCTCATCAGAAAGTTCCCGTTCGAATGCTCATTTTTTGACACAAAACTTCAAGTAAAATCACGCAGTGCATAATGGGCCTGCAACAGAAAGTAATTTTAGGCTAGAAAAGGCTGTAGAACAGCCTAAGGAAACTTCTGGTACCTTCAGTGTTGCCGTACAAAATGAAAGAAAACCAATATAGAAAATTTTATCAGATCTTCAATACCTTCTGGTAATTTGTTGGAGAATAATAGTGGCAAATATACATATTTTTTAAATTCAATCACTATTGCTCAAAACCAAATACTGTTCCATAATTTGCTACTGGTTTTAGTAGCTTACTTTAGAACACTACTTACCACAAGGCAAGGTCCAAGCTATGCTCATTATAAGATCACCAAGATAGTTGGGATGTCGAATAATTCCCCACCAACCGGAAATAATAAGCCTCTTCTTTTTACTGGTTGGGATTGACTCAATATCTAGAGAAGAGAGAACTGGAAATTAACAGCATCATATTTCACACTATTGAAAAAATAAATGATTTAATAAGGAATTATAATTTATGTGCAAAGAGGAGTATGAAGTAGCACATTTTCCACCCCATAATGTCCATATGCATATTTTCCACCTCATATTGTCCACATTAACATTTGTTTCCTAAAATAGGACTGCAGAGGCCATATCTGACTAAATTTCATCCACATATATAACATAGAAGACATGCATTTATCCCATTAACTTCAGTAACAATGATTTTCTCATTCACTGTGTATCAGCTAAAAGATGCTTAAACAGAAACACACTAAAGTTATTTCATTCACACTCGTGCAGAACAGATGCTACATATAAAATAAATAAAAAGTTTAGATTCACCAGCAGTTGTGTAATGTCTTAAAATAATGAAATTCAAAATTTTATGCATAGAAAAAAAAATCCATGCTCCTATTACTTACAAAACCAATTACTTTCACCACATAAAATCTAAATCTAGTTACTTTTGTATTCGTCTTTAGTCAATATCCATTTAATGATAATGGTTTAACTGTTGTAACTTTTTACGTGTCATTTTTCTTTTGAGTCAAATGCATTTCTCGATTGGAAAATACAATAATTAACTGAAAGAAATTAGATAAATAAAATTCGTAACATACCTTTTGGTTGTAACAGTTGTTAGCCCAGTCATCGGTGGGCTATCTTTCACTTGGTTCTCGAGTTTAAACACTTCAAAAACAATAGGTACATTCTTCACAAAGGTGTACGCACTCACTGATTACGAAGTTAAAAGAGGAGGTGGGAGAGGGGTGGCATGGAGGAGCTTTCTTCAAGTTCATTTTGGACTAGAAAACTTTTAAGTCTGAACTCTAAAAGTCGACAGGGGTGAGAGGGCTCGGAAATCCACTAAACCAGTATAAAAAAATCTCTTAAAAAACACAACTGCTCCAAGAAGGGTAGTCATGACAAAAAACAAAGGACTAAAATGAACTGTAAAACATTAAAATACCTTAGGACAGGATGTACCAGTATGAGCCATTTGAAAAATTGTCCACACAAGAAAATGCAAGTCACCAAAAATATTGCTGGACTTCTTGGCTGTATTGTACTTTACGAATTTTGTCTATCTAATTTCTTTCAGTTAATTACATTATTTTCCAATCGAGAAATGCATTTGACGCAAAAGAAAAATAACATGTAAAAAGTTACAACAGTTAAACATTAAATGGATAAAGATGAATATGTTTTTCAACATGTTTTTCCATCTCAATATAACGAGAAATATTTATATTTATAGTTACTTTTGTTTTCCTACATCATTTAGGAAAACTATTAAAAGAAATTAGTCAAAAATTTTCTTTCATGCATAAAGTTTTTAAGATTTAAATCAGGATCTACAAAAATGGCAACGACAATTTTGCAATTAATATATTTCAAATAAGCACACTAATCTTTAAAAAAAAAACCTGGACTTCTGTTACATTAGAATGAATCCTCCCATCAAAACACAGAACTCAGTAGGCCTATATAAACCAAAAAAGTCTGCTGTACTTGTCACAACACATGGAGCCAAACTTGAAAGAACCACAGCTGTTTGAGATTAAAATCCGATTTTGGCATCTCTGTGTAGTCAACAGATTTCTAAAACACAAAGACCATGTATGATAAAAATAATCCACCAAATGTTTCCACAAACAAGAATACTCTAATGAGAGAACTGTGAATCAGACAATGTGCAGTGGTCCTTTTCATTTTGAGACTGCAATATTAGCATAGCATTAAACAATAAAGCAACTTTTACAGGAAAACTTATTTGTAGGCTGAAATGGTCAAGCACTACTTGTCTTTCAAAATTTCTCTGGGACCCAAGCAGTTACACTTTAGAGACGTTTTGCGAACAAAAATGAAAATTTAGCACAATGACAAACATGAATGCATGCAAACAAGACTGCTCAAGATAGAAATTTCATTTTGAAAAAAAGTTAACAGTGCAGAGTAGTAGTTAAATGCTTTTTCTTGAATTTCAATCCTGCAATGCATGCTTTCCCATTTCTTACACTGTTGTTGCTGTACCACATTCAAGTTCAAAACTGGCAGTTATCTGTCAGTCTTTTGTGACCTGTAAAGTTGTTTTTTTCTGCCCAATGATTAAGCAGTGCTGTTGATTTTGCCTAAAATAAAACACAAAATCCTTGCTAAGTTCTTTGATATAACAAGAAGTCACTAAGAAATGGGAGAAACGTGTACAGAAAAAACCCCTCTTTCAACTGATGCTCATTTATCTAGAATTCTCTATTAACCAATACTCCTGTGCTAGGTGATTATTTTTGGGGATGGAGGGGGGACTTTCTGCCCACCTGCATGTTGTCAAATAGCAAGGTCACTTACCATTCCCATTTCCTGGTCTGCCTCTTTAACAGCATGTGTGCCAATCACTCAGAAGAATAAACATCAGCCAGTGGTAGGATAAAACAGACATATCCTCCGCTCACTGTGTCTACTTTGTTCTTGCAGTTGGTTTTACATCAGGTCAAAAGCTTGTTAAGATGGCAACCATCAAACAAGTGTGGGGTTTTTTTTTTGTTTTTTTGTGTGTGCGTGTGTGTGTTTTATAATGGAGCAAAAAAATTTAGATTGTGAATAGACTGGAAGTAGGTTGAAATAATCATGAAGCTAGCAAAGGTATTTGATTTTGGTATATGAACTATCAGTCAGGGTCTGATTTCTGCACATGCACAGGGCCTCAGAATTTGGGAGGCCTCCAAACTACTTCTAAAAACCAAATATATTTTTAAGTCTATTCATGCCAAATTAATGAAAAAAGAGACTGCTTTGTTAATGATTATCTGAGACAATATTGCAACGAATCAACAAAGTGAGCACTTCCCTTTCAATCTTCCACGGGCAATTTGTCGTTAGTTTTACCATTGTATGAGTCAACTGACTTCATCCTGAATTTCGTGAGAAAAAATTTCTAACTGTTCGAGAAAGAATACAACCAGTTAAGGAGAGAAAAATGGATTATGAATCCTCAAGAAGGAAGAAAATACCCAAGAACCGACTTCTAGATGATTCATCAACACCAGACATTGTTTTTAATAATCGAGATTCCTTCATCACTCAAACTTTTTAGGTAATGTGTGACAATCTTGTTTCACAGTTGCAAACCAGAAAGAAGTCATACAAGGAATTGGGCTCTAGATTTGGATTTGTCTACAAGAATGACCTAAGTGATAAGATGGAAGCAACTGAATTGTTGCAAAAGCAGTTTTCAAATGAACTTGAAGAAGACTTTGCTGAAGAGTTCCTTCAATTTCGAATCCTGATGAAACAATTCATTCACTGAGAGCACAGATCCCCCACTTGCCTTGGGAAGTTAAGGGACTTGAATTTAGTTCATATTTTTCCCATTGTTGACACATGTCTCAAGATTTTTTTACCAATACCAATTTACAAATGTTCAAATGAATGCTCGTTTGCTGTTCTGAAAAGAACAAAGCATAAAGTTCAAAAGAGTCAATTGATGCTCTTCATATCATCATCATCATCATTGTCAACCATTATCAATCCACTGCTGGACGAAGGTCTCCCCAAGTTTCCTCCACAACGGTCTGTCTTGTGCCAGTCTCCTCCATGTCACCCCTGCATACTTTCGAATTTCATCCACCCATCTCCCATGTGGTCTTCTTCTGGGTCTTTTCCTGTCCCTTGGAATCCAATCTAAAATTTCGGCTGTCCATCAATGATCTGTCCTTCTGGCAGTATGTCCAGCCCATTGCCATTTCAGGGATTTAACTCTGATCATGATGTCTTCCACTCTTGTAATTTTTCGGATCCCCGAGTTCCTCTTCTTATCTCTCCTGGTTACACCAAGTATGCACCTCTCCATGCTTCTTTGAGTTGTCTGCAGCCTTTGTATGTCTCTTTTAGTTAAGGTCCACGTCTCTGCACCGTACGTAAACACTGGAAGGATGCATTGATCAAACACTTTTCTTTTAAGACATAATGGCATACTGTCCATTAAAAGTGATGTAACAGCAGCAAAGAGGTGCGTGAAGCACTAGCGCTAACACTCGAATATACAGCGATCGTAAAGTTCCCAAACCTTGAATTTTAAATATTATTGCGTATGATGTCAGCAAAAGTTCAACCAATCAACGTGGCAACATGAGTCAGCAACTCGTCAAGATGTTGCTGACTCTGTGCTCGTCAAATGCCTGAAGGAAATCGGTAGAGTGCCAGAAATGAATAACCGGTTCCACGTGTGCTACGCAGTTTGCCCACTTTTGCGTCGCCATTTGCACAGAGGCATGGGTTTGACGAGGGAGCAGAGAATTCGTTTACTTGAAGCTTATTTGCAAACAGTCTTACAAACAGTGTTTAGAAGAGTTCAAGAAAAAATGTCCGCAGCATACTGTGGTAAGTAAATCAACGATACACAATTTACTCATACAACTTCGGAAAACTGGAAGTGTTGATGATATGCCTAGAAATGGCCGGCCGAGAGTGTTAACGCCGAAAGTGATAAACAATGTTGAAAACGTTTGCAACAGTCACCTACAAAATCGCTACGTCGCTTATCTCAGCAAGTGAAACTTTCTTACGGCTCAGTACAGAAAGCGACTGAAAGATTGCAGCTTCATGCATACAAAGTGAAAGTTGTCCGAGAACTGAAGGCACCTGATACACATAGGCGCCTGCTGTATTGAACAGTTTTCTTTTCGGAATAATGTTTTTTTTTTTTTTTTTTACCTGCAGGGATATTTAAAGGACCGTGTTTATGCAAACAACCCACATGACCTGCAGTCCTTGAAAACAAACATTATTCAGGCTAGAGCGGAAATCACGCCATCTATCCTGAAGCGTGTTACAAACATGTGCCACCGCATGGATATTTTTGCCTCTAGCAACACAGAGGTCATTTCCAGCACCTTGTTTAGGTCAACATCAGTTGCGCAAAATTTGATGGAAGATGTGTCACAGCTGTAGGTAAACTTTTTGTATCTGTATAATGCGAATAAAAATTATTCAAATTATAGGGTTCAGGAACTTTTCAATCACCTTGTACATGTCGTCTATGCCACTCATACGACATCCCGCATTTACTTTATTGCATGTGTAACCTTTTTTCCGATCGACTTACGTATATATCATTTGCGACCTCGGCACGATTGGCAGCACACACACTTATTTGCATAACGCAAAAGTGGTTTTAATGTTTTAGTTGATCAGTGTATGGCCTCTAAACACTGACTCAGTGAGGGCACAGTGATATTTGCGCTGCAAACAACTGTAATATGAGCAGCAATAAGATTTCTATCAAACCCTAACTAGTAAATGAATTACAGTTACACACACACACACACACACACCAACTGCACTGACTTGTTAGTTGAATGGGAGGAACTTTTACTTGTGAAGGGGTAAAATTCTGCTAAACTGAGATACATGCACATTATTAATTTTTACCTGCTTAGGATAAGTCCTAGATACTCATAATTAGTAACATCAAAAATAGAAGTCATCGCTTTTTCCACGTTTATAAGTGAGTCATGGAAAAATTCTCACCGGCCGCCACCGGGAATTGAACCCAGGGTCTTTCAGTTATGCGCCGGATATGCTTCCACTCCCTGGTCTCGATTCCCAGTGGCGGCCAATGAGAATTTTTCCACGACTCACTTATAAACGTGGGAAAAGCGATGACTTCTATTTTTGATGTTCCTGGTCCACGTCAACTGTGTATTTATAATGAGTAAGTTCCATTTACTGGTTGTTATATACAAATATTTCTATTTTCATGTTTTGTTTAGTTGAAGAATACATTTACTTCCAAATTTTTATTTTCTTGCAGATGTTTCTGGCCTTTACATGACTGCAAGGCATGTTCCCTATGCCCCACTTTACTTCATATCAGTTGCTGACATAAAATTCAGTTTAAAATTGCTGCCATATCCTATGTTAATGTTACAGCAACTTTAAAAAAAAATGTATCATATGTTCTTGAATTGCATTTATTGTTATTAATCTAATCATAGAATACTATTGAGCTTATGGTTTTTGTGAGTTCATTGACTGTGTTTTTTCTTCCTGATATAGTAAGGTCTCTTTTATAAGTCTTTCAATGATTTGAGGTTCATAATCCAAAATTTTAATTTTAACTCACAGTGGCTTGTATTTGGATGTTTCATTTGTCTTACAATTGCACTCTTCTGGTGTTCTTTTTCACAATAGCTGTTTTATGTTTTTTTACCTCCTCTTCCAATCTACTTGCTGTTTGTCAAACATATTCATTACTACAATCCATTATTACTTGGTATATATGATTTTTCCTTTCTGTTTTGTCCTGTTTAAGCAATGACTTGTCTCTATTAGTTACATTTGCTATCTTCTTTTGAGCTACGGTGGCTGTCTTTATTTTTGTCTTAAAAAGCTTGCATATACTATTGTTGGATTTTCATAATTACCTGTTGGTGTGCATTCCACCATTTTACTTTTTATTGCAATCCTACTTTCTTGTTGGTTTGATTTTCTTTCCTTTTGCTGATGATATACTAACTTCACATGACTCACACTTCGTAATAGTTTCTTTACAACTGAAGAAAAATATGCATTCAATTTAACATTCGCTTTTGAGTTCATATGATACTTATTAACTGGTGCAAATGCAATAAACCAGAAAGATATAACCTGCAGAGCACAATATCTTACCCCATGTTTGATTCACATGATTACACACAACATAAAAATAGACAAGTTCAATGAATTAGTTAGATAACTTATCAAGTTTAAATTGGAAGAAAAGAATAAGCAGCATCAGTTCCTACATGTAAAAATCACAAGAGATAATAGAAATCACCTCACTTAAAAGCTAATCATATTTCACATCTTGCTTTGAACAACTACTGAGGACCACCAACTGACAATACAAAATGTAAGTAATACAAATGTAGTACTTACATTTGACAATACAAATGTAGTACTTACATTTGTATTGTCAGTTGGTGGTCCTTACTTACATTTGTACTTACTTACTAGCATCCAAAAAGTATGTGTAATGTTTATGTATCCATCAAGAGTGTTGGATACAATCACATTACACAACTAAAACTTACGTGATAAGGCGGGACTGTATGGATTTCTTCGGAACGCATTTTTGGTGCTACTAGATGTCAGCAAAATGTAATATCCACAGACTGAAAAGAAAGTATATGAGATTTACAACAGATTTTAAGCTGCACATAGTTAAATATGCCATGTTTATTACAAACATGAATAAATGCCCAATATAACTACAACAATGAGTCAAAATCAATCTTTCTCATTAGATTTTTTTTTTTGTCTAATTTCAATCATATCTACTAGAACATACACTACAGTAACCCTCATACATGAATGTCAGAAATCATATATTGGAACAGAAAGCTTGCTTATGGGAGGGAGAGGGACATGTGGAATATACTTTTTCTTTTTTTTTTTTTTTTTTTTTTTTTTTGGCAAAAAGACGCAAAAGAAATCATCTAGTCGAGATGAAAATTGGTATGTGCAAATTATTTGTATTGGAAAGGAAATCATTGCAATTTCAGAGCAGTTGGACCATTCATTTGCAAAAAACAGCTACATGAGTGAAACAAGTCACTATATTGTAGTGCCACTTCTTTCTGGCTCAGATACAAGCGCCTGGTGTAGCATAGACGCATACAGTTCACAGATACTGTCCTCAGGTATAGCATAGGTGGTGCCCCATTTTGTTCCAAACATGCTTGATTGACGAGAGGTCAGGCGATTGGGCTGGCCATGGAAGGGTGTTGACATTATGGAAACACGCTTGGGAGAGCTGTGCTGTGTGTGGCCAGGCATTATCCTGTTGAAAAATTGCTCAGTGATGCTGCCATAGGAATGGCAACACAACAAATCCTAGAATGTTGTCGATGCACTGTTGAGCCATGAGGATGGTACAGAGGACCACCAAGGGTATCCATCTATTGTAGGAAATAGCTCCCCAGACAGTCATATCCAGTGTACGTGTCATGTGCCATTCCACGGTAAAGGCAAGATCCATGTGCTGGCTGGCTCATCTCCAGTCATGCATGTGCTGGTCATCAGTACCAAGTGCAACTCATCACTGAAGACACCATGACACCACCGGACACTATCACATGTTGATTGGGTCCGACACCACTGGAATCAGTGCCTGTGATGCTTGCTGGTCAATGGAAGAGGGCGGAGTAGCCTCCTCAAACGTAGTTCCCATGCTGCAAGTCATCTGGCAAGTTTGATTCTCACATTCTCCCTCGGCCGTCTACTGCCCGTTTGATGCTGGGTTGTGCCCTCCTTGACTCATTGGAGCCAGCATCATCCGTTTTCCATGTCACCCCAATCCAAATGTCTAGCGATGTGGCGATTTGACCAACCAGCCTCTCTCAACTCAATTACACAAACTCTCCCAAACTCACTCAACTGCTCGTATAGTGCATGGATCCGACGTTGAGGCATCCTCACAGTCCATGGAGGTTAATGCAACCACAATTCGCTGTCACAACTGTCCCTGCATGCGAGCTTTGCTCTTGATATACCCTCCTCAATGCACAGTTCCCATGCACTGTGGCAGGCCACTTTTAGACACTGGTTGTTAATTTTAAACAATTTGCATATTTGGCCCTGAAGTATACTCGCATGCCAAGTTCATCAGGATCAAACAACTTTCTTGGGGTGTTTTGGGAGAAAGGCAATGACAACAAAGATCAGAATGATTAAAGCAATGGCCTTTCCTGTAGTAATGTATGGGAAACTTCATTGAGGAAGTGTGAGAGTAAGAAGACATTTGATTCTGAATTATGGGCCTGGAAATGGCTACTTAGAAATCCATGGACTGAAAGAACTAGTCAATAAGTACTTGACCAAATCAAGCCCAACTGCTCTCTTAAGGTAATAATGACCTGTATGCACAAAACTCACATATTTTGGACATGTGGTGTACACCAATAATGGGTTTGAAAAAATTATCTTGCTTGGCAAGGTTGGAGGAAGCAGCAGAAGAAGACAAAACAAGATGGTTGGGTGGAATCAAAGATGCATGTAGAATGACCATGGAATAGCTGCAAAATCTAGCTGAGAAGAGATTGAGATGGCAGGGCTTTGTTCATATAGTCACCAAGAGTTGAACATAACACAATGGAACCTAACAGCAACAATTTTAGCACAGCAGCTCCTTAAATAGAGGACATTTGAAGAGAAAGAGCCAAACGACTGGCTTAGGTGGCATGAATATCACAACACAAGCATGAAAATGTACCACAGGCAGGGGTCACGCTGCGAATCACATTCTTCACAATTTGTGAAACACACACACACACACACACACACACACACACACACACACACACACACACACACACACACACACACACACACACACAAAAAAAACGTTTTGGCGATTACCTTTTTTTATTATTATAAAACTTTGGTGAAAAAAAATTGAATTTTGCAAATGGGTTAGCAAAAATTTTTAAAAAGCCAGAGCAACCGCTGACAGGAGTTAGTGGTTCAATCAACTTAGGCCCGTTTCACACTAACGGATTTTTTCCGCCAAAGCAATAATCTCATGGCTGTCTTACCGCTTGTTTTAAAACGGACTATAGAGTTATACTGAGACTTTCAGACAAGACGAAGCGGTAAAAATTACGATGCGGTAGCTGCTCAACTTCCGTGGGGTTCACTACAAAGCGGATGGCAAAAATACCTTCCAAATTTTGAGTAACATAGGTGCAAGGGAAGATGTGCACACAGGTGGCCAGCCGATCAGTAGTGATCATCCGCTACTGCAATAAAACAATCCCTTCTGTGAGACTGGGTGGGAAACAAAGTGCTGTTGCACAAATAACCACCAATTTAGTTCCCACTCATCCTTCAGGCGTGGTTTTTTTTGTTTTTTTTTTCTGTTCTAGCAATAAAACTGCTTGTGCAAAAGCTAGCCAAAAACTGCATTGCGAGACTGTTTTATTGCTTCGGCAGAAAAAATCCACTTGTGTGAAATGGGCCTTAAGCTTGAATGTTTAAGGCCCGTTTCACACGAGCTCATTAAATACTAAATCCTGTGTATAATCAGAGTTCAAGCAGCACATTAAATACTAAACTCTCTGTGCTGAGCTATGCATGTATTCATTTCAGACAGTTTCAATTTGTGACACAGATTGTTATTTTTGTACATACCCATTTGGAACAGAAAAAAGAACCTACAGAAGGTGTAAGAAGTGACAATAAAGGTGCACTTAAACTTATAAATGCTACATCTCATGTTGAACATACAGGATGTTAGTGGGTAGTATATGCGAAACTGTAAGTGGTCAGCACTGTTTACTCTGTGTGTGTGCGTGTGTGAGAGAGAGAGAGAACGCATTTTCTGGAACCACATGGTCCACTGCTCCTGAAAGGGTGGTGAAGTGGATTGTCAAAGATCAAATTCTAGCAGATGACTCAGAATGACTGTATGCTTCTATAATAATAATAATAAAGGACAACCTATGTATGGGTGCTGCAACTGTACCATTCGAAATTACTGGTGGGCACAAAAACGCTGACTATGTGCATTGTGATTGGAGCTGGAATGAAAATGTTTCTGTAACATGTGGATCAAAAGAAACAAGACTACCTCCTTTATTTGGGCATTGTTATCTCAGTGGTGGTTGCAATCTTTGATGGGTACGTATCTATATAAAATGCATGACAAAAGTTAAACAATCATTAAAAATTTGCCAGGCATGGCCGACAACAGTCTGGGTATTTTAAGCACTTTTCCATAGGTTTGTATTTGTGGATCTGTTGATGGTTTTACTCAGGCAAAAATCTTTCCTTTTCTGAAGGTCCTCTAGTGAACATGTCACCAAATGTTCTCAGGTTTCTTGATAGTTGATCTTCCCGTTTAATGCTCAATGTGACAAAATTAGGTAAGTCATTTGAGAATGTCTTTTATTTTTATTTCATTTTGTTTTGTTTCCATTATGTAATAGCTAATGCAGAAACATTCTTTATTTTATTTTTTTATTTTGTTTCTTCATAACCATTTGAAAAAACAATATTTGCTTTTCCATTCCTTTTTTCAAAATCATTTGGCTATTTAACGGCCGATTAAAAAATTGAAAAAGAAAGAAAAAGAAAACACAGAACACATTTTGAAACTACTTACCTGACTACAAAGTGACACCACATTTAGCATTATAACCAGAAAAAATGAGAGGTCTGGTGTAAGCACATTACCTAGAGGGCCTTCAAAAGAGAAACAACTTTCACTGAGAGCAAAGCCAATAAAAATCCAACACAGCCCTGAAATACTGCTGGAAGAACTGACCATAGTTGGACAACTGAAATACTAGACTAGATACCAAGAGACGGGAAATGAGGGAGATGAGTGGATGAAATTGTAAAGAATGCAGGAGTGACATGGAAAAGAATTGCTCAAGACGAACAGTTGTCGAAGAAACTTGGGGAGACCTTCATACATCAGTAGATTGAGGATGGTTGATGATGATGTAGCAATTAAATACAGCATTTCTACAAGAAAAAACATGTATGACAGCTATGTACTAGCCAAGACTCATTCTCCATTAGGACCTATGACATAATGGAAAGTTTACTGATATGATTCATGGAAGTTCTTAGACAACAACAGATATGTTCCTTTAAAAACTTCCAAAATAAAGCAAATCTTCAAGTAAACAATCAGCAAAAACACTTAATGGACTGCACACTTTAAAAAACAAAAAACAATTCCTGCACTTAAAAAAAAAAAAAAAGAACTGCAAAAAATAAAAAAAAAGCATACAATTCAGAAAATATGATAAAATTAATTTCTGTATGGAAGGAAAACAAAAATTAAGTAATAGCTTTAATATTATGCACTGAATAATTTGCTCTAAGCAGCAGTGAAATTTCTTTATACTCACAAAAGACAGCAACAATGGCAGCTGAACACCAATGAGGCATTGTACTTGCTTTTGTACCATGATTCACCAAATATAGGGCTTGTACTGTGTTCATGAATGGTATTATAGTGAAGGTGCCCAAAATCATCTGATAACCAAATCCACCAGTGGTAAATGTAGCTGAACTCAAATACACTCCCTGAAATAGAACAAGATTTGAAATGTTTTCAGAATTTACATGGCTGAAACATTTAAAAAAAAAAAAAAAAAAAAGAACAAGGAGTTACCAAATCATCATAATATGAGCCACACTAATTCTGTCAAACATTTTCTTATATTTCTGAATGGATACATGAATTGCAGCTAAATAACAACATCAGCACCACAGGAGCAAGATGATATCCATACCTATTATGACTTAATGGTTTTGGGAATTGGCACAAACCAGAGCCAAAACACAGCCACAATATCTGGTTTTACAAAACATCTGAGTCTGGTTCTTCCACAGTGTAACTAATATTTTTAAAATTAAATTTCGAGGTAAATTCTTCAAACTTCTGTTGGCACAAGATGTTAACAAACCAATCAAGGGTTCGCACTAAGCATTCGCCAAGTAGCCAGATGCGATTAAATCCGAAATATGGCGAGAAAAAATTAGAATTAGTCAAAATGGTGGCAAACGTTTTTATGAATCTTTGGCAATGTTTGACTCCCAAGTAAACTGCAATTCATGGTATTTTTGGGGCTAAACTGCAGCTGATATGACTTTAAAGTTTGATTTTTCCAAAGTTGTGGTGCTTACAATGGTGCTTCACCGTACGATTATAATGGAGTTCCGTGAAGGACCTATCACGGCTGCATGAAAGTCATTTGGGGAAGTGGATGGAAATAAGAGTTGCTGGAGGCAGGAGAATGCGAGAGGAAAGAAAATCTTCCGTAATCTACAGCGAACGGGTCAGCAGACGATTCCTCTTGGGTCGTCCACTCTCTCTATGGCCGGACTTCGGCAGTGGCTTCCGTGCCAGTCGTGGGGTCGGAAGGATTGCGGTGAGTTGGTCTGACACATTTTGACACGCAATTTACTCAGGACGGATTAAAAACACGAAATTGTATCTCAATAAGTTTTCCGTGAAAACGTGTGAAATTTTGATCAACACTTTAAATCGCTAATAGGAATGAAACACCTAAATTTTGCGTGAATTTTTTAAAAACTTTAGAATCTAGCAACACATTTTTTTATTCGGGCTTCCTTATGTTACGTAAGCAAAACAAAAAGCACAGCAATGCAAGTGGCGCTGTTGCTGCTTTAGTTTGTTTTCTTTTCACATGGAGAAAAGAGAGCCACTGAACATTGATCTGTTCATGTCCTAGTCTTGAACACAGGCTGTTATCTTCCGATTTCTTCTCAGTTCCTGCGAGCGCACTGGTTATTTTCCTTTACCCTATTGCTAGTTTTTTTAAGTTTATTTTACCATTCATTATTTTTTAGCCAGAAGCTTTAGCCATGTCTTGGCAGTGGAAGGTTAGTTCATATTTTACAAAAAATTATTCTGATTCCTCTTCCACAAATAATGAAGAAAGTCTTGCGACCACTCCTGCCAAGAAACGCAAACTGAATGCAGATGATGTGGAAGTGAATGATGCAGAAAACAATGAAGTTGCCCACAGATCCTCAAGAAAAATTCAGCAACACTGGTTTACCAAATACGCATGGCTAAAACACATTCGTGGAAAAAAAGTTCTGGTGTGCAAGTGTTTCATTGATGCAGGGCGCATAAACACTTTTACAGCAGGAAAAGAAAGCGATTTTCCAAAAGTGGATCTTCAAAAACACGAAAAAGCAGGTGATCACAAACTTGCTATAGAGGCAAGAAATGCAAAAATTGCCAAGGAAATGCCCCATGCAACTAGCAACTGCAAACATAAAAGAGGCAATTATTGCTTCTTTAAAAAATGTTATTTTCTGTGCAAAGAAAATCTGGCAAAATCTAACCTGCAAGCATTACAAGAACTAGCCATCAGTCAAGGATGCCAGTCAATATCAGTGTTAAATAAGGAGGATAAAATGCACTATAGTCACCATAAAAATGTGAATGAATTCATTGATGCCATAAGAGGTGTTATTGAAGAAGATATGTTAAAAAAGGTAAAATCTGCCAAGTTTTATTGCTTGGAAATTGATGAATCCACTGATGTCAGTAACAGTGAAAACTCGATGATATATAAAAATATACACAATATCTAAGGTATTTTACCTGATATTGTCAAAGTATTTCGCACATTGTTTGCTCTGTGAGGCACGTGCTCCCAGCCCGAGAGGTTCCTTACGTTACGGACCTTTGGTTAGTTATAAAAAAAAATATCGAATATTTGCATAAATATTCGATAGTATGCATGTCTCAAAGATGGGCAGGAAGATTTGGAAAATGATGAACAGCTCGGGCGCCCGATTTCAGTGCGCTCCTCTGCGATCAAATGATCATATGTAGAGGATTGTAGAAAGGGAGTGTCTGACCCCAGGTCTTAAATAATCCCTAGAAATAGGAAGCTGGGAGATTTGGGCTAGAATGCCCGATAGGAAAGGGACACAAAAGCGAGGTAGAAAGGGTGAGGAAGACGCCTTTATTTATTACCGAAGGGGGTACCTGGGGTCCGACGGCTAAACGTGCCCATCCCATGCACGGCGGATATTTAGTCGTTCGAGCGTCCCTCCCTGGGAGTCACGAACGTTGATCACTAGGCCATCCGCTGCCCAGTCTGAGCAGAATCTGCTGATGGGTTGATATTTAAACGGCTGGTGCCATTTACCTCAGGACACTGGGGCCACAGATGGCCTAGTGGGCAACGTTCGTGGCTGCTACAGAAAAGACCTCAGGTTCGATCCCAGGCAGGTACGAACACTCGATCCACTAAATATCTGCTGTGCATCGGATGGGCACGTTAAGCCGTCGGACCTCGGGTACTGCCCCCCTTAATAAATAAGGGTGTCTTCCTCCCCCTTTCTACTTCGCTTCCGTGTCACTTTCCTATAGGGCACTCTAGCCCAAATCTCCTAGCTTCCTATTTCTAAGGGTTGTTTAAGACCTGAGGTCAGACACTCCCTTCCTAAAATCCTCTATATATGATCATTTGATCATTTTCCTCAGGACACTCATCTCTCTCTCGCATTTTGGATTAAGTTATCACATTTTGCAAAAATAGCGACCGTAGCTTAATCTCTGCCTCAAACTGGATCTGTAAACTGTTTGATGTGTTAAATCCAAACAAATTGCCCACAGAAAAGTCTGAATTACCTAATTACGGAAATGACTTAATTTGTAAATTGCGGGAAATCTTTGGCAATGACAAAGTAACTGAAAATAAAACCAGCCATCCAGCATTAATCAACTCTAGTGGACTTAAAACAGAATGGTGTACATGGAAATATTTCATACACAAACATAAAGACTTATCCCTGAAAGATTTTTTGGAGCTTGGCAATGAACAAACATGAATACAATGTTCAAACTAAAAATTGCATTAACTTGCTTTATGACCACAACAAATGTAGAACATGGTTTTAATAAACAGAACTTGATTAAAACAGGATTTCGAAATTGCATGAAAGTTAAAAATGTTGGTGACATGATTTTTATTAACATTGAAGGACTTGATGTGAAAATTTTTAATTTTGATGCAGCATTTGATTACTGGTACTCTCGTAAAAACAGACGACTTGGCTTGTCCAACTTACAAAGTGAAATTTTGTAAATATCTTTTCTTTTATGTTTGCATACGTTTTCTTCATTTCCCCTCGTATTTTATTTTATACATTTCTGACATCCTACAAAAAGGAGGGGGGGGGGGTAATTTTCCCTGATTTTTGGAACCACTTTCAAATTCCCTGAGAATTCCAGGTTTTCCCTGTTTTCCAGGTTGAGTGGGAACCCTGATGTGGCTTGTCACAAATATTTATGTTTTCAAGTCGACCATGGTTTCGTTGGGTATTGGCCTAGCTTCATCAGGACAAATGGCATGTAAATATTCAAATTGTATATGATATCATAAATGGTGTTTACAGTAACGGGTTTTGGTTAGTTGCTTCCATGAGCTTGATAGAAACGAGGTGGATGCCATGTCATTAATTAATAAGTTGTGAAGACTTCTGATACATATGGAAAGCTTCCAAAATATCAAGTTTGGCGGTTGAATCTGGCTTGTCAATTAGTTTTGCTTCTTCAAAGCCAGATTCACAATCACCAAACGATATTTTGGAAGCTTTCCATATATATCAGAAGTCTTTGCAACTTGTTAATGACATGGCATCCACCCCATTTCTATCAAGCGCATGGAAGCAACTAACCAAAACTCGTGACTGTAAACACCGTTTATGATATCATATACAATTTGAATATTTACATACCATTCGTCCTGATGAAGCTAGGTCAATACCCAGCAAAACCATGTTCGACTTGAAAAAATAAATATTTGTGACAAACCACGTTGTATTTTCTTAATATGCATTCCCATGCTTATTCACACAATATTTAACATTCAATCCTAAGTATCATGTCTAGGAAATTTCAGTGATTTACCTGCTGACATAACAATTCAAGCAATACTCAAGTCATTTTACATGTCATTTAAAATGCAAGTAAATTTTATCTTGAGAACGAAGAGATTAACCTATGGCACGAACAATAGGTGATACAGTCTTGTGTCTGAGAATAAAAGTGAGCTGTAGATTATGTTATACAGAATGAATGAAGTATGCATGATATTCAAAGTACAAGTATAAATACAAGGGAAAGCCAAGTATATATACATATATATATATTTGAGTGAAGAACTATTCATAGTGTCTTAATGGTTCAAAGTCAGACCATATCACACGAGTTTGGGCATTTAAATACATTTCACAGAAAAACAGATTAGACAGCAAAATTAAAAGGCAAACAAATTCAGTTCTGAAAGTCACAGATGCTTCTGGAGAATTTCATGGAAGTAATTGGGTTGGCAAAAAGATCTAGAGTGGCTGGGTATAAAAATGTAATTGTCAAGATTCTAATGCGGGAAAAGAGGATGCAGAGTTCATTTGTGTGCTCACCTAGTGCAATGCTCATGGAGGGTGACAAGCAGAGTTGTATAAAAATAAAATTTATCTGAGTACACAACCCTTGAAACAGAAAACTTGCTGCAAAACCATGAACCATGATAACAACAGAATAAGATAATTTAAAGGAAAATTAATAAAACAATAATTATTACATTACAGATTGCAAAGACAACTAAGTACATTACAATTGAATGTGCAGCAATGTGTGTGCAAAACAGACCTTTATGGCAAAATATTGGACTCTGAACCTCATGAAAAAAAAAAGAGACTAATTAAAGAAAGTTTTTACACCAAAAAAAAAAAAAAAAAAACAGTTCCATCAATGAACCTTCAAAAATTATTAATAGCATTTTACACAACTTAATTCAAAAACAGTAGACTTACAAAATACATAAGGAAAATATTTTAATTTAATAAGTGGCAACTACAAGAGGAAATTGGCAATAAAATTTAAATTCTTGCTGTGTAAACAAAACTTGGGCCAGAAACATCTGTGAAAACAAAAGAACTCAGAAGATGTGAAAAATAATGGAAAGTTCTTCAAGTTAAAATAGAGTTAAGTATATTAACCTTAGTAAAGCCTTGAGTAAGTGTTTAGTTGCTATAGATAACATTTACTATTATTATTTTTGTAATCTATAAGCAAAAACTATCTGCAAAATCTGCTAATAATTTGGAAACTATATGCATACAGCGTACGCACGTACGTCTACATTCTGCTACCTGGTGACTAGATTCTAGGTGACACGATCAGATTCACTCTGATTCACTCTGATCATGTGTGGAATAAAAATATGTTGAAGCTGTTTAATGAAGAAAAAATTGATGTTATTAGGGTGGAGACACATATTCTGAGTGATCTGGGCATGCTGAAAGAATGGGTAATGAGGTGCAAACTAAGAAAATGTTCAGTCCAAAAGGAAGGGGAAAAGACTAATGGAAGGCTGAGAAAATCCTGATGGCTCAAATTCAGGAATACCTGAAAAATATAACAAGTAAGAAGAACAAAAGGTCATGTGTGAAAGTCAAGTTGTGTGACAGGATTACTTAAGTGAAATTTCACACAGTAATAATACTGATTTGGTAAACTATCTTTCTTTGAGGAGCTGACTTCTGAATCTCAAAGAACAGCTCAAGGTGTGTATGTAAAAAGAACAGACAAATTTAGTCATTTAGTCACAACAAATGGTCATGTGTTATAAATGGATACTGACAAGAAGAATGGTTCAAAAAGTTGCAACTTATTTGAACATTAAAGGTTCATTTTATTTTTATTATAAGTATCAGCAAAGGTGAAGAATGAAAACAAAAGCAACTACTTCTCAGATCCATACTTTAACCCTTGAAATTTGATCTCAGTATCCGAGGACAGCGCCTGCTTTTTTTGGTTGAATAATTTTTATAATTTGCCCACCAATTTAAGGTAGAAGGCACTTTTTAGTCCTGTTCTTCTTTAGAGGCTCAATTATATAGCAGAACATGTTTGCAGTAAGATTAGAGTAATTCAGTTCAAATTATGGCATTTGAAAAAATGCAGAACACTACTGGAAAAGAAAAAAGGAAGAAAGAAAGCTCCTAGGGCTCTCCACAAGGAACCAGCAGGCAGAAAGAGAACAACAAGAAGGCAGTTTTACAATATTAAAATAGTACTTAACTGGATACAACATTGTATGTATTCTGTACTAGTGTGCAAGCATCAAGCTCATTACAAAAAAATTATCTTCAAGGAAAAATAATGAGAAAACTTTTTGAAAAGCAATCTATCAATTGCTTCTCTTTTTTTTTTTATTGCACAAACAAATATCAAATACGTGAAAACAAAAAAGTAATCATACTTCTCTGATCAGGGTGTCCAGTATATAAAACATCTGCATGGATGCCACTAATAGAAGTGGAACATCAAGGTAGGTCTTCGTGAAGTACGACTTATAAAGACAGCATATGAGTAACAAAGCCTAAAAAAATACATAGATAATTATTATAAATGAGTTCCTATGTAAACACAGTCCCTCTAATGTATGAAGGCAACTATAATGATAATAATAGTAATAATAATGATAATAATAATAATAACAATAATAACCACTAGACCATGGAGGGCCTAGTGGATAGCGTAAGAAGCTGCCATCCAAGCGGCCGCAGGTTCGATTCCACCTAGAACCATCACCAGCCGCCATGGATTTCGACTTGAGATTACCTTCCTAAAAAGGTGTTGAAACAGTTGCAGGAATGTGGCGCCATCTAGTGCTTACAAAATCAATTAAGAAGATACATGCAATATCCACTAGTCACAAAACCTGCATAGTGAAATATCTCAACTCCATCAGGATGATACTAAGAAAGAGATTAGCACATACTGCATCGAGTGCGGAGCAGGATAAAGTCACTCGTGTTCAAGCCTTGGGTAGAGGGGCCCGTTCGACAAGTAAGTTAGTCTCCAGAGGGGAGCAATGAAGCAAGTGGTATTGCCCCTTTCATGGCTACCACAAGAAATAGTCAACGATCGGCCGGAGATGCTTCTGGGAACACTAAGCACAAGACCAAGCTGGAACGAAGTGCAGACCAATGCAAGAGATGGAGTCCAGAAATTAACATGTACATCATGCGAACATACTATGAAGTGACTAAAATGGAGACAGTGATGACCATGTACAGGAACAGACTGTACGACAAATGGCAGCACCAATACCCAGACATTCAAGTCAGCGAACAGCGACTAGTGGATCAGAGACAGACCACTGTCACAAAGAATATCATACCATCTACCATCCTGGAACCCATCAAGCAAGAACTAGGCAATCAACCACAGAGTAGCGAGCAGCAAGCTGCAGAAGGGAATGCAGTGTCTGATGACAAACATGAGACAAAGTCAGAAGACTGGACTGAACAAAATCAGCAGCTGCCAACGAATTGAGGATAGCCGTCATAGAGTCCGAAGGAATGGACCCTACTATGAGACATAGAATACCGAGGCAAAGACCTAATAGAGATCTATGGCAAATAACAGAACATCTCAACTAGTCTGTGCTACCAGCCTACCTAGATGAAAATGACACCACGTTAGAATCCATAAACAACGCTGTGTACTGTGCTGCAGTTGCAGCCACAAGACTAAACGAGGAAAACACCATCCATCAGAAGGAACAAAGGACCACAAAACCTATCCTACCAGCATGGCAAAGAAGACTGCAGGGCCGAGTTGATGAACTCCAGAAGAAAATCGGACAACTCACACAGTACATGAAGGGAAATAGGTCCAAGAAGCTGGTAGGAAAAGTAAAGCTCATCCTGAAAAGCGCCGAAGTCCACACCAGGTTCGAAGAAAACCAGCACGTGACAGAATACTTAGACATGTTAAAACAAAGTCTACTAGCTATCAGCAAGAGACTAAGATGATACAAAGAGAACACACAGCGATATATAGACAATAATATACTGCTGGCCACCCAAAATGCAACACCAAGAAGGAAGCATCCGATTGGCCAGAAATTCGCAGCATGCATCACCCGCGAGAGGACGTGCAAACGATTAGCATTGCAGGGCATAAGCAAATCATGTACGCCCGGCACGCCACCGAGAAGCATTATAAGAATTTCCAAGATTAAAACACATAAAGAAGATGCACCAATAAGGTTGATTGTATCAAAAGTTAACTCACCCTTGATTTCATTAGAAAAAAATATTTATAATTTTCTTGCACCAATATTTATGAAACAACAATACAGTTTAAGGAATACGTATGATTTTATTCACTTAATTAAAAATATTAATCAAGATTTGCAGTTTTACAAAATGGCTAGTATGGATGTTAAAGCTTATTACTCAAGAACTAATACATCAAAAAATTCTAACAGAAATACAAGTACAAGAGTTAAAAAATGTATTGTTATATATATACGAAAATAATGTTTTTGCATTTGAAGAAATTATTTATAAGCAAAATACAGGAGGACCTATGGGATCACCCCTGTCTACATTATTTGCAGAAGTTATTATGACAGATATTGAAGCCTAAGTGATAAATAACCTGAATGAACCACCATTAATATATTGCAGATATGTTGATGATATTTTCATCTTATCAAAATTGAATTTCACAGAAGTAGATGACATAGCTAAAAAATTTTAAAAAGAGTATTCATCCATTGAGGTAACAATTGAAGTTGAACAGCAGGATACTTTGGCTTACCTTGATGTACAGATTATAAAACAACCCAACACATTAGATTATACCATTTACAGAAAACCGTCAAACGTACCTGTGATTATACCATATGATTCTTATCATCCATATGCTCATAAATGTAACAGTATTAAGACTTTAATAAAAAGAGCTTTTACACACACACATCAAATATGCAATACAGAAAGGATGAATTGAAATATATTACAGATGTTGCAAAGAATTATGGATACCCCAGTAAAAAAATAAAAAAATGGATTAAGGAAGTGCAGAACAATTGTATTAACTCTTCAAACATAAGAAGAAATAATAATAAGCAGATTAAATATATTGGATCGTTTCAGTACATAAAAGGAATTTCAGCTGAAATTAATAAATTGCGTAATAGGTATAAATTTACATTTGGGCAATAAAGTACATACCATTAAAAATTTTGTAATCAATACGAAAGAAAACAAAAAGTGCTTGGACAGAGCTGGCGTTTACAAAATTCCTATAAGCAACAATCCTACAGTATCATATATACGAAGCATTAAAAATAAACTAAAACATCGTTTACAACAGCACTTATGGAATTGGCAGAAAAAAGAAGCAAAAACTGCATTGGTCCAGTACTGTATTGAACAAAGGCAATACCCAAAGTTTGGTGAAATAAAAATTATTAAGAATTGTCGTACAGAAAGGAATTTGAGATTGGCGGAGACAGTGTTGATAGAAAAAAATAGACGCAGGTTATGTAACGTTAATGATTCTAATAGCTTGAACACATATTGGAAGGATTTGATCAGAAAGGAAAGCCGCAGAGAAGAACAGAGGGGAAAAGGCAAGATGAAAAAAAAAAAAATCGCCTAAACGACGGAGAACGGGAAATGAGACGATGTCGCGCGAGCACTGGAACATTCGCTACATTTCATGGATGGTGACAGGTGGTACATCTGTTGCGTCAGCTCCTTGAAAATGGCCCGGGCAGTGGCTGAAAGTGCTTGGTTGTTATGCTTGTTTCTGAGGGGAGAGAGGTTCGTGATTGTTGAATATAGTGGTTGTGTCAGGTATTTGGGTTTAGTTTAACTGGGCACTGATGTGCAATTGTAAATAATTTTGGGTTACAGCTTTTTAACTTTGACGTTTTAGGAAATGCTTAAATAGGTTTTTATTGATTGAAGTTTTAATTAGATTAATGTGTTTTAGGGAGTTCAATTGTGTATATTTGTGGTATATTATTTTGAATATGAATTTGGTCATAGGGGAAAGAAGGGAGGGGAGTGAAGTTTGCGTGAGTTGAAAAAAAAAATTTTTAATTATTTTTTTTTTGCGGCCTCGAACCATGATGTAAATAAGAAAAATACGTGTTGGAAATGTGTAGAGACGAAAACCTCCTAAAAGATTTAGGGAATAAAGGTGAGTAACCTCAAAATATAGATTATAAGAAGGGTGCACAGAAGGCGAGGTTTAAGTAGTGCAAGTGTGTTGTGCTGCCGGACCTGTGCGTGGAAAGCTTCCTGATGCCTCGTCGCAGAATACGGCAGTCATTCCAGCACGTCTTGGAGTTTGACAGAGGACAAATAGTGGTTTATCGCAACAGCGGTTTATCATACCGAGACAGCGTCGCCCATGTGGGACGACATCCAGCCACAGTGAGGCGAGAATGGATTCGGTGGGTGCAGGAGGGACGGACGAACGGACTGACGTGAGCGATTGTAGCAGCCGCGGCTCACCACCGAACGAGAGGACCGGCATGTTGTGCAGCGGGCATTGACGGCTCGTACCGCCACATCACGAACGTTAGCGCAGGAATTAGGGTGTGTTGCGCAACAAACTGTGTCAACACGTACTGTTCGACGTCACCCATTGCTCCAATTACCATTGACGTTACACCACCGGCGAGTGCGGCAGCAGTGGGCCGTTGAACACCACGCCTGGACCACAGAATGGCACATCATTGTCTTCTACGACGAATACCACTTTTGCCTGCAACACCACAATGGTCGAATCCGCGTGTGGCGGCACCGCGGCGAGAAACTGTATGACGCCTGCATTATGCATCGCCATACCGGTCCGTCGCCTGGCATTATGGTTTGGGGCGCAATTGGATATGACACCCGCAATCCTCAGGTACGCATCGCCGGTACACTCAACAGCCACCGCTACGTCTCCGAATTGTTACACAATGTGCGCCCCCACGTGGCACCGTTGTGCAACAATTCTTCACGGCCCACCAGGTGTCACTGCTGCCTTGGCCCGCCTGTTCTCCCGATGTCGCCCATCGAACACGTCTGGTCATTGATCGGTAACTGAGTGGCCTGGCAAACAGCACCCGCGGCTACGCCTGATGAACTGTGGCAACGTGTGGAAGCAGCCTGGACCGACATACCCCAAACCCACATCCATAGACTCTTTCGTTCGATGCCGCGGCGTGTAGCGGCCGTTATTGCCAGCCGTGGGGGCCACACGAACTATTGATGTCTGCGTGTTCCGCAAGTCGCACGGGCCTGTAAGCTCAATCGTTTCATCTTTGTATCTGTTGTTATGTGTCCAGTAAATCTGGCTTTGCTATCTCGTGTCCTTCTTAGTGTTGCATTTTGGGTGACCAGCAGTGTACATTCGGAAACGATGAGAAAAGCTTCTGTCATAACATTACCTAGAAAGACATCAAAAGCGAAGGACGACCAGAATGTGAAGCAGTAGAAAAATTCTGAAGTAACCTTTGGGCAAAGAATACGAACCACAACGGCAAAGCCTGATGGCTACAGCAAGAAAAAGGACAGCGTGCCAATATCAGGAAATGGACGACTGGAAGATCACAGCAGAGGACCTTCAGCAAGCTATAGCTAAGACACACAGCTGGAAAGCACCAGGTGTTGATAACATCCACAACTACTGGTACAAGAGGTTCACCTGTACATACAAATATCTGGCAGATCAACTGACCAACATGATCCAAAATCCAGCCCTAATCCCAGATTTCCTCACTCAGGGAGTAATTATACTAAAGGCTAAAGATGAAGACACAAGAAATCCAGCCAACTATCAACCAATAGCATGTCTACCTATGCATAAGATCCTTACAGCGTGCATTGCCAATCAGATAATGAGGCACATAGAAGGACAAGCAATTATGGCAGAACAGCAAAAGGGATATTAACTGGACTGTAGAGGATGCAAGGAACAGCTTACTATTGATGCTGCTGTAATGGAGCAAGCTTTCAAGATGCATCGTAACATGTACACAGCATACATTGATTACCATAAAGCCTATGATTCCGTACCCCACAGATGGCTGATAGAGGTCCTTGAGATCTACAGAGTAAGTCCTGTAGTCATCAACTTCCTTAAAGCGGCTACGACAGGACGAAGAGAACAATCCAAGTCGAGAACATGTCGACCAAGCCCATTCACATAAGGAGAGGCATCTTCCAGAGAGATTCAATTAGCCCACTATGGTTCTGTTTGGCACTCAACCAGCTTTCAACCATGCTGAACGAAAGCAAGTATGGGTTTACCATCAAGTGCAACAAAACCAACAAGTACAAGCTCTCCCACCTCATGTACATGGATGACCTCAAGCTGTACGCATCGTCGCAGAACCAACTCCAGCAACTAATCCGGATCACCAAGGGCTTCAGCAATGACATCGGGATGGAATTCGGCCTAGAGAAATGCAAAACACAAGGTAAGAACCAAGGAGGGCATGATGCACATAGCTACCAATTGAAGACCGGAGAACAGATCGCAGCTATGGAGGAAGGAGAAGCCTATAAGTATCTTGGTATGCTTCAAGCACACCGCCTAGAACACGAAAAAATCAAAAGCAATCTAGCCGCCAAGTACAACCAAAGGCTGCAGAGACTAATAAAGGCCAAGCTCAATGCTCACAACATCACTAGGGCTATCAACACATATCCAGTTCCAGTCCTCACGTATTCCTTTGGAATCATCAAGTGGACCACAACAGAGCTTGAGGAAATAATGCACAATACCAGGTCAATCCTCACTAAACATTGCCAGCACTACCCGAAGTCAGCAGTAGAAAGGCTGACCATTGGACGGGCAGAAGGAGGATGGGGAATGATTGCTCTCCTGGAACACTGAAACAAAGAAATCAGCAGCCTCAGAAAATACTTCCATCAGAGTAAGGGGCCCCTTCACCAAGCAATAAACCAGAGTGATAAGAAGTACACAGCCCCAGACCTCTCTACTCAGTACATCAAGATTGGAACGAGAGAGCCAAAAGAAGAAGCTTGGGCAAGAAAGTCCTACACGGAAGGGACTACAACGATCTGCAATAGCACCATGTGGATAAGACTGCCTCCAATGCATGGCTAACAAACGGATCACTCTTTCCCGAGACTGAAGGGTTCCGGATCACTCTTTCCCGAGACAGCACATAGTCACACACTTTGATAAAGTATTTTCGAACCAAGACGTAAAATTCTTCTTTTTCTTTTGGTGCCAATGTGCTAACTATTTCAGTAGTTTCACTCCCTATAGCCAGATCAGCAGCATCTTTTTTATTACCCCGATCGAAATATTCTATATTTAACAGAGATTATGCATTTGCAACTAAACCAGGTGGTATAAATCGGATTTAGCAATTCGTGAAAAAAAAATTTCAAGATCAGTTTTCAACTTGTGAATCCTAGGCTAACTCTTCACATTGTAACAGTAAGTTATATTCATCAAAGATACTGATAACATTTTTAATGAACAAAGAATATGCATGGCATAATGCAGAATTTAAAGAAAGGAAAATATGTTTATGTCATTGCAAAGACTTATTTATAAATATTTCTTTAACAGTGCTTGTATAAGGAACTCCATTCGTATTCCACTTTTGTTCAGCCATATGGACTATCTGATAGCCCAGGAACAGAAAGTACTTAAAATTGTGACGTACGTCGCAGAACAAATTCCCCCCTTGCAGAACATTTTCTTTTCAATCTTAGATTTCAATGTCTTGCAGAATATATTTGTTTTATCTTAGATTTCAGTTTTCTTGTACGATGTTTTTATTTATAGAACATATTTTGTTAAATCTTAAATTTCAATCCCTTGCAGAACATTTTTATCTTAAATTTGCGAGCACAACGCTCGCTCACGTGTTTGATCTGCCGCTAACTCCTCTTGTTTACACTCGCCGCCCTTCTCCCCGGAGCACCAAACAATCCCTCGCCCTCCCTCACACATCCATCCACCCACCCCTACCATTTGGGATGCTAACTGATTGTTTCTCCCAGTGCTTTTTGAAGGACCCTTCCCCCCCCCCCACTAGCATGTTGTGAAATGTGAAAGTGTGAGGCACCAAGCCATGTTAAACTACATATTGCTGGGGAGAGTGTTTGGTGTCCATCTCGGAAAAAATCGCCTGAAGTCAACAACAGCAGAACACGCGGGACTGCAGGATTCCCGCACAAAGTTATAAACTCCCGCCGAAGTAAAGTTGCTAGGAAAAAGTCTCCCTCCTTAGAAAATTTTAAGGAATATATATACATAATATAATACAAAATCTGGGTCTGTATTTTGACCACTCACAAAATTTGAGCTTTAAAAACGTATCCTTCATAAAATTATGTGCGTTAAAAACTAATCCTTCTCTGAGTTACGAATATTGCGGTCGGATACATCGTGAATAATTTGTATTCCAGTCGGATACATCAGGAATAATTAATTTTATGGACATGTTAATCGGCTTCCATACGTAGCGGTCTGGACAATTCATTTTGTATGTCACCAACTGTTACAAATCAGGTACAAGATTCTTTCACAGAATTCTGCGTTTTTCATTATTTGCATTATTTGGGATCGATACAAAACTGAAGAGAATTTGGGGGGAGGGGATTAATGTGTGCGTGCGCGGGGGTCGTTTCCCGCCGGGGAACAGTATTTAGTTCCTCAAAACTTAAAAATTTTCCGGTAATCGTTATTTCTTCTTCTTGCAAAGTTGCCTCTGCCCAGTATTGTTGCTAAATATCAGTCAATTGCATAAATGTTTGTGTTTCAGCTTGAAACTGTAGGCAACAATTTTCCGAAAACGTAAATTCAACGAAGCGAAAATTTCTCTGTAAACTTTAGGCATGAGTTTCTCCCGCGGATTCGGGAAATTTTGCCTTTGTTGCCATCATTTCCACCATTCTCGATCGAGAGTGAAGAGAATTGAGAATTGCAAGGTGGCGGGAGGGATGATGTTTTTCGGTTGTAAACGGAATTCCATTTTCCAGAACATTCGAAAACGGAAGCTAGATGGAGTGAAGATTTCTCCCGTAATCGTAATTTTTTTCTCACGATTCTCTCTATTTAGTATTAATGTAAAATAAGATTTTGTTCAATAAATGATTGTGTTTCATCTTTAAAATGGAAAAAAAAAATTCTGAAAATGGAAATCGGATTGAGTGAAGAGTTTGAAAAAACTGTGCTCCACTCAGAATAACTCTGACATAATTCCCTTATGTTGTGATATTCAGAAGTAACAGGCTACATAGCTGATCTATTAGAATAATACAGTATATATTTTGAAAATGAGGAAATTGTTGATATAATTATAAGAAGCTTATGTATTTTATTGCATTATGAATAATTAATACAAATTGTATTTGAATATTTCCAAGAACTCGTGTCAGTTCTAGGCAGAAGAAAGAATTGGAAGATCTTTCCAATTTCTTGAATTTGTAAAGGTTTTTCCATGTGTTCCACACTCTGAAGGAAAAAAAGATTTATTCTTTGAGTATACTGTTTTTGTCACTTGGACCTATAAGAAATATGCAAGAAAGTAGGACAAGTGGAAAAATTTTTCCAGATTAAAGCTCTCTTAAAACACGCTCTAAATGAAATGAAAGCAGAGATTCCAAAATTTATTAAGTTTGCTGTTTTTATTCTTTCTGTGCCTGTCTCAGAGGCAATTTGTGAATCCTGGGGCTCAACAAATGATATATTGTATAAGTAAAAGACCCAATACTAATTTAATGACAGAGATGATGCTCTAGTTGGAACAAATGATAAATGAATGTTTAAAATGTCAAACAGAGCACAGTTTGGACATAAATTAGACCAAAAAATACTGAAAGCTGCCCTAGTTTCAATGTATGGACCAAATTACCACAGACACTTTGTAAATAATTCATCTGCATCATTGGCACACTATTTAACTTTAAAAGTTATTGACAAAATATCAAATTCTAAATACCCTGGTTCTAAATAAATTTATTTTATTTAAATAACATGTTTTTATGTATTGTTACATTTAACAAGAGATTTCAACTGATGGTAAGTAGTTGTTTTTTTTTATGATATTTGATCAAAGTGTTTCGTTCTTTGCCCGAAGAACATTTACAATTTTTGGAAGTCATGTTGCAGAACACTGAACATAATTCTGCTCCTGGGTCTGATAGTACCTTTTTTTTTTTTTTTTTTTGCTCCCAAGACCATAGGTGTCGTACTGTGAGACTCAGCTGATTTCTTTACAAGGATAATGAAGATTGTGTGACTCTTCTTTTTACACCAGAAATTGAAGGTTATTGAGATGTCAAATCTACAGGATTTTTAACCTGAGGAATTGTAAAGCCAACTAAACATGAGGAAAGTTTTGGTCCTTTCCTATCGCAGTTGCATTCTTCTTTGAAATATAACATAAGGCATCTTCATAGCTGTAAAACCTGGTCTAAGTATTTATCAAAGAATACCCATCTAGTACAGCAATGTTTAAGAATTTTTTGTGATTCCACATGATTGACTCAGTTGATTTCTTTACAAGAAGAGGAATGAAGATTATGTGAGGCTCCTCTTTTTACACCAGAAATTGAAAGCTGTTGAGATGTCATATCTACAGGATTTTTAACCTGAGGAATTGTAAAGCCAACTAAACATGAGGAGAGTGTTGGTCTTTTCCTATCGCTGTTGCATTCTTCTTTGAAATACACTGCTGGACAATTGCTAAGGACGGATCATAAACAGCTATACAGCGCATAAAAAAGTAAGTGTGGTTGGATGCCAAGTGAAATAAAATAATGTCAGAATGTCAGGACATTACAAGAAAGACAATTTATTGTGCTCTGAAATCCAGAAGGCTTTGGAACGTGTTCAAGGGACAAACAGGCCATTTTGTGCAGAATACGTAAACGTGAAAAAAATGCAATTACCGTCCGCAGGTGTTCCGGCGTAAGATGTCAGTATGGGATATGGCCACCATGGAGGGCGATGCAAGATTCCACACGTCGTGTCATGCTTTGCACAACATTATCAAGCAGCTGTTGGGGTAATTTATCCCATTCCTCTGTCAGTGCACGGATGAGGGTGTCCTTGTTTATTGGAGGGCATTGGCGACCAGCAAGACTCCTCCCTAAACATCCCACACATTTTCAATGGGATTCAGATCTGGAGAACGTGCTGGCCATACAAGGCATTGAATATCCTCGCTCTCAAGACACTCCTGGACAGCGACTGTTCGATCACATGTTGCGTCGTTGTCCATGAAAATGAATTTATCACCGACAGCACCACGGAACATGCAAACATGAGGTAGCAGAAAATCATTAATGTATCGTTGGCCAGTCATAGTCCCAGTTGGAAGCACATAGAGGGACGTACGGCCATTGATCATGATACCAGCCCATACCATGACACTACATGTCGGATATCGGTCCCTTTCCTGTATGTTTGCTGGACAATATGCAGTACTACTATCACGCCAGATCAGTTGTCGTCGACAATCAGACGATAGACTGTATCTACTCTCATCTGAGAAGAGGACAGCAGACCAATCGTTATCAGTCCATTGCGATGTTGATGGCACCATTGCAAACGGGCGGTATGGTGACGTCTGGACAATGGGATGCACACAACAGGACGGCGGGCGTATAGTCCTCCTTCATGCAAACGTCTGGCGACAGTTTTTCGGGAGATCCGCTTGCCAGTAGCAGCCATAAACTGATTTGCTACCTCACTAGCTGTGCTGCGCCGGTCTTTTTGTTGATAGCACTATGTACCGATCTTCTGCAGGTGTCATACTGCGAACACGACCTACCCCGTGACGTTTGCTACACTCTCCATTTGTTTGAAATGATTTCCAAAGCCTTGAAACAAAACTGTGGCTGACGTCGAACTCCCTGGCAACATCTGTTATTTTTCGTCTTTCTTCAATCTTGCCAATAATACGGCCACGCGTAAAATCATCTAGGTGATGTCGGGGAGACATACTGAAAATTGCAAGTTCGTCAATTGATTCTTTCCCTTTCAACTTTGCGTTTGAACAACAACGGTCAATACGCGTCAAATTCTTTATATCTCTTATCAGCGCTATGACGTCACGAACAAGTTCGGCAATCCAAAATTTGCATACGCACAACACGTCTTACTGTATCCCGCACTTATGCTAATTTCCACATTTTCCTGCCTTCCATTTTATGGTTGCTATCGTTGTTATTGTCATCCGTCCTTAGCAGTTGTCCGGCAGTGTATAACATAAGGCATCTCGATTGCTGTAAAACCCAGTCTAAGCATTTACCAAGGGATAACCATCTAGTACAGCAATGTTTAAGATTTTTTTGTGATTCCACATTACAAAGAGGTTGAGAATTCTTAAGTTCTTTTCTCCAGAAAATAACAAATGTCAATCAAAAATTCACCAATTTAAAAAGGTAATGTTGCAGACCCCTTGAATTTCAGTAGCCAAATTTAACAGATGGCAAACACAACTATACACAATAAGATTAGGCTGTTCTTTTCTTTTTTTCAGAAATGCCACTACACCATATTTTCTCCCCACCATAACAGGAGCATTATCACAGGATAAGGCAAGGCAGTTCATCCATATATCAGGATGCTGAAAATTCTTCGGGAACAAGTTCGGCAATATTTTCACCTGTTGAATCGGTTTTTGGGCATAGAAAAGAGAGCATCGTACATCTCACTTGCTTGCAATCATTATCAAAGTACGTTATCACAATTGGATAAAGTTGATCGTCAGCATCATTACTGCTGTCACTTGCAACAAAAATGGTCCACTTTTAATAGCACAGAGGACATTTTTTGAATGATGCTCTGCCATTTCTTGAACAATATGCAAAGATTTTGTTCTGCGACAAGCATATCTTTTTACTTCTGGGGAGTTAGGAAACATGATCAGCTCTGCTACTAGTGGGATGTTGTGCTCCAACAAAAATCCAGTAAACAGAACTTCTGCCCGAATCGTTTGAAAAAAAAAAAAAAAAAAAAAAGATATGATATATTACACAGATAAAACAATGAAAAAAAAAAAAAAAGAAAAAGAAGAAAAGAGAAAAACATACCCAAGCAGTGATTCCGAACCTAAGAGCATAGAGTTTCAGGTCAAACTTCTGTCCAATCCTTGGGTTTATTTCACAGCCAGCAACAAAATTTGATAACACAGTACCTTTAAGAAATGGGAGGGACATATGTTCAGCATCATGGCTTGTTAAAACCCATACAAAACAGACATATAGTCTGGGAATTTTGCACAGGTCATGGAAATCATAAAAAAAAAAAAACATGCACAAACATGTAAATACACGCACAACAGCTAAATTTAACATTCATCATTTAAAAATCACTTTGGCTAAAAAGGGATTTTCTTGTGTACATATTTTTCAAACATATAGAGAAATCTCAACTAGGTGATTTTCATACGGAGGGAAAAGGAAGGTTGAATAAAGCTGAGAAGTCAGACCAATGAGGAAGTGCTAGGCTGGTTGGCTATATGAATAACACAGCACAGGCAATAACAGCAGCAGCTGCAACAACAACAATAAAGGACTGAAAATTAAACTAAAACACTTCTTTAATGGTATAAAACTAACACGCAATTTAAGCTGAACTTTCACACTCCACGGGAGGCTTCGTCTGGGCTAAGTTATCAAAGCCTTTTTAAAGATAGCAACTTTTAATGCTGTTACAATTAAAAAATGTTGATGTTATCAAACAGTTCCATTTCACTTTGAGGTCCATGCTTAGACATGCTCATGTGTGGAGTCCATGTTTAAAACATGAACATACAGCATGGAAAGGGATTACCTGATGTTTCTTCAATGCTTGCTCAGGAGATTCCTCCAGGCATCTGATAGCTCAAAAGACAAGCTTTCATGGCATGGGTATAGGTGCGTGATGATCTCGAGACTTTCATGTGTGGCTGTGCCAATGTAGCTTGTATAGGGTGCTATTCTTTTCATCATGCTCCAAAGTGGGGGTTTCACCCAAAAAGGAGCACCCCACTTTGAAGCATGATGAAAACGATAGTTTATAAATGGTGTAGAGTCTTTGGTGACTGAAAATTAAGTTCTAAAAAGTAAACATACCAATCACTCACACACTCCATAAATTGGGACTCAGTAAAAATAATCGCCCACCAGTCAAACTTAGTAAAGAGGAAACTAGAAGAAGGGATCGAAATAGCAAGAAGAAGTACCACAATTAACGATAATTGCGGTTGGACTCTTCCAACTGAGTGGCAGCAACTACTCCAGTGACGTAGTCCTGATGACGAACTAGGCTTTAGTTCGAAAATTTGACAGCCAACTTTCATGAATAATAACCTCTATAAGACCCGTAAAAAAGTTATTCCACAATTAAAATCAAGATTTGCAGTGGAGATTCTTTGAGGTAGAGCATTGTTGAGGTTCAATTCTGAAATGTTGGAACTGCTGAGCCCACATAATAATAAAGAAGGTTTATAATATTTTATGGAAAAACATTCCAGCCTTCACAAGATTTATACTCTTTTATGGAAAAACATTCCAGCCTTCACAAGGTTTACACTCTTCTATAGAAAAACATTCAAGTACTTTGTAAGGGTGCAGGGGGAAAATTCCAGGACCCTGCTACAACTCTGGGGTAAAATACTTCATGATCTGCAGCATATGGGTTAAGTATAAACTGAAATTTCTTCACCAAAATGGCCAGTAAGTCAAAGTAACAATTAGTAAAACAAATCTCCAACTCTATAATAAAAAGTCCAACAGAAATTGTTACAGCTATAATTTATATAAGTTGAATTTACAACAATAAGCCATTACATTATGACCACCTACCTAATAAACTGTAAGATACCCTTTAGCCCGCAAAACAGCGGCCACTCGGCGAGGCATCGATTTGACGAGGTGGCGATAGGTATACTGGGGTATCTGGTACCATAATGTCAACAGAAGGTCCTCCAGTTCCCGTACATTTTGGGGTGGTGGTGATTTACCGCGAACCCACTTTTCCAAGTCGAGCCATGGGTTCATGTCAGGTGAATTTGGAGGCCAGGGCATTAACAGAAAGTCACCAGCATGTTCCTCGAACCACTCCTTGACGATACTGGTAGTGTGGCATGGCGCATTATCTTGTTGGTAATGGCCATCACCAGCAGGGCCATGAATGGGTGAACTTGGGCCACAACGATGTTCTGATACCTGCCAGATGTCAGGGATTGCACTATTGGGACAATGGGGACTAAAGTGTCCCCCCAAAAAACATTGCCCACAGCATAACACCGCTGCGGTCGGCCTGTTTCAGCTCAACAGTGCATCCAGGTGCCATAGCCACCATTGGTAATCGGCGCAGGGGTGCAGAATATGTCCGAACGCTCGAACAAGGTTCGGGGGAAAATAAGGCGGCTCTGGGGAAAATTTTGCCAAGGGGTAAAATAATGGTAGTAATAATAAAACGAATATAGCATGAAAAATAGGAATAATTTACTTCACGGTAATCAGGTAATCATTTTGAAAAATGCGTCGTTATGAACAGGGCTCGACAAATCCCGGGCGCCTGGTCGCCCAGGCGCCTAATTTTCGTCTTACTTGAAATTTCGTAATTTGCAGTAAATACTGTAATTTCTGTTGTATAATCCATAGATTATCTATTAAAAAGTTATAAATTTAGGTACGCGGACACCGCTAAAGGAGAGAAAAAAAAAACCAAAAAAAAAAAAAAACGATGCTGCGTTTAAAAAAGTCTGCGAGGTAATTGTCAGGAGAGGTGCTGTTATTGGGAAAGTACTGAAAATGCGGTAACAGAAAAAATGTAACGTAACAGCGAAATAAAAGACTGCGAGGAGATTGTAAGAATATATATATATTTATTTATTTATTTGTACTTTAGAAGCATTTTGACAGAAAATATGACGCAAGGAAGGCGTTACTATTCGCGCGTGCGGAAGCCTACGTGGTGTGAGAATCCACTACTCTCGGGAATCCCGCAAAGCTATTCCGTAGCATCTAACCTTTCTGCGAATCGCATTGCCTAGTTTTGGTGCGCTAATTGTGTTAGTTAATTCTTTTTTACTTTCGGTATTCAGTTAATACGTATCCAGAAATAAGACAATGCTACGGACTGTCCGCAATTTCAACGGATTTTTTTAGTGTAACTAATGAACTACAGTAATGGTGCAACAGCTAGCGATTTTAGTTCTTTATTTACTTAAAAGTAGCACAGAAGTACTTCAAAATGACAGTTACTTTTTCAATAATACGATCATTTCTTTCTTACATCTTTGGATTTCTGAGGCGGTCCTGTAAATCGCAGTTTTCTGTCGGAAATTACTATTCACGATTAACATGATAGGTGCGGATTATACGACTGTCGTACATGCCAATTATTACGGAATGTCTCGTTTCTACGGATTTTGTTGTCTGACTACGGAAGTCACACTTGAAACTACGGATTCTATGAATTTTCATTCTGTTTAAAAACAAATTGCGGGGGGGGGGTATTTTCCGTCTCGGGATGGTATTTTGTTTCAAAGCTTTCGAAAACAGTAGTTAAATGAAGTAAAAAGAATTTGCCCTAATCGTAATTTTTTTCTCCCGATCATGCGTTTGTGTCTAGTATTCTTGTTAAATATCTTTTTATGGCATATATGTTCGTATTTCAGCTTGAAACTGTAGCAAGAATTTGTGGAAACGGAAGTTAGACGCTGCGAAAACTGCCTCCTAATCTTCAGGCTTCTTCCGCGAATTCAAGAAATTCCGTCTTTTTCGTTATGTTGGCCACTCTGGAGGTCGATGCACAAGTAAACATAATTTGAAGGGGGGGGGGGTCAGAGGAGAATGGAATTCCGTCTTTACGAAACTTTCGAAAACGGAAAGCCGACGGAGTTCAGATTTTTTCCGTAATCATAATTTCTTTTTTCTCGCGATGTTACTTCTTTTCAGTATTTTTAAGTACCATTTCACTGCATAATTTTTTGTACTTCAGGCTTGAAAATAGGAGAAAAATTTCCAAAACCGGAAGTCGGACGGTAATAAGAAAAAAAAATGATAACAAATATGGTTTACCACTTTTCATTCCAGCGTCATAACCAAACATGTGTTCATGCATTATTGACTTTGTTTCACCTGGCGCCTAAATTTTGGAGCTTGCTCCTAAATCTAGAACATATTTGTGGAGCCCTGGTTATGAATACAAGAGGTTATGAGGGCTGTGACGTACTGCGAACTGCCGCATCAAATTATTGTTTCAGATACTATATATGTTCTACGTATAGTGGCACGATTCGGTTACCATAATGTGCAACTAAAAAAAAGGGGCAATTTTTTCGTGGAAAAAAGAAAGCTAGTTATTCATTGAAATAAATATTCGTTGTTTTTTTTTGTTGTTTTTTTTTCAAATTTTTAAGTAATAGGTTTTAAGGATAATTTGTGATCATCGACATGTACTCTAATAATCGTCTAAACTTGTATGAAAATCCGCTTCAGTTTTGGGGGAAATTTCAAACAAAAAAAGGGGGGGGGTTCTGGGGAAATATTGGACCCTGAACATTTTCTGCACTCCTGAATCGGCGTATCCACACTTGGCCATCTACATGATGCACCACCAGGAATCTTGATTCATCAGACCAGGCCACTTTCTTCCAATCATCCATGGTCCAATCTCAATGATCTTGGGCCAATTTTATGCATTGTTGGCAATGACATGCAGTGAGCATGGGGACCCGGCTAGGTTTTTGGCTACGCAGGCCCATGCGCAGAAGGCCGCGATGAACTGTGTGCTGTGACACATTTCCCTGATCACCAGTGTTGTAGCTGCCGCTGATTTGTTGCACTGTGGCCTTGCGGTCGCTGTGAACAATGCGCGACAGTCTCCGCTCCCCTCTGGCATCAATGAGCTGCGGATGACACACGGCTGGACAACAGTTCATCGTTTGGCCATCTGTGTACCACTTTTGATACATACTAACTACAGCAGCATGTGAACAACCCACAAGCAGCACCGTTTCCACGATCGTAGTACCAAGGCGCCGTTCCATCACAATTTGCCCTTTATCAAACTCCGATAAATCGGCAGCTTTTCGCATTCTGACTTCGAACACTCTACTAACCGAAAGCCGGTCCTCAGGTTGTATATATACTGCTCTGTGAACTTCACCTGTGCCACTGTTCGGTTTCCAGGTGCACTCATTTCTCTAGGCTGGGGGTGGTCATAATGAAATGGCTCATCGGTGTATATATTTCACACTGGAACCTATTATTTTCATTTCAACCTATACTTACTAATTTACTATGCTTATTTTGCTTGAACAATTTTGTACAGCAAGGCAAAAAAAAAAAAAATACTTGCCTTTATCTGAAATAAATATGTAACACAGCATAAAAAGTAATAAATTGTTTTAAAGAACACCTCTGATATAATTTGACTGAATAACAATATAATTACTGCAACCACTAAAGCATTACTCCCCACACCATATGCTTTAAATCTATTTTCATCTGCCATAAGTCAGCAAGCATATTCAGACTTCTTAAACCAGTAGGATTAAAAGAACACTTGCCTGGCATTGCTATAAAACAACTGCAAAAATTATAGTGAAAAGCACCAAAATAATTTTCAAAACACAACAAAATGTCCACCTCATATATTCCTACAAGCATACACACAAGCATGCTTATCTCAGTTACAGGTTATGAGAGATCCAAAAGATTTCATTTGTGCTCAAAAGGCTTGGAGGCTTCACGTTTGACAAAAATAGCACTTCCACATTTCAGCTGTGCATTAAAAAAATTTGACAATAATACAATACATCACTTTTTTTTTTTTTTTTTTTTTGATTGGAGGTTTAACGACCACCGTGAGCAACTCAATGGGCTATAAGCAGTCGCCTGTCCCTAATTTAGGGTCACTGGCTCCAGGGAAGGGAGAGAGCTAGTGCTGTAAGACAAACACAACATCCATGCCTCACCGGGATTCGAACCCGGACCCCGTTCAGACGAATGATCAGAGGCCATCGCTTAGACCTCTGCACCACCGGGGCGGCCAAATATATATCACTTCCTATGATTTTTCCAGATATTTTCCCTGTTTTTATTATGATTTCCATGACCTGTGCAAAATTCCCCAGACTTTTTAATGATTTCTATGATCTGTGCATAATCCCCTGACTTTCAAGGTTTTCTGTGACCCATGTGAACCACATGAATTACCTTACTGAAAAATGTTTTACATTTTCAGTAAGATAATTTATTGCTTTTGGGTAAATGACTATACAAGTTCTAACATGTTCATAATAGTCTGTAATGGAAAGGTCTGATGTCAGATCAAGCATAATGCTTTGCAAGTGTTGATTGTACATGCCTCTTTCTTTTTACTTCCAATTTCTTCACATGATCATCATCAGTGGAAGTAGAAATTTTTCAGCTATTTCTTTTTTCTGTCAGCATTCAGTATCCCAGATCTCACTTACCAGCATCCTGTTAATTTCTTACAAGTCATTAGTCCCTATCATATCAACTGAACTGATGAATTTACCTGACAATCATCATTTTTTTATAAAATTTAATCAACTCATTAGGTCTACTGACACAAAATAAGCTGCTCCAAAACTTATATCAGGTCGTTCAGAAAATAGTGGCCGATTTTCTGAGGTGCCACATCCAACATGCCCACAATGCTCGCAGACCAGCCAACTCTCAGCGTCATTCATATAAGTTGAAGAGTGACTCAGACCCACACACATGCCATAATCTGTTGAGCTGCAGTCGTCACTACTTGTGTGATAGTGGTCTATACAACAAGTTAGAAAGGAGTAAGTTGCGGGCGATTCTGTTTCAAGAGTTCTAATTGGGTCACAATGCGTCACAAACCTACCGTAATGAGGGTAAGGCAAGGAGGCAACATCTGAATGTACTGTTCGTCGGTGGTTTGAAGAGTTACAGTCCGGTGACACGAGCCTACAAGGTGAGGAGGGCTGAGGACAACATTCGGTCATTGATAACAACACTCTAAAGGCAAATGTAGAAGCAAATCCTCACATCACAGTAGGAGAACTCGCAAAACAGTACGGTGTGTCGGTGTCAACCATTTTCGAACATCTCCACCAAATTGGTAAGGTTAAGAAGCTCCATACATGGGTCCCACACGAACTAGAGGAGCATCAGAAACAATCAACGGTTTGAGATCTGCAGTAACCTTTTGTTTTGCAATGAAAGAGAGCCCCACTTGATTGCATTGTAACCTGTGATAAAAAGTGGGTGCTATGCAGCAACTGTAAGCGATCTGGACAGTGGCTGAATCACGATGAATCACTGAAACAACATTCTAAACCAAGGCTGATGCCAAAGAAAAGGTTTTACTGACAGTGTGATGGATTGTTCACGGTGTTGTACACTACAGGTTCTTGAATACTGGTGAAAGCATTACCTCAGTCACGTACTGTGATGAAACTGACCGAATGCACTAGAAGTTGTGTTACAAACAGTCATCTTTGGTGAACAGGAAGGGTCCTATCCTCCTCCGTGATAATGCAAGACCACACGTCACAAATGCCAAAACAGAAACTACACGAACTGAGGTTTCAAACCCTCCCACATCCAGCCTACTTGCCTGACTTGGCACCTACCAATTTCCACCTGTTCATGCATTTTAACAATTACCTCAACGACAGGAACTTTAGAAACCGAGAGGAGGCCAAAATTGCATTTTGGGACTTTCTTGCATCTAGGGAGCCAGATTTCTTGTGGACTGGCATTGAAACATTTGTCACTCACTGGCAGAGGTGTGTAGCTGCTGAAGGCACCTATTTCGAATAAAACAAAGTTATGTGTTATGAGGTATGTCTCTTTTATTTTTAACCTCCAAATCAAGTCATTTTTCAAACAACTTGGTATTCCTGGGACAAAAACTTTCTGAGATATGGGGATCAGAAATTGGTCCATGTTGGACAACAATAAAATCGCTATATATAATCCAGTTTTTTTGGTAGGGGGAAAAAGGATTTTGAAATGGCCTTTTATTCGATGTGCAACATGAGTGGGTTTTGTGAAAAAACTAATTGTCAACATCAAACACTAAACCTTGACCTTGGAAAACACAGGGATAGGGGGGGGGTCTGATACCCATTAATTCTTAAGAAAAGACTGAAATAGGTCAGAGAAATTCAAAATTCCAAAAATCATATAGCAATCATTTCCAGCATGGTTCAGAACATTCTTCGGGAATGGACAGGACAGCATGAAGATACCCCAAAAAAAAATATCGATAAAAAAAACTAAAAAAAAAAAAACTGCTAAAAACATTTAATAAACAAACCCAAAAATGTCTAATAAATGTTAGAATCTTGAAAACATGAAAAACTTTACACATATGTTGAATAGCATTACTTTACTGAGATTTTCAATCTCCGTAGCATATTTGATGTTTCTAATGCCCTGTAGCAGACAAACAATTCTCACAGTGACTACACAGAATCTGTAGCACTTGGAATGCCTGTAATGGTAGTAAATGTGAAACATGTTACAGTAAAAAAAAAAAATGAATAACAAATTCCACCTTACTAAATTTCCACAAAAACCAGATTCCTGGACACGGAGATCGAAAACGGGACATGATCTGATTAAATCAAAACATTTGGCAGGGATGCATTTATTTGTAAAACACTAGAAATATCCAGAACAACAATATGTTGCCTACGACAAAAACAGTATTGGATTAAATTTCAGGACATATAACACAATTTTGCAACATTTCTAGGACACTAGAAACCATGCAGACATCATACAATGACGGTACAATATTAATTAACAGTAAATTTATAAACTTAAAATCATGTGTAAAATTTCCTGCAGGCAAAAGACCACTAATAATGTAATAATCAATAACAGAACAGCTTCCAAACTAAGAGAAAGAAAAATCCAATCTGAAATTTGTGCCCCAGATATGCAGTTACAAAAGGTTTACTTTCTAAAAAAATAAAAGTAAAAGTGGACATGGCATGGAGTGAAGTGGCAGTGATACATTTTGGTGATAATTAGTTTCCCTCTGCATCCCACTCAAAGGCCATTTGCTTGCACACCAAACTTTGACTCTTTACTAGTTTTTTACAGTGCTCAACTCATAAATTGCAATTCACAACAATTATGACTCCAAGCTGTCACGCCCACTACATTGTAGTAACAAACCAGGGCGAACACCATTTCTTCAAAATCAAATTAAAGACTAAAATTGCTATATAAAATCCAGTACTTTAACGGCAGAACTTTTTTCTTTTTTTTTTATTTTGGTTGTGACATTTTTCAGCATACATAGTGGGGTAAGAAAATAGCATTTAACACCTCACAGATACATGAACTAGCAACTCACCTGCCTCTGTTTTAGGGTTACGAAGATGTGGCAAAGCCCATCGAGATTTTATGTGCATTATAATGGAGAGAATGAGTGAGAATATAATGGAAGTAATCATCAAAGGAAAGAACTTGTCACATCCAAAATTCAGTGAAATGTCAAAGTATCCCAAGGCACAAAGCAAAATGATGTTCACCACTAAAGAGAAAATTCCTGAAATGAAAAATGAATATATATTTTATAGCTACAACATACAGTGCATGAATGCATGAAGTAAGAGACTCGTAAAAGCAATAAACAAATAAATTTAAAAAACATTACAAGAATGAAAAATTTTACAGAAAACATTTTTTAACTTCCCACACATGCACAGTGGCTAAGTACACTGCAATGCTTTTGGTAGCTAGAATGCATCAGCAAATCTCAGAAACCTAATAACTAGAGAATTAACACAAGGCAAAGCCTGCATCTTCAAGTGTTTGGAAATGTATGAGGGTAGTACCGAAAGTAATGCAAAAATGGACATAACTTTTTTACACTGCCGGACAATTGCTAAGGACGGTTGACAATAGCAACGATAGCAACCATAAAATGGAAGGCAGGAAAATGTGGAAATTAGCATAAGTGCGGGATCCATTAAGACGTGTTGTGCGTATGCAAATTTTGGATTGCCGAACTTGTTCGTGACGTCATAGCACTGATAAGAGATATAAAGGATTTGACGCGTATTGACCGTTGTTGTTCAAACGCAAAGTTGAAAGGGAAAGAATCAATTGACGAACTTGCAATTTTCAGTATGTCTTCCCAACATCACCCAGATGATTTTACGCGTGGCCGTTTTATTGGCAAGATTGAAGAAGGGCGAAAAATAACAGATGTTGCCAGGGAGTTCGACGTCAGCCACAGTGTTGTTTCAAGGCTTTGGAAATCATTTCAAACAAATGGAGAGTGTAGCAAACGTCACGGGGGAGGTCATGTTTGCAGTACGACACCTGCAGAAGATCGGTACATAGTGCTATCAACAAAAAAAACACCTGCGCAGCACAGCTAGTGAGGTAGCAAATCAGTTTATGGCTGCTACTGGCAAGCTGATCTCCCGAAAAACTGTCGCCAGACGTTTGCATGAAGGAGGACTATACGCCCGCCATCCTGTTGTGTGCATCCCATTGTCCAGACGTCACCGTACCGCCCGTTTGCAATGGTGCCATCAACATCGCAATTGGACTGATGACTGGTCTGCTGTCCTCTTCTCAGATGAGAGTAGATACAGTCTATCGTCTGATTGTCGACGACAACTCATCTGGCGTGATAGTGGTACTGCATATTGTCCAGCAAACATACAGGAAAGGGACCGATATCCGACATGTAGTGTCATGGTATGGGCTGGCATCATGATCAATGGCCGTACGTCCCTCTATGTGCTTCCAACTGGGACTATGACTGGCCAACGATACATTAATGATGTTCTGCTACCTCATGTTCGCATGTTCCGTGGTGCTGTCGGTGATAGATTCATTTTCATGGACGACAACACGACTTGTCATCGAACAGTCGCTGTCCAGGAGTGTCTTGAGAGCGAGGATATTCAACGCCTCGTATGGCCAGCACGTTCTCCAGATCTGAATCCCATTGAAAATGTGTGGGATGCTTTGGGGAGGAGTCTTGCTGGTCGCCAATGCCCTCCAATAAACAAGGACACCCTCATCCGTGCACTGACAGAGGAATGGGATAAATTATCCCAACAGCTGCTTGATAATGTTATGCAAAGCATGACACGACGTGTGGAATCTTGCATCGCCCTCCATGGTGGCCATATCTCGTATTGACATCTTACGCCGGAACGCCTGCGGATGGTAACTGCATTTTTTTCACGTTTACGTATTCTGCACAAAATGGCCTGTTTGTCCCTTGAACACGTTCCAAAGCCTTCTGGATTTCAGAGCACAATAAATTGTCTTTCTTGTAATGTCCTGGCATTCTGACATTATTTTATTTCACTTGGCATCCAACCACACTTACTTTTTTATATATATATATAGCCGTTTATGATCTGTCCTTAGCAATTGTCCAGCAGTGTATTAACTTGGCAGAGGTCGTTCAAATTTCTTTTTTGATTGGAGGTTTAACAACCAACATGAGCAACTCAGAGGGCTATAAACAGTCACCCGTCCCTAATTTAGGGTCACTGGCTCCAGGAAAGGGAGAGAGCCAGTACCATAAGACAAACACAGCATCCATGCCTCACCAGGATTTTAACCCGGATCCCTTTCAGACAAATGATTAGAGGCCATCGCTTAGACCACTGCGCCACCAGGGCAGCTTGTTCAAATTGCACATGATGGTACAGAAACTCTTCCTCTATAGCAACCCTTCTTCTTCATTGCAGATAAATAATGGATTCCAAGCAGAAACAACATGCTGTCATTCCCAGTGGCAGATATGGCGTCACAGATTACTTTAATCCTTGCAGATTGCTTTCAGAAAGTTCCAAAAGTTTATATTATTTATTTCATATACACCCAAAAAAATAAATAAATAAATAAATAAATTAAAAAAAAATTAAAAAAAAAAAAGTCTTACCTATTTGCTCAATTCAATCCCAGGAGTAGGAACAGCACGACACAGCGACGCTCATTGCAGACTGTTTTCTGACTATTCCTTTAAAATTCATTGTTTCTGGCATTACTTTCAATTTAAGGGAAATTTTTGCATGATTTTAATGTTGGATCAGGCCTCCAGACGTGAAGTTATATCAATAGATCATGTTGTTTTATTTCATTTTATTTCAATTCTTTCTTTCTTGTTTTACAAACAGATGACTTCTAGCCTACGAGAAAACTGCTTTCTTTCAATAATGAAGCTAGGAAGCAATACTTTTGCGCACTTTCAACAGCTTCTCCGTTTCCACCACGTTCACCTTGCGCTGCATTCTGGAAGCTGGGTGACCACAATTTTTCTTTTTTAGTGTCCATATAGCATCATTTCAGTTAGATTTATGTGATTTTTTTGTTTTTTTTTTTGTTTTGTTTTACAGGAGCAATATTTTAAAAGCTTTTTCAGCATTTCCTTCTCAATTTTTGCGGTTGTCAGTGTTTTGGAACTTGATGTCCATTTTTTTCTTTTTGCTTCCAGATGGCTTTATCTCAGTTGATTTATAAAGGGTTTTTTTTTTTTTTTTTTTTCAAAGATCATATTTTTACGCATTTCTTATTGTCACTCCTCCATTTTCACGAGGGTATTATGCAGCATTCCGGAAGAACTGATGGTAGCAAATTTCCCTTTTTTGGCTTCCAGATAGCTTTGTTTTAGTTGGATTAAAGAGGTGTGTGATTTTTCCCCCAACAGCCATATTTTTTATTGTTTGTAACGTTTCGTTCACCGTTTCTGCGGCATTCCGGAAATTGACGGTCGCAGGTTGTTGTTTTTCTTCTTCCCGAGAAATTTATCTTAGTTAAATTCAGGTGAGAGAGTTTTTCTGTGTTTTTTTAAGCACATTTCTACGCATTTTTTATGTCTCCTGTCGCACTTCCACGGCCGTATTATGCAGCAGTCCAGTAGATGACTGTCACAATTTTTTTTTCTTTTTTATTTACTTCCAAATAATTTCATTTCAGATTGACAAGGGATTTTTTTTTTTTTTTTTGGCTTTACAAGAACCCTTGCCTTATTTCTTTATAAGTTTTTGAGATTTAATTGTGTCAATGAAAATGCTCCCATCACATTTTCACAAATTCAATAAATTTTTCTCAAAACATGCAATCAATTCACAAAAGGGTTTCAAACAAAAATCCGATATGGGCACCAGTTTTACAAACAAATGAAATGCGATATATATATACTGTATACATACTAATTTTACACAGCTGTCTAAATCATCAGCTGATGAGGCCCCAAATACAACATAATTGCTGCAGGAAATAATAACTGCACAATGTGTATCAGGTAGAACTTCCTTTAAAAGAGGGAGTTGAAAGTTTATCGATTAACTAAACACAAAAAAAAATACATATATATATATATATATATTGTTTTACGAATTTCAAATTATTTACTATTGTTATACTTCCTGATTATAAAATTCAAAAACATTTAAGGAATGATGTTTAAATTCTGAATAAAATAAAAAAATTTCTTGCCAGGTAAAAGCTAGTTTAACTATAAATTTTATGAAAAAATTAATATTTAGGCTTCCCTTTATCTTGCAGACATATTTCAGCTTTTCTGTTCTGCGTTGCACACCTAAAAAAAGTTCTGCTTCAGGAACATCATTGAGTGTTTGGTGAACGAAGGGTACAGGCTGTCGGACATCCACAGAAGGCTACAGAATGTTTACAGAGATGACACCACTGACAACAGCAATGCACACAGATGGATGAAGAAGTTTAAAGAAGGGGAAACCTGCATTGAAGACAAACCACGCAGTGGGAGACCATCATCTGCAACCACTGACGTGAATCATCAGTGAATGGATGAATTGATTCGCACGAAGATACAAGTCAGAATCCGTGAGCTTGTTGCACAACTGCACTGTGGTCACAATGCCATACAGAAGATGGTGGAAGGCTTACGGCATCAGAAAGTTTGTGCAAAGTGGGTACCTCGGCAGTTGACACCCGATTTAAGGAGAGAAGGGTGGAAGTCTGCTCTGATCTGCTGGAAGCATTTGAAGCCAATGAAGACACGTTTTTTTTTTTTTCCGATCTGATGACAAGGGATGAAACATGGGCGTATCTTTAAGATCTGGAAACGAAGAATCAATCCATGGAATTGCATCACCTCTCTTCACCAAGGCCTAAGAAGTTCAAGAGCCAGCGATCAGCACAGAAAGTCATGGTGACTGTTTTTTGGGATGACAGGGACATCGTTCTCTTTGATTTTCTGGAATGTGGCCATACCAAGACCAACGAGCGGTACATTAAGACTCTCAAGAAGCTTAGAGAAGCCATAAGGAGGAAGAGACCAAACAAGAATCTGAAGAGAATCCACATTCACCATGACAATGCAAGTCCACACACATCTTTGGCAACAAATCAGGCAATCAGCAAATTAGGCTGGTTGGTGGTCCCCATCCACTGTACAGCCAGATCTTGCACTATCCGACTTCCACCTGTTTGGCCCAATGAAGGACAGTCTTCAAGGAAAACGATTTGATGACACAGACGAGGTGAAAGTGGCTGTGAAGAAGTGGGTACAACAGTCCACACCTGAATTTTTTCAAAGTGGATTCAAGAGTTGGGTGCAACGACAGCACAAATGCATCACTTGTGATGGAGTCTATGTTGACTAGTACCTTTGTATAGAGAAAGAGTTACTCTACCAACAAGTGTACAATTTGAATGACCTCTGTCAGTTAACAAAAAAGTTATGTCCACTTTTGCATTACTTTTGGTACAACTCTCGTATTATACTTGGCTGTGTACAGGAATATGAAAACTAGATTTGTGGGAGATGAAAACTAGATTTGTGCTCTTGGGTTTGTACAGTTTTCGGGTATCATAAGAATAGTATTCTTCCTAGCACATTTCACTTACCGAAGACACCGTTATGCCAAACATGATACATACATATCACTAAGCTGTTCTTTGACATTCAGAGGTTAGCTCCTCCAAAGAAAGAAAAACCTAATCTGCCAGATCAAAGTTTAAAATTGATGGTGCTAGATTTTGCTCATTGTTGATGTGTCATATCACTCAGCACACAACTTGAGCTTCACTGACATTCACAGGATTATTCATACTGAAGTTAGGCATCCCATTTAAGAAGTCCCAGGTGTCCAAAAAATTATTATTCAACAATGACATCTGAACAGACACTGGAGTCCAAAATCAGGAGTCAACAATGACATCTGAACTATTTTAAGTTTAATTTCTCTGAAAATGCATGATTCCCCATTGCTTAGTCACTTCTAGCTATATCAACAGACAAGAGTATGCATTTTTCCTTTTGTTTACACAAAAAATTAAAGCTCAAAATCGGAACTTCAACTCTTCTTCCTTGGTTTCTCGTAAAGTCATTTTTCTCTGCAAAGTGAGCACACAAAAACATTTTTAAACATAATTTTGCTTTTAAAAAAAAGAGAATATTCTTGCCCACGCACATTTTAAGCAAAATTAATATACAAAAATTGACATTGCATTGCTCACTCCTCATGAAAACAGGTTATGGATCACAAAAATGGTTCCGTTTCCACCCTGGACGTAAGTACTTATTTTGAAATTTAAAGTCACTTTAAAAAAGGGAGGGAGGTGTGAGGGTGTGGGGTGATGTGTTTTAAAGAAGATACTGTTAGAAGAAAAAATGCATGCATTTCATTAGTAAAAATTTGTGAAAAATGTGAAGTTGCGCTTTATCACTATCACCAAAAGATATTAAAAACGAGGAACATGATCAGAAAAGTATAAGAAATAAGTTCATAATCAGGAAGAGAAATTAAAAAAAAATGAAAGAAAGAAAATAAATGACAGCTTGGTCAGAAAAATACAAAATTCTAAAAATTCCACAAAAATTACAGAACATAATCATCCCTACTGGAACAATCATTTCTGCTGAATCAAAACATTCTCAGCCAGTGGATAGCATGAAGATGTAGCAAATAAATAAATACAAATAAAAAGAAACATCGAAGAAATATCACAACATTAAAACATCAAATAAACAATTCCAAAAATATTTAATAAATGTTATAATCTTGAAAATAAACTTTACACAAATGTTGAAAAACATTACTTCACTGAGATTTCTGTAGCACATTCAATGTTTCCTGTACTTCATAGCAGATGATTCACACAGTGACTATAGAGAATCACAGACTTGGTGTCTGGATCTCCTCCAAAGCAATGGTGAGGAACATGAGAAAGTTTATTTGATCACGCTTGTCACTCACCCCCATCAGGAAAGGACCAAGTGCATGTCAGCAGGAAAAGGTAAACTCAAAATAGCTTTCCAGCAGATAGAAAAATTGTGAATTTCGAAAAAAAAAAAAAAAAAAAAAAAAAATGTCTACCTCCTTCGAGCTAAATGAGCACTTTTTTTTTTTTTTTTTTTTTTTTTGTCTAGATTCTATAGACATTGAAAAAATTTGAAATACAATAATTTTCAGGAGTCAAGAATGGTAGAGAAAGACTTTTTCAGGAGTCTAAGGAGAAAGAAGGAGAAAAAAGCTTTTAAGGAGTCTTTTTAAATTCCAAGAGGTGCATGAATACTGTATCCATCACACATCTCACACAAGAAATTTTCTGCTTCATACACATTATCTTTTTCTCATGCAGATATTCCTGAATCTGATTCTCCCATGATTTCTATGCTCTTTCTCTACCATTCTTACCAGCCACTTTGGGCTGAATAAATTCTTTTAGTAAGCATCTCACCACTCATTCTTTTATCAACATGGCCAAACCACCTCAGAATATTTGTCTCCACTTTTCCAACATTTTACTTCACATTGCACGTCTGCAACACATCTATCTTCATTCCTCACATAATCAGAATGTCTTGCCACTCACCCTCCTCCTTCCATGTAAGTAACACACCTCTCCAGCTCACAAACAACTACCTATGTCTCTTCTGCAGTACCCAGGTTTTACTGCCATACATCAGAGTAGGAACAATTATCAGACAAAAACTACCCAATTATGATGTCTAGGCGAGTAAAAGGCATTTGACAGTTAAATGTAAATAACCTACTAAACAAAGTCAAGAGTTCTCATTGGCCGCCACCAGGAGTCGAACCCAAGGTCTTCCAGTTACGCGCCGGAAATGCTTCCGCTACACCACAGCGGCTTTGAAAATTGGCTTGGCAGTTAGCGTGTGTGAGTCTGGAGGAATTCGAGGCCGCTGTGGTGTAGTGGAAGCATATCCGGCGCGTAACTGGAATACCCTGGGTTCGACTCCCGGTGGCGGCCAATGAGAATTTTTCCGTGACTCACTTATAAACGTGGAAAGAGCGAAGATCTTTGCTTGATGTTCTTGGTCCACGTTAAATTTCTGTATTAAAGTCAAGAGTGCTGTTATGATAGGAGCTGCAAGGAAAGAGACAAAGAAAGTGGGTCGGTTGTGTTGGGTGCTGTCAAAAACAGCAGATGTGTGGACTGTGAGGGCAACCTAGTCTCTTGAGAAATGCAACTCTGTTAGAACAGAGTTGAAAACTTAGCCAGATGAAATAAAAAAAAATAAAAAAATAAAAAAAAAATCATGCTGACATTTCTTGCCTGGACACTGAGAAAAAGACAGAAATTTACGTGTTAGTGTCTGCCTAGCAAAACCCCTTAAGAAACACTCAGAAATCTCAAGGTTTGTGCTAGCATTACCACAACCTCAATGTATTGCGGTAGTTGAAGAACATAGATAACATCATCCAATGGAATAAACAGTGAGGTTGCATCCAAAACAATTTAGGAACCCAAGCTCAAAAATTACGGACTTCGCATTGTGATTTCATACGAGCCTTTAATGAAGAATTTGTAAAAAAAAAAAAAAAAAAAAAAAAACACACACACATGCTGCATATTACTGTGACAGAAAAATATATATAGTATTACAAAAGTGTGCCACACAGAATTAAGTACATAACATGAAATAATTTATTATGAGTATGATGAAAATTATGTTTCAGCCTTGGTGGAGGCCAAAGTAATGTTATAGTAACTGAAAGTTATCATGTTCAGCCTGTTTTGCCCCTAGCTTTTATAATCAAAACATATTACCAGTTTTCCCTACAAGAAAGAATAACCAACAATGCTTAGATGAACACACATACACAAACATGAATATTTCAACTGGATGTACAGTGAAAAAGATCATTCTACCTCACGTCTGGGTGAAGCTTTGCTGGTTTGGTTGTCCTCCTTAAAAGACATATTTCACTTGCTACATCTGTCTACTCTACGCATTCAACTACTATATCTCTGCTGTCTATGACTAAACAATGTGGCCTGAATTACGAAGTATTTCCACGGCAACACCAGCTACCACCAGTGACCGACTTTGAAGTTATGCTTTTACATTACTTAAGTGCAAATTTCTTTCTTTAAAACTCTGCAGTTCATTTATTGACATGGCAAATGCCAACGAGACAGAGAAACGAAGAGAGGAATTTTTAAAAAAGGCATGTCTAACAAGAAAAAAAAAATAATAATAATGGGGGAAGTTGAGAATTTTTTCCTTTTGATTTGCTGAAGAAGTGGCTTCAGGAAGATAAAATGCTATATTATTAAAAAATGCCATTTTCAAGTTTTCTGAGATACTGCAACTGGTAGTCAAAGATGAGACACTTCAGTAGTTTTAAAAATTTCGGAAATCTCGTTTTGTGATTATATTAATGTCATTTATTTTCACTACATTTCTTTTATTCCCTTTTGCATTATAAAGCTACCTAACCTCAATAACTTAAACTCATGCCAAAATATGTGCTTTTAATCTTCCTTACCATTCAGTCGATATTTCAGAACAGTGCCTTTTCCCCCAAATGGAAATCCAGACACTTCTCTACCAATGGGAATGATGGAAAGAATAGCTTGAAGAAATGCAAAGCAGATGAACACAATACCAGATTTTGGGTCCAAGTATGATGACAACCTCTGTGGAAATCTGGGGATCTCTAGAATAGTACACTGTTTCTAAAAAGAAAATAAATAATAAAATTGATTACAGCAAAAACTACTGCACTTAAAAGAACTGAGGACAATTTTTTTTTTTTTATTATAGAATGGAATTTCAAAACACTGATGCAACAGAATGCAAATTAAGTTTATTACATTTTGATTACTGAATAACATATACCGCAATTTTCGTCGTATAATCCGTGGATTATCCGCTAAAAAAAGTTTAAAATATAGGTTCTGCGGATTATACGCCGATTTAAAAAAAAAGTTTTTACAGCCCTTTGATTTTTAGAAAAATCTGCAGCAGAATTGCGCAGGGGAGGGGGTATAATTTGAAAAGGAACTCCCTTGGAAAAATCTTCCTCAGTTTAGGAGTTTGTACAAAGCAGGAAGGGCGGGGAGGAATGTTGTAAGGAAAGATCGGGCAAGTTGTGGGGAGAGACAGGGTCATTTTGAATCGTTGAGAAGGACAACTCTTGTCTCTGTTTTTGTCAACCAGCCAATGAACATACGTACTGCGCTTGCTGTACGTATGTCCATTGGCTGGTTGAATGAATGTACGCACAGCAAGCGTAGCATTGGCCTATGCATTCCTCCTTTTGGATCTCGTTTGCGCTGCCTTGTGTTTAGTTCATCTTTCGCCGTTTTGACCAACGTTGTTGCTGCTATTTTCCTTCATTGATATTCATGATGTCTTTGAAAAGGACACGTTTCAGTCACACTGCTAAATTTAAACTTAAAGTGGTGGACACAATTGAGGATATGATCGTGCCACTGCACGATAGTTTTGAGAAGGTCAGAAAACAATCGTGAAGTAACATGAGAAAAGCCTCTGTGCCGTGATCGAAAATGTAAACAAATCGGTCTGCAAATTCCGTGGGAGAATTTACAGAAGTTTTTTATTGGCCCAAGTATAAACCGATCCCTCAACTCTGAAAGCAGGATTTCTTCCAAAAATGACGATGATGGGCAAAACACGTAACAATATTAACAAATAAAGGTAACTTGATCACGCTAGTTACGTTACATGAAAAAAACTTTTACAAGAAAGTTCGTAAGTTGGGATCTTTCGACCTTATCTTAGGTCTTCATCTCCCAACTTACGAACTTTCTGGTAAAAGTTTTTTCATGTAACGTAACTAGCGTGATCAAGTTACCTTTATTTGTTCTTCCAAAAACTTTCGACTTATACGTGAGTACATATGGTATTTCTATTACTTGTTCTGTATCAGCCTTTTGCCATTGGCAAAGGTGTAATGCCATATTTTTTTTTTTTTTTTTGATTGGAGGTTTAACGACCACCGTGAGCATCTCAATGGGCTATAAGCAGTCGCCCGTCCCTAATTTAGGGTCACTGGTTTCAGGGAAGGGAGAGAGCCGGTGCCGTAAGACAAACACAACATCCATGCCCCACCGGGATTCGAACCCGGACCCCTTTCGGACGAATGATCAGAGGCCATCGCTTAGACCACTGCGCCACCGGGGCGGCTGCCATATTCTGGAGCTGCATCGGCATGATCTATGGATGGCATGGCCTTTATCTGTCCGGAGATGAAAATATGAAAAAGTAACCTTTAAAAATGAACTTCATTTAATAAAATCGTTTTTTTTGGGGGGGGGGGGTCCCCCTCTTACTTCTTTGGACTCCTGGGTCATGTGACCGATTTTTTGTCGGAAATTCTACTTCCGGTTCAACATCTATGATGTGCGGATTATACAGTGATTTTTTCCCCCTGAATGTCACAGTTTGCGGATTATACGAATGAAAAATTTTTTTATGTGAATTTCGCAGTCTACGGATTATACGACGAAAATTTCGGTACTTTGCAGTTTGAAGCACATTGTGGTGAATAAAATACAACACTGAAGAAAAATATGAAAAAAATTATGGCCAACATATTGCACAGATCTAACCTCTTAATGGCCTGCACATCTGTTTCTAGTAGCTCTATGCTAAATTTACAGCATTAAAAGTAGGGATTAAACACAAAACTGAAAAAAGTCTTATTGTCAATCACTGCAAAAATTAATCTGCCAGGCAACTGAGTTTTGCAAAACAAGGGCTAATAGTAACTTAACCCATCTGCAGTGTTCATAGATATATACAGAATGCAGATGTTGACCCATTTTACAACCAACAAATAGAACAATACAGTACCATTTTTTTCTTCTTACATACAATCATTAATCTAAAAAGCACTTGGGTTTTTCAACAATATTTTGTACAGTCACAAAATTTATTTCCTTTTAGCCTATGTGATTTCCATTATAATCATTTTTGGTCTTCTCATACAGTAAATGAAACCTGACCATAGTCATCTACACTCTTTGCAAAAAAAAAAAAAAAAAAAAAAAAAAAAGCACTCTGAAAAAGTCATTTGATCCTGATGAAACTCCTCATGCAAGTACCTCAGGGCCCAATAAGTAAATGATTAAAAAATAACGACTAATGACTAAATAGTAGCCCACCACAGTGCATGGGAACTGCACATTGAGGAGGGTATATCAAGAGCAAAGCTCGCATGCAGGGATAATTGCGACAGCAGATTGCGATTGCACTAACCTCCACACTGTGAGGATGCCTGAACGTCGGATCCATGCACAATATGAGCAGCTGAGATATATAATTTATGACTACAAACTTGTGGTGTTGAGAAAAATAAAAATATCAAAGTTTACCACAAAGGTTTATTATACATCGACTATAGTTTCGCAGAGCTTCTGCCTCAGCTTCATCAGGACGGAGCTTCTGGGTCAGGAAGCTTTGCGAAACTATAGTCGATGTATAATAAACCTTTGATAGTGGTAAACGTTGATATTTTTATTTAATCAGGCTGAGAGTTGGTCAAGTCACTATATCGCCAGGCATTTGGATCACAGTGACGTGGCAACCAGATGATGTCGGCGCCAACTGGTCAAGAAGGGAACAACCCAGCAGCACAGACACAGCATCTGTGGCCATGTTGCATTATCTACAGATACAGAAGTAGCCATTTGGACAGTTGCTAGACAACTTGCAACATGGAGACTACACTTGAAGAGGCCACTCTGCCACCTACCACCGACCAGGGAGAATCACCAGCACAGGTTGCAGTGGTGTTGGGCCAGATCAACGTGGGGTAGTGTCCAGCGGTGTCGTGGTCTTCAGTGATGAGTAATAGTTTGCACTTGGTGCTGATGACCAGTGCATGTGTGTCTGGAGATGAGACGGCCAGCATACAAATCCTGCTTTTACATTGGAATGACACACAGTTCACACAACAGGAGTGACTGTCTGGGGAGCCACTCCCAATGATAACCAGACACTCTTCGTAGTCCTTCATACCACTCTCATGGATCAATGGTATATTGATGACATATCATGGGACATCACAGATATTCAACAGAATTCTGGATAAACTGATCGTAGGAAGGCAACCGACGTAAACTATGATTGTAATAATACATTTTATTGTGGCTTCATTTTTTTCTTTTTTGAGATTTGGATATTGCTTGGCAAATTTCACTTAGTTTCTTTATCATTTTGTCAGTTGCTTGTTTCCCATACACAACATGATCTGGGAAACTCACTCCAACTTTTCATATATTATTTTCTTTAACACCAATTTTTTAAAGCTTCAACCAAGAGCTTGTACAGTGTGTCTTGTTCGACCACCAAGGACTTCTCTGTGTTCAATAAATCAGCTATTGATTCTTCAAGTTTTGCATATTTCTTTTTTCATTATAATGTTTCAATGGATTCTTCTTTCTGCCCTCCTTTTCTTTTTTTGTTTTTGCTTCTTTCCCTTTTTTTTTTTTTTGTTGTTGTTTTCAGTATGAAGCATATATAGCTTGTGGAACTGCTTCACACAATTCAGGAGCTCTTTAGTAATTGGAATGGGATGGGCAGAGTTTTCATGCAATCGGATTGCATGTTTACATAGACATATGTAGTGGATGCATGAATCCAAGAGACTCTTTTCTTTGTAACAATGCAATTATTTTGTGAAAAGTTCCTTTTGGCTGTGCATTACCATATGATAATGTTAGATATGCTTTACCATGGGCTGATAAGGAATCAAATTTGAAAACACCAGCAAGAGACTCTTTTCTTTGTAACAATGCAATTATTTTGTGAAAAGTCACAACATTGGGCCAACATTTACAGATATTCCCATTCTCAGAGGGTTTTTTTTTTTTTTTTTTTATAGATGCCGTAACTTGGTCATACAAGCTCACCTTGCAAATTTCACTTGAATCCAATGAAAAATTATTGAATTATACAAAAAAAAAAAATGTATTCAGACATTTAAAGAAACACCGCTGTTATGCCTTGGAGCATCATGTTTTGAGGAAACTGACAATCAGTCTTTGGCCAATTAGAAATGCTGAAATTTTTAGTGGTTGAAGCTATTGTTGGCTCTTATTACTTGTAGAGGAGACAAAGTGGGAAGGATTGCAAGAGGTAGTCATAGTATTCTAACTCAGATCGTGTTCTTTATATTCACTATTGCTGATTGTATCTGTTTCTGAACAATAAAAGTTTTATGCGTAATTCAATCATTTTTGAACAAAGGTGGAAAGGGGGGGCAATTTCAAATGTGAATTACTGTTCTTTCAAAATTTCAAGACAAAATAGTAAAACTAAGGACTCTCAAGACATGAAAAAGAAAAATCAGGACAACTCCTACCTCTACCTAACACAATGTCTTTCTTTTTTTTTTTTTTTTTGTCTATGTCTACATCAGAGGGAGAATACGCAAAATTTTTATGGTTTCCAGTGTGGCTTTAATGTGCCAAACACACGGAGACCACATTTACCCTTTATACTGAGACACTTTTCAATATTTCAGTGAATTTCACTTATCTTGCGAGGATACAGATACAGCACCTAGAAAAGATACTGCGATGTGCTTGCTGAAAAATTTGACGCTGTGAATCATGAACATGGTAGATGGCACTGTCGTCAAATGTCATGCCACTTTTCAAGGATTTGAAGAATGGTGCTAACACACACATCCTTTTATGATACAGGGCTTGGAAAATATCCGAAAAGTTACATGCCCAGCAGGGCATGTGCAGAAATTATTTACCTGCCCAGGCAGTAAAAGTTGGATGCCCAGAAAAATGTAACCTTTAAGATAACAAATCAGAACTCTAATTTTTTTAAGTTAAAAAATATGATGTGTGTTGGCTTTTTTCACATGCTTTGCTTTCCTGTTTTAAGAGTCTGAATTCAAACTATTCAATGAAAGAAGAGAAAAAAAAAAAAAAAGCTTTTATCTCAAGTTTTAATATGATGATGCTGAAATTGGTATGAAATGGCAAGATGATGAAATCAGTATTTGAATAATTTAGTGATTCTACCATGTTCCTATCGTTGAAATTTTCGCCCTTTGTCACTAAACACCGGAGGTTAGTTCCATTAGAGAGAGGTATGTATCACGTTGCAGACTAACAACATTTAATTCCAATTTCTGGATCTAGAGTACAATATAATTGAAGAAGTGATATTCTTCTGTCCTTGGCACTCCACAACAATAATACAACTTCTGGTGATAAGCAGTGAATTGAAACACGACATGCAATGACCGTCTTTTTTTTTTGTTGTAGTAGGAAATTCTATTCCAAACTTTATTTTGAAATTTACTTGCCCGGACAGGGCAACTAGATTATTTTTAACCAGCCCAAGTCAATAATTTACATGCCCTGGCATCTCAGGCATGCTAATTTTCAAACCCTGTGTTGCATCTACCTAGCTTCGTATCATTATATGCACTTCTTAAAGGCTATTTTATTTTATAAACATGTAATTGAAATGTATACCAAATAAATGCTACTCACTCACACACACACACACACACACACACACACACACACACACACACACACACACTAAAAGGAACAAGGTGCTCAAGATACATTAGCAAGTGCATAGCTGCCAACTAAATTTAATGAAAAATCATAAAATTACTAAAAAAAATCCAGAAGATTGCATAATAATCAGGAAGATTTTTCTGATGTCAGTTTGTTATACAATATAAAATGTCCACATAGAGCTAAAACTATATATCTTGTTTTGCAATAGTTACACACAATTTTTTATATGCATTTTAACAAAACAAGGGAAAGATTAATAAAGAAGTCCATTATGTATAATTTACTAGATTTTGAAACACATCCATCCATTCCATACAAGTCAGCAAGAAAAAGTTCTATCCTTTTGGATAGCTATGTATAATTTTACTCTTTTTTTCTTGCTGTACTTTTTTTTTTTCTCAATACGTACCAGGATATCAGACATTTTTTTGTTTTTGATTCCTTAAGAAGTACCTGGCCACTTTCAATGTCCACATTTTTTTCTTTTCAAAGCTATATTGTTTTCTTATGCTTTATTTAACATTATCAGGGACACAGATCTGCTTCTGAAATTGAGAAACACTAAGTGGAGCTAACATTTTCTCTTTTCCTAGTTTTCTTCAAAACACCAATAGGAATCCTGCAGCAAATGTAATAAGTGCCTACACAGACTTGGAGTAGCTCACGGTGGTCTTTAGAGCCCATTAACAAGTGTTAGGATCTGGAAAACATGAAAATAAACTTAACACAGATGTTTAATAACGTTATTTCACTGAGATTTATGATTTCCGCAGCATACTTGATGTTTTTTGTTGTTCGCAACGGACCGACAATTTCCATAGCACACTTGATGTTTTCCGTCATCCGTAGCGGATTGACAATTCCCACAGCATACTCAATGTTTTCTGTCGTCCGCAGCAGACCGATGATTTCCATAGCATACTTGACGTTTTCTGTCGTCCATAGAGGACAGGCGATTATCAATAGCATACTCAATGTTTTCCATTGTCCGTAACGGGTCGACCATTTTCATAGCATACTCTATGTTTTCCGTCGTCCGTAGAGGACCGGCAAGTTCCATAGTAACTACGTGAAATCTGCAGTACTCGGAGTCTCTGAATCTTTTTTCCCACCGCATGACCTTATTTAGCATCAAGTGGAACGGTGTGCATGGAGAATTTACTGTGCCAAAGTCCCAACGATGACGACGGGGCACGGGGTTTTGGCGCACAATTCCGCAGCATTCCCATCTTTGTTATATATTTTATTTATAGGGATATTTTTAGCAAAAAATACATAAAATTTTAAAATCCAGAAAAAAAGTTTTTTCAGCAGGAAAACCGGAAGACTACAAAAAATCGGAAAATCCGGAAGAGTTGGCAGGTATGCAACTGTCTTACTTTAAGTTAAGCTTTACATCAACACTTATAAAATTAACAAAAAAAAAAAAAAATGAAAAGAATACATGATAGTGATTAAATATTAACTACAACACACTCTAATTGTAGCATTAGTATAAGATATGAGGGATTTTAGGGAACAATCCAAAAGATATTAAGTACACCGCTGAATAATTAAGTAGATGACAAAATCATACAAATCCGTGAATCAATATATAACAAAATTTACTTTATTGTGCCAAGCTTTCACCTTCCAATGGGAGGCTTTATCAAGCCAAACTTACCTTGATAAAGCCTCTTGTTAGAAGGCGAAAGCTTGGCACAATAAAGTAAATTTTGTTATACACTGATTCACGGATTTGTATTTCTTTGTCATCTACTTAAATATAAGTTATTTTGAAAGTTTGAATTCATACATAGGTAATATGAAAAAACCATTTGAGACCAATATGATATTTACAATCACTAAAACATCAACGTATGCTGTAAAGTAAAAATAAAAAAGCACGAAAAAGTTTCACCTCTCGAAACCTTAATCAGAAATAAAAGGGAATATTTTCCCATCGAAACATTGGCTTTATGCTTTACATTCCAATGACATTTTGGAATGGAGTCCCTTAACAATTTTCTTTCTGTATTTCAAGTTGCCCTAAATTGGAATCATACCACTGCTTTCAGACCATTTCACTCACACTGCGCATTCCTCCTTTCAATATGTAATACTGACTTGGTGTGCTGCATTTGGATCACACTTTAACACACTGCACTTACAATGTACTCTTAAGTGATCCACAGTTGAATAAAACTCGTACACTAACACCTGAGAACAGCCATTGCGTTCAGTGAACAACTGTTGAGAGTATGCAACTGTTTTGATTAAATTACAGCAAATTAGCAAAAACATTGCTAAATAAATTTCTCTCAACTTACCTTTGTAAAAACTACACAGCTTTTTAGCACTGCAAAAAATCTATAAACAAACTTTCCACCATTGACTGGGATGAGTAGTGCTTGCCAAATATGTTCCAGATCTAGGAGCCAGGTGAAACAAAGTCAATTTTAAAAAAATAATAATACATGAACAAATGGCTATACTTCCGTCATATCTGGCCTGCATCGTCTGCTACAACAAAGCACGTGCCGATAGGTGGCGCTTCCACTGCTTCGCCGCCGAGGCTGGTAACTGCGTTATGCTGCCGCCATTTGCTCTGTGCGTGCAGTCCGTTCACTTACTTGTGTTTAGATATTCTTTGCTTGTGTTGCCCTTGATTCTGCAATTGATGCTTCGTGTTTCTTCTATTGTTGTTCTTTCTGCATGAATTTTTACCATGTGGAATTGGAAGCACTTTTTCCAAGAAGTTTTCCAAGATGAGAACACTTGTGTTTCGCGGTGTGAGCATCAGGGATTGATTACTACGATCCACGAAGTTCAGTGAGGGGATCCTAGTAATCAATCCAAACCAGTACAACATGTTCGGAAGGTCATTCAATGGCTCTCAGAGTCGATAGGTCTCATCGTTATAGACAATTCAGGTGTCAGAGGAATGATGTTTCAGGGAAATCTAAGCAGTCTTCCCATGCACTTGAGACATGGGGCACCTGGGTCCTTGGTATCTTTAAACGTGATACTAAGCGATTTAGGGTCGAAATTTGCCCTGAGAATGACAGATCTGCAAACACACTGCTGCCGCTCATACACAAACATGTACAACAATGAACAACTGTCACGGCAGATCAGTGGGCTGCATATCGTAAACTCGGAAGCTGCGGATACGAACATCTCACAGTTAACCTCTCATTGAACTTTGTGAATCCTAGTACTGGGCTCATACCCAAGGTGTTAAGAGCAATTGGCGATCTCTCAAAAGCAAACTTAGTTATGGAACTTGCAAACTTCATTTGGCAGACCATATTCTGGAATATTTATTCCGACGGAACTGTCGTCTTTCATCAGAACATTGCTTTGAGGCCATAATTCGTATCATAAAAGAGTTCTTTCTTGGATGTAATTAAATTATTCAATTATATGCAAGACAGATAGGTTTTAATTCTGCATTTTTAAATTTTAAAATCATCCTTCACAAAAGGGCCTTTTAAGGGCCAGCCTTAGAATACCTCAGAAACATTCGTCCTGTGAATAATACACTGCACGCTGTGCTTCTCATGTTGCCCGACAGATGTCAGCACTATACTACTCAGGAAATGTCATATTACCCGCGATTCCACATTGCTCTATTGCAGCAGACGATGCAGACCAGGTATGGAAGTGCATTCGAACAAAAACGTGTGGAGATGATGCTGGAGCAAAAAGTGATGAACTACATTTGTTTCTCGTTTTTTTTTTTTTTTTTTTTTACCCAAACCACTAATTGCAAAACGAAGTTCTAATTTGCTTCATAATTTTCTTTTCCCGCTCTCAGAAAATTAAAATTTGAGGTTTTGATTGTATTAAAACACTATTTGCAGAAGTATCTCTCTCACACACACATGCCTTTGTACATACTAATTCGAAGTAAATTATTTTCCTTCGTATAATCTGCAGTCCATAAAACTTAGGAAACATTTTTTCTAAGATTCGCGGCGGCGTATAATTCGCAGATCATGAAATACTGAGAAAAACATTTTTTTCCTTTTTATGTAGACGATCGTGAAATCCAAAAAAAAAAAAAAAAAAAAAGATTGCTGTATAATTCACAACTGTCACATTAATTCTGAACTGCAATTTCCAACAGAAAAGCTGTGATTCACAGGATGACCGACTCAGAAGCCCAATGTTGTAAGAAAGAAACAATCATCTTATTAAAAAAACAACTGTCATTTTTAAGTACTTTTGTATTACTTTCAGATAAATAAAGGACTAAAATCCCTCGCTTTTGCAGCATTATCATAGTTTATTAGTTAGACCTAAAAATCAGTAGAAATTACGGACACAATCAATAGTATTTGTCTTTTTTTCTGATTATGTTTCAACCGAATACTGAAAAACACAACAAATAACAACTAATAAGGTTATCAGAGCAAAATTACAGAATGCTATCCGTAAAATGGTGACGTGCCAAAATAGCTCTGCGAACTTGCTTGGGGAAGCCTATGTGCTTCTCAAAGCACATAGGCTTCCCCAAGTGCAAATTTCATAGCACTGCCTTTGCTGTGTCACATTTTATATCAGAATGCTCGCGAGTAAGCATTCTGATGGAAAACATCAGAATGCTCGTAAGCAAGCATTCTGATAGAAATACTCTTTGCTGCCCTGTATCTCCAAGTTGCGTTACATTTTTTTTGTTACCACATTTTCAGTACTTTTTCAATAACACCACCTCTCCTTACGATTACCTCACGGCTTTTTTAAAAAGCTACACCATTTTTTTTTTTTTTTCCAAAACAAAAAAAAAAAAATATTCCCAGTACCTAAGATTATGCAACAGAAATTACGGTATTTATTGGAAATCACGAAATCTGAAGTAAAAAAAATTGGGTGCCAGGGCCAGATTTCTAGGCACCCGGAATTTGTCGAGCCTTGGAGCTTATGAGGAATGTACCATAACTTCTGATGCCAGTGCCCTCTACCATATTTCATGATGATTGGTCACAAAACCGTGAGGAAATCTTATGGAGCACAACCCACTATCTCTTCTAGGCACTGTAATACAGATTAGTACTGCACCAAGGATTTTTTTTTTTTTTTGTGTGTGTGTGTGTGTGTGTAAGGAAATAAAAATTACTACAAATTAAAATAAAAAACGCGAAATATAAGCAAAAGTGACGTCAAAAACTAACCTTTGGGCATGCTGAATAGAGCCCAACAGCAAAGGCAGGCATAAGTAAGATTTGCAGGAAGGCTCCAATAGATCTCAGTATCCAAAACCACTTGTGTTCCACTTCTTTTTCTGGCTATCAACTTCATCTTCCTCCTCTTCACTCTCATCATCAGAAAAGCTTTTTGTAGATTTTGGTATGGCATTTGTTTTAGGTGTGGATTCTCTTTCTTCTGGTGATGACTGGAAATAGAAGTGATTTTTTTTTTTTTTAATGCAATACAAGGTTAAGAAATACACCAAAAATATCACATAATAACAACTCAAACATGAAATATTTATTGTGGAATAATTTTTTTACCGATCTTATAGAGGTTAGTATTCAAAAAGGTTGGTGGTCAAATTCTCTTTGAAAATTAAAAAGAAATTCAAATTAAAACCAGAGATACCAACCTGTTTCAGATATTTTCAGTAGTACTTGAACAAATTTTTAATAGTTTCGGCCATTTTTCAGTAGTCATACCAAAAAGAATAATTTTAACCGAGGAAAACTTGCTATTACTCATTTAATTTAATTAGTATTTTTTACTTATCCATTTATATACATGAAAATCTGTATCAAAATATTTCAAAATTTTAAATTGAAAATAACATACACGATGACTGAAAAAAATATTTACACAACAAAAAAATTGATTAAACAGCTTTCTCTAGTGATTTGGACATTGTTTTGCAGATTTGAGTTCCTCAGCAGAAAATATTTTTTCATAACACACTTGCCCAGAGGAGATTCATTTTTGCAATAAGAAGTGCTTCTACAGTTTCTAAACCTAAATTAGGTTGGAAATGAGTTTGATTTTTTTGCACTAAATTAAAAACTCTTTCACTTGCAGCATTCGAGTGTGGAAAAACTACAAGTATTGCAAACATTACTTTCAGGAGAATAGTATACTTAACAGCTCCATTAACATTCTCTTAATTTTGAGATTTCTGACCAAGTGACATTTATTCTATCTGCTTCTGTAATGGTCTAATTTGTCAGCTTGATAACAAGCAATTTCACTTCCAGTATATCAAGTTCATTTTTAGTTATTATAAATGGAAAGCGCTTGACTATATATAATACAGAAGTAAATGATGTTCTGGCTCTAACAAGGGAAATTATCGGACCTCCCGACGACAATCGTCACGAAACGTTCTGTGGTGGACAAACACGACACCAAAATAACAGGTTTGAAGTACAGCATTTCACAATCGCCCACAACCCCTAGACCATGGCTTATAAAGTGGGACGCCCGCATGTAATGTATGCAGCCGTAAAGTGTCAAACAACATTTACCTGTTAGATATGAGGCACCTAAATGTCGAGAGAGACCACATACAACACCAGTAAGTTGCACATGGCATATACATACCTCACTCCACGTCATGGTAATGTGTTGAAAGAAGGCAGTGCTGCAAGCAAAGGTGAATCTCACACCACGAGCAGATAATGATGGCACTGGAATCACAGTCAGGAGTGTTGCACATGTCACACACAGCAAAATTGATATCCAACACATTACAGAACGGAAGAGGCATTTCGTGTAGCAAGTATCCAGACGCCTTCCATGCATTGCGAAGCATAGGTTGGTACTGTGGTGCACACAACTGGTTGTATATAAATGAATGCAACTTGAAAATGAAGATTCTGTCATGCAGGTTGAAGTCATGCACCTCATCAGAACATATGTACTTTTCCATGCGTCGTGCAAACAGTTTGTATTGTCGAAAGAAATACACATCAAGGGGCTGGCAGTATTTGGTGGCTTTCTGTGGTATGATTTTTGCGTGCAAATTGACGTCCCTGTCACTGAAGGCTTTGGCTGGCAAACTAGTGTTGGTTTGACCAGACAACGTATCCAGTAAGAGAAGGGAAGGTCCTGTTAGCTCTGGTTCCTGTACCTTACACATCCAGGACAGAACGAAAGCTGTGGACATGTTACCACTGATGCTGCAGTCACATTCTACATTTGGTTATGTCATACTGTTTCGGAGACATGTTTGCCAAACTTAACACCCGCTTCCTGAAAGCAGATTTACAGTTTCTTTGCAAGGCATCCTGACATGGACATAAGCACCTGAATGGTATAGGAGTGGGTAGTCGGTGCAACAGATTGCACAACAGCTTCAGTTGTCTTCTCCCCAGTTAGTGATAGCGTCCTGTTTGATATAAATTTGTATTCAAATTGAGTTTGGTCTGTATTGAACGCCATATCGGCATCAATTGCATTGGCAGTAATGTAGTCAGCAACATCTCGTACAAACTCCAATGGGCTGTTTCTTACGGCCGTGTCAAGGGTAACCATCCTGCCTGGAAACGAACTTCGTGATCTTGCGTGATGAGATTTTATAGTGGCGTTTGAATTTGTGCAAGAAACATGTGCTGGCTTTAAAATTGGGGATACCCATTGCGTTAGCCGATTCCTTTTTTTTTTTTTTTTTTTTTTTTGATTCGAGGTTTAACGACCACCGGGAGCAACTCAATGGGCTATAAGCAGTCGCCCATCCCTAATTTAGGGTCACTGGTTCCAGGGAAGGGAGAGAGCCAGTGCCGTAAGACAAACACAACATCCATGCCTCACCGGGATTCGAACCCGGACCCCTTTCGGACGAATGATCAGAGGCCATCGCCTTAGACCACTGCGCCACCGGGGCGGCAGCTGCTTCCTTTGCCCACGTCTTTGAATGCCAGTAGTGAATTGAGAGTCCCATGTTACGTGCATTTTTGAATTTGGTGTACATATGCTGGTGAATGCGTGCAGTTTTGTGTTCCATCGTACCACCACTCTCAACAGCTGTTACCATTTGCCGCACTTTTTCTGGTGATATCTTGTATTTACGGGCAGTTGCTGCAAAGGTTTTCTTTGCGACCTTCACATTGTCATAGACACTCTGCATGGTTTGTCTAGAAACCTGTTCTTGATTGCTTTTCCTTTTCACTTTGGGGGGTGATGATTCATAGGAACTCGAACTGCTTGGCACATTGTGTGCTGGAGTACCCGGTGTATCACTATGTTCAGATAAATAGTCTGACATTTCATCACTATCACACCACAATGTCTGTCCTTCAAACATGTCAGCACCTCCAAGGACATGTTGCTCCAAAATGCTTTACAACTGCCTTGCAATTCATTCACCTGTTGATGTATGTAGGAGCCATGTCATCCGCTTGGTATTTCTGCGTCACCTCGTTCACCAGTATCTGTACGTGAGGGTTACAAGCTATTTTCTTAAAACACACAACAATATTTGTATGCGTATGAACAGGCCCGTTCAGTGTCTCAAACTACTCACGTTTAACAGTCACTGATGTACACAACGCAGGACACCTTCCAGGCATGTGCAGTATCACCCAATCACATCACACCCACATTTACATATTTGTTTGACACTTTATGGCCGCATACATTACATACATTTTTTCCCACTTTTATAAGCCATGTTCTAGGGGTTGCAGATGATTGCGAAATGCCGTACTTCACACCTGTTACTTTGGTGTCATGCTTGTCTACCACAGAATGTTCCGTGACGATTGTCGTCGGGAGGTCCAATAGTTTCCCTTGTAAGTGAAGGATATGCTACTTTTGCATGTTTCAAGAATTTATAATAGATCAGTATCTTTTCTTGAATATAAGAACATCCTTGAACATAAAATTTTCTGACAGATGCATAGAATAGAAAGAAAATACCAATGTTTACCACAATAAAAGGTTTATTATACATCTACTATAGTTTCGCAGAGCTTCTGGCTCGGCATCATCAGGACGAATGGAGCGTAAACATTCAAATCATTGTGACATCATTAGAGTTCTGACGGTCGCGGTTTTTCGAGAGTTGTTTCCACGCGCTTGAAAGAAGTGGAGCCGACGTCATGTCGTTGACAAGCCGTGAAGAGTTTCAGTATATGTGGAAAGCTTCTAATACATTAAGCTCGATGGTCGAATCAGGTTTATCAATAAGCGTAGCGTTTCCAAACAAAATTTATGGTTATTTTCATGATAATGTTGGGCTATGGACGACTTCTTCAGTTCACAATTCCGTACGTAAGCCTTGTGTTCCTTCACACGAAAACTTAAAGCCCTGCGGGTCTTTCCTATATATAAAAATCCACAGTCACAAGATATCTGATAAATTTCCCAGGAATTTATATCTTCGACGTAGTCTTTTGATCCGTAAAAATTTATCTTGTTATTGGGTTTAAAAATGACTTTGAAATTAAAAAACTTTTGAGAATTTTTGAAATTCCGAAGCTAATCTGAGGAGCAAAAGGGATAACCGCCCAATTCTCTCGTATTGGAAGGTCTATTGGCATGAGCGAGCAGACTGGTTTTGGTTTTCTAAATTTTTGGACAGCTTTGTCTATAACAGAAGGGCTATATCCTCTGTGTACTGCAATTCATTTAAGAAAATCAAGTTCTTTCTGCAAAGAATCCTTAGTTGAGCATATATGTACTGCCCGATATGCGGTGTAGAAGGCGGAGATTTTTTGTTTCCGTGGGTGATTTGATTTTGCATGTGGGGGTAAGAAAACAGCAAATGGTTTTCGATAAACTGTTGTACTAAAGGATTCTCCAGAGCGTGACACAAGGACATCAAGGAAGGGTAAGCAGCCATTATTTTCAGTCTCACATGTAAACTGTATATGAGGATCAATTGAATTGATAAGTTCAACTACTATAGGTATTTCTGAGTTCATGCCATTCCAGAGAACAAAAGTATCATCTACATATAGAATCCACAGGTCAAATGTGACAAGCTGAAAGTTTTTTCTCAGTGACGCATATAGACTTCGCATAAAATAGGCGACAGTGGGCTGCCCATTGCAAGGCCTTCAGTCTGTTGGAAAAATCTTCCACGAAAAAGGAAACTGTTTTGTCTGATACAAATTTCTACTAGTCTCAAAAGACTATGTTGAAGATATAAATTCCTGGGGAATTTATCAGATACCTTGTGAATGTGGACTTTCATATATAGGAAAGACCCGCAGGGCTTTAAGTTTTCGTGTGAAGGAACACAAGGCTTACGTACAGAACTGTGAACTGAAGAAGTCGTCTATAGCCCAACATTATCACGAAAATAACCATAAATTTTTGTTTGGAAACGCTACGCTTATTGATAAACCTGATTCGACCATCGAGCTTAATGTATTAGAAGCTTTCCACATATACTGAAACTCTTCACGGCTTGTCAACGACATGACGCCTCCTCCATTTCTTTCAAGTGCGTAAAAACAACTCACGAAAAACCGTGACTGTTGGAACTCTAATGATGTCACAATGATTTGAATGTTTACGCTCCATTCATCCTGATGATGCCGAACTAGAAGCTCTACGAAACTATAGTAGATGCATAATAAACCTTTTATTGTGGTAAACATTGGTATTTTCTTTCTATCTCAACACCACAAGTCTGTAATCATAAATTATATAGATGTATAGAACTTAGAAAGTTCTATTTCGTTTAAAATGATTTCGCTTAAATACATTCTTGTATTAATAATCTAAAGCAACTTTTATGGGAATTTTACTAGGAAATTTTTTCATTAATAGCAAATTTTCGGAGAAAACTCTTCTCCTTCAGGCTGTCTTGTTGTTGTCACTTTTTACTTGTCACTATCACGGTTACGGTTTACCTTGACGGTTACGGTTAACCTTGACGGTTTAGGTTATTTTGCAACAAATCCTGCCAGATGTTAGGCAGGGAAAATCCTTTGCAGTCATTGATGATGGAATTTTGATTTTTCTCAATCTCTATTCCTTCTTTCAGTTTTCTTTTTTGGAAATTGCTTTGGAAACTGATTACTTTAAGGGAATTCCAATCCATGGTGTGCCCAGTTTCTTTTTACTTCAATTACCAGTTCTATGTCCTCTTTCTCATTTTTCTTTTTTGAAAAACTGTTATTTGAAAAATTAAACTCTACATCACCATCAGCTACGAGAGTAGGCTTTACAAGTCCCTTGGATGACAATTTTATCCATCATGCTGAAAGAACTTTTAGTCTGAGGACCATGAATGCATAATAGCTTCCACTGTTTTAGATAAAAGATAATGTAACTTGGAGAATATGAATGCTGTTGAATATCATGCATCAATTCTTACAAATTTTTCGGCTTCGTCACTTTTGTTTTCGTACTTTCCCCCTTTATCAAGCTGAAATGCAAACCTTTTGTGGGGGAATATTTAAGAACACAGGACACACGTTCGGAACATTGTTGGGGGGGGAAATTACAGTTACGGGAGAAATCTTCACTGTTTCCGAAAGTTTTGAAAGATGAAATTTCCGTTTTTGAAAGTTTCAGGAGGAAAGCATCCTTCACCACTACCAATTGCCCCAAAATTTCTGTTCAGTTATGCATCGATCTCGAGGATAACCCAATTTACGACGAAAAAGGAGAAATTCCTCAAAGCTGTGGCACTCTCCTGCCTGAACATTATACAGGAATTTTTGCGCCATCAAATTTCCGTTTTCAGAAATTTTCCCACCATTTTCAAAGTGAAATACAAATATTTATGGAATAAAATGATGTATAATAACAATACTGGACAGAGGCAACATCGCAGGAAAACAAAATTACGATTACAGAAAAAATCTTTATTTCATTCACTTCCGTTTTTGAAAGGTGAAATGCTGTCCCAATGCGTATTTTTACAGGTTGATGTGTATTTTACGCATTTCTTGATGGGTGTTTTTACCGCTGATGTGTATTTTACGAGTTTCTCTATGTGTATTTTTACGTGTTGATATGTATTTACGAGTTTTTCCACATGTATTTCTACGTGTCGTGAAAATTTCCTAATGCATGTTTTTACGCGTTGGTAAAATTCCGATGCGTACTAGACGCGTAATTACGCATTTTGGTGAACTCTGCACATGAGAATGAAATCCAAGCATACTTTTCTGCAACACAGGAAAAAAATGTCAAGCTACTAAATACTGACATGAATGACCAACGCACGCATAAAAAAGCCTCCAATGCCAGGCAATGTCACTCAAGTTCTGCACCAAACGATTTTCAAGAGCTTGTCGATCCGCTGCGCAAGAGCATTTAGGCCAAACTCCGTCCACGTCCACCGATGCGAGCTACGCTCAACGTCCCTAGAATGTTGCATGCTGAAGAGGGACTTAGAATGACTCAGTGCAAGGCCACACTCATCGGAGTGCCGGTCACTTGCGCTAAGGTCCGAGCAACCTTGAGAGGCAGAACTGGAGGTGCAGGCAGCATCGCAAGACGAACGACGGATCGTCAAGTGGCTACCGTTGCATTAGGAAGGCGAACAAGCAAAATAAAAATTTACAACTTCTCTAAATTTTCCGTAGAAAAATTACGGTTTTCCGTATTCCGTAGTACAAGAGCTATTTCTGTAGGAACTACAGAGATTCCGTAGTAGTTGGCATCTCTGTAAAACCATCAGCGCCCCATGGCAGAATTAGGGTGGAGCACGCCGTACATCACAGATTTTATTTTGGTTCTGCAGACAAAAAACAATAGCCCTTTTTTTTTAAGCACCTCTTGCAGACTCCCAACCGTGGGTGCAAGTTTTCCACCTGGAGATGGAATTCCATCTTTCAAAACTTTCTGAAAATGGAAATTATATGGAATGATGATTTCTCCCATAACTGCAGTTGTTTTTCTCTCATAATGTTTCCTCTGCCCATACTGTTGTTAAATATCATTTTATTACAAAAATATTCACGTTTCAGCGTGAAAACATAGGAAAAATTTCCGAAAACAGGAGGATGGAGCAAAGATTTCTCCTGAAATCGTAAAAAAATTTTGCGATGTTCCCTCTGTCATGTATTGCTGTTAAATATTATTTTATTCCACAAATGTTGGTACTTCGGCATGAGATAAGTGCAAAGATTTTACTTTGCAATTCCAGCTTTCAAAAGTGCACCAAGAAATGCACATAATTGTCAGTAGTTGTTTAGCCTGGTTGAAATCGACTAGCCTTATACTCTCCTGTGAATTGATGCGATATTCACAGTTATAATGAATACACTGAAATTTGACACTGCAGTGAAACCTGAAACATTTTATGAATGGGTTGAAACTTTTCACATTTGTATACACAACATACAGTGTATTTCAGGAGTTGCACTGCCAATCGCATTCTTCCCAATTTGTGAAACAAAAATCATTTTGGCAATGGAAATTTTTTTCTGGCAAACACCTTTTTGTACTATCATAACACTTTGGTGGAAAAAAATTAATTGGGTGAATGGGTTGGCAAAAACTTTTTAAAAAAGCCAGAACAACTGCTGTATTTATATATGTAAATGCATGTACAAACAGGGGACATCACATTTAAAAAATGAAGATAAAGAAGACAACTGTGAGCATAGTGCCCAATTTGCTATAACTTAAAGTGGAAGGGAGTTGTTGAGTGAAAAAAATTTCATCCTTGGCAATGCCTCCTAGCAATTTCTCTCATCCACTGTCACATCAAAAGTTGTTTCCAAAATAGTTGGAAATGCAAGACGGCTTCTTTGTTTCAAGTAGGAGAAAAGATGCTGGGTTTTTTTTGTGTGTACATGTGTCATATATATATATATGTACATATATATATATATATATTAATAATATTAATTATTAAATGCAAGTGCAAAGATTAGGCTGTTTGAAATAACAACACACGTAAAAATTGGAAAGGGAGTGAGACAAGGTGACACCATATCTCCGAAGCTCTTTAATGCCACATTGGAGGGTGTTTTTCAGTCGCTGAGCTGGGAAAACAAGGGGATAAAGATTAATGGAGATTATCTAACCCACCTTCGTTTTGCTGATGACGTAGTCATTTTTGCAACTACCCCATCAGAGCTGCAGAGTATGATCCAGGAACTTGCTGACAAGAGTAAAGAAGTGGGATTAAAAATGAACTTTCAGAAGACAAAAGTGATGTTCAATGCTTTTACAAGAAATGAAGATTTATCGATTGATGGAGAAAAGCTGGAGATAACAGACACGTACGTTTATCTTGGACAGCAGATATCAAGTGAGGGTCACATTGAAGAAGAAATTAATCGGCGTACAAAACTTGCCTGGAGAGCTTTTGGAAGAAACAGCATAATTTTCAAGAGCAATATGCCATTATGTCTTAAAAGAAAAGTGTTTGATCAATGCATCCTTCCAGTGCTTACGTATGGTGCAGAGACGTGGACCTTAACTAAAAGAGACATACAAAGGCTGCGGACAACGCAAAGAAGCATGGAGAGGTGTATGCTTAGTGTAACCAGGAGAGATAAGAAGAGGAACTCGTGGATCCGAAAAATGACAAGAGTGGAAGACATCATGATCAGAGTTAAATCCCTGAAATGGCAATGGGCTGGACATACTGCCAGAAGGACAGATCACCGATGGACAGCCGAAATTTTAGATTGGATTCCAAGGGACAGGAAAAGACCCAGAAGAAGACCACATGGGAGATGGGTGGATGAAATTCGAAAGTATGCAGGGGTGACATGGAGGAGACTGGCACAAGACAGACCGTTGTGGAGGAAACTTGGGGAGACCTTCGTCCAGCAGTGGATTGATAATGGTTGACAATGATGATGATGATGATATATATATATATATGGGATGTAAGGTCAGGTGATGCGTAACACCACAGCCTCTCCTTGACAACTGTCAACCCCGCCTTCTCGTGGTGCATCCTGTTCCCACTAAAGGGGCTCTGACGACCGCCCATAGCGGTATAACTATACCATCGGGATTAGAGGAAATTCTATCCCACACTCACCAACCCGCTTGGCCAGCGTGGTGAGTTATGGCCAAACCCCTCCAAAATGATTCCACAACTTAAATCTTGGCCCTCAGTCTCCGGCAGCTGGAATGTACCTGGCCAGGGCAGCGGCCAGTGCGACATGAAGGCAGAGGGTGCTAAGAATCCCCGGAGGACCGGACTAGGCTGCCATCTGATGCTGACCTTGGCTACTTACAATGGACGCTTCCTATCTTCTGATTCAAGGCTTCTTGAATTGGAAGAGGAACTACAAAGGATCAAGTGGGACATCGTGGGGCTAAGTGAGGTAAGGAGAAAAGGAGAAGATCTCATCGAACTGAAAAGTGGACATCTCTTCTACTATCGTGGGACAGATACTGGCAGAACTAGTGGTGTTGGATTTATAATAAACAAGAAACTGAAGGATAAAGTTGTAGAAGTTGAAAGTTCCTCTGACAGAGCTGCACGACTTGTTATCCAACTCTCGAAAAGATACCAGGCTCAGATTATTCAAACTTATGCACCCACCACAAGTCATCCTGAAGAAGAAATTGAAGAATTTTATGAGGAAATTTGTCATCTAAATAATAAAGGTAAGCAGCACTTGAAAATCATTATGGGAGATTTCAATGCAAAAATAGGGCAACGGCAACAGAATGAAACTTCAGTAGGTAAATTCGGTCACGGCAACAGAAACCAGCGTGGAAATACTCTCGTTGAGTTTGCAGAGGCAGAAGGGTTTTTCATCTTGAACTCCTTCTTCAAGAAAAAGCCACACAGGAAATGGACATGGAGACATCCAAATGGGACGACAAGTGAAATTGATTTTATTATGTGTAACAAAAAATTCGTCATAGAAGACTGCAGTGTGCTAAACAAGTTCAACACAGGTAGTGACCATAGATTGGTGAGATGTAAGATGCACCGCAACACTAAACTTGAACGTGGCAAGCTCATAAGACAAACAAAATCTATTGACATAACCAACCTTAAAAAACACCATAATACCTTCAAGTTAGAACTGAAGAACAGGTTCTCTGCTTTAGAAGGCCTAACATCGGAAGAAGTGGACATCTCTGAAGTTAACAGAAAAGTAACCAAAGCTCTTATGGAAACAGCAACAAAATTAGCTGGGTCTAAGAACAAGTTGCATGTGAACAAATTATCAGGAAAAACCAAAATGTTGATGCAAAAAGAAGAGAGATGAGGACAACTAAAGAAGATGTGACTTCCAAAGTGGAATATATAGAGCTATGCAAGACAGTAAGAAAAAGTATCACTGAAGACGTAAGGAAATTCAACTGTGAACTAGTGAGGAAAGCAATTGAAAACAACCAAAGCCTAAAATTGGCAAAGGGACATCTCAGTAAGGGAAGAAAACAGATTATGGCACTGAGAAAAGAAGATGGTTCTGTAACAAGAAATAGAGGCGAAATTTTGACAAGAGTGAAAGATTTCTACTCCAAATTATATGAAAGGGATGATACATGCACTCCAGACATCATGAAAGATACCAGTACCAGAGTTCCTCCAGTCCTTCCAGCAGAAGTTGCACATGCAATCAAGAACATGAAGCGAGGAAAAGCTCCAGGAGAAGATGGAATTACTGTAGACATCATACAAGAAGCAAGTGGAGAAATCGAAACAGTACTCGCCCAAATTTTCACTCGATGCCTTAATGAAGGAAAGATTCCTGAGGATTGGAACACCGCTACAATGATCCTGCTACATAAGAAAGGTGACATTGAAGATCTCGGAAACTACAGACCTATCAGCCTCCTATCAGTAGTTTATAAAATCTTCACTAAAGTTCTTTCACACCGCTTGAAGGTAACACTGGACATGGCTCAACCGAGAGAACAAGCTGGATTCAGGAGTGGCTACAGCACAATAAATCATATCCACGTGCTGAGAGAACTAATTGAAAGAGCGAGGGAATATGAACTTCCATTGTGCATGGCTTTTATCGATTATGAAAAAGCCTTTGATTCGGTGAAACCATCAGCAGTTACAATGGCTCTGAAAACCTGCGGTATTGAAGATGCATACATTAATATTATTAATAGCATCTATGAAAATGCAAGTGCAAAGATTCGGCTGTTTGAAAATACAACACACGTAAAAATTGGAAAGGGAGTGAGACAAGGTGACACCATATCTCCGAAGCTCTTTAATGCCACATTGGAGGGTGTTTTTCAGTCGCTGAGCTGGGAAAGCAAGGGGATAAAGATTAATGGAGATTATCTAACCCACCTTCATTTTGCTGATGACGTAGTCATTTTTGCAACTACCCCATCAGAGCTGCAGAGTATGATCCAGGAACTTGCTGACAAGAGTAAAGAAGTGGGATTAAAAATGAACTTTCAGAAGACAAAAGTGATGTTCAATGCTTTTACAAGAAATGAAGATTTATCGATTGATGGAGAAAAGCTGGAGATAACAGACACGTACGTTTATCTTGGACAGCAGATATCAAGTGAGGGTCACATTGATGAAGAAATTAATCGGCGTACAAAACTTGCCTGGAGAGCTTTTGGAAGAAACAGCATAATTTTCAAGAGCAATATGCCATTATGTCTTAAAAGAAAAGTGTTTGATCAATGCATCCTTCCAGTGCTTACGTATGGTGCAGAGACGTGGACCTTAACTAAAAGAGACATACAAAGGCTGCAGACAACTCAAAGAAGCATGGAGAGGTGCATGCTTGGTGTAACCAGGAGAGATAAGAAGAGGAACTCGTGGATCCGAAAAATGACAAGAGTGGAAGACATCATGATCAGGTAAATCCCCGAAATGGCAATGGGCTGGACATACTGCCAGAAGGACAGGCCATCGATGGACAGCCGAAATTTTAGATTGGATTCCAAGGGACAGAAAAAGACCCAGAAGAAGACCACATGAAGGATGGGTGGATGAAATTCGAAAGTATGCGGGAGTGACATGGAGGAGACTGGCACAAGACAGACCGTTGTGGAGGAAACTTGGGGAGACCTTCGTCCAGCAGCGGATTGATAATGGTTGACAATGATGATGATGGTGGTGATGATGATGATATATATATATGTAAAATATTCTTTAAAATGTAATAATTTTTTAATTACTTTTTAAAAAATTCTGTACTCATGCTCTTTTACTACTGACACATATCTCTTACTTGAAATTTCAAATGGTTCAACTAAAATCAGATTAACACTACTTAAACACCAATCATGCTGGCTAGTCAGCATGATTTTTGGGAAAACATGATTCCATGCAGTAGGCATAGTTTTAAGTCATTACAGTTTGCTTCTTAGATCTTAAAGCACTATGTTGGTTCTTAGGTTTTAAAATTATTCATCATAGGATAAAACTTGAGTTACGACTACATTTTGACTTCCTTCAGAAGTACTTTTTTTATCCTGATGTTAGGATAAATGACAAGGTTATGAAACATACACTGTACACTGCCTATGATTTTTGTGCATTTGGGTTCGGATGATAAATGACAAAAAAAGAAAAACAATTTCTTGAACATTGGTTTTAAAAACAATATCTTTTTAACACAGCAATTTTACACAGAGGCCAGCTTCTTCCTAAAAGAATTAAGATATTAGTTGTGTGCTTTTGCAGTTAATTATTTGATTTATCACATTTACAGGATAAATCAAGCGAAAATAAATCTATCTTCAACAAAAGTACAGAAGAGTACTACTACTACACACACATACACATCAATCCAACTAAGAAATTCTAAATTCTAGGTTCAGAGGTCAGACTATTCTTCATCCTAGCTATCACTGCAATTGCTATAGTACCAGGGTGATTCAAAAGTTATTGCCATTTTCTGAGAGTTGATGAAAACATGTAACAATGCATAAACATAAAAGTTTAATTTTCAAAATAGGGTCCATCATGCTCATCGATCCTACACCATCCTAATCCCCCTGAGAAAAAATTCCTTCGGTTTCTAGGCAAAAAAGTCTTGTACCTCCAGTTCATGATGGATGTTTCTGAAGTGTTTCCCATTTAGAAAATGTGCCATGGATTGGGATAAGTGGTAGTCCGAAGGAGGAAAATCCGGACTATAAATAGGGTGGGGCATTAGCTCAACACCCTCCAAGTTTTTGTATTTTTTCCCTTAGTTGACTGGGCATGACAAGCAGGAGAATTATCCTGTTGGAGGATAATTCATTCACAGTTCCTCAGAGCAGGCTGCTTTCAGCTTAAAGTGGCATACATCCACTCCAAGTGGCCACAATACAGCTGTGCATTAATGCCTCGGCCATCTGGAACTAATTCTGAATGAATGGAGCCCTCAAAGTTTCACCATACACATAGCATAACTTTGTGCTTAAATTGGCCCATTTTTGGGACTAGTTCTGGTGGCTTTTGGGGACCTAACCACTGTTTTCTCATGTCAGTATTCTGAAAAAATATCCACTTTTCATCATGTCACAATTTGCCAAAAGAAACAGTCATTCTGGGGATGTTCCAGCAATTGGAAACACACATGCACACATTACTGAGCTTGAGCAAACAGTCAGTTCATGGGATACTACTCGTCAACAGCTTCTGCGAGTCTTGCTGAGCTTGTGCAGTTTGCAAACAATTGTGGGTTAAGTTACTGCCAGGTAGTTTTGACAGCTGTCTAGTGCTTGTGCATGGATTTGACTCTATAGCTTGATGTACAGCTTCAGAATTCACTGTTGAAGGTCTTTCAACATGTGCTTTGTCCTCGTGGCTGCAGTCCCCATTTTTAAATCGCTAAACCAAAATCTTGTCATTCTTTTACCTATCACAGCACAAATTTCCCTCACTACAACTGAAGCAGTCAACTTCTTTTTAAAGAAAAACTGTAACAGCACTCGGATCATGAATTTCTTGTCCATAGCTTTTGACAGCAGAAAACTTCCCATCAAATCACAGCAGCCTGTGCTCCTATTTATACCAACTGGATGATACCGGTTTTCTGGTCATGTGTTGTTCTTACTGTATAATGCATGTGCACTGAGTAATTGCCTACCACAAGACAACGCTTCAAAACAGCAATGACTTTTGAATCATCCTAATACACAGGCTAGGCTTTTTATTTTTACGTAGAATAAGATGGTCAGCTCTCTCTCTCTCTCTCTCTCTCTCTCTCTCTCTCTCTCTCTAACCTCTAATGTACATTTTTTATTATTTTTTGCCCCAAGTAGTTGTCTTGTTCAGTGACCACACTGCAGATTATTTTGTGGTACTATGATATTTATGGCACACTAATCAGGAACTTTTCACTTTTCAAATGAAATGAGAACCTCACTGTTTATGTACGATATTTAATAAAATATGAAAGATATTTACAGTTAAAATATCCCACTAGCACTTTTGAGGCAACAATTACCCCATCATCAGGTGGAACAGAGGCAATGTAGTACTCCTTTATATAGTAGTACAATGATGCATTATGGGTACAAGTCATCAAACGTCGCATGGGTCGTGACCGTTGCCATTGTAACAGTGTAAAGGGTATAATTTCACAAGTTATTAATTTAACATATCAATACAAGGAATCGTTACAAATACAAAGTTATGATCAATTTTATATATTGTTGGAATTGTAAATATATATTACTATAATTTAAAGTTCAGGTTAGTAATACGCTCTTTCCAAATTCTTGATATGTCCACAGGCAAGTAGTCATTACAGCATTTGTCCCCTAAAGCTTTGATGTACATACTTTCAACAAAATGCAGCGAATGTATATATGCTGGAGTGTCTAGTAGTCTAATGTTTTCCCAGTCTGGCTGTAGAATTCTGTTTACCACATTCCTTGATAAAGCTGTATTATTACTGTTGGTTCGGATATCGTATGTGTTCCTGGACACAGATATCCAAACTTCTTCGTGTCGAGCCTATGTAGTTGTTAACATGTTCTCCTATTGAGGGGTCCTGCAGGAGAATATTATACACACCCCATTTGTTCATAATATCTGTTGTTGCTCGATCCTTTTTGACTGATGATAGGAGGTTCTTCGAGCTGGTGCCGAATTGTATGTTATGTTTTGAACAGATACGAGATAGTGTGTTAGTGATATGTGGGTGCTGGTCCAATGCTCCTCCAAATCGTTTATTAGGCCTTGTATCTGGCTTCAGATTAAAGTGAGGACTTAAAATCTAATGTTGTTAATATCAGAAATTACAAATTAAATGAAATACAGAGTCGAGCTTTGGAGAGAGTAACCAAATTCACATATCCGAGGCACAAAGTTAACGTCTTTCAGACAGTCCCACAAGTAGAGCATATTATCAAAAACTTACCTGAAGCCGAACATGATTGTTATTTCTTAAAAACATAATCATGGGTGCAAGTATTTGTGTTACGTTTTATTTAGGGAAGGAATTTTCAACATAATATTGATGCTGTAGCTAAGTTTTAAATTTGTACTCGGCAGGAAACAAAGTATGCACAAAAATTTCCAATATCAAATAAAGGAGAATAACGGGAAAACCTTAAATCTAAGGGCTGTGTACATCTGCATTCATAAGTGATCAAGGCAATTTAACTGGCCATGATTAGAAAACTAATTATAGGAGGTGCAAAGTTATTAGTTTGTTCAGAAAATACTAAGAAACAACTAGATTTAAGTTTATCCTCCAGACTCACACGCGCTAACTGCCAAGCCAATTTGGCAGGTTGCGTCTTGGAAAAGCCAATTTGGCATCCTGCCAAATTGGCTTGGCAGTTGGCGTGTGTGAGTCTGGAGGAATTCGAGGCCGCTGTGGTGTAGCGGAAGCATATCCGGCACGTAACTGGAAGACCCTGGGTTCGACTCCCGGTGGCGGTCAATGAGAATTTTTCTGTGACTCACTTATAAACGTGGAAAAAGCGAAGATCTTTGTTTGATGTTCCTGGTCCACGTGAAATATCTGTATTAATTATTCATTCGCCTTCTAATTATTTCTTCAGTTGCTGCTTACCATCTTTGGTGAATCCCCAGCATTGTGCGGGGCTCCAAGAAGCAACCTGCCAAATTGGCTTGGCAGTTAGCGTGTGCGAGTCTGGAGGAATTCGAGGCCGCTGTGGTGTAGCGGAAGCATATCCGGCGCGTAACTGGAAGACCCTGGGTTCAACTCCCGGTGGCGGCCAATGAGCATTTTTCCGTGACTCACTTATAAATGTGGAAAGAGCGAAGATCTTTGTTTGATGTTCCTGGTCCACGTGAAATATCTGTATTAATTATTCATTCGCCTTCTAATTATTTCTTCAGTTGCTGCTTACCATCTTTGGTGAATCCCCAGCATTGTGCGGGGCTCCAAGAAGCAACCTGCCAAATTGGCTTGGCAGTTAGCGTGTGTGAGTCTGGAGGAATTCGAGGCCGCTGTGGTGTAGCGGAAGCATATCCGGCGTGTAACTGGAAGACCCTGGGTTCAACTCCCGGTGGCGGCCAATGAGCATTTTTCCGTGACTCACTTATAAACGTGGAAAGAGCGAAGATCTTTGTTTGATGTTCCTGGTCCACGTGAAATATCTGTATTAAAAATCTTATTCACTCTTTATTATAGCAAATGGCATACAGTAAAAATAGAAATTTCTCAATAGTTTTTAGAGGCAGAGATAGGCTGCAAACGGAAGTACATAAACACCACCTGGCGGCAGAATTGTGAACCACAAACCTCCTCAAATACAAACTTAAAATGCTCCATAAGGTAAATGGTATCTATTGTTAAAAGAATTTTTTTAATCGGACATTTCAAAGTACAGATATTGAGAAAAATAGATTAAATATTTGCGTCCCCTAGCGGCAAAATTGTGCATTATTTTTGGGAAGAAAATACACACAAGGAGTTTTCATAGTTGATAGTATCTGGTTGAAAGAGAATATTTGTCAATTGGGTTATTAGTCCTGTAGATATTGCTGTAAACGGAAATGTGAACTTATGCCCATAGTGCAGCACTTGTGCATTAAGAAATATTTGAAATTATATTAGAAACATTTCGCACCAAAAATGTTCTCCAACAAAGAAAGAATTTTTCAAATCGTACTCTCAGAAATAGAGATATTTACAAAAATAAGATATACGTATACACCCCTGGTGGAAAAGTCTTGCAATATTTTAAGCAGGAGATATTCTCGAAAAAAATTCTGAAGTGAGCGGTATTGGACCACGGAGGAATTTTTTCAATAGAGTTTTGGGCTCAAATTTTATTACAAATACATCAGAAGCAAAAATAAACATTATGTCCCCTGGCGGCCAAAACATTCTTTACGAAAAATGAGGAATTATATGCAAAACATTTCCCCACAAGAGCTGTATCCAACGAAGGAAGAATTTTTCAAATAGGACTTTTAGAAGTGGAGATATTGGGGAAATTGTGATTTACTGTTACGCCCCTAGCAAAAAATCAATATTAGTGTAAACGGAAGCATGGAATTGCGCCTCTAGTGGCGCATTTGTGCATTAAGAAATATCTGAAATTATATGAGAAACATTTTGCACCGAAAATGTTCTTCAACAAAGAAAGAATTTTTCAAAACGTACTCCTAGAAACAGAGATATGGACAAAAATAAGATATACGTGTACGCTCCCTGGTGGGAAAATTATGCACTATGTAAGCAGAAGGTATTCTCAAAAAGATTTTGGAGGTGAGCGGTATTGGTCCACAGAAGAATTTTTCACTCTAGTTTCGAGCTCAGATTTTATTGCAAATAAATCAGAAGCAAAAATAAACACTTACACCCCCTGGCAGTCAAACCATTTTTTACCAAAAATGAGAAATTATATGCAAAACAGTTCTCTTCAAGAGCTGTATCTAACGCAAGAAGAATTTTTCAAATCAGATTGTTAGAAGCGGAGATATTGAGAAAATCGTGATTGACTGTTACGCCCCCTAGCAGGGAATTTATGCGTTATTTGAAAAAGGGACTGTAACTAAAATAGTCTTCGATATAAATGCCATGGAAAGGAAAAATAGTTTTTTTCAATTGGATATTTAGAAGCAAATGTATGAAATAAAATGCATTTTAAATTTGATATGATCTTCATTTGCACCCCCTAGCGGCAAAGTTGTGCATCAGAAAAAAAAACAGAACAAATGGATCATCATTCTCACATGTTAAGCTTCCCAATACAAAAATAATTTTGCAAATTGAACTAATAATTGCAGAGATATGGTCTTCCCGGTCGGAAAGACAAAGTGATAACCTAAGCACGATGCCAAAAGATGCTAATAACTCAGCTTCAGTCCTCCTAACAGACAAGAAACCAACAGCCCCCACCCCCGCATTTTGCAGGGGGTGGGGAGGAAAATTTTGTCAGACATAAGTTACGATAGTAGAAAATTCTTCAACTACAGAACATCGCACAGGGACAAAAAGGCCGGAATGGATTAAATTCCAGGACATGTAACAGAATTTTAGGACATTTCCAGGACAAAATGGAATTCCAGGACTTTTCCAGGATTTCCAGGGAATGGGAATGGGATTGGGAATGCTGATGAGATGCCAATTTACTTTGAAGTCCAGGGCAATAGGACTGTCCATCAAAAAGGAAAAGAGCAAATGCTGATTATGTTCATGTGGCAACGAAAAGCAACAAACCACCATGGTGCTGGTTTGTATGGCGGACAGTCCTATGCCACTCAAAAGTACACTGAAATGGAAAATAAGGCTCATGAATGAAACTTTTTGAAAGAGACACTGTCATTCAATGTCACGAGAAAGGCTAGATGAACAATGAGTTATGATTAAATAGTTGAAAAGAGTACAACTTCATTATACAGGAACATTATTGTAGTTGCAGTCAATTTTAGTAATAGCTGCATTCAAGATGAAACCTTAGAGACGAATACAAAACCTGCTACGGGAAAATGAGCATTCTTGTGATGAATACTAGGGGAAGGACATCAAATTACAGCTCCTGGACCCATGTGTCAACAAGCCATTTAAAGACCACACAAGAAAACTGTATTACAGGGTTCAAAGGAAAGTCCTTATTTAGAGAAATAACTGCGGAAGGAAGGGTCTGAGTGGTACACAAGTTAGGCCTATGTATAGGAAAGGGACGATGGCCAATCGAATTAAAGTGATTGGAGCGTCCCTAGCGGCAATGGTAAGAAGTTAGGAAACCCAACTCGCGAACAGTGTGAGATAGAAACAAAATTCCAATTAAAGTTGTAGCGCATCGTCTAATTAGTGGGAAACGACATATGGTGCGACAAATAACTAACAAGTAACCAACAATTTAACACACGTAAAGAAAACTATCGCTTCAGCTTTTATCACTGTTAAGCAATTTTGTGCTCACATGTGTTTCCACATATGTAAATTATGGGCAGCCAATCGGTCGTATCTGTCTCTTACGTCGTTTGCTACCATCAGTGATTTTCCGCCAATAAAGACTTACTTCAATGTCCGCAAATTTGCATATTGCCTCTTCCCCTTAATTTATGGACATCAGTGTACATGGGAACAGGCTTACTGTGGAAAATCATAAAGTAACCTTGACCATCTGTATCAAATGAATTAATGCATCACAGCTTATGTAGTATCAGTTATGTGGAAGAGCATTCCTCATGAGCTGGTATTAGTCTTTCAGGGACTATTGCATTTCAAACAGACTGAAGGATGATGCCTTGTGGAATGACAGTGAAAAAGGAAGAGAATTATAGCAAAGCTTCAAAGTGGAGAGTGAGTCCAAGTAGGTGAAAAGTGATAATGTTCAGACAGCATTGTCATTTGCATTGATACATATATTCGATTCTATTATCTGTGAATAAATAGAATACAGAGTTACACAAAAAAATCTAGTTTTCCTTATTTTGATCTCTGAAATCAAACTGTCTATGTAGGAGTAAATGTGGTATATGTGAAATTCGAATTATTTCTGCAATATTTGTACCAAAAAACTGATTTTTACTTCTCTGGTTTTATCGTGTGTCAGGATACTTTCACCCCTGAGACAATACTGAATAATTCCTTCAGAATTAACCACCTACTCTGCACAAAGTAAGAAACTATATATGTTGAAACTACTGCTTAAATGTGATTCTCTACAGAAGATAATCTGAATAACCGAGAATGGTCGGCAAACCATATCATGGCTATGCAGAAATACTTCTTTGTATTAAAAATAAAAAAAATAAAAAAATGGTACCCTCTTCACTACTACAAAGCACATTTGAGATTACAATCTTAACACATTTAATGAATGATACTTCTTCAAATGATTTAACCATTTCATAATTAATGAAAACAGCCTGTTTACCTTAGCAGTCTGTAATGCAGCAATCCTTGCAGATGTTCTCAAACTAGAACCAAGGTTTTTAAAAAGTCTGTATCTTCTCTTTCAGAAAGTGACCTCATATCTCTCTCTTGCTTTTCAGAATGTGTTTCTACCTTGGAAAGAACCCTTTTATCATTACTTGTTTCAGTAGTAATAGATGATGAGAAATTTTTCATTAAAGTGACGGTCACTTCTTTCTGAGCTGGTTTCTCTAACAAAGAGTTACTATGCTTTTCAGGTTTGGACGGGGGATTTTTCTCTTCTTTTCTAATAACACTTCTCCTTGCAGGAGACCTGGATCGAGACCTGGAGGAAATTGGTTTACGTCCTGCAGAACTGCTCCTAGTTCTTCCTCGTGTAGATCTTGATCGTGATGTGCTCCTGGGCTTGGCTGTAGGCTATAAATGGAAAAACATTAATGAGACAACTTGTAAATGCTATAGAGACTAACTTGGAACTACAAATGTGAGGTGAGAAATTTTCTTCTCAAAAGAAATGCACTGTTTCACAAAATCAGTCAAGTAACAGCACTAATTAAAGAGGGTCGTTTTGTAGTTATAGCACAAACTTTTCAATTTGGGCTTAAATTTATTTGCCTGATTGCGTCACATGGCATTTGAACTCGAATCCTCATTTTGTGAACAGATATAGTATATCAAAATAATGAATGAATATGAGGTTTGAGACAAAACTGAAATGATTGCAACTTACAGCAAAAAAAAAAAAAAAAGAGAGAGAGAGAGAGAGGAACAGAATTACAAATGAACAAACTTCTAGGCTTGTGTTGGTTTAACACATCCACAAAGTCACAGGTGAAGCCAGTTATGAATCAGATTTATATCAGCCAGAACTGGAGCCATACAAAAGCACAATCAGTTAATCCACTTATTGACACTGAGACAGAAGATTCTCTAGGTTCCAACTAAACTTTCTTCAAACTGATGTTAAGCAAGTAATGCAGGATGAATGAACATACTGCAATTTACTGGGTTGGTGGGAAGATATTTCTTTTCTCCAACTACCATGTGGTAATGCATAAGCATAGTGGATGTACAGGTACACTTTGGTCACATAGAATCATTAGAGCAGGATGATTCCTGAAGACTTACAAAAGTCAGTCATTGTGCTAATGTACAAAACAGGGAAGAAACAATAACTGCAATAACTACTGAGGCATCTCTGCAGTTAGTGTTCTTTGCAAGGTTTACTCAAATATTTTGAGTAACATGCTTAAACTGGTGGTGGTAGAAAATATGTTGAGTGAAAGGCATTTTGACTACAGGAAATAAAGAGGTAATATATTTGACATCAATTAAAAGCCTGCACACCAAGAGTTTTGTATTGGTCAGAATGGAAGAAAGTGCTGGGATATGACTTGAAATTTCAACTTTGGAGTAAGAAAGGAGTGTTTTAGACTGTACATTGAATGCCAGCTTTTGCATTTAAGATGATCAACTTCCCAAAAGATATCTAAATCAAAGTATGTGGCCATTTTCCAATCAAAGAAAAATAAAATAAAAAGGGACATTCTTTGAGGAGATAATGCAAAATGTGCAATGCTAAAGGGATTCATTGGGAAACTGTCTATTACTGAGTCCAGTGCTCAGAAAATCCCTTATAATGTTTTCAAATACACTTCAAATTGTGTTGTAAATATTCAATTATATCATAAATAAGGAATAAATGTTTTGTTTTTCTATTTTGCTAAAAAGAGCATGTCTCAAGTCAGACTGCAAGTTTATTTGTTTTTTTTTCTTCAACTGTGCAGTGTGAAAATGAGTCACTTGTGTGTGCGTTGTGTGTGTGTTTTAACACCCACATCAAAACATGTTGATTTTGCTTTCATTCAGTTGTGCATCATATTATCATTTGTCAGTCACTAGTTTCCTGACATTTGTAAGTAATATTTCTCTTGTTTTACATACAACAGTGGCTGAAATATGTATTCAACAAATGTCTACACCATTACTGGTATAATGTTTCATTGCTGGCAGAATTACAATAATGAATAAATTTTCTGGAATTTTAGAATACTGAAATCAGGCAAAGCTATGCAATGCAAACATGTGGCTAGATTACACCAGTGCATAAAAGCTCACGTGCAGTGCCGCATGACATGTTGTGGCATCATGGGATAGTTGCCTGTGTTTTTTACTGCCACCTTCTGATCACCGCCAAAATAACATAGTGGCAGTGAACGTGTTAAAGGAAATTTATTTTTACAATTTATTTACTATTGTACAAAATGCAATTTTTTCTCCATTTGCACACATTCACTATTATTATTTGTCAGTGCCCATAGTAATCTGACTGCAATGAGTTAATATCATTTTCAGAGCATAGAAAATGTTTTAAAACAGTTTCTGGTAGATTTTAACATGTGTATTTCAAATAAACTCAGTCTCCCTGAAATCCTTAAGCAGAAATTAATATTAAAGACAGTATCCAATTAAACTGCCCATGTAAGTGTACACAAAAATATTGTGCAACATTTAAATATACTTTCTGTGTTTTGTAAAGAATTACAAATTATTGATCAAAAATAAATGGGATGGAAAGGAGTTTAGCAATTTTAAATTTCTGCGTAAATCATGATAATTCCAAAATCAAATACTCCACAGCCAAGATTAATTCTGATTAATGATAAAAATATTTAAAAAAATAAAAAAAATGCAGTGTTTTGTTGCAGATTAATACATGTACACAGTACTGGAAGGCAGAACTATGCATGCTTAATGCATGGCTTGAAAAATTCCATGCCAGAGATGCCCAGGGCATGTACATTGCTGGCCTAGGTAGGTAAAAAAGCAATCTTGTTGCAAAGGACTAGGCAACTAAATTTAAAATTGAAAAAGTTTGGAATATAATTTCTTACAACAAGAAGAAAGACAGTCGTCGAATGTCATGTTTCATTTCATTGCTAATCACCGGATGTTGTAGTACTGTTATGGAGTGCCAAGGACAGAAGAATATCACTTCTTTAATTATATTATGCTCTAGGTCCAGATATTGGAACCATATGTAATTTTGCTCTAAATGTTGTTTATGGTCAGCGTCAGGATGCATGCCTCTGATGGAACTAGCCTCCGGAGCTTAGTGCCAAAGGGCGAAAACTTCAACGAAGAGAACATGACAGAATCGCTAAATTTCTCAAACACCTATTTCATCATCATACCAATTTCAGCAGCATCTTAAAACTTGAGATACACGCTTTTGTGCATTGAACACTTTGAATACAGACTCTTAAAACGGAAATGCAAAGCATGTAAAAAATTTTCATTATATTACATACATACATACATACATACATATCACTAAGCTGTTCTCTGAGATTCAGAGGTTAGCTCCAAAAAGAAATACAAACTTCCAGATATTTTTACTTATTGTTGCCGTATCAAACTTCTCCATTTACAGCGATCTTGACTTACAACTCGTGCTTCACTGATATCCATTACACGCCGTACACAAGATCTTTTATACTTCATACTCATAATCTTTTTCTCATGCAGACACTCCTGAATCTGATCCACCCATGTCTTCCTTGGCCTTCCTCTGCCCTTCCTTCCTGCCACTTGGGCTGAAAATATTTTCTGAGTAAGCATTTCATCACTCATTCTTTCAACATGGCCAAACCACCGAAACATATTGGTCACCACCTTGCTAACAACATTTTGCTTCACATCACACAACTGCAGTACATCTTCATTTCTCACACAATCATATCGTGTCTTGCCACAAACCCCACGTAAGTAACACATTTCTCCAGCACACAAACGACTCCTATGTTTCTTCTGCAGTACCCAGGTTTCACTACCATACATCAGTGTAGGAACAATTACTGTTTCATACACAGCCATGCGGGACTCTCTAGAGAACCCATCATTCCTGTGAAAACCTCCCAGAGCAGCTATGACTTTCAAAGAAGAATTCACTCGCCTACTGATTTCACCATCCAACTTGTTCTCTCTGTCAAACATGCTTCCTAAATACACAAACTCACTCACCTGGTCAATCACAGTGCCATTTATACTTACATTACATTCAGTGCTACCTATTCCTCTCTCAAACACCATAACTTTGGTTTTTCCCTTATTTATACTCAGTTTGAATTTCATGCAAACTTCGTGCATCCGAGTCAACATACTCTGCAACTCACTTTTGCTCTCTGCTAACAAGACAGTGTCATCAGCATACAGCAATCTGCACACACGGATATCACCAAGACATAAACCACTATTATCTATTTTGGCCTCACGCATGCATGCGTCCATAAATATATTAAACAGCCATGGTGACATTACACAAACTTGTCTAACTCCTGCACCAATGGAAAACCATTTTGATAAAACACCATTCACTCGTACACAAGCTCTACTACCAGCATACATGGCTTTTACACTATTAAGTAGATTCCCAGTAACACCATATTCATTCAATTCCTTCCACAAAAGTGTCCTATTGACTCGGTCGTAAGCTTTCTCTAAATCTATGAAGGCAGTAAAAACTTTCTTCCCAACAGCCAGATACTTTTCAATCATCGAGCACAATGCAAAAATCTGGTTGGTGCAGCCTTTACCAGGCATAAAACCACTCTGAACATCCCACACTTTCAATGATGTAAGACCCCATACTTTTTCAATAACAACCTTACCAAACACTTTCCCTGGCACACTCAGTAGGCTAATATCACGATAGTTCTTGCATTCAAGTCTGATCACCTTTTCCCTTATACAAGGGAACAATGATAGATAGCATCCTTCCAATCCCGAGGGACCATTCCTAACTCCCAGCACAACTGGCAAATTTCAGTTAACCAGTCAATTATAGAGTCACCACCATACTTCAACATCTCTGCAGTTATGCCATCAACTCCTGGAGCCTTACCATTCTGAAGAGATTTTAGAGCTTTACATACTTCTTCTCTTGAGATCCCTCCTGTGCTTTCATCCCTCATTGTGACATCATCTACATCTGTCTCAGAATCATTTTTGCTCTCCTGATCTAATAACTCACAGAAGTATTCACCCCATCTGTCACTTAACTCATTGGGCTCCCATATCATTTCCCCAATCTCATTCTTCACACAACTTACAACTTTATTTCCCCTATTTTTCCTGAGTCTCATGTACTTCCAGAAGGACTTTCTATCTTTCCAAAAAGCCAGTTCATGCCTTTCCACTTTCTCTTTCCTATCTTTTGCCTAACTGTGGCGAACCAGCTTAGCAGCTTCACGCTTCCTACAGCGATATTCATCCACAGAAATGCTACCTTGCAACATCCCCAAATAGGCTTCCTTCTTTTTCTTTACTGCCTCATCAATCTCACTATTCCACCAAGCATCACCTCTATTGTTACCCACTATTGTGGTGCCACAGACCTCTTTAGCAGCAGTAACAACACAGTTCTTAAAACATTCCCACTTCTTTTCTACATCCCTCTCACAAGATTTCAGATCCTTCAGTCGTTCTCTGAGTAAGTCAGAATACCGCTGATGATCTTCAAGGAGCCTACCAACCTTTATTCTTTCTATCCTGGGTCTCTTCCTATTCCTTTTCCTCCAACCAACATTAAGTTTCACTCGTGACACTACCAAATAATGATCAGAACCAACATCCGCACCTCTCATCACACGGGTGTCAACAACTAAGTGTTTCAAACGCTGATCGTAAACAACAAAATCTATCACACTCTTTTGACCAAGAGTACGATTTTCCCAAGTATATGTGTGTATATACTTGTGGTTGAAAAATGTATTAGATACACACAAATCATTCTCAATGCAGAGTTCAATTAATCTTTCACCATTATCATTCACACAAGGATCATTAAACTTACCCAGAACATTGTCAGAAATTGCATTCTGGACACCTACTCTAGCATTGAAATCCCCTGCTATTATAACTTTTTCTTTAGAACCAAACTGGCTCAAAACAGCTTTTAGCTCATTCCAGAAATCTTCTTTCTTATCAGAAGGTTCCCAGTCACAAGGAGCATACACTACAACAATTACTATTCTCTGAAGTTTCACTTTCAAACGAATCCAGAGAATTCTCTCACTTATGCAACTATAGTGAATCAAGTTGTTCTTTTTTTTTTTTTTTTTATTGGAGGTTTAACGACCACCATGAGCAACTCAATGGGCTATAAGCAGTCGCCCGTCCCTAATTTTGGGTCACTGGTTCCAGGGAAGGGAGAGAGCCAGTGCCGAAAGACAAACACAACATCCATGCCTCACCGGGATTCGAACCCAGACCCCGTTCGGACGAATGATCAGAGGCCATCGCTTAGACCACTGCGCCACCAGGACGGCCAAGTTGTTCTTCATCTATTCACTTAAAATCACACCTACACCAGCCTGTCCTCTCATATTATCCAATACTCCAGACCACACACTCACCGTGCCATTCACTTCTTCTACCCCAATTTCCTTCTTTTTGGTTTCACTTACACACAGCACATCCAGTCTATACTTATTCATCTCCTCAATCACCTCACTCATCTTGCCATTTATACCTCTAGTATTCCATACACCAATCTTACATTCACTCAGCCGAGATCTCTTTCTCATACGCCATTTAGAAAGTCCAGGTCGATTCCGTGGTGGACCGTCCTTCTCAAGTGTGGTAGGTCCACCATATCCCACACTTGAGTCATTCTTAATATTTCTTTTTGTCTTCTTAATCAGGTAAGTACATCAGTGTGGGGGATTAGCCCACAACTGAGGGTTCCAGTTGGTCATTCAACCTAAGGATTCTGGAACAAAACCCAGTTAGTTGGAGTCTTTTCGCCCATGTCACACAGAACTAGCTGGCACCTCTCCAAGATTCACAGAGGCCCTAGTTGCTGTTGTGTGTGCCATTGTACCACGGAGCGCCCCGAGGAGGCAAACCCATCGCTCACTACGACCGCCCGCTTGGTGCAGACACCAAGCACAGGACTAAATAAGAAGTTTCTGTTACAATTTCAGGTTGTACTTACAATACATTAGTGTTCTTCCCTTATTTCCAAGGGGACATTTATAGTTAATGGGCCAACTTGAGATTTTTTATTTTTTCTATTTAACATTCTAAAAATAAAAATAAATAAATGAAATAAAGATGTGTTTTTTATAACTGGACCAATAAAAAACATTTATGTATTTTTCATATTGAAATCTTAGAACAGATTTTTCTTATTTCGGTACGGTCTCTCTTATTTTTCTTATTTCGGTAATGACCAGGTCTTGAGGTTTTGCAGCTGAAGTACCACCCATCCACAGCCAGTATAAGCTCGAATTTCATCATTGATGGCCCATTTATGCGATACACCATCAGGTTACATTAAATCTCCTCTCACACTGAGGATCTAAAAAATATTTTTAATCAGATTCATATAGCTAAATCCTCACTTACAGCACACCATGGGGACAAGGTGCACACACAGCGGTAAACAAAACCTAAAAATTTTCAGGTGCCAGCTCTTTTTTCCAGAAGACAGCATTTGTTTTATAGTTGCACTTCAAAATAGGTTTACATTTTGGAAAGTTCAACCTTCTGGTTTCCCACATCAATTAAAAACACATATGAATAAATACATTTATAAGCATCCCACAGGAAATAAATGCCACAGCTACAAACATCCCTCTTGGCTTTCACTGCAGAATGTATAACTCTGCTGGTGATACTACTAAAAATTAATACTGGCATCTTTAATATTCTATTTCATCGTAAGAAGTCTTCAAAACAGATATGAAAAGAAAAATGCATATACTGTACTTGTTACTGTATTAGAGATGAAAGCTTCATAATAGAAATCCAAAACTCAGACACCAGGTGAGCATTTTCAAGCACCACAGTGATTTGGTGTCTTGAAATTTGTCTGCACCTGTGCTCACACACACACACTACAGAAAACAGCTGCCCAAAATTTTTGACCACCCCAGTGACCAAGGTGCCTGAGGCTCTGTCTTCTGACCATTCATCCAAGGAAGGGCCCGAGTTTGAACCCTGGATGATGCATGGTCAGAGCTATAGGCATGCATACATAGCTTCCAATCTGGCCACAGAAAGGTCACAATATGAGGAAAAGGTCATAGAATTATAAAGTTGTAGGTCACAGGTCTAGCGGGGGAAAGAATGTTCTGCGGTTTTTCATATTTTGAATTTTTTAAAAAAGTTGTACTCTTCTTTATATTGTTCCCTGATTATATTCATTTTTAATATTTTCTGGATAGTGTTTGCCTTTCTTCATTTTTGCAAAAGAAGTGACCATGTATTTTGTAACAATTTTTTCTAATGGAATGCATATTTTGCTATTCCAAACAGTATTTTCAAAATTAAATGTTTCTGCCAAACACTAACCTTTTTCTTAAAAGTGAAATTAAATTTTAAAATCAGAATTTAATTGTCTATGATGGAATTAGCACCATTTCTGTGACCAGTAAAATTGTTTTCTTGACAGAGTGAATAACAGCAGCACCAATTTTTTAAAATTAATTTCATGTAAAATGTGCATTTTACTATTCTTTAGTCCCTTTTTGCTATAACAAAAAACAGATTAAGCACTTTTCCTTTTCTTTAAAGCAAAACTGAAGTTCAAATAACGAAGATGACACCAAATTCTTGGGTGTAGTGTAAAGATAAAACTTACTGGTCATCACTCACCTGATCATGGCAACTGGACAAAACAAAGTGGCCAGTTGTAAAAGCTGCTTTAGTCACCAGGCTCGAAAAATTGCCTTACCACATGGAGTTAATTAACAAAGGCATTTTCTATCATCCATGTAAAAAAAATAATCCTATCTAAAGTAAATAAGTGGGTACAATCTATTTATATATTCACTCTTCAACAAAGGGGAAGGCTATTTTTTTCCCCGCTGAAGTTGGGGCTCAAAGACTGACACCTGGAACTTGATGGAAGTATGATGTCACAAGCTGACTTTGTGAGTACTATTGGTCTGAATGACAGTAGCATAAGTAGCACAGTAAATTTCCAAAAAGGCATCTTTCCTGTTTTTTACAAAGAGAAAAAAAAAAACTGGAGTTCAAAATCGGAACTTTTTCAGTAACTGTCTTTCATTCCCTGTAGAGTTGCCTCCTCTGCACAGTGTAACCGGAGTAGCATTTTAGAACATTAATTTCACTCTGAACAAAATGCAGAATTCTTGCTCTGCTCCCCAATATGTAAAAAAAAAAAGTTACTGAGAAGTGGGAAAACATGTTTTAAGCAAAATTAAATATCAGAAAATGGCACTGCATTGTTCACTCTGCCATGAAAACAATTTTATGAGTCACAGAAATGCCTCAGATTCCATAATGGACAGCTTAAGTATCTATGTTGAAATTTAATTGCACTTTAAAAATGAAGAAAAGGACCAAAACACTTGTTGTACTGATTGGTTTTGAAGAACAGACGACAGGAAAGCATGTACTTCATTAGAAAAATTATTAAAAAATATGGTCATGCTTCTTCTTTTTTTTTTTTTAATATTACCGAGGATATTAAAAACAAGGAACATGGTCAGAAAAATATTTTTAAAAATAAGAATATAATCAAGAAGAAAAGTGAGGAGGGGGGAGGGGGGTGCAGCTTGATCAGAAGCATTCGAAATTCTGAAAATCAAGTAACATTCTCATCATTGTTAAACATGCTATGGACTTTTAGGTTATATTTATCCATTTCATTATGCACTGGGTAACTGACAGTGTGCTATTCTAACTACTAAGTCATTTATACGAGGGTCATTCAGAAACTAAAGAACGTTTGGTTATAAGAGCTATATTTGCTTTTTAAATTTTTCAGATATTTTATTTACAATTTTTAACTCATACCTTAGCCTATTTTTCTGCATAGTCACCCTGGACATTGAGGCACTTGTCATATCTTGGGATAAGTTTAAGTATCCTGTCTTAAAAGAACTATTCCACCTGTCCTTTCAGCCAGTCCGTAACAGCCATCTCTAGCGAATCATCAAAACGTTGTCCACAAAGGAACTGCTTTCAACTGAGTAACAAGTGGTAGTCCGATGGTGCCATCCCGGGCTGTAAGGCAGATGCTCAAAAACTTCCCAGTGAATCTCATCAAGCAGCTCCTTTGTGTTCCTGGTAGTGTGAGCAGGGAGGGTGGCATTCATGGGATTTGTCTATGATGAGCGAGGGGAGGGGGCACCCTGACCACTCCTCATCATGAATGTTTGTTCTTTCATTTCCTCACCATGAATGTTTGTTCTTTCATTTCCTCATCATGAATGTTTGTTCTTTCATTTCCTCACCATGAATGTTTGTTCTTTCATTTCCTCATCATGAATGTTTGTTCTTTCATTTCCTCATCATGAATGTTTGTTCTTTCATTTTTAAACATTATGCATCATTTTCCGACATTGGATAAATTTGAAACACCTTCTCTATACACTTGAACAAGTCTCCAATGAATGTCAATAGGTATGGAGTTTTCATCAGTCAGAAAATGTATAATTGATTGAACTTTGCATTCGGCGGGATTTTCAATGCACATGTTCATTTCAAAAGATTGTCACTAACCACAAACAGATAATGCATGCCCGACAATGATGCCAGGAGATAGCCAACAGCACACTGGGCCCAGATAACCTTGAGTTAGTGCTGGCCAGGAACCTGAGTAAATGTTCTTTACTTTCTGAGAATGACACATATGTACATTTACACAATGCATCTGTATCTAAATATATGAAAGGTACAGTGCAGCAATATTATGTGTATACATCCCTAAGCAAGGTGGTCATTAGATGTTGACTGGCCACTGGCCATTTAGAAAAATCACCAGTTTTTATCTTTAGTGTAGTGAGCACGTCTTTTGAACACTTTCAAACATGAAAAAAATATAAAGAATTCAAAGAAAAAGAGAATGCATTCATACCTTCCACAAACTGCGCACAACATTTCTCATAACGGAAGATATTCAGACTATAAAGGATTTTTCAAATTTGGTTCTTAGACATAAAGATCTGGTTCCAAGTAGGGTACAAACAGAAATGAACACTTACACCCCCTAGTGGCAAAACTGTGTTCTACAAATATTGGCAAATATGAAAACATATCCCTTGCCACGAATGCTATCAGTAGCAAAGAGAAATTTTTAAATTGAACTTTTACAAGCATAGATATCATTAGAGATTTACATTAATGCCTACTACTAATCAAACTAAGCATTATTTGGAGAGAAAAAATACACATAAATGTTTTCCACAGTGAGTGCCATCTAACTGTAAAATGATTTTTCCCTCATTAGACATTTAGAAGCAAAAATATGATTTCAGATATGCTAAAACAGAAAGATGCATTTATGCCCTTAGTGGCAAAGCATTTTGTGACAAAGTATTGTAAAATGCATGCAAACATACATCATGACTTCTAATATAATTCTATTAAAAAAAAAAAAAAGCTATGTATTACTGATTGTTCAATTAAGAATTTTAAACTGATGAAAATATATTTTTTTTTAATTACTGTCATGCCCTGACTTGGAAAGATGCACAGTAAACAACTTTAAAGAAAGACAGGTCATGAGGTTTAGCACAAACTTTACGAAACTGCTGCACAAGAAACATAGATACTCTTAAATATAACCAGGGCTGGGAAAATATGGTCGTCTGCTTGTCTGTGACAAGTGAAAAGTTTTAGTTGACGAGTAAAAAACTCAGTAGAGCAATTTAAATTCAGTCAGCAATTGTTTATACTCGTAGTGAGAATAACTGGCAGTGAGACACATAACACACAAAACATTAAAATAATTCTTGATGACGACATATCACACTTCAGTTAGGTAAAAATTACAAGTGTTGGGACGATGTTTCAGTAGCAACTTCTGCCTTCATCAGCCATGGAATGAAACACATGGTATTAGTATCAGTTGTTGCCAGATTTCAAAAACGCTTTTCAAATGATGGGTATATTAAAAGGTGCGTCTGTATTACAGGTGTTAGGAGTAAGGAAGATTTCAATGCTTTCGCGGTACCTGAGGGCTTTCCGATTGCTGAATGAAGCGATGCATTTAACATTTTACCAATCAGGAATCGCGGATGCATTGCGGATGGTTAAAATTGAAAGCGAGGTGGAAGGTTTCCTTTTTTAATATCAGCAGTATGTTCTACCAATCGCCGGTTGATGCTTCGGTAAGTACTACCAATATAGTGGGGTAATGCCTGTGGAAGTGGTGACAGGGATAAAGTAGACCCCTATTAACTCTTGGGGTTTATTGGGATCTCTGTCTTTAAAAATAAGCTTAAGAAGATGTGGAGGTAGTTTAACAGCAATCCTCTAGCCAAAAGACTTGAAAATGGAGCAAATTTTGTGAGTGAAGCCAGGCTGAAGAGCAAAGTGCCCACAAATTGATGAGTGGTGGAAAGTTCAGGCAATAAACTGGTAGATCTATTCTGTGATTCAAATGAGTGGTGCCTGAACTTTCCACCACTCATCAATTTGTGGGCACTTTGCTCTTCAGCCTGGCTTCACTCACAAAATTTGCTCCATTTTCAAGTCTTTTGGCTAGAGGATTGCTGTTAAACTACCTCCACATCTTCTTAAGCTTATTTTTAAAGACAGAGATTCCAATAAACCCCTAGAGTTACAAGGTGCCTACTCTATCCCTGTCAACACTTCCACTGGCGTTACCCACTATCGCTGATGTTAAGAACGGAAACCCTTCCACCCTGCTTTCAATTTTAACCATCGGCGATACGTCTGCTATTCCCGATTGGCAAATTGTGAAATGCATCGCTCCGTTCAGCAATCGGAAAGCCCTCAGGTACCGCGAAAGCATTGAAGTTTTCCTTACACCTGTAATACAGACGCACCTCTTAATATACCTATCATTTGGAAAGCTTTTTTGAAATCTGGCAACAACTGATGCGGATACCACATGTTTCATTCCATGGCTGATGAAGGCAGAAGTCGCTACTGAAACGCCGTCCCAACACTTGTAATTTTTAAGTAACTGAAGCGTGATATGTCGTCATCAAAAATTATTTTAATTGTTTATATGTTAATATGCTTATTGTTAGATATTTAAGACCACCAGTTTCTTAATAAAGCTTATTTCAATTCACAGAAGTGAAGCATGATTCTGGACCAGCATGGGGAACCAGTTTCTCCACGAAAAAAACTGGGCAGCGAAATCCAGGAGTTAAAACATCCAGGCACAGTGCTCTTAAAACAAGGAGTACGAGGCAAGAAGCCACAAGCCTGGTAGAATTATTTCCCCAAACGCTGTGTGAAAAGATAGGCAGTGTAAGAGTCACATGCGCCTCGTAAGCTGCTGCTTAGCCAATTGCTGTCATAGAAACACGGGAATCCATGTTTCCGAGGAGCTGTTAGGAAAGTTCTAAAACATTGAAGGATTCCTGCATCTTCTACTCTAGAAGGAGAAAACTGAGTTTGGTTATTATACAATGGTTAATCGTTTAAATTAGGTTAGCAGTAAAATATTTAAGAGATGTGAATAAATTTGTAGTTTTGTTTCGTGTGATATTTGCCTGAACTAGGCAAATATCAAACTTTAAAACAAAAAACAAAAAACAAAACTACAGCCCTGCGGGGCTGTAGTTTTGTTTCGTGTGATATTTTGCCTGACTGGTGAACCAGCATGAAATTTTTCAAGCCCTGGATATAACATTATCATACAAAATGAAGCTTGGCTCATGTACTTATATATTTTATTAGACAAATAAATCAAATTTATTATACTGTCTTAACACACGTTTGAACAGCTTTGTAAAAATAAAAGCTGGGGAGGGTCTTCAACTAGCCACCTGAACACAGGCTTTGGAAGTTTTGTGAGTGCACATGCAAACCTTTGTGGAACCACCCAGAAGTATGGTATTTTAAAGAACATGTGTTTACAAGGTTTGCACACATTTACGGGAAATAAATTTCAGCACTTTTTTAGGATTCCTCAAAAATATTCCAGTAGCTTAATTTTTTGCTAGAATCGGCGCTTAGTTTTATATTTTGCAAATTGAAGTGAAATTTGTAATGCATTTAGAAATCTTAGGAAATCCCATGGGTTTCAAAGCGTATTTATTCTTCAATGTGTGATGCATCTTCAACGAAGTGGCAAAATTTCAAAGTATAAAAATTGGTCTGTATAAAACTTATATGAAGCAATCTGGAACTTTGCAGAATGATAATAATACGAAACAGTTATGCCATGACACTGAAGATTCCCTATTCCATAGTCATCTATTCCTACACAGGCAAGATATCAATCTCCTTCAGTGAAGAAAGTGCATGCTAGGAGGTACAGCCATCTTGGACTGGCAGAAAGGTTTCTACATGCTGCTGTGACTCCAACTGCTATGCTACAAACCAAGCTCACTGGAAATATGGCACTCAAACATCTTGCATTGCAGCATCACATGAGTTGGAGATGCCATTATGTCTCTACACTCCATGCATGTAAGCATAGGCGTAGCCAAGGAGGCATTCCTTTGGTCCGGACCCCCCACCCACCCTGAGAAATTTCTTGCTACGCAACTGCATGTAAGCGATGGAGTGTAGAGAGATGATGTATCATATCCAGTAGATGCCAAAGGGAGCTAGAACAAGGTAATGCAATCAATTCAAAGATTTTGACCAGTTTTTTTTTTTTTTTTTTTTTGTTTCTTTCATTGCAACAAAAATTAAGGACTTCTGAAATCTGGTATTGCAATGAAAAATCAAGGACTTCCGAAATCTGGTAAAAAGGGAAAACAAAATTCCTGAACGTTTCCAGGGGTTGCGTGAACCCTGTATTTATCAGATTGCTTTCTCTAAATACAGAATTGTCTTTGTAAGAATGACATAGCCATTAAAAATAGTGCTGGAAATATATTTTAAAGAAAATACCCCAGCTTTTAAAGAGTATACTATGTGATACTTTTTTACTCTTGTCTAGAAACTGTATTTAAGCAGAGCCAAAAAGCACCTTTGTTTTACTGCAAGTACTGCCTCTTATGATCTGTTTCCTCCATATATATATATATATATATATATATATATATATATATATAGGGATGTAAGGTCAGGTGATGCGTAACATCACAGCCTCTCCTTGACAAATGTCAACCCCGCCTTCTCGTGGTGCATCCTGTTCCCACTAAAGGGGCTCTGACGACCGCCAATAGCGGTATAACTATACCATCGGGATTAGAGGAAATTCTATCCCACACTCACCAACCCGCTTGGCCAGCGTGGTGAGTTATGGCCAAACCCCTCCAAAATGATTCCACAACTTAAATCTTGGCCCTCAGTCTCCGGCAGCTGGAATGTACCTGGCCAAGGCAGCGGCCAGTGCGACATGAAGGCAGAGGGTGCTAAGAATCCCCGGAGGACCGGACTAGGCTGCCATCTGATGCTGACCTTGGCTACGTACAATGGACGCTCCCTATCTTCTGATTCAAGGCTTCTTGAATTGGAAGAGGAACTACAAGGATCAAGTGGGACATCGTGGGGCTAAGTGAGGTAAGGAGAAAAGGAGAAGATCTCATCGAACTGAAAAGTGGACATCTCTTCTACTATCGTGGGACAGATACTGGCAGAACTAGTGGTGTTGGATTTATAATAAACAAGAAACTGAAGGATAAAGTTGTAGAAGTTGAAAGTTCCTCTGACAGAGCTGCACGACTTGTTATCCAACTCTCGAAAAGATACCAGGCTCAGATTATTCAAACTTATGCACCCACCCACCCACCACAAGTCATCCTGAAGAAGAAATTGAAGAATTTTATGAGGAAATTTGTCATCTAAATAATAAAGGTAAGCAGCACTTGAAAATAATTATGGGAGATTTCAATGCAAAAATAGGGCAACGGCAACAGAATGAAACTTCAGTAGGTAAATTCGGTCACGGCAACAGAAACCAGCGTGGAAATACTCTCGTTGAGTTTGCAGAGAGGCAGAAGGGTTTTTCATCTTGAACTCCTTCTTCAAGAAAAAGCCACACAGGAAATGGACATGGAGACATCCAAATGGGACGACAAGTGAAATTGATTTTATTATGTGTAACAAAAAATTCGTCATAGAAGACTGCAGTGTGCTGAACAAGTTCAACACAGGTAGTGACCATAGATTGGTGAGATGTAAGATGCACCTCAACACTAAACTTGAACGTGGCAAGCTCATAAGACAAACAAAATCTATTGACATAACCAACCTTAAAAAACACCATAATACCTTCAAGTTGGAACTGAAGAACAGGTTCTCTGCTTTAGAAGGCCTAACATCGGAAGAAGTGGACATCTCTGAAGTTAACAGAAAAGTAACCAAAGCTCTTATGGAAACAGCAACAAAATTAGCTGGGTCTAAGAACAAGCTGCATGTGAACAAATTATCAGGAAAACCAAAATGTTGATGCAAAAGAAGAGAGATGAGGACAACTAAAGAAGATGTGACTTCCAAAGTGGAATATATAGAGCTATGCAAGACAGTAAGAAAAGTATCACTGAAGACATAAGAAAATTCAACTGTGAACTAGTGAGGAAAGCAATTGAAAACAACCAAAGCCTAAAGATAGCAAAGGGACATCTCAGTAAGGGAAGAAAACAGATTATGGCACTGAGAAAAGAAGATGGTTCTGTAACAAGAAATAGAGGTGAAATTTTGACAAGAGTGAAAGATTTCTACTCCAAATTATATGAAAGGGATGATATATGCACTCCAGACATCATGAAAGATACCAGTACCAGAGTTCCTCCAGTCCTTCCAGCAGAAGTTGCACATGCAATCAAGAACATGAAGCGAGGAAAAGCTCCAGGAGAAGATGGAATTACTGTAGACATCATACAAGAAGCAAGTGGAGAAATCGAAAACAGTACTCGCCCAAATTTTCACTCGATGCCTTAATGAAGGAAAGATTCCTGAGGATTGGAACACCGCTACAATGATCCTGCTACATAAGAAAGGTGACATTGAGGATCTCGGAAACTACAGACCTATCAGCCTCCTATCAGTAGTTTATAAAATCTTCACTAAAGTTCTTTCACACCGCTTGAAGGTAACACTGGACATGGCTCAACCGAGAGAACAAGCTGGATTCAGGAGTGGCTACAGCACAATAGATCATATCCACGTGCTGAGAGAACTAATTGAAAGAGCGAGGAATATGAACTTCCATTGTGCATGGCTTTTATCGATTATGAAAAAGCCTTTGATTCGGTGAAACCATCAGCAGTTACAATGGCTCTGAAAACCTGCGGTATTGAAGATGCATACATTAATATTATTAATAACATCTATGAAAATGCAAGTGCAAAGATTAGGCTGTTTGAAAATACAACACACGTAAAATTGGAAAGGGAGTGAGACAAGGTGACACCATATCTCCGAAGCTCTTTAATGCCACATTGGAGGGTGTTTTTCAGTCGCTGAGCTGGGAAAACAAGGGGATAAAGATTAATGGAGATTATCTAACCCACCTTCGTTTTGCTGATGACGTAGTCATTTTTGCAACTACCCCATCAGAGCTGCAGAGTATGATCCAGGAACTTGCTGACAAGAGTAAAGAAGTGGGATTAAAAATGAACTTTCAGAAGACAAAAGTGATGTTCAATGCTTTTACAAGAAATGAAGATTTATCGATTGATGGAGAAAAGCTGGAGATAACAGACACGTACGTTTATCTTGGACAGCAGATATCAAGTGAGGGTCACATTGATGAAGAAATTAATCGGCGTACAAAACTTGCCTGGAGAGCTTTTGGAAGAAACAGCATAATTTTCAAGAGCAATATGCCATTATGTCTTAAAAGAAAAGTGTTTGATCAATGCATCCTTCCAGTGCTTACGTATGGTGCAGAGACGTGGACCTTAACTAAAAGAGACATACAAAGGCTGCAGACAACTCAAAGAAGCATGGAGAGGTGCATGCTTGGTGTAACCAGGAGAGATAAGAAGAGGAACTCGTGGATCCGAAAATGACAAGAGTGGAAGACATCATGATCAGAGTTAAATCCCTGAAATGGCAATGGGCTGGACATACTGCCAGAAGGACAGATCATCGATGGACAGCCGAAATTTTAGATTGGATTCCAAGGGACAGGAAAAGACCCAGAAGAAGACCACATGGGAGATGGGTGGATGAAATTCGAAAGTATGCAGGGGTGACATGGAGGAGACTGGCACAAGACAGACCGTTGTGGAGGAAACTTGGGGAGACCTTCGTCCAGCAGTGGATTGATAATGGTTGACAATGATGATGATGATGATATATATATATATTTAAAAAAAGAGGGAGAGAGATATACATTTTACAAATAAGAAATAATTTAAGAAACAGTAAGTTTATTTAAATATTACACTTTGCTTTCAGTCTTCTCAAAGAATAGTTTTACAGTATTTTTGAACTTTTTATGACTAATTTAATATACCATATCAGTTAATATCTAAGTAATGCCAACCTTAATATCTGTAGTCTTGACCTGATGAACAGTGCCATCTTCAAACAGCACCTTGCACAGTTTGGATCCAGTTTCTAAAACTGTAGCATCGTAATACATATTGCTTCCAGACCATTTTGCCTGGACTTTTTCGCCCTTTTTCACATTCGGTGTGGTTGTCCGAGGAGGCATTCTGACAGCTAAATTTCAGAACCTAAATAAAAAAAACATCAAGAAACACAATATGGTGTATTTATAATAGACACTTCTTGTTTAAAAAAATGAATATGTATTAAACACTTCTTATGTTTTGCTCACACACAAATCAAGGACTTTTCAAAAACCATATCCCTGTGACCCTGATATCATTCAAATTATTTTTTGGCTCCTAGTAGTATAATGATTGTACACAGAACATGAAAATTGTTTCATAAATATTTAACAGCCTGATTTATTCATATTTTATTAAACACTTTTGGGGCTTTTGTATTTCACAATTATCTGCAGTGGTTGTAGCAGGCACTGCACGTTTTTTAATTTTCGCCAACCCATTCGCCAAATTCAATTTTTTTCACCAAAGTGTTATTTATGATAGTACAAGGAGTTAATGATCAATATTTTTGCCAAAACTTTTTTCCCATTACCAAAACATCCACCCCACCCCCACCCCCGCACACTGCGAAGAATGCGATCGGCAGGGCGACTTTTCATCTGTGTACAAGACATATAAGTACACAAAATTTTATAAACAAAAACCAGATTTTTATAACTAAAGAAAAACAGATAAGATATTATGATAAACAATGGTAATATTTTTAAAACTAATTAGTTATTATTTTAGTGAGGATCATTCTCCTTATCAGCTGTTCCTAATGACTTCAGATCAGTAGTTGGAGAGCTACTTTTTAAAAATAGCTAGCTGCTACTCCATTCTTAAAAAAAGTAGCTTGATACAACAGCATTTTTTAAGTAACTAGTTACACCACTTTTTCTGAAAAGCATTTACTTTTGATATTTTTAGCTACCATTTTATATTTAGGTTTAAGTTAAAAGTGAAAATTCTGAATATGATCTTTATGTGTAAGTTCTAAAACATGGCATTCAGAGATAAATACCAAAGTATATTACACAAATAATTTATTTTTGTATTTACCTTGGCTCTGATCATCATATGATATGTAACACATTTAACACATTCAGTGGTTTATATTCCAAGACAGCTAGACTAGCTGCAAAGCCCAAGGAATTCAAATAAAAACCATGTCACCAGATATCTGCGAATTAATTAATTCTAAGATATCAAATATCGCAAACAACGGTCCTCAGCAAGAACACTAGCACAATTGTCTCATACTTGCTGCCTTTGTAGGCTGACTGAGAAGATATCCCACTTAACAGTTCATCAGGTACACAATTGTAGGCATGGCACACTCAGCCCACCTGTCCCAGCCAATTATATTTCAGGATATCTGGTAATGTCACCAGGAATATCTTTTTTCACCTTTTTTAAAGTAGCAGGATTTGTAGCACAATTTTCCACTACAAGCTACTTTATTTTGTAGTGTGCAACAACTAGATTTTCTACTTGTAGTGATGCTACATGTCATACTACTACAGTGTGTTTAAGCAGTAGCACTAAGGCATGCTTACTTCCAATCACTACTTCAAATGGGGAAAAAATTATCTACATATAGAAAGTGATAAAAATATGAGATTTCATTTAGTAATGTGAGAAAAGGCTCACCTATACCTTTTACACTTCTTCCTTGTTCTCTCTCTTTTTAGTATCAAAGAGATGAAGAACCCAATATTTTCTTGTTTTTTCTGGCACACAATATACACACTAGGTGGCTAAGTTATTTATTTGGATGTATTGTGGTCAAAAATACAAACAGTGCTTTCTACAGCACAAGCAAATGCCAGCTCAAGAGTCTGACATAAATTCAGTATTATGTGATAGAATTCAGCTGATTCTTCTAAACATTTTTTCTAGTTTTTCAGTAGTTTTAACTGCATCAGTTTCCACTGATTCAAAAGAGTGCAACACTTTTCCATTTGTTTATATTTATTTTCCCCCATGTTGAATAGTTACAGTGATATTTAATCAAATAAAGAAGAATATTACTTTTCTATTTCTTGCTGCTCATGCAGCTTCATATTTCTTGTAGTGAGTAGTGGAAGCAATAAAAGGCATGCAGCAAAATAATGAGACAAGACTGCAATTATACCAATATCAGAATCAAATAGCAATTCACTCCTCAATCTGTCACAAAAAAAAAAAAAATCCAAGATTTTTTTTTTATATATACTCAGAATTCTATATCACAAATAGCATACAAGGCCTTGAACAAATGATCTAATAAAAATTTTGTAGTAGAAGGCGCAAATTATTTTGCATGCTACTTCTATATCTTTTTGTACTGTTTTTACTTTGAGAAGTATTTAACTGATCCTGATCTGACCTAAATAAGATACCAATAAACATTTATTTTTGTTCTAAAACTATTGTACATGACTGAACTGCTTTACTTATTGAAGACCAAACAAACTGATGCTATTCAACACAATTTCCCCAGAAATATGTATCTTGAGACATTGGAAGTACATAAAAGGCCTTTCTTTTCTTTTTTTCTCATTTTCTTTCTAAATCTACCACCTCCCACTCCCTCCCCCCTTTTTTTGTTCTGAGAAATAATTAGGTATCAGTGATCATAAAATGACACAATGTCACATTATTGACAGTTACTTTTTCAAGGACATGATTAATGACATAAATGCTACTGATATCAGTTCTTTGCTGGAACTCAGAGTACCTTAGACTGTTGTTACTGCTCCCCCACACTGTATTCAACATACCAATGAACAGAACTTAAATATGTCATTTTGTTCTTCAATTTTGCCCTTTATTCTATTGCCTGATAGGTACACATATTTTTAACACATCTCTCTAAAAAAAAAAGTACATGCTTATGTTATCACTATGTTCTTACGTCTGTGGGCACCATATCTCTGCATCTATAAGGCTGATTTGAAAAATTCTTTTACTTTGTGTAGCCTGAAATGTGAGAACGATGATCTTCCGAACCTAGTTTTTTTTCTAATGTATAACTTTGCCACTAAGCGCCATAAATGCAAATGCTATTGAATTCAAAATATATTTTATACCCCATCATTGCTTCTAAAAATCAAACTGTAAAAAATACTGAAGAAAACGAGAATTGTTTCAATTAACATTTTGGATATGGTAGAGGGTTCTTCAAATAATGCAGTTTTTTTTACTTGGAGTGTAAATGCATATAACATTTTTCCTAATATCTCTGCTTCTGAAAGTGTTAAAGATCAAAAAATTATTTAAGTTGCCTTGGACAGAGTCCATGGAGTAGGATATTTTGCATATAATATCTAATTTTTCATAATGCACAATTTGGATACAAGGAAGTTCTTATTTCAGTTTCCAATACATTTACAGCAAAATATGCGCTTCTATAAACTCAACTGAAAAAAAAAAATATTTTTTCGTTAAATACTACTTACCAAGGAATATATTTTTGGAAGTTTACAGCTCAAAATATTGCATGGTTTTTTTTTTTTTTTTATTATTATTATTAGTTAGAGTACATATACAATAAAACCTTGAAAATCCTTTCTTTTTCGTTAGTGAGAGTACAGTAAAACCTTGAAAATCCGGCATCGACGAGACCGGATGAGTGCCGGATTTTTGAAGCTATCTAAAAATTGCGTAACTGGCATTACGTAAAGCACGTACTTACACGTAACAGGTCACTTTAACAAAAATGTGCGTGTCTACCCCTTATAAATATGCAGGGGTCGCGCTGCTGATCGCATTCTTCTCAATCTGCTGCGGGGAAAAAAAAAACCTGTTTTGGCAGTGGAAAAAAAGTTTTGGAAAAAATATTGGTGATTACCTTTCTGTACTTTTTGTTTTATAAAACTCCGTCGAAAAAAAATTGAATTTAGCGAGTGGTTAGACAGAAACTTGAAAAAAGTCAGAGCAACCACTAAAGCAGGGCAATGTATCGATACATCGCGAAAACCTGATGTGAATTTTACATTGATGTTTTGGTTTTTCAACTGACGAAACTACGATACATTGCAAAGGTAATTACCGTGATGCATCATGAAGGCCGATGTAGATGTCATTACATGATCGAATCCACATACTGCCACCACCAAGAACAGATCATCATCACACGTTCGACACATATTTCAAACGTACACGGCGATTCATCGCCTCATTGGTCCGCGTCACTTCAGCGCAGCCCAATGAGATGAATTTGAGAAGCCTTCCGATGTTACAGGTAGGTGGCTATCGGCAATTTGCACGCTGAGATCGGATGATCTCGCAATGTGTTGTTCAGACGATACATCAGGAAATTTCCAAGGTTACTGGTGAAACATCGGATGCTCTCACGAAAACGAAGTCAGAAAAGTGCTGGATTTCTAAAGTTACCCAGGGATCATAGCATACTTCTGGAAAATTTTAGGTAGGAATTTTAGGACTTTTTAGAAAAATTTTAGGAAAATTTTAGGAGTGTATTTCAATAAAAACTAGATGTATATTTGTATACATCTAGTAAAACAACTTTGTATACATTGTAAAGAGTTTGCTTCACACCCTTCAACCATATATACTGATAGACTGCACATGACATCAAAATTTCTGGCTCCAACATAAAATCACATGACAACAGTCAAAAAGATGGGTTACACCTGCTGTGCTTATGGTTGCTCTGAGCGATATAGTAAAGAAAGTTCTATGATTTTTCATGGGTAAGAAACGAATTAAATACCTAAGTCAATAAAGTTCAATTACTTAACCAGAAACTTGCAGCTATTGATATAAAAATATAGTAACTTAAGAAAAAAAAAATGGAATGCATGTCCCAAATTCTTCGCAAATGTTCATCACATTATAAATCACAAAATGTAAACAACCCGATCATGCATGTACATAGCTCATAAGTAAACTTACCTGAAGAGTTTTCATTATATATGACGCGCATTCACATAATACACCGAAAACACTGAAGTTCTGCAGCGTAAATTATTTATCATAACAGCATTTTTACACGAAATTTGGAGTCTGATGATGACGTGCCCAATGTTTGAGCCATGGCGGCTTTGATGCAGCTATTGCCAATGCGCAGTCCATTAGTATATATGGTCGAAGTTCACACCCAAATGTTTTGCATAACGTCTAATGTCTAAAGTTTAAGTATGATTTACTTCTAATGTTCAGTTCTTATCTTTTCACGTGTTATTATCATATTCAAGTATATTTACCACATTCAAGTTTCACTTTGAACATTAATATGCTGTTGAACCAGAAGCAATTCACAATTTTCACAGTAAAGTTTTCAGGTATCACATTAAATTATAATATCCTAAAAAGGTAATTGAAAACCAAGAACTATGTACAATTGTTCACTGAATTACTTTTTTCATATTATTGTTTTAACCTTTTCCTGATTAGCCTATCTTTTTCTGCTTCCACCACAACTAATTTACTTTCAGTTTTCTTTATTTTAGCTGAACCTTGTATGATCAAGTTAGAGGCAACTGCTATTTCAACAGTATTTTGTTTTTCTACAGCTTTTCTCATTCTTTCTGTTCCCTCTTGAATTACTGCTAGGGAGGCTTCTTTATCTTTTTTAAGCCTACTTATTTCTGCATCATTTTCTTTTATTTTGTCATCAAACTCAGCTTTTCTTTTTTTCTCTAGCTGCTTTTCCTTATTTTCCCTCTCTTTCTGCTTCCTTTCTTTTACCTCTTTTGATTCTTCTTCCTTCAGCTTATCAACATACTCTTTATAAAATTTATGTGAATCACGAACACTATTTAACAAATTTCTTGTTATGGGAACTTTACTTACACATCCATAGTGTTTAATGGCCCCTTTAACTATTCTTAATGATGTTATAGTTGAGTCTTTTAAGTTAGCCTTGTCCTTCCTTAACAGAGCAGTGTTAACCGAAAATCCCCTTTCTGCATCAGCATTACCATGAGGTAAAACTAAAATTGACTTGATGAGTTTAGCAAGATTTGAGTATTTTTCTTTTCCGCTAGAGTCTTTAATACTAAATATATTACGCCAGTAATGATCAATCCGCACTGGAATATGCCCTTCCTCTGAAAATTTCACTAGTTCATCTAGAGTTGGCTTATCGCAATTTAAAAGTTTCCACTCTTCTCTTACTCTATCAATTTGTTCCTCAGAAAGATGCAAAACACTTGAAATTCTGGTTATTTCCAAAAGTGACTGAAAGTTGAGTTGACTCTTTCTTTGGTTCTTTTACCTTTAAAACTTCTATGTCTCTTAGCTTTTGATTGCAGAATGGCAAATTTGACTTTAAATATTTTGTGGTTGCAATTAGTGATGATCTTACATCTAAGAGAAATAATTTCTGCCTGGTCTCCTGAACATTCCTGAGGAGATTTTTTGTCTTCATACCAACTTCTAACTCCCCTAGTTTTTTCCATGAATTTTTGTTTTCAAAATCTACATTCTTTAGGTCTTCTCCAAATTTCCCTGCAATAACATCATCTTGGATAAACTGAGCCATAACATTCCTCATTAAAGTATTTAAATCAGAATATAACTGGTGTATTTTTGGTTCTTCACTCTGATAACATAATGAAAACTTTTCAAAATTTTGGTGTGAAAATGAAATTAATGCTAAATAGCAAGGAGTTAGCTCATTTTTCAGGAAACAGTGAATTCTTTTATACCTTGCCGAATTGCGTAGTTGTTTTTCAAATATTTTTTGAGATGGCAAGAAGTTTAAAAAATATTCTGTAATATTTAGCCATTGATCCAAGAGCCTCTGGGCTACAGAACCAACGGTTAACCATCTGTTGCTGACATGACGCAAAAGAAATTTCGCTGTGACCAATGTTATATCCTCGACAGATTTATAATCCTCTCGTCTTGCAGCACTTCTCTTTAAAAAGTAATGCACATCAGTAGCAAATTCATCAAAATCTATGTTTAAGCTTGTCAAAAAATTTTTAAATGCATTACTAACAACATGCAGGTTGCAAAAACCTAGTTCCAAAGATTTCTGGCCTGTTTCTTGTTTTACAACTTCATTGAATTTGCGTAAAAAGCACTTATTTACATTTGGGCTGTCCATGAATACACAAATAATTCTGTTCAACGAAATATTGAAGGATGATAACACATCAAGAATTTCTTTTAGCAAAATATCTGCTGTTGCATGACCCAGAAAAACGCTTGTTAGGTATCGGCAAGAAACTGAATTTATTTCTGAAGACCAGTACCTGAGATACACATCCAACTGCCGTTTCACTTGTGTATTTGTAGTTTCATCAAATGCTATAGTAACCTTTCCTGGGCTACTAGATGCAATGTCTTTTTTCAAATCCTCTTCAAAATATTTTGACAATCCATGTGATATCACATAAGCAACTTTTTTTCTTTAAGTTGCATTTTGGCCGCATAATAGCAGAATCAGGAAACATTTCTTTGAAAAGTTCAACTGTTTCAGTGCATGAAACAAAAGACATATTGTCCTTAGCAACTTTCATGGCCCATAACGCTTCGGCTTTAGCCAACTGTAAATCATGACTCAGTACTTCACTAATATTTGTTTTGGGCTGAAGATCCCGTCCTCCAAAGGCTTTCAGGATGGACTTATTTTGAAATTTACTTTGAAATTTCTGCAAATGTTTTTTTCTTTATGATGCGCTTTTACTTGTGAAAAGCCACTATTAGAAATGTTGAAAATTTCTGAACACAATATACACTTAGCAGAAAATATTGTTTTAGTTGCAGAACACCATTCTTTCAACTTCACTCCGTCCAATTCTTTGGCGAGCCACGCATCTTGAAATTTCGTTTTGGATTTAGGCATCTTAAACATTTGTATTACTAACCAGCAAATGAAAGGGAAGTACAAAAACACGTTCCAATATTGCAAAACCAGACAACTTCCCGAAATTTGGCTGCGAGAATGTCAGAAGATATAGAGAAAAAAAAAAAAAAAAAAAAAAGCAGGTCACCACTAGAGAACTGAACCTGCACACAGCACAGAGAACAACATAAAAGACGCAAAACCAGAAACTATCATACGCATCTCAAGCAAGTTCAGTCAAAGCGAGTCGGAGCCGAGATATATTGCGCATCGAAGGTCGCTGTCGCCGACGCACGATCGAAGGTCAATGATCACGTGCTCTACTGCCTGCCACGATAACACTCAGCTACCATCCCATCGTCATTACCGGAGGTTACGGAAGGATACCACATGTTTCCTCTTTGCTTCCACCCACCTGCGGTTTACAATAACAAAACATCAGCAGAAAGAAGAGGTTCCACAAGGCATGTACAAAAATAAAGTATGATCTTCTGCGTGCCACGGAGTTCGTCTGCAAAGCGCAAACCAGGGGTGAAAATGACCCCTCCCCTTTTCCCTTAGATCTCTTGTTACTCTCGAAAACTGTCCGAAGGCACAAAGTGGAGCGCCCGCCCCGAAGCAAGTGCATCTCGATGGCGTCATTTTCCCTCCCTTCAGCAGCACAGCATATAGGCTGTGTTTCTACAATAACAGGTCTTTTACCTTACCGTAATGGTAAATTTATTGGCGTTAATAACGGTTGTATTTTTAATAAATAAGCTCACGAAAATTTTAGGAAGAATAGCAAATTTTAGGTATAATTTTAGGAATTTAAGGAGGGTCACAAAATATTAGGAATTTTAGGAGGAATGCGATCCCTGGTTACCGGTTTTCTGGATGCCAGATTTTCGAGGTTTTACTGTATACCTCCCTGCTGTTAACAGTCCGATTTGAAAAATTCCCTTTTTGCATCAGAGTGTTCATGGTAAAATGTGTTCTGCATAGAATTTCTAAATTTTTTTAGTCAGTTTTGTTCCAAAAGAGCATATATACATATTGGGTTGTCGGAAAAGTCATGATGTATTTTGGCACCCGATGGCGGTTAGGCGGTTTTGGAAGTACTAGAGGCATGCGCAGCTCTGTAATCGCTATGGCAATCGACAGGTGCTAGTTCTAGCTGCAGTCTAAAATTAATAGTGAGCGATTTGGTTGATTTGCGGAGATTTGACATCAAGTTGAAGATGGGAGACCAAACTTTGCATTTTCACCATATTTTACTGTCTTACTTCCGTAAAGGGAAGAACGCACGTCAAGCTTGTGAAAAGTTGTGTAAAGTGTACTGTGATAATGCCTACAAGAACGTCGGCGCCAGCGGTGGTTCGCGAAATTCCGTGCTGGTGATTTTGACCTCAACGATGCTCCTCAGTTCCAGGAGGCCTACCAAGGATGATTACGACCAAATCAATGCATTGATCAAGTCAACCCCACGTTACACGACACAAGAGATTGCAGACACATTGCACATCCATCATTCAAGCATTCACGACCACCTGAAGAAGCTGGGATACATAAGCAAGCTCGATGTGCGAGTTTCTCAAGAACTCAAAGAAGCTCAGTTGACGGCGCGTATAAACATCTGCGATATGCTCATTAAACGTGAGAAAAACGATCCTTTTTTTTAAACGACTGATAACTGGTGACGAAAAAGGATTGTGTACAACAATTTGCTGCGCAAACGGTCTTGGTCCCGATGCGCTGTTTCGCCTCAAACGACATTCAAAGCAGACATTCATCAGCGGAAGGTTCTGGTCTCAGTGTGGTGAGATTTTAAAGGTGTGTTTTTCGAGCTCCTACCACGGAACCAAACAATCAATTCGAATGTGTACTGTCGGCAATTAGATAGTTTGTACGAATATCCATCATCCAGAAACGTCCAGAGCTCGTTCATCGTAAAGGTGTTGTGTTCCATCAAGACAATGCGAGACCACGCACAAGTTTGATCACCTGCCAAAAATTATTGGAGCTTGGGTGGGATGTGTTGCCCCACCCAGCATACTCGCCTGACCTTGCGCCGTCAGACTTGCACTTGTTTCGCTCTCTTCAAGTCTTTGCGTGGCATAACGTTCAATTCAGATGAGGCTGTAAATCAGCACCTTGTACAGTTTTTCGCCATGAAAGACAGGTCTGTCTATGAACAAGGCTTTCTGCAGCTCACTGAAAGATGGCAAAAAGGTTATCGAACAAAATGGGCATTATATCATTGATTGATCTTTGTTCTTTCTATTAATAAATGACCTTTACAAAACACGGCTAAAATACGTCATGACTTTTCCGACAACCCAATAGTTTTGTTTATAACCTATTTGCAGCCCTATTTGCCTGCCTAAAAGCTGGAAATGGGATTCATCTGACCGCACAATGCAGCATCCCTCTATAGAGGTCTAGTTTTGATGTTCCCAGAACAAGGCCAGGCTTAATGTCTGATAATGAGCAGTCAACAATGGCACATGAGTAGGGTATTGGCTCCTGCAAATCAGCGTATGCAGCATGGGTCGCACCAATCACTTGCAGATGCTGCTTGGGTCCCTGACATTCAACTTGGATGTGATTTGCATCACAATTGCCTAGAGGTCAGTACGTATGAGCCTGGATAGTCAGTCTATGTCGACACTTGTCATCAATGGTGTCTGGTCAGCCACTGCTGGGTGCGGGTACCTCTATCGATAGTATACTCACAGCACACCCTTCATACAATTGCCCTTGGCAAACCTAGAGTTCTAACCACTTAGATGATAGAAGACTCATCTATCTTGCAACAACACTTCCACAATCAAAGTTGCTCAAATCACCATGTTTACCCATGTTCATAGATAGTTAACTCACATAGTTAGCCAGGGAGCCCACATCCAGAGTTGTATAAAAATAAAATGTATCTGCGTACACAACCATTAAAACAGAAAACTTGCTGCAAACCCGCAAATCACGATAACAATAGAATAAAATAATTTAAAGAAAAATTAATATAACAATAAATAATTATTAGAACATTACAAATTCCAGAGAGGACAAAAGTACATTACGACTGAATGCGTAGAAATGTGTTTAAAATGGACCTTAAGGCCAAAAGTTTAAAATATTGAACTATGAACCTCATAAAAACAAGATACTAATTAAAGAAAGTTTTTATATCTAGAAAAGCAGTACAGTTAATGAGTCTTCAAAAATTATAAATAGCATTTTCAACAACGTAATTCAAAAATAGTAGACTTATAAAATACAAAAGGAAAAGGTTTTTATTTTATAACTGGCAACTGCAAGAGAAACCTGGCAATAAAATTTAAATTCTTTCTGTGTAAACGGAACTTTTGTTACAGTTCCTATATATTGAGAACAGGCCTTGATAAAATCAAAAGGCCAGAAACGTCTGTAAAAACAAAAGAACTCACACTATCAGATAATGTGAAAAATAGTTGAACATTCTCACGTTAAGACAGAATTAAATATATTAACCTGAGTAAAGCCTTGAGTAACTGTCTTAATTGCTGTAAATAACATTTTTATTTTTTTAATCTACAAGCCAAAACTGTCTGCAAAATCTGCTAATAATTTGGAAACTATCCGCATACGGCGTACACGTGTACGTCTATATTCTGCGACTGCCCACATCCCTCATGGAATGAGGCAAGAGTTATTTCTTGTCACAACAGAAATACAACTTTGCTAGCAGACAGTTTACACATCGTAAATAACGCTGATAAATGTTGTAATGATGAAGTACCCAAATTCATACCTCCACCTTGGATACGGTTAATTTCGAACAAAAAGGGCCAAATAAACCACTAACTCGAACTTTATTTCAAAACTCACCCAATAACAATTAAGACACAACAATCATTAGTCAGAGTGTGGTGATGTTTTTGAAGTCATTCGGGAGCTGAACGCAGTGTATATAAACAAGAGTGACATTCCACGATGGACTTCTTTCAAATTTTTACAATATCTTTTTTAGCATTCACCTGAGGATGTGCTGGGAGCCAGCACGAAAGATCTTGTGATGTGAGTTTGACTTTCAACTTTCGCTTCAGTGTAAATAAAAGTAATTTTCATCGTTAAATTTGACTTTCATGTTATATCATGCAACAACAGCATTTTAACAGTTAGTGTTATTGGCACGAATTTCTTCAACAACTTTAGGTTTCAACTTAATAAAAGAGATGTGATTTGTGGTTTTAGGGAATGCCTACAACTTCAAGGGGAAAAAAAAAAAAGACCTAAGGAACTTTTACAGCAGAAGTGAACTTTGCAAAGCAATGCTGAATCTTCTAGCAAAAGTGAAAGGGGATTTTCTCAAATGAGTTTGATAATCACTCCAATTAGGTGTTCTCTTTCAATCGCAGAAGTAATTCCTATGTTATTCGTAAAAATTGTTGAGCCTCCACTATTCCAGTTTGATCCTACAAAACACATCTGGTCATGGCTCCTTTGAGTATGCCATTCAGCAGTAAATATGAAAAGCAAAGAACGCACAAAAACACAAATATCTCAAGCATTGAACATAATGTGGACTGTATTTCAGGATGAAAATGCAGTTCCCTTCTGTTCCTTAGTGTAATGTAATCCTTAGCACAAATTAACTCTTATTTGTGGGTAAGCTTGACAAGAGATTTTAATTCAGTATAAATATCTCCAAATTATAGGTTTTTCTAAGGAATAAAAGGAATTAATATTTCAAAGTTTTGGGTAGCAACCCCTACCTTTCCTCAGGACTACAACTATAGTAGGTATTGCAATTCGTGACAAATTCCAAACTTTCAAACCATTTAACTGGAATTCACTAAAAAAAAAAAAAAAAATGTAATAAGCCATTCAAGTCTTTGAAAAGAAACAACCAGCTAAGTTCAGATTTCAACAACTTTTTAAAATTACATTACAGGATACCTCAAATGTAAGGGACAATTAAGGTTCATAAACCAGATAAACCATTAAGGCCTAATGTGGACTCAAAAAAACTCTCCCTTGTTAAATTTTCCAATATTATCTCCTGAGCCAACTGAGAATTTTTTTACAGATCCCAACTACCTTACTGAAAAACTCAGAAGATCTCACAGTTAAGTTAGAAGGCCTTTCACAACTTGAACATCTTATTATTGCTAGTCTCAACATTAAATCTATGTATACTAACATAGATACGTAGGATTGTGCTGCAGATTTCATCCTTCACAATTTGCAAAAAAGAAATCGTTTTGGCGATTACCTTTTGGTACTGTCACAATACTTTGGCAAAAAAAAAAATTTTAATTTGATGAAAACTTCAAAAAAGCCAGAGAACTGCTGAATACGGACTGTCTTTTGGAGTTCAAAGAAGGTTTGGCTGACAAAATAGTCCTTCATAACAACAGTAAAGAAGAACTGACAGTTCCAACACCTTTATATGATGCAGCTGGAGAAAAAATCACTAATTTACTATAACATTACTGTTTTTTAGAGGGGGTTAATGATCACAGTGAGCAACTCCATGGGCTATAAGCAGTACCCCATCCCTAATTTGAGCCATTGGTTGCAGGGAAGGGAGAGAGCCAGTGCAGTAAGACATGGCCAACATCCAAGCTTCGCCTGGGATTCGAGCCCTGACCTCAGCTTGGACGAATGATTAAAAGCCAATGCTTCATTCCACTCAGACGGCTATAATACAAGTTTACCCATGACTACAGCAATGCCATGCGTGTAGGAAAACAAGTTAAATATTTTACCAAAGAGATTTCTGGTTTAAAATATTGCATTAAATAACCAAATCCAGATTATACTGAAATAAATTTTCCATTTATTAATTTGAAATGTGTGGAAGTACATACACATATTCTACTACAGAAAGGTTGCTAGAAATTCTTTATAAATTGTGTGCTGCTTAATTTGCACATAGCTAGTGTTCCCATATGCATTACACTAAAATATATTTTGACCTGATGAAGCTATTAAGGTACAACAATATAAACAAGTAAACAGAGGCTACTAATGATTAGAAAATTAACATCACTCCCCTTCTGTGCAGAGAAAGGAGAAGTAAAACAAAACAAAAAATAATTATTAAGGTACACTAAAAAGATACACATAGGAATAACAAAAAGGTTTTTTACTACATAACTTGAAGAGCATAAAAGGGATGTCAAACATGGAAAACTCACGGTTGCACTGTTAAGAGAAGTACTAAATAACGAGGCAATGCCACTCTGGAGCGAAATTAAGGATACTGCTCGGTACACCATAGCAAAAGGAACCTTATTTAGGGAGACTATAGAAATCCTATCTTGCAATAATGCATGTAATGACTTTGTATCAATGGATCTATTATGTTCATGGACTGCTTTTAAAGCTAATCAAAAAGTAGCTTTACCATGTGTATACCACGAGTCATCATGTTGATGTAATTTTTCATGACATTCTTTATTTGATTTAATTTCATTAACCTCTTATTCTATTTATGTTTTACAGTACAAGTCTGAGGTCATTCTAGTGAATTGAAAAAGTCGCCTGTTGGTGAGAGAATGCGCGGCAGACATTGCATGAATACATCCGCATAAAAACCCAGATTATTTTCTCATAGTCTTGTGCTTTTTGGTTTACACATAATCATTAAATGTTTTTAATAAAACATTGCATCGAATGAGACACGCGAAAGCCTTTATTACAAAGAGAGCAAAAGCAGAATTGAATTTCACCTTAATGTCATGAAATGGCAGGGTTTCAAATTCACAAATCTAGATTTCCCTCAGCTCAGAATACCATAATAACCCTGACAGAAACTGAATGGCTACTAAAATACATGATTACCTGCACCTAGATTTAATGATTAAGCTGATATATTTTCAAACACTGCTAACTTTACTAGCATTTTAATGTTTGTAGTTATCAAACTTTAAAAAACAGAATCATACTATATTGTCAGATCACTCTAATTTAGGACTGCTTGCTTCTAAGAATAAGAAGTGTAAGCACGTACACACACACACACACACGTCGAATAAACACACCAACCATAGTTTAGAAATGGGGAAAAAAGTTCTTGGCCAAGAAATAATTCTTTACAAATATATGAGGCATATATGTACCAGTGTTTAAATTACCCAGTGGTCTACTGGCCACTCGGCAGTGAAACTTCTGTTAGACCACTGAACTAGCGATTTTACTGGCCCGAATGGCCAGTAAATTTTCTTTCTTTTTCTAATTTGTCACATGTTAAAAAATTAGTTTCTATTTCTTTTACCTTGTTGTATGGTTTTCCTTTTAGGCTGCAAACTAGTGATAGGTTCATGAAATGCTATTGGATAACAACTATTTATTTTATTCCTCATCATTTGTAAAGACTGGAAGAAACAATAAATACAGGAAGGCAGTTTCTCAGTCCTTGTCTTGTAATGACAGCTGTTTTTTCTTACCTCTCTGTCCCCACTATTCGCAACGAGGAGAAGTAAGCACAATAAATGTCCTGCCCTTCCTTGGATTCGCCCACCCTAGTGAATACAGCAGATACTAACACCAGACACAAACCAATTGTTGTTTCTGCCCCAAGAAAACACACTAGCGGAGGAGGTCAATTGGATGTGTGAAGGTAATTTTTGTAAAAGAGCAACTTACATGAGACAGTGCTCAATGGGGGGATTAAAACTAACTTTATGGGAAAGTAGGAGGGATGAGCAATAAGACTTTTTAAAATAAGAAAAAAACTAAACCCTAAACAATCTCTAATAATAATCTGCTAGAGCCCTCCTCCGTGTCACTTTTTAAGTCGTCATAGCAACAACCGAGAAACAAATGTTTGTGACGTCAAGCTTAGCTTTTCATGTAGGTGACTTATCACCTATACGCGCACAATCCCCGTGTATGCCACTTTGTTTTGTTATCATAGCAACAAAGAACACAGCTGCTGGCTAATCCAAATCATTCTCACATGACGTCAGAGACACCTTACGTCACACGGCCAACTCTAAAGATACGAAAACTTTTTTTTTTTTTTGGTTGGAAGTTTAACGAACACCATGAGCAACTAACTCACTGGGCTATAAGCAGTCGCCCATCCCTGATTTAGGGTCACTGGTTCCAGGGAATGGAGAGAGCCAGTGTTGTAAGACAAACACAACATCCATGCCTCACCGGAATTCAGACCCTTTTCGGACGAATGATCAGAGGACATCGCTTAGACCACTGCGCCACTGGGGCAGCTATGAAAAACTTTACATCAAGAATTTTGGTTCACTACGTGAACCGGTGTTTAGCCATCTGTATGTGGCAATGTCAAGAGTACGACGATCTGAAAGATAAAAATAGTTCACAGAAAAGAACAGGGGAAATTGATACAGTCACAGTCAGTGTTAACGAAAAATGTTGTGTACAAGGAATTGTTGACGAAATAGGGACTAAAGGTTTTACAAAACACATAACAAACAGACAGCCCATCGTATCAACTTCCATAACAGACTGCTCAGGAAATTTTAGGAAAGCTGTGAGCCAACATTGCCATCTACTGATGTGGAACTCACAAACACAATAAATAAATGTCAATAATTTCGGTATCATAAATTTTATTTTCCCTAGTCATTATCGACAGGCTTTCATCTAGTAAATATATAAAAAAGGCTTAAAAACAAATTGGGAATGCATTCTTACTCTACTATATCACCAAAACATCAGAATTTCATTCTGGAAACTTTCTCTGTCCTGCGAGTTGCACTTTCAAATTAAATGTTTTAAAAACAAATATTGGAGATAATTCCACTGAAAGGATATGTTATTTTCTGCATATATTGTAAATGTCTAAGCTTTTATATTTTTTTACAGACAAGTGGGCATTTTGGTGGAGCAGTGGCTTGCAAATTCTAGTGGTCGGCTGGTCCAGTAAAAGATTTATTTCTAATTCTAACACTACGTATCATTGTCAGCATATAGATGTCATACATTTTTCTGTTTCTCATTTTTCTGTTTTCCTTCAGAAAAATAACAAATTACATTACCCTGGTACGGGAATCGAACTCGCATTTGCTGATTTATGCTCGAGCAGGCTAGCGTTACACCACCCAGTACAACAAAGTTCTAAGCAACTGAAGCTAAGCAGACACAGCTTAGGAATTCCAACAACTTTCCCAATGTGCATTTATCAAAGCAATCCTGCTTCATCTTAGTGTCAGCAACCAGTTCTCATCCATGTACGGATACAGATTAATTTTTCTTGTTACAGATCATAAAAGTTAAGCTATGATCTGTAACAGTTTCAGTTACTCAGAACTTTGTTGTCTTTGGCGTTATAACAGTAGCATGCTTGAGCACATAGGTGTCAACTATGGGGAGGGGGGGGGGCAAAGGTTAATCTTGCCCCTTCAATAATTTTACTGGGGGACAGTGCCTACCAATAGTTTTTGTCCTGTTTAATTAAATAATTGCTTTGACCTAATAAAGTGGTCCAAGCTCCATCTTATGAGGCCAAAGAGATTTCCAAAAAATGTATAAATAAAAATTTAAACAGTAAAAACTTTTTGCTCATTACTCATTTGATAAGAAATTGGACTGCCAGCTGCGCATTCTGTTTGACATGTTCTCATGATATGTGGAAAGTGTTTAAAATAATTATTAAAAATAAAATAAATAAAAATACAGGAACATATAATCTCTAGCACCTTTATGTATTTTTTTTTTTTTGCTTCTTGTTTCTTTGAGTAACCCCACTAATTTCACATTTTTTTTTTTACAAACGTGTGGAAATAAAATCTCCGGGATATTTATTTTTATAATAGATCGTAAAAATATTGGCCATTACTCAACTGCTGAATTTCTAAATTGGTGAAAGATTAAAAAAACAATCTCATTCTATTTGTTTTTGCCTGCATATATAATCAGTTTCAGCATTCCAAAATTAGTTTTTGCACAGAGAAAAAAAAAACTTATTTTGCAACTTCAGAATTCATTAGCTATATTGAACGTTATTTTACGAAAATTAGCAATCTAATTGGGCACCGATTTATTAACTAGAATATCCAGTTTCACGGATTTAAATACAGTAGGAGTAAAAGACACGTTCTGTACCTTTCACTTGTGACAACTCAAAAACTCATCACTGAGTAAAACGTTTACATGCAACGGCCACTACTCACGTTACAGTTGATGTAACTTGCAACTTATCTAACGGACAACCAATTTTTATTAGTGTAAAACGCATCTCACCATACACTAGCAACAAGACTGAATGCTATACAATCTATTTACGTGGAGGAAAATCGTGAAACAGACATTTAAGGTGGAGGTTGTATTTGTCAACATAAACACGATCTATACACGATTTTGGAACATTGCTTACAATGAAACAAATCTACTGAAATGTGGTGATGTCTTTTGGTTATACGTTTGCGATATATACAGCATCTTACAGTCATAGCTCCTGGACTAAATTATGCACAAAAATCATGTGCTAAATACGCATTTACGGAATGCTCGACATGGTCACACATAAAAAAATATTTTGATCGCCTACTCGGTACTTTTAAAGTGTCCTACAGACGGGAAAGGTTAGATAACACACACAGAAAATGTTGATTTATTGTTCAGAGGAATCTCTGATAACGAATGTTCAATACAAAAATCACTTTCATCATTTTCAATTTAAATTTCTTAACAAGATTTTAACTTACTTTCCTCGTTGTTTCAAGATCATTCCAACGGACGCTCAAATGTCCCGGCGGGAAGCTCTGTGATTGGTGGGGTTCCATCATTGGCGTCACGTCATTGGACACCCGAAAAGAATCCGTTTATAATGGAAAAGGCTTCTGTTGTTCAACATGTCGGTTGCTGTGAACCCCCTATGGCGTCGGTGCTTAATTATAGCCATGGTAAAATAAAATAAAATAACAGAGAAATGATTTCTTTCAAGAGGAAAGTGCATATTCTCAAGGCTTTCGGCTTTTTTTTTAATGTTCCGAACGCATTAAATTTATGTATTAAAGATAAAAACAGTTATATAACAATTATCGAGTGATATCACGAGTTAAAGTTCAGCCGGGCTTCTTGCCGGCGTGCTATGAGCCAATGAACTACAAAATTCCAAGAACAAAGGACCAATGAACCCATTACTTCTCTATGCATTCTGATCGATTTCCGAAAACAAATTATTTTCATACGTAATTTTCAAGAAACTGAAATAAAATTCGGGAATTCACAGTAAAAATCAAAGACCTTTAAGATGTACCTTAAAGGTCTTTGGTAAAACTATATTTAGATTTCCTGGATGACTGGAAACAGTTTCGAAGGTTATATATTTTTAGCCACGATATCTGAGTACATTACAATAGAATTAATCGCACATGTAAAATAATGCTAATAAGACAGATTTTAGCACACGATTAAATATGATATTTCCCATATCATGTCTGCCGTAACACATTTTCGCACATTGTCTAGCCATATCAAATGTACTTCTCATATTCCTATTTATAGAAGAACAATGAAATATTAGAACTTTCTTCAGATTATTATTTTTTTTTGTCCCTTTTCTGTAAAAATAAAAATGCCTCCCCTGTGGTGCAGTGGTGTGAACGATGGACTCTGATCATTCGTTCGAAAGGGGCCCGGGTTCGAATCCTGGAGAGGCATGGATGTTGTGTTTGTCTTACGGCACTGGCTCTCTCCCTTCCCTGGAATCAGTGGCCCTCATTTAGGGAGAGGCGACTGCTTATAGCCCATTGAGTTGCTTACGGTGGTCGTTAAACCTCCAATCAAAATAATAAATCAATAAGTAAAACAGTCAAACATTTTTATTGATTATTTTGGATGATTTAAAAAGCGATAACACTTTGCAAACATCTGTTATACCGGATCTAGTACATCACCCAGATCTCAATAAATGCTGATGCCTTGTCAATGAAAAATAAAAGCAAAACTGAAACTCCGAGGGACAGGGATGATTTACGAATGCTATACATACCATACCAATGATACTATCACAACAGAACAGTGAAGCCATGCTATACTGTAGACGCTCATCATTTTTCAAAGTGTTATCCCTCTTTTAAATAAATCATCATCATCATCATTGTCAACCATTATCAATCCACTGCTGGACGAAGGTCTCCCCAAGTTTCCTCCACAACGGTCTGTCTTGTGCCAGTCTCCTCCATGTCACTCCCGCATATTTACGAAATAAATATATATATATATATATACACACTATATGACAAAAGTCACCGGACACCGAGAAGAGAAACACAACATAGCATTTATTGGCACACATTAGTACAGTGTCGGTCCACCTTTGGCATTAATACATGCTTTGAGCCACAGAGAAGAGATGCATTGACCCTTCGAGACATGCTTCCGACAAGGTTTTGGAACACAGCGATAGGTATACCCTTCCATTCAGTACATGATGCTGTCGCTAACTGTTGTTTAGTAGTAAGCCTTGGTTTTAAACTTCCTATATGGTGCTCTAATTCATCCCATATGTGCTCTATGGGATTAAGATCAGGACTCTGTGCTGGCCAGTCCACACACGATACGGAATTATCGTCAAACCACGCCGCAACAGTCCTTGCTTTATGGCTCGGTGCATTATCCTACTGGTACCAACAAGGCTCGGTTCCACATAGTATTGCCACAAAGTTGGCAGGGTATAATTGTTCAGAATATCAAGGTAGACGAGCTGGTTTACAGGTTTGCCCACGATAGCCAATGGGTAGGAACCATACCACGAAAAACACCCCCACACTAGTACACTGCCAGCTCCAAATTTGACCATATGAACAGTACACTGTGGTAATAGCGTTCCCCCGGCTGCCGCTAAACCCACACACGGCCATCAGACTGATGGATCGTATATCTGGATTCATCAGTCCGTAGAACCCATTTTCGTCGATCTACGGCCCACGATAAATGTTCTTTACCCCATGCTGAACGACGAGTAGCATTCCGAGTGGAGATGTAAGGCTTATGAGCAGCCGCACGACAACGGAAACCCATGGAATGAAGTTCTCTGAGAATGGTACGTGTACATACCGAGGTCCAGAATTTTTACTCACCTGTACATTGAGGTCTTGGGTAGTACTCCGTCCATTAGCTGTAACAACTCTCCTGAGGCTTCGACGTCCTCTATCACTGATTGTCTTTGGTCAACCGGTACGTTTTGCTGCTTCAGGCACGTCATGTGTCATCCACTTATTCAGTACATCCAAAACAGTTGACTTGGGTATGTTTAAACACCTCTCGGTTTCTCTTATGCACAACCCACTAATATAACGTCCATCAATATTTCCTTTCTCAAAGTCAGTTCTCTCCCGCTGCAACATTTTCACTCAACCTCACAGTGCGATATGATCGTGGACAGCTGCAGGCTTGTTTTTATGCCGTTTGCAGCTGTACCGTGCATCTTAGCAACGCAGAGGATCCGTTCATTTGCTTTTAAAGGGGTGTCCGGTGACTTTTGTCAATATAGTGTATATATATATATACACTGAAGTGCCAAAAAAACGGATAGAGACGAGCTTATGCAAAATGCATAGCAACGTCACCTATGCGCGTACTCGGTTGCGTCCGCCAATGCGTATATAAAGCGATAGGCATCATTTTGGGAGCTGATTTCTGCATGAGAATGACAAGTAATAACGATTTAAGCGATTTGCAACGCGGTGTCATAATAGGAGCTCGTGAGATGGGCCATAGTATTTCGGAGGTAGAAACGAAGTTCAGATTTTCACGGACGACCATTGCAAGGGTGTACCATGACTACAAGAATTCCGGCAAAACCTCCAACCTACGGTACCAGTGTGGCCGTAAAAGGACATTGGGTGAACGTGACCGTCGTCGGGTGTCAAGAATCGTTACACGCAATAGGCATGCAACGCTCTCGCAGGCAGCATCGGAATTCAATGCTGGAGCGTCCACAAGCATCAGCGTCCGGACTGTGCAACGTACCCTGCACGATATTGGCTTTGGGAGGAGACTCCCAACTCGAGTCCCCTTGATTGGTGCACGACACAGAGCTATGCGCCTTGCTTGGGCACGGCAACACCGCCACTGGACACTTGATGACTGAAAACAAGTGCCCTGTTCTGACGAGTCGCGTTTCCAACTGTATCGGACAGATAGAAGGATTCGTGTGTGGCGCAAACCGCATGAAGCTATGGATCCCGCCTGTCAACAGGGAAATGTACCGGCTGGTGGGGGTCCGTAATGGCATGGGGTGTGTTTAGCTGGACTTCACTGGGACCCCTGGTACGTCTACAAACGTCTGTGGCAGGCCAACGCTATGTGCGCATCCTTTCTGACGAGGTGCACCCGTTCATGTCCTGCATTCGTGCTGATGGATTGGGCCTGTTCTAAAAGTACAATGCACCTCCACACAAGTGTCGGGACGCCACATTATGGTTAGAGGAACATTCATCTGAGTTTGGGGTGTTGCCATTCCCACCCAAGTCCCCAGATCTGAACGTGATAGAACACATTTGGGATGCCATGCAACGCACTATCGAACACAGGAATCCGAGACCTCGAAATACACCCGAATTGTGGAACGCTCTGCAGGAAGCATGGGGTGCATTGCCTACAGCATATTTCCAGAAGCTAGTGGAGTCCATGCCCCGTCGTATTTCTGCAGTCCTGCGCTCCCGTGGGGGACCTAACAAATATTAGACTGGTGTACTAGTTTTTCGGGCACTTCAGTGTATATATAGCACCAGGAGTGGGCGGGTGGTCGTAGTGAGCGATGGGTTTGCCTCCTCGGAGCGCTCCGTGGTAGCAATGGCACCCACAACAGCAACTAGAGCCTCTGTAAATCTTGGAGAGGTGCCAGCAGTTATGTGGGACATTGGCGAAAAGACCCCAACTCACTGGGTTTTGTTCCAGAATCCTTAGGTTAAATGATCAACTGGAACCGTCAGCTGTGGACTAATCCCCACACTGATGTACTTACCTGATTTAAAAGACAAAAAGAAATCAATATCCGGACTCAAGTGTGAAATATGGTGGACGTACTACACTTGAGAAGGATGGTCCACCACGGAATCGACCTGGACTTTCAAAACGGCATATGAGAATGAGATTTCGGCTGAGTGAATGTAAGATTGGTGTATGGAATACTAGTGGTATAAATGGCAAGAGGAATGAGGTGGTGATTGAGGAGATGAATAAGTATAGATTGGATGTGTTGTGTGTAAGTGAAACCAAGAAGAAGGAAACTGGGGTAGAAGAAGTGGATGGCACGGTGAGTGTGTGGACTGGAATATTGGATGAAAACATTTATTTTAAGTGAAAACAACTTGATTCACTATAGTTCAAACAATCTTTATTGGTCGAAAAACAGTACAGATTCCTACACGCTGTTAAAACATGAGAAATAACTGGAGAACAAACATGAATAATTACAAATGCCGGAGCAGGACCCCCATCCGGAAATAAACCAGAAAGTTAAAACGGATGAGAAACTATCACAGTGTGTACAATTGTACACATAGAAATCAAAACATTAAGCTAAAGGAATAAGAGCACATAGCGTATCTCAAGGAGTAATGTGATAACAATATATGAGAACGACATATGTCGGAGCAAAACTAGCCTCCGGAAAAAACACAAAGTTAAAAGATTTAAATGGCGATACATTGTCAACAATCTCTCATGAATAAACCAAAACATGGTGCAAATTTTACAGGAAAACATAGTGGTCGACATAGGTAATCAACTTATAAAAAACACAATGCAAAATCACAGGGAGGAAACACAACAAACTTATACACTATAAAAAAAACGAAACACATGTGCAAATCTCAAAAAACACCAGAAAAATAAGAAATGCCACATGCAAGGAGCTATGCAAGTGATTAACAGATAAAACACGTGGGCACTAAAAAAAACTCTTCTGCTATACAAAGCACTGAAAGTTTGCACATTACGCAACATAATAAAAAAAACAAAAACGGCGGCAGAACAGTACATTAAAAACCAATATAATGAAAACACTAAGGAAATAAGCAAAATGCAACAATACGGTAGAGGCAAACAACAAGACAGAAGTACTAGGAAATCAGCAAATAAATTCTCATAACAAACCCTGTGTTATGTCATAGTGAGAAACATAAGAAACAGCCGATTTCCATGGCACCAAACAACTCATCCAGAAAATGCACAATGTATAAACAATAATCATATAAACATAACAATTCCTCCATTAGCACATGGTACAATAGAACATAAGAATACTGAGGCAACTCAATGGTTCAGCACAGTACAAAGATACAATACAAATTGCTCGGGATTACAGCACCATCACAAATATACTACAGAACACATACACAGAACAGCAATGTAGAGGGTAGAACACGTCGTAGAACGCATTCGAAAAACAAGAGACCTCAAACTCATGAGGACACCACCATAATAGAACAACACATGGTGGATAACCTGTGTCAGGAGGAAAGATACAGAGACACAATAGTCAAGCTCCAAAATGATTATCCTCAGAATGCAATTCAAACGTAGCACAATAATCACGACAATGCGAGGAAGAAACAACAAACAAAAGGCTACAGAACAAAGAAAACTCCTCACGTTCCAACTTGCAAGGAGTACTGAGTGGTTAAAACGATAGACTAATGGTGGTACCATCAATCCGGAACCAACCGGCATCCTGCGCCCAGACTTGACGAAACCGTGCTAAAGAATTAGTAGATTGTGCTTCTGCATATTCGAGGCGGAGGCGAGCTGTTAAACGGCTGCGAAAATAGGTAAGGATTCTGTCACTCGCAATAAGGGGGTTAGCAGAGTCTGCGGCATTCCGGAGATAAAGATGATAGATATATATTGCTTGTTTCACCAAAACAAAGAGAAAGGCGCAAACGTCCGGTAAACGAGACGGAGGGTGCTTCGTTAAAAGCAACCAGGAATAGACGAGAAAAGGTAGATTGCGAGAAGTGATATGGTTCACGAAACGAAATACACAATGCAAAACAGGAATCAGGATGGGACAATGCCAGTACATATGGACGATATCTCCTATGGACTCACAAAATGGGCAAACGGAGGAAGAAAGGAGAGACATACGGGATAGAAGAAGAGGGACAGGAAGCCGGCGGTGGCGATATCGCCAGTGAATGTTAAACTCCAACGGTGCAGAAAGAGGAGAAGAAGAGGCAGACCAGATGGCCTGAGAGAGGGAAGAAGGAACATCAGAAATTGGGTGCGGAGCTGCGGTAGGTGTACGAAAGAAACGGTAAAAGGAAACAGTGGAAACTGAGAGAATAGGGACAGAAACGCCTCTAATAGAGAGAAAAAAAGGAATAGGGAGACTGGGACCAAGGACAGAGACGAGGCCATGAGAATTGACGAGAGATGGATAAAGAAAACCGATGGAAGAGCGAAGAAGAGCATAATCAGTAGCATGGGAAGGTGAAGGATCGGAAAATAAAGAAGTAAGGGGTTTCCAGGTCAAGTCGGGATTAACGAGTGCGCGAACAGTTAGTATACCGGAGCGGATCCAGGAAGGCTAAAGAAAAAAGGCTGTCTGGAGGAATGGACGAGGGTGGAAAAGAAAAGAGTTTCATCCAAGAGATCAAGGGTGGTGGTCGGAGGGGCCCGGGAAAGAGGAAGAGCGCGGAGGAACGTCAGAGCTTCAGAAAGAACAGAAGGAAAATTAATGGAAGAAGAAGAGAAGGAATCCATCTTAAGATAAAGGGGAAAGGAGAAAGATGGATCGTGAAGAGAGAGAAGAACATCAAGGGTAGAAGAAAGGGACGGAGTGGGAGCAAACCGAGATCCGAAGAAAGGAAACAAGTCGGTGAGCACGATAATATATGTGCACATCCGGTAAATTGATGCCGCCGTGCTCCTGTGAAAGGTTGAGCGTCGCCGCCACGACCCAGTGCTTTGTGGACCAAATCATCGATGTACACAGACTTTTGATATGATCAAGACGATACGTAGGCAGTACAGTAGAAGACCAGGTAAAGAAACAAAGTGGCAAGAGGTAACGACGTACAATGGCAGCACGCTGATGGTAAGAAGTGTATGAGTGCGTTGATTTCCAGAATCCCACCGTACGGTGAAGACGTGGGCGTAAAGCATCCCACGAAGCAACTGCTACCGTAAACGGATGCCCAATATAAGTACCAAGGATTTTCTGAGAAGAAGAGGACCACACCGCACCCCATGGGGCATCAGTACGGCCCACCCACGATCCACACCATAAGCCGGTGCTTTTTGCAGCATTAAGAGTAGCACCAGATAAGTCCGCATAGGATTGATAAACTTGATATAAAACATCAAAGAGGTGGTCGGAACGCAAGCAGAACGTAGCATCATCGGCATACGCAGTATATACACAGCAGTGATGCCTAGTGCTAGCGACTGTGGGTGGCATAGCAGAGAGAAGGGATCGTTTCGCTGCAAGAAGAAAGGGCTCAAAGGCCAAAGCAAAGAGTTGTCCCGAAAGGGGACAACCCTGCCGGATCCCACGTTGGAAAGGCACAGCCGCCGTCAAAAAGAAGGCCGTTCGAACGTGAAGACGGGCACCCCGGTAGAGACTGAGAAGGATAGAAACGAAAGAAGGAGGGAAACCAAAAGAAGTAAGAACAGTACAGAGATAATTGTGAGAAACGTTATCAAAGGCAGATTTTTGATCGATATTAAGGAGTGCCAAAGGTTCAGAAAATTTACGAGCAAGGAAGGTAAGAAGAATTAGAAAAGTGGTATTATTATTAATGGACCGACCAGGCACAGTGTATGACTGGTCGGGAGAAACAAGAAAAGGAAGGACAATATTAAGTCGGCGAAAAAGTAATTTAGTGTAGAGTTTATAATCTAAGTTGAGAATTGAAATGGGGCGCCAATTCGTCAAATCCAAAAGGTCTCCCTTTTTAGGCAGGAGAGTAATATGTGCTACAGTGAAGTCCAGCGGTAACACAGAAGAAGAAAGAGCACAAGAAAAACATGCTGAGAGAAAGGGTAGTAAGGACGGAAAGAAAGCACGGTAAAAGGAAAGTGGAAGACCGTCAGGTCCTGGAGAAGCATGCGGGTTAAGAGACTCGAAAGCCTCTCGGAGTTCAGAAGGGAAAAAATCCGATTGTAAGAAAGAGCAAAGGTGAGCTGGGACCTGAGGGAGATTAGAAAGAAGCGAAGAAGAAGAAAGATCAGTAGTCTGCGGTACCGCTCGGTACTTGTCCACAAAGGCATTCCGAACATGGGAACACACGACGGATTGATCATCGGTAACGGTACCATCAGCGAGGCGGAGATATCGTATGGAGGATGAGGCTCGCTTCTTAGACTCCATTTTAGCAAAGTATTCATACGACTGCGCAGACGAGGAGATATGACGCCAGCGCATCCGCCGGACAGCTTGCCGTGCCAATGGTTTAAGAAGTGCAGAGAGATCACTTTGATACACGGTATACTGAGGGTCTGCCGGAGTCAGAATTGACAGATGACCTCGTAGATTGGCAATTTTCTGGGAACGTTCGGTGCAAACAGTAAAGGAGTAATTGCGAACAAAGAACTGCAGATCACTCTTAACCTTCAACCAAAGATGCAGAGCACTCGGTGTGGAGTCTAAAAGACAACGCCTATCGGCTAGAAATTGGTTGACTGCGGCACAAAATCCAGGGTCAGTGAGAAGCTCATCATCAAAAGTCCACGTGCGACGTGTACGAGAAGGTGTAGAAGTCTCACAGACAGTGAGACATACTGCACAGTGGTCGGAGGAAACCGTAGGAAGGTGTACCACGTCTGTAATGGACGGAGTCATCGTCGTCGAGACATACACACGATCAAGTCGTGCCAATGGAGAGCAAAGTGTCACCGGACCATGCCACTTGTAGGAAATGTCAGTTGGTCGTAAATGCCGAAAAGCGTCAACAAGCTGAAAGTCATGAATGATAGGTGAAAGCAAAGATGTAAGATTTCGACGGTATTCACCTCTGGATGAACACCTATCGAGTGAAGGCTCGAGAGTACAGTTGAAATCCCCGCCCAGGATAACAAAATCCTGAGCGGGGAGAGCAGCAAGGGCATCTCGAAGACAATCACAAAAGGTTGTCACCAGAGATTCATTCTGCGGGAAGTGTGCGTTAAGCACATGATAGGTAACATTATCAATAGTAAACGAAAAACATTGTAGTCGACCAGGAGATATAGATTGAACTGCATAAGACGAGAAGCGATGCAACAGACGATGATGGACACCAACTGCTACACCGCCCCGTCTCCTAATACGATAGTCATGGAAAAAGGTATATGGCCATGTACGCCATAAATGGTATGGGGTGTGTGCATCGCAGTTAGTCTCCTGTAGTAGTAGAAGATCTGCCTGGGCAGAAACCAAATCCTCGTACACAAGAGAGTTAACCTCCGGGGTAGCAAAACCCCTACAATTAAACGTCGTGACCTGGAATAGTCAAATCCACTGTCGGCTGATGTATTGTGGAAGTAACAGTCTTAAACTTCTCTACTTGGCGGAGAATCGTTACAACAAGTTCGCCATAATCACCAGAAGCATCGTCCACACTCTGAATAGCTGCTGCCACATGTGTGAGCTGTTGAAGAACAGACGGTATGAGCGCACCCGCTTCAAGAACAAGAGCTTTTATTGCAGGCCTTTTCACATCAAAGCAGAGCAAATTATAAATTTGCTTATGAGATAAAGGTTGCTCTAATATTTTGTAATGCCGCAGCTGTTGTGCAAAATCATCAAAGGGAGGTACACCCGAGGACACCTCAATGTCCATAGACATTTCATAATCTTTGAACGCAGCTGGAGAAGTACGCTTCCTACTTGAAGCACGAGGAGAGTGACCAGGAGGCTTTCCGCGTTTAGCCTTCGCGCCGCGACCGCAGGAAGCCAGTCGCTTCTCATTTCGAGATCTCGAGTCTGCCACAGATCCATCACTGGGAGCAGGGTCACCAGTACTACAATAGGTATCCTCTGAGTCTGCGATTGAAGTCTCAGCATCCGAAACACCGCTGCCGCCATCTGAATGTCCAGGAACATCCGGAGGGCGGAAAGGTGCAGTCGATGGAAGATCAGGGTAGTGAGCAACAGTGACAGGTGGTGGTTGGGGTACTGCCGATCCAGCATCCAACGTTGTGGAAGATGCTGCAGAAGGACGTGCAGAGACAGTTGCTTCCGCGTTCCGAGAAGGAGGCAAACGATCCATAGTAGTAGGCGGTCGAGAGGAGACGTATCTACACTCTGTCTGATTATGTCCAAATTCCTTGCACTTCCCACAGTGAAATTGAGTAAGAACGTCAATACGTCTCACATGATCACCACATTTAACATTGTACTGAGTGGGACAGGCTTCAATGGAATCTTGTGTAGGGAATACAATCCGTGCAACTCGTCGAGCTCCCTGTATAGAACGGGTGACCGCTCGGCCATCCGGCTTAGCGGGTGCTGCGGAATGGGTGTGTATCGGGCCGACAACACGACCCAAACTAGAAGCAACAACATATAACATGGAATCTGACACTTCTGGTGGCACTGGATAGAATGATACACTCACAGGACGATGTGCAACGGGATCAGGGTACAAATGCTGATCTCGAATAGCGAGACCCTTCAAAATAACCTCGTGAGCATAATCAGCTTTTGTAAAATAAACAATTACAATAGTAGGACGACGCGCCATAAATTGAATACAATCAGATGGAAACATACCTTTTAGGGCGTCTTCATACACATAGAGAGGTGTATTTGGCAAGGCGACAAAACAAACTCCTCGATCCAGGATTGTAGTGAAGGCTTGTCCTTCTGGAGAAGCTACTGGTATGTCCAATTGGAAAGAGTTCCCAACACGGTGAAGGTGAGATTTCAAACTAGGTGCATCAGTGTACATCTCAGCAACAGCAGGACGATATTTTGTGGTCGCAGCTGAATATGAAGGTGGAGCTGCTTGGCACGACGCTATAGGCCCAGGGGATGCAGCAGGAATAGTGTCCATGTTAACAGGATCCTTGAGGAGCGCTGACGAAGTCGATCTGATCGGTGACATCACAGCAGGAGGGTGGCGAGAAGCATCATCGGAAGGCAGCTGAACTCCGCCGGAAGGGGAAGACGGCGTAGTGAAGCCAGGCATCGAAGAAGAAGAACGAGTACCATCGGAAGTGAGGTCGGGAAACTTGTCCTCACCTCCGGAAGTCGCCATCTTTAATGGCGGCGCCCAGACAGGGCCAACCGGCCCGGTCAAAACGTAAACAAACGAAGAAACAACACAAAATAAGCACTCACCAGCTCGGGAAGTAAACCAAAACGAAGCCCCAGACCTTTAACTGAAGGCTGGGACAAAAAGAACCACTCAAAACACGAAAACACTCACTCACGAAGTCAAATAACGAGAGCTCGAAATTCACTTTAGTTGCGTAAGTGAGAGAATTCTTTGGATTTGTTTGAAAGTGAAACTTCAGAGAATTGTAATTGTTGTAGTGTATGCTCTTTGTGACTCTGAACCTTCTGATAGGAGGGGAGATTTCTGGAATGAGCTAAAAGCTGTTTTGAGCCAGTTTGGTGCTAAAGAAAAAGTTATAATGGCAGGGGATTTTAATGGTAGAGTAGGTGTGCAGAATGCAATTTTTGATAATGTTCTGGGTAAGTTTAATGATCCTTGTGTGAATCATAATGATGAAAGATTAATTGAACTCTGCATTGAGAATGGTTTGTGTGTATCTAATACGTTTTTAAACCGCAAGTATATCCACACATATACTTGGGAAAATCGTACTCTTGGTCAGAAGAGTGTGATAGATTTTGTTGTCTACGATCAGCGTTTGAAACACTTAGTTGTTGACACCCGTGTGGTGAGAGGTGCGGATGTTGGTTCTAATCATTACTTGGTAGTGTCACGAGTGAAACTTGATATTGGTTGGAGGAAAAGGAATAGGAAGAGGCTCTGGATAGAAAGAATAAAGGTTGAAAGGCTCCTTGAAGATCATCAGCGTTTTTCTGACTTACTCAGAGAACGACTGAAGGAACTGAAGCCTTGTGAGAGGGATGTAGAAAAGAAGTGGGAATGTTTTAAGAACTGTGTTGTCACTGCTAAAGAGCTCTGTGGTACAACAATAGTGTGTAACAATAGAGGTGATGCTTGGTGGACTGGTGAGATTGAAGAGGCAGCAAAGAGAAAGAAGGAAGCCTGTTTGGGGATGTTGCGAGGTAGTGTTTCTGTGGATGAATATCGCTGTAAGCAGCGTAAAGCTGTTAAGCTGGTTCGCCAGAGTAAGGCAAAAGATAGGAAGGAGAAGGTGGAAAGGCATGAATTGGCTTTTTGGAAAGATAGGAAGTCTTTCTAGAAGTACACGAGACTCAGGAAAAATAGGGGAAACAAATTGTTAAGTTGTGTGAAGAACAGGGTTGGGGAAATGATATGGGAGCCCAATGAGTTAAGTGAAAGATGGGGTGAATACTTCTGTGAGTTATTAGATCAGGAAAGCAAAGATGATTCTGAGACAGACGGAGAGGATGTCACCGTGAGGGATGGAAGCACAGGCGGAATCTCAAGAGAAGAAGTGTGTAAAGCTTTAAAATCTCTTCAGAATGGTAAGGCTCCGGGAGTTGATGGCATAACTGCCGAGATGTTGAAATATGGTGGTGACTCTGTAATTGACTGATTAACTGAAATTTGCCATTTCTACTGGGAGTTAGGAATGGTCCCTCGGAATTGGAAGGATGCTATTATTGTTCCCTTGTATAAGGGAAAAGGGGATAAGACTGAATACAAGAACTATCGTGGTATTAGCCTACTAAGTGTGCCAGAAAAAGTGTTTGGTAAGGTCGTTATTGAAAAAGAACGGGGTCTTACATCATTGAAAATGTGGGATGTTCAGAGTGGTTTTATGCCTGGTAAAGGCTGCACTAACCAGATTTTTGCATTTTTTTTATTAGAGGTTTAACGACCACCGTGAGCAACTCAATGGGCTATAAGCAGTCGCCCGTCCCTAATTTAGGGTCACTGGTTTCAGGGAAGGGAGAGAGCCAGTGCCGTAAGACAAACACAACATCCATGCCTGACCGGGATTCGAACCCGGACCCCTTACGGACGAATGATCAGAGGCCAGCGCCTTAGACCACTGCGCCACCAGGGCGGCGATTTTTTCATTACGCACGATGATTGAAAAATATCTGGCTGTTGGAAAGATAGTTTTTACTGCCATTATAGATTTAGAGAAAGCTTACGACCGAGTAAATAAAACACTTTTGTGGAAGGTATTGAATTAATATGGTGTTACCGGGAATCAATTTAATAGTGTAAAAGTCATGTGTGCTGGTAGTGGAACTTGTGTACGAGTGAATAGTATTTTATAAAAATGTTTTTCTATTGGTGCAGGAGTCAAACAAGGTTGTGTAATGTCACCATGGCTGTTTAATATATTTATGGATGCGTGCATGCGTGATGCCAAAATAGATAATAGTGGTTTCTGTTTTGGTGATATCCATGTGTGCATATTGCTGTGTGCTGATGACACTGTCCTGTTGGCAGAGAGCAAAAGTGATTTGCAGAATATGTTGTCCCGGATGTACGGAGTTTGTATGAAATTCAAACTGAGTATAAATAAGACAAAAATTAAAGTTATTGTCTTTGAGAGAGAAACTGGTAGCACTGCATGTAATGTAAGTATAAATGGTACTGTGATTGACCAGATGAGTGAGTTTGTGTATTTAGGAAGCATGTTTGACAGACAGAACAAATTGGATGGCGAAATTAGTAGGCAAGGGAATTCTTCATTGAAAATCATAGCTGCTCTGGGAGGTTTTCACAGGAATGATGGGTTCTCTAGATAGCCCGCATGGCTGTGTGTGAAAATGTAATTGTTCCTACTCTTATGTATGGTAGAGAAACCTGGTTACTACAGAAGAAACATAGGAGTCGTTTGTGTGCTGGAGAAATGAGTTACTTACGGAGGATTTGTGGCAAGACACGATATGATTGTGTGAGGAATTAAGATGTGTTGCAGTTGTGTGATGTGAAGCAAAATGTTGTCAGCAAGGTGCAGACTAATATGCTTCGGTGGTTTGGTCATGTTGAAAGAATGAGTGATGAGATACTTACTAAGAAAATCTTTTAGCCCAAGTGGCAATGAAAGGTAGAGGAAAGCCAAGGAAGAAATGGGTGGATCAGATTCAGGAGTGTCCTCATGAGAAAATATTATGAGTACGAAGTATAAAAGATCTTGTGTATGGCGTGTAGTGCATATCAGTGAATCCCGAGTTGTATGTCAAGATCGCTGTAAATGGAGAAATTCGCGATAACAGCAAGTAAAAATATCTGGTACTTTGTATTTCTTTTTGGAGCTAACCTCTGAATCTCAGAAAACAGCTTAGTGATATGTATGTAATGTGTGTATGCCAGGAGTGGGCTTGGTGCGCTTGGGACGGGCCCACCCGGAAAATGTCGATGCCGAATAAACTAAGCTGACCAGAGGTTAAACATCAGATGTTTATAAGGACGCAATTTGTTTTCAAATTCTGATGCTTCATTTCAATTGTCCTCGAATTCACCCTTCTTCACCAGCTCGCTAGATTTCTGATGAAAAATGTTCATAAAAATAGTTTTCGTTGCACTCATCTGCCAACATGATCATTGTGGAAACAATTTTTCAGGGTTTTTCTCACTTTTTCCGAGTTTAACGGCACGGTGAACAACTCTGAAAGCTATAATTTATATATATAAGCAGTTACTTATCCCTAATTTGGGGACATTCGTTCTTGGGAAAGGACAGAGCAAACGTAGTAAAACACACACTACCCATCGCTCATTCAGTACTCGAACCCGGACCAACTTGTACAAATGGTCAGAAGCCAGCACCAAGAGCACTGCACCACTAGAGTGGTTAACTTTTGACTGCACTTATTCTGAGTTCCACCAAAAACTTTGACAAAACTAAAAATTCTGAATGTAAATCGTTCATCAGTGTGCTACTTGATTTTAATTCAGCATATATACCTAAGGTAAAGCATTTCACTTTTGCTAATATGTCTCTCCATTATTGCTCTGCTTTGTCAGTAGAAATTACCAACATTATACAAGATATATCGTTTTTAGATACACATTTTCGTATGTAGTATTACACTGACACTTGCAGCAACAACACAATTTTGTAATAAAGAAATTGCGTATTTAGTTTGAGTATGTATGGGTCTCCAAATGATCAGTAGCCGCCCCGGTGGCGCAGTGGTCTAAGGCGTTGGCCTCTGATCATTCGTCCGTAAGGGGTCCGGGTTCGAATCCCGGTCAGGCATGGATGTTGTGTTTGTCTTATGGCACTGGCTCTCTCCCTTCCCTGGAACCAGTGACCCTAAATTAGGGACGGGCGACTGCTTATAGCCCATTTGAGTTGCTCACGGTGGTCGTTAAACCTCCAATCAAAAAAAAAAAAAAAAAAAAATGATCAGCTGATTTGGAGACACCACGCTATTTTGTCCTCAAATCAGTGTTCCAATATCTGGTCACCTTAAAATAAACTGAACTTACTTTGCACGCTAATCAAATACAGAGTCAGCGTTTCACGACTAACGCAAACGCGGTCTTTTATGTGTTCTAAGAACCAGAAAGCTAAAGCACAGCGCACTCGTGCTTAGAATTTGATACCCGCGAATATTCATCATTCATCGGTGACACACCAAGAATCGGATTTTCCTTTGCGTTCGTACAGCGCGGGGGAAGGAACGTGGGAATGCTGTGCGTCAGAAAGATGGAAGTAGGGTTACAGGACAGACGGCACTCGGCACGGCATCTCATTTACCAGGAGCAGAACTGGTGACAATGGCTAAATTAAGTGACTGGCGCAGTACACCATACTTGATGTTTTAGCATCAGCAGCAGTTCGAGTACAATTTAAGTTACCCTGTGTCCAGTTAACAATTTATTGTGCGTAGTGTTGTATGTTGACCCTATATTTAACGTGTTTAATAATGACTGATTTACCAAAGCGTACAGGCCCAATAGCATTTTTGCGAATGGTGTGGTAAAAAACAAAAGAAATTCAAAGGGAATGTACCAGGTACAAGTGCGGAAAATTTTGAGCATAAACTCACAACTGATGACAGTGAACGACGAACTGATTCACTGGTTGTAAACAATCGTAGAGACGATTTCTCTGAAGATGAAATATATTGTGCATTACTAATGACAAGATGAAGAAATTAATCGGCGTACAAAACTTGCCTGAAGAGCTTTTGGAAGAAACAGCATAATTTTCAAGAGCAACATGCCATTATGTCTTAAAAGAAAAGTGTTTGATCAATGCATCCTTCCAGTGCTTACGTATGGTGCAGAGACGTGGACCTTAACTAAAAGAGACATACAAAGGCTGCAGGCAACTCAAAGAAGCATGGACAGGTGCATGCTTGGTGCAACCAGGAGAGATAAGAAGAGGAACTCGTGGATCCGAAAAATGACAAAAGTGAAAGACATCATGATCATCAGAGTTAAATCCCTGAAATGGCAATGGGCTGGGCATACTGCCAGAAGGACAGACCATCGATGGACAGCCGAAATTTTAGATTGGATTCCAAGGGACAGAAAAAGACCCAGAAGAAGACCACATGAGAGATGGGTGGATGAAATTCGAAAGTATGCGGGAGTGACATGGAGGAGACTGGCACAAGACAGACCGTTGTGGAGGAAACTTGGGGAGACCTTCGTCCAGCAGTGGATTGATAATGGTTGACAATGATGATGATGATGATGACTAATGACAACACTTATTCTTTTGGAAATGAGTGCGCTGACATGGGTTGGTTGGTTGGTTGTTTGATTTTTATGGCGCAAGGGCCATGGTTGGCCAAAGAGCGCCAGAAACAAGGCAAACAAATAGTATTAAAAGTGTGGTAAAAAGCTTAAAATCTGACTGATCATGTAAAACTGAAAAATGAGAACGATGGAAGGGCTAAAAAAGATAATGGAACAAACAGTATTAAAAACATGATACAATGATTAAAATCTAGCTGATTCAGTAAAACTGAGAAATGAGGATGATGATAAGGCTAAAATCTAGATACGTTTAAAATAGTCAATTTCTTTAAAAAATGAAAACACAGCAACAGAGTCACAGTGGTCATTGAGGAGCCGCTGCAGTGTAGCGGCGTCCTCGGTCAACAAATGAGAATGAAAGAAATGAAAACGTACATCACGAAAACGAACACAGGTACACAGAAGATGAGTGACGGTGAGTCGGCAATTGCACGTCTCACACATCGGCGCAGTGTCGCCACACAGCAAAAAGCGGTGAGTGAAACGACAATGCCCAATGCGGAGACGCGCAAGCACCACTTCCTCCCTACGGTTCCGACGATATGTGGATTTCCAAATTTCAAGATTAGGTTTGATACGATGCAGTTTATTTTCCACCTGTTGGTCCCACAGACCTTGCCACGTTCGCCTAATATGGTCGCGAACCAGAAAGCGGAAATCCCGATGAAACAGTGGCAAGCGTGTGACGACCAAAGAGGAAGCAGATCTAGCAACCGCATCAGCACACTCGTTACCCGAGATTCCAACATGCCCAGGAATCCAGCAAAACTGAACTTGAAAACCGGCCCCGAGCAAACGACGAAGTAACTGTCTCACATTCACGAGAAAAGGATGGTCACGGCAATCTGCAGATGACAAAGACTGCAAGACACTCAAAGAATCCGTATAGACCATAGCACGATGATGAGAACCCGACCGAACATGGAGAAGAGCGAGATACACAGCATGCATCTCCGCTGAAAACACCGTGGCCTCAGCTGGGATCCGCGCCACTGAAACGTCATCTACACAGACAGCCGCGGATCCAACGACTCCATGCATCTTGGAGCCATCAGTAAAAATAGGAGTGTAATCAAAATTTAGGTCACGGTGCTCAGCGAAGAGCTGCTGGCACACTGACGCAGGGGTTGAGGATTTATCGAAAGATGTAAAGGTGGTATCAACCATGACACCAAGTGGGTGCCATGGCGGATCCCCAAAGCCCCTGGTCTCTCCAACAAGTGAAAAGTCGAGCCCTACATCACGGGCTACGGCCGCCATACGAAGACCGAAGGTTGAAATGCACGAGGGCCGGTTCCGGAACAAACGAGCATGCTGGGGATGAAAAACTGCATCGTATAAAGGATGGCCTGGAAGAGATCTTAGTTTCAGGTAGAATTGAATAGACAGCTGCAGACGGCGTAATTCAAGCGATGGTTCGTTCGCGTCAGCGTAAAGGCTGGGAATTGGAGATGTTCGGAATGCTCCCGAACAAAGACGCAGTGCTTGATGGTGAATAGTGTCCAAAGGCCGGAGAACGGAACGACGAGCAGAGCCATACACGATACAACCATAATCCAGTTTCGACCGGATTAAGGAATGGTAAATACGAATCAAAGACATCCTGTCTGCGCCCCACGAGACTCTCGAAAGGATCTTAAGAATGGATAGAGCCCGCAAACAGGAAATCTTGAGCCGCCGAACGTGCGCTCGGAACGTAAGCGCACGGTCGACGGTCAGACCAAGGAATTTGGTCTCCGGCAAAACTGGTATGGCTGCACTGTCTAAAAACAGCTCTGGGTCAGGATGGAGGCCACGCCACCGGCAGAAATGGACACACGCTGTCTTGTCGATAGAAAGAACGAAACCATTGCTATTCGCCGTTTTAAAGATCTGACTAATTGCAGACTGCAACTGCCTTTCAATAAAATGCATGCTTGATGACGAGCAGAAAATGTGCAAGTCATCAACATAGACAGTAGCCGAAACCGCAGGAGGAAGATTTGTGAGGAGACAATTAATGCGAAGGATGAACAATGTGACAGATAAAATGCAACCTTGAGGAACACCTTGTTCTTGATGGAATGTTGCCGATAGCGTCGTACCCAGGCTCACCTGGAACACCCGATTGCGAAGAAAATTTAAAATAAATGTCGGAAGATTTCCTCGCAATCCGCATGCGTGGAGGTCACGGATAATACCATGCCGCCACGCTCGATCATAAACTTTTTCGATATCAAAAAATACAGAAACCAGGTGCTGCCTACGCACGAACGCCTCGCGCACAGATGTCTCAAGGTGCAGGAGATGGTCGTGAGGTGAACGATGACGGCGAAAGCCGCTTTGTGATGGTGAAAGTACTTGATGAAATTCTAAAAAATGAACTAACCGGGAATTAACCATGCGTTCAAGAACTTTACACAGACAGCTAGTGAGAGCAATTGGACGATAACTAGAGGGAGACTTGGGATCCTTGCCAGGTTTGGGAAAAGGCAGAACAACTGCTTTTCGCCAAGACTCCGGGAAGCTGTGCTCCGACCAAATACGATTGTAAAGGATTAAGAGATTCTCGAGAGACGACTGCGAGAGATGACGGAGCATGTCATAATGGATGCCATCGGGACCGACCGATGTAGCGCCGGACCGATGCAGAGCCACCCTGAGTTCAACCATGCTGAAGGGGGAGTTATATCCCGTGTCGAGAAAAGGCGCAAAGGAGATTCTCTGGCGTTCCGCAGTGGATTTCATTCTTTGAAAAGAAGTAGGATACGCCAGGTCACTCGACACGGAGGCAAACGCCTCCCCTAAACAATCAGCAATCTCCCCGACTCCAGCATATGTGCAGCCGTTGCTCTCGAGAATGGAGATCTGGTGAGAGCTGTAGTTACCCCGGATCTTTCGAATCCTTTCCCACACACTTTTCGAACTGGCACGTGAAGTGAGAGATGACACATACTGGATCCAAGACTCCCTCTTGCTACGTCGACGCACCAACCGAGCATAGGATTTTGCTCGTTTGAATGTAACGAGATTAGCATCGGTTGGATAACGCCGAAACGTAGACCACGCCTTATGTTGAGCTCTCCTAGCCGCTGCGCATTCAGGGGTCCACCAAGGCTTCGGACTTCTGGAGAGTGTCGTCGATGTTTTTGGTATAGAAAGATCAGCTGCCTGAAGAATACAATTTGTGACTTCAAGAACCGCTGCGTCGATTGACTCTTGGGTCACCATTGTAGAAGATATCAATGCTGACGGTGTGAAGACCTCCCATCTCGCACGCTCCATCCTCCAACGAGGAGGGCGCGAGGCAGAAGATGGTAAGTTCGCATGATGCGAGAGCAAAATCGGATAATGGTCGCTCCCGTGGAGGTCGTTACACACCGTCCACGACCAGTCAGCAATAATCGATGGTGATCCCAAGGCCAAATCGATCGCACTGAAAGATCTTGTCGGTTCATGGAAGTACGTGTCAGCACCGGTGTTAAAAAAGGCACAAAGAGGCCGAGGACAGAAGAGACTCTATGCGACGACCTCTCGTGCTGATGCTGACACTACCCCACAAATGATGATGGGCATTGAAGTCACCTAGTATTAGAAAGGGTGAAGGCAGCTGATCAACCAATCTCTCCAGTACCGAGACGCTCACGTTCTCGTCCGGCGGCAGATAGACACTGCAGATAGTAAGAGGTACAGGCATAGAAATACGAACCGCCACGGCCTGCACAGTTGTGGAAACCGCGACGGGAGATACCGGAACCCTGTGAGGGACGAGAATAGCGACTCCCCACAGGCTATATTTCCAGACGAGTTATCTGTCCGAAATGCACTGTAACCTCGAACTGAAAGCAGGTCCGATGGTTTAAGCTTCGTCTCCTGTAGACAAAGGCACACCGGAGAGTAAAATGAAAGCAGATGTTTCACTTCATCAAAGTTCGTCCGAAAACCTCGACAGTTCCACTGAATGATTGAAGCCATGGTTATAAGTGAAATGAAAATGAAAATGATCAAACGAAGTCCGGCTCCATCGCCTCTGGTGGGGGTTCCCCCAGATCTGGAGGCGTGTGACCAGGGGCTAAGATGGGAGCATGTTTTGTCCCAAGTGTCTTACCGGGAGACGCACGACGTTGAGTCGTTTCCTGAGATTTTGTAGGAGAAGAAATGCTTTTCTTATCCTGGGCTTTGGTCTTTTTGTTAGAAGTGGCCTGAAGTCCCTTGTTGGTGGTGGAATGAGTCTGCTTCGGCGAAGTGGTGGGTGGCGCTTTCAGACCCTAGCTCGAGACTGGAGTGCCTCCAGTCCGGCTGCGATGATGTCGTTAACATTGAATGGACATTTAAGGGGGATCAGAATGTCGGTCTGAATCGCAACCGTAGATTTGGCAACCACCACTGAAGCGTATGATCGCCGATCAGATGTAACAGGAACCACTTTTCTTCTGGCCTCAGGATAGGAAATATTTTCCACCGTTTTGATCCTTTGGATTTCCTTCTCCTCCTTCCACTTGGGACAATCTTTGGCTGATGCCGCGTGTGAACCCTTACAGTTCACACAAAACTCGGCCTCGGCCACACATTCCTGCAAAAGATGTTCTGTGGCACCACAGCGTGCACACCTAGGATTGCTCCTGCACGACTGCTGAGAATGGCCATAAGACTGGCACCTAAAACATCTCAAAGGGTAGGGATGTGCGGGCGTACCTCTAGGTGGAGATACCCTGCCTTGATGGATGTAGGCAGGGAAGGGCAGTTGAAAGTCAAGATAATATTCCAGGATGGGACAAACTGCCCATTCATCCTGAAAGAAATGCGTCGCACACCCGTAACATGTTGGCTCCTCAGTTCTTCGAGAAGTTCATCCTCAGTGCAATCAATAAGATCCCGAGAGGAGACAACACCTCGAGATGAATTTAGGTACCCATGAGGTGTTATTTTAACCGGAGTCTCAAGCAGCGTGGTAGTGTTTATAAGTGTGGTACTGTAGGCCACAGTGGACATCTCTACAAGAAGATCTCCAGATTGGAGCTTCTTTACGCTCTTAGGAGAGCTTGCGATGGATTGAAGAGCTTTATTTATCCAAAATGGACTTTTGGCACTCAAAGGCTTTGAAGGGTCCAATGAGTGCACAAAAAAGAAACGAGCATTTGAACAATCAGGGACATGTTTTTTTGCAGAAGGGGATGAGCCTTCCTCTATACCTCTTTTGCTTTTTGGTTCTTGGGAAATTTTGTTGTCATCCATAAAAGTTTTAATAATTCGTCCGCCGACTTCCCCACCCACAATCGAGCCCAACGAGGGAGAGCCGGAGGTCCGCAAGCCCAAGTGGACGCAGGACACGACTCTAGGGATAGCAAGCGGATATAGCAAGTTGATAGGGCAGACATGCGCTCGGCGAGCACCCAGACTTTCCCATGCCTGGGGAACACCCCTTTGGCATGCCCACACTATCCCCAGACTCACCCTGTCGTACGAGACGACAAGCCGTTAGAGGTCTGGGCTCCACTCGGCCACAGACCTCATTGACTAGGAGTGGGTTAGTTCCCAGCCGCCCGTTTAGGGTGAAGCAGGGGGCAAAGAGGAGTGTTGGCAACTGGCGACAACAACACCCAGGCCTCCAGAAACCTCAGCCTCCAGCATCCCCTTTTCCACCTCACGGGTCACCGCACACGGCAAACGTGCAGGCAGGTCTAGCTAACCAGCTGGGAAAAACAAAGAAAGAAACATGAAATGGAGAAGACAGGAAAGAAAACGAGAAACTAAAATCCTGAGCTGGCGCATAATCACAACCTCAGCAACCTACAACTGAGGCGGGTTCACGTAAAGTGAAAAAACATAAAAAATGTGAAATTCATCACATATAGTACATGTTGGCTCGGGCCGTGGGGACGCCATCCCCCATCAGCTGGATGAACAGCTGTCCCTTCGGTTATATAATCGTTCAAGACGAAATGAAATATTGATCCGTCACAAGGTCAGCTCGGGCAGTGGGGGCGCCGCTCCCCAAATAACTGGAAAACCAGTTATCCCCGTGCGGGGGCTGACATGGGTGGAAGTGTTACAAAATCATGTAGTTTATTCATACATATTCGGATGGCTCGAAACAACCCGGCTTAAGAAACTTTCCTGTAAAAATATTCGTTCGGTGCAAGAAACAGAAGCTTTCACTATACAACCGCATGGCACGCATTTTACCCATGGATGGAATATAGTGTGGAACCAAAGACCTTGGAGAGAACAGACTGGTAAACCTAATGCTGCGCTTCGGAGGCAACGAACAGCAATTGAGATAGCAGCGCCATCTGTTTCCGCGAGGAGTTGGTGAGAAATTCATAGCTATTGGAAAGGTACATACAGTGTTTGATTCAACGCATAATATACCGTACAAATAGCGCAGAATGAATATTCGGGTGAGAATGCGAACCAACAAATTCCTAGATCAAAATTTAATTAACAAGTTCTCAATTCCGATGAAAATCAGCTATGAAATAGAAAATACGCCGCTACATACAACGAACACCTGATACGTGAAGTTGCAGCAAAGCGAATTTAAATATACCGCATTATCGTTCTTTCATATTTCCCTTAATTACCCACCTTCGTTCCTCAAATTGTTTTATTGAAAAATAATTTTATTAAAAAGCAAATTAAAAAAATGTGAGGCAATGCAAATACTTCAACTTTCCACAGGGTAGGAACACACATACATAGCTGTTTAAGCAGAGAGCCTTGGAGGCTTTTCACCATGTTTTGGGCAATCTTATTTTTTTTTTTTGGATTGGAGGTTTAACGACCACCGTGAGCAACTCAATGGGCTATAAGCAGTCGCCCGTCCCTAATTTAGGGTCACTGGTTCCAGGGAAGGGAGAGAGCCAGTGCCGTAAGACAAACACAACATCCATGCCTCACCGGGATTCGAACCCGGACCCCTTTCGGACGAATGATCAGAGGCCAACGCCTTAGACCACTGCGCCACCGGGGCGGCGGCAATCTTATTCAAAAAACGTGATTAAAAATTTTAATTCATAGGAGGAAATAGGTTTCCTCCGATTTTTAATAGGTTTCCAACTGGTGTTTTTCAGCAAATTAAAAAAATGTACGAGGCTGTGCAAATACTTCATCTTTCCACAGGGTAGGAACACACATACATAACTGTTTACGCAGCGAGCCTTGGAGGTTTTTCACCATGTTTTGGGCAATTTTATTCAAAAAACGTGATTAAAACTTGAAATTCATAGGAGGAAATAGTTTCCAACTGGTGATTTTCAGCAAATTAAAAGAAAATATGAGGAAATAAATATATTTCTTCTTTCCACAGGGGAGGAACAGCAAGTCGCTTTTTATAGGGGTGATTGTCGAGGAAGTGTATTTGCATTTTTAATGCTCCAGGCACAATTTAGAAATTCTGATGTCTCAACACATGCAGTTTTTGAAATGTTTAGTATCCCATGTTCGAAAATTCATTTGCAAACAATCCTTAGGAACCAAATGTGACTATTTGGATGTCGAACATGTGTTTCGAGGTTTGATTTTTTGAACACTGAATACAAAAAATTGAAATGAACAAGAGAGGGTGTTCGAAAATTTTTAACAGTCCTTATATTCAAACCAAAAAACATTGTTCTATAGATAATTATCAAATTTTGAACATGACGCAATATTCATATATTTCTTCATACTTAAAACATATATTCGTTCATACTGGGTAAAAGCATCATCTATGCGATTACAGCCAAAGACATTATGAAGAAAAATAAGCAAAACATTTAACTTACTTGTGAAAATACCCGTTTTTCATGTCGGCCGTTATGTTGTATCCATGTCTAAAACAGTACCTGACCCAAACCTGACGATATTTATTTTTTATGAGAACTACACTGCTGGCCACCCAAAATGCAACACCAAGAAGGACACGAGACAGCAAAGCCAGATTTTACTGGACACATAACAACAGGTACAAAGATGAAACGATTGAGCTTACACTCCCGTGCGACTTGCGGAACACGCAGTCATCAGTAGTTCGTGTGGCCCCCATGGCTGGCAATAACGGCCGCTACACGCCACGGCATCGAACGAAAGAGGCTTTGGATGCGCGCTTGGGGTATGCCGGTCCAGGCTGCTTCCACACGTTGCCACAGTTCATCAGGCGTAGCCGCAGGCGATGCTTACCGGGCCACTCGGTTGCCGATCAGTGACCAGACGTGTTCGATGGGCGACATATCGAGAGAACAGGCGGGCTACGGCAGCAGTGACACTTGGTGGGCCGTGAAGAATTATTGCACGATGCGTGCCACGTGCGGGCGCGCATTGTCCTGTTGAAACGTGGACGCTGGCAGGTCCTGAAGGTAAGGGAGGACTACAGGCTCCAAAACGTCGGAGATGGTGCGGTGGCTGTTGAGTGTACCCGCGATGCGTACCAGAGGGGTGCGGGTGTCATATCCAATTGCGCCCCAAAACATAACGCCAAGCGACGGCCAAGTATGGCATTGCATAATGCAGGCGTCATACAGTCTCTCGCTGTTGTGCCGCCACACGCGGATCCGACCATCATGGTGTTGCAGGCAGAAGCGGGATTCGTCGGAGAAGACAGTGTCGTGCTATTCCGTACTCCAGGTGCGGCGTTCAACGGCCCATTGTCGCCGCACTCGCCGGTGGTGTAACGTCAATGGTAATCGGAGCAACGGGCGCCGTGCGACAAGTCCCCGCTCCTGCAGACGACGTCGAACGGTACGTGCTGACACAGGTTGTCGCGCAGCACAGCCTGATTCCTGCGCTAACGTTCGTGATGTGGCGGTGCGAGCCGCCAATGCCCGCCACACAACATGCCGGTGCTCTCGTTTAGTGGTGTGCCGCGGCTGCGGCAATCGCTCACGTCGGTCCGCCCGTTCCTCCTGCCTCCACCGAATCCATACTCGCCTCACTGTGACTGGACGTCGTCCCACACAGGCGCCGATGTCTCGGTATGATAAACCGGTGTCCGATAAGCTACTATTCGTCGTCTGTCGAACTCCCAAACTGCTGGAATGACTGCCGTATTCTGCGACGAGGCATCAGGAAGCTTCCCACGCACAGGTCCGGCAGCACAACACACTTCCACCCCGCCTTCTGTGCACCCTTCTTATAGTGCTTCTCGGTGGCGTGCTAGGCGCACATGATTTGCATATGCCCTGCAATGCTAATCGTTTGCATGTCCTCTCGCGGGCGACGCATGCTGCGAATTTCAGGCCAATTGGATGCTTCCTTCTTGGTGTTGCATTTTGGGTGGCCAGCAGTGTATTTAAAGCACGATTTGCAACACGCACGCAACCAGCATATGCTCAGGAACAGCTTTCACTCCTCGCTAATGGCGGAACATCCGGTTTTCAAAAACTCACGGAAGTAGCTAGGTATTTGCCAGTCTGTTCTCTTCAAGGTCTTTGTGTGGAACTGACTCGATATTTTGCTTCGCATGCAGGATGTTCGGTGCGGATTCCATGAAAATGAATGAAAATTTAAGTTTTGTCAATTTGAGTTTCTCTAATTGGAAAAAGGTCACCGAAACGAACACTGGTTTCAAGAAGCACGAAAACGGAATGTTACATAAGAACTGCATGATTTCGTGGGAATCTTACAAGAAAATGCAAGAAACAGAAGGTGGTACATCCAGAGGCATAACTGGGCAGGCACTAAAGAGAAGACGCAAAAACCGCTGCTTGCAATCTGATTAAAATTAGAATTGTAACTTTTACACCAGTTTCAGATACACTTAAATTTCGAATTTCTTCCTCAAAATGTTCAGAGGATTCTAGTTGCTCACATTCGAAATGAAGAATCGGTTGTATGCAGTGGCGGACTGGGTCTAAAAATATTAGTTGCCAAGAGAAAAAGGGGGCCCACCCACAACTATAAGGTTGCAATTGAATTTTTATGAGAAATAAATAAAATAAAAAAAAATACATAAGTGGAAAAAAGGTACAATTAAATTTTTTTCCGAAATATATTTATATTTTTTAGTAATTACAGTGTACATATATTGTACACATTACTGGCAGTATACAGTAGATAGTAAATGTAAATACAGATTGTCATAATTGAATTTTTAAATTATTTTTTTAATTTTAAATAAATGGTGGATATTTTTTTAAAGTTTGATTGTACTGAACATTTTACACATTAACAGGCAGTTCAAAAACATATTTAATGCAGTCCACTGTATTAAGAGCAATCGTTTGAATTCACTAGATGATTCTGCGAATCTGTCAATAATTGCTTCTGTATCCAATTCATCTAATATTTCCTTTTCAATGGATAGCAACATGTATGATTCCAAGTTCTCCTCAGACAGTGAATTTTTTAGCCTTGTCTTTATGAACTTTAGGTTTGAAAATGTCCTCTCACATTAGATTTGAGTAACTGATAATGTGCAGATGACTTTATAAAGTTCATAAAGGTTATCGTATGCCTTGACATGAAGTCTGTTGAATGCCAAAAATTTTTGTACACACGATGGGCAAGTGCTACAAATTTAACACTTGTTACAACTGGAATCCATATTCTCACCTTCAACTGGCAATAACTTTAATACATCAAAGTTGGAAGCAAAAGGAAACAATTTCAATATTACTTGATCTTTGGTGATTTGTGGAGATATGTTAATAATACTTTTCAATGTTTCATATTTAAGGCCATTCTCTGCAATGGTTTTAAACTCTTTGCTGGGTCCAAGTAGGGTAAATCTTTATACAATTGAGGAATTTCCTTTATCATCTATAAGCTCATCTGCCCTTCTTTTCTTCCTCCAATGTATCTGGCAATGCTGTTTCCAAAGAGTCAATTTCCAATGTTGGATTCTCATCCATATTCAACTGTGAAATCTCGTCATTACATTTATTTACAAATTCCAATGCCTTGCTGTGAACGTTATCAAATGTTCTTGTCTGTTCCTTCAACTTTGTTGTAACTGAATCTATGAAACACTGTGCAGTAAACATATCTAAACCACTTGTCTGTAAACTGATACCGGGGCTGTAGTTTCAAGTATATACAAGGGCATCCTGAAAGTAATGCCTCCTCCTTAATAACTTATGAAATTTTGAAGTGATTTGAATGAAACTGCACTGACATGTACTATGATGTGTTACCAATGTGGGGACATTTTTTTTTTCAGAATCGGAAATAAAGATCATGAATGACAGATAAAAGCAGCGGGCCGTAATTGAATTCCTGGAAAAAGAGGGATGTGAGGCTCCAGAAATCCACAGAAGATTCCTGGCGGTGCAAAGGAGCTGCTACAGTCGATATCAGTAATGTCCGAAGATGGATGAAGAGGTTTCGAGAGGGAGAAAGTTCAGTGTCTGACAAACAACGGAGTAGAAGACCCGCAACTGCAGTGACAGATGCCAAAAGGTAAGGAGTAAAACACCTCATCACAGCTGATCGTCGTGTCACCATCTAGGAGTTGCAACAATAAACAATGCTCACTATGGGCAGACATTGAAGAAGCTAAAGGAAGCTATCAGATGGAAAAGACGGGACATTCCATTTCATAGTGTTGTTTAACACCATGACAACGTAGATCCCCACTCCTCAATGGAAACTTCACAGGCTATTGCCAAAATGGGGTGGACGGTGATGCCCCAACCCCCCTACAGGCCTCATTTGGCTCTCACAGACTTTTCCCCGTTTGCCCCTTTAAGAAATACCCTTCGTAGGAAACGTTTCGACGATGTGGCAGACGTTAAACTGGCTGTGAACTCATGGGTGAAACGACAGCCTTAGGAATTTTTCCAAAATGGATTTTACCAATGGGTTCAAAGATGGTGGAATTGTATAGAAAGTGATGGAAAATACTTTGGATAGGCTAGCATCATTAACAATACGTCCAAGTATTTTGCCACCAAGTTTCACATTTTTGCTGCTACAAATAAAAGTTTTATGAGGAACGAGGCATTACTTTCAGGATGCCCTTTGTACAAGTAAGCAAATGCTGTCAACATTGTTTCAAACTTTAGAAGACTTTGAAGTAAAACATTTGTTTCTTGTTTTGCCTGAATCTTGTATAATTGATAAGCATGTCAATAGACAGTATACATTGACGTCACGAAACCGTGGTTCGCGTCACTTTTTCGTCTGCTACTTTCTTGCAGAACAACTGGTGTACAAGTGAGATCAAAGATGCATTTCATGGGCTATGTAAGTGGGTCATCTGGTGATCAAAAACAGCTTTATTCTGATAAATTAAAGTTATTGGGCTATTGTGGGGACCCATATGATATTCCATTTTCAATTTTCCTGAACAATATTGTAGGAAGGGGAATGTTTTTGCTTGAAAGGAACTCGAAATTCTACATTACAGCGCAGCCACCAGCTTCTGTGCTAACAGCATATTCACACAGTTAATTAAGATAAAAAAAAGCCCTGTCATCTTTGGCTAATTATTTTATTTAAAAGTTTACATTTGAATAACTTAGATATTACCCAACTTGAAACTTAAGCTAAGGTAAAAATCCTCAGCTTTACACAGGCATAATAATAATAATAATAATAATAATAATAATAATAATTCTGGCGAGTAGCACTAAGTCTCTGTATCTTATATGTAATAATGACAATAATAATAAACTGGTGAATGTTATCATGAGATCATTTTTCCAAAATCGGCCTGGAAACCCAACATATGACGGGTTCCATAAGATATTCACTCCCCTATAGCAGTGGATACATTCACGATAAAGAACAGCATAATCTTACTCATAAGAAAGGTTAATTCTAGTCTAAAGATCTTCATAGAGTTTTTTAGATAATGCATCAGTAAATTTATGAGCATACCTGTTACAAAATATAAACTACACACTCCAATGTTCCTTCGCTTCCGGTCATCAATGTCAACACACGTGATAACCACAAATTTTGGCGCTTCTGAATTAAATTTTTGTAATTCTGATCTCACTTCATTCGTTCAGACGGTAATATATAATAGGACATATGAGATTATCTCTCCCACTTCGGTTACTTCAGCCGAAAAATGCACATAACACCATCTTCCTTAACGCTCCACAATGCATATCCAAGCAGTGCTTGTACACCAGTTGATCATCAGGACGTCTGCTACGATGATTTGCCTCCCTGTGACGTCATATGCATACGGTCTATAGATTTGCAAAAGTACTGACAGCGGCATCATCAAAACGTCCAAATATAGTTGTTGCTGCATTGGATTTCGCTGAACATCTTGTCTCACCAATTAGCTTTAATCGTTTCATTTTTTCTTGTCCTAGATGTTTTCGAACGACTTCTGTACATACAGCCATTCTCTTGTATGATGTTTTCACAAAAGTTGCTAAATTCTAGAGCAAATAGAAAAAAGAAACTGCAGGCACGCAACATTTTGTTGTTTCAGTTATCACCAAATTCAAGACATGGACATAGCACCATAATGACCATATACACTGCTGGACAATTGCTAAGGACGGATCATAAACGGCTATATAGCGCATAAAAAGTAAGTGTGGTTGGATGCCAAGTGAAATAAAATAATGTCAGAATGCCAGGACATTACAAGAAAGACAATTTATTGTGGTCTGAAATCCAGAAGGCTTTGGAACGTGTTCAAGGGACAAACAGGCCATTTTGTGCAGAATACGTAAACGTGAAAAAAATGCAATTACCGTCCGCAGGTGTTCCGGCGTAAGATGTCAATACGGGATATGGCCACCATGAAGGGCGATGCAAGATTCCACACGTCGTGTCATGCTTTGCACAACATTATCAAGCAGCTGTTGGGGTAATTTATCCCATTCCTCTGTCAGTGCATGGATGAGGGTGTCCTTGTTTATTGGAGGGCATTGGCGACCAGCAACACTCCTCCCCAAAGCATCCCACACAATTTCAATGGGATTCAGATCTGGAGAACGTGCTGGCCATACGAGGCGTTGAATATCCTCGCTCTCAAGACACTCCTGGACAGCACTGTTCGATGACATGTTGCGTTGTCGTCCATGAAAATTAATCTATCATCGACAGCACCACGGGACATGCCAACATGAGGTAGCAGAACATCATTAATGTATCGTTGGCCAGTCATAGTCCCAGTTGGAAGCACATAGAGGGACGTACGGCCATTGATCGTAATGCCAGCCCATACCATGACACTACATGTCGGATATCGGTCCCTTTCCTCTGTATGTTTGCTGGACACTATGCAGTACCACTATCACGCCAGATCAGTTGTCGTCGACAATCAGACGATAGACAGCATCTACTCTCATCTGAGAAGAGGACATCAGTCCAATTGCGATGGATATCAGCCCAATTGCGATGTTGATGGCACCATTGCAAACGGGTGGTACGGTGACATCTGGACAATGGGATGCACACAACAGGACGGCGGGCGTATAGTCCTCCTTCATGCAAACGTCTGGCGACAGTTTTTCGGGAGATCCGCTTGCCAGTAGCAGCCATAAACTGATTTGCTACCTCACTAGCTGTGCTGCGCCGGTGTCTTTTTGTTGATAGCACTATGTGCCGATTTTCTGCAGGTGTCGTACTGCGAACACGACCTCCCCCGTGACGTTTGCTACACTCTCCATTTGTTTGAAATGATTACCAAAGCCTTGAAACAACACTGTGGCTGACGTCGAACTCCCTGGCAACATCTGTTATTTTTCGCCCTTCTTCAATCTTGCCAATAATACGGCCACGCGTAAAATCATCTAGGTGATGTCGGTAAGACATACTGAAAATTGCAAGTTCGTCAATTGATTCTTTCTCTTTCAACTTTGCGTTTGAACAACAACGGTCAATACGCGTCAAATCCTTTATATCTCTTATCAGCGCTATGACGTCACGAACAAGTTCGGCAATCCAAAATTTGCATACGCACAACACGTCTTACTGTATCCCGCACTTATGCTAATTTCCACATTTCCCTGCCTTCCATTTTATGGTTGCTATCGTTGCTATTGTCATCCGTCCTTAGCAATTGTCCGGCAGTGTATGAACATGTTGATCAGCCATTAGTAATTTTACTTTGTAAACCATTATACTGGCCATGGTAGTTTGCATCTCCATCTGTACTATCACATAAACATTTTTTAGGATCAATTTTAAGATGTAATGTTTCAGTCAATAAATCAAAAAGTCCCTGTCCTGTACCATCATTACTTGGCACAACTGAAAGTAGTCTCTCGCAGATAACACCTTTAAGCACATACCGAATAATAATGCTAAACTGTTTGATGGATAAATTATCTTGTGTTGAATCAACTTAAATAGAATAATATTTTGCTTGAGAAATTTCATGACTAATTCCTTCTTGTATCATATTCTTCATAATTTGAATTAACATGTTAATAGTTGTTTTACTCAGGTATGTTACAACTCCACCACAGCCTTTTCTTTGAGCCTTTCCTTGTTGTTCTAGTCGTCTGATTTTTTGTGTAGACTTGTTTTGTAATGCAGAAACGTGAACTGCCGCAATGGGGTCATATTTTGCAATCAACTGCACTGTAGCTAAAAAAGGGCCATGATTCATAACCTTATTATCTAGAGTGTAGGAAGATTCATTTCTGTGACTTCGAAAAGGAAGTGCTTGCTTGCCTAACATCTTTATGTCTATAATCCTCATGACAATACTCCTCTGCTTCAACACTTCTTTTTTCGTTTTAATTAATGAAGATGAAAAAAAAAAAAATCTAAGGTGCCATTATTAACCACACTGAAAATTGCTGAACATTTCTGACATGTGTTTTTGTCGATTCATGTAAAGCCAAGCTGTGGCTGCCTTCCTGATGGCGCAGTGGTCTAAGCGCTGGCTTATGATCATTCGTCCTCGTGGGTCCGAATTCGAATCCCGGTGAGGTATGGATGTTGTGTTTGTCTTACGGCACTGGCTCTCTCCCTTTCCTAGGGCCAGTGGCCCTAAATTAGGGACGGGAAACTGCTTATAGACCATTGAGTTGCTCAAGGTGGTCGTTAAACCCCCAGTAGAGAAAAAAAACAAGCTCTGGCTCATACGCCTGTAGTAACTAAAGCCACATACAAAGGGTGATGGATTATAAATGTTGGGAGACTCAAAGGCATGAACAAGGAACAATATAAGCACCTATTTTCTTTGTTATATGTTAGCCATTTTCTTGGGACTGGGTCATTCATAATTTTCCTCTCATACAAACGAGCATCAAATGGCAGCTCATCAAGTGGCTGAAATGGATGTTCAGCAAAAAACTGCTTCAGATTTGCTTGTGATGGATATTGGAAGATTCCAGCAGTTGATCTTTCATTTTTTTAGTATATTATTTTATATGTCCTTCAGAAACCAAGTCATTTATGCCTGAAGGTATATCTGATTCCCTGTAGCTAGTTGAAGCTATGTGTTCAGATGTTGCAACTACAGGTAGTAAAGATACCGGAACAATGAAGATGGAAGAAGTACTGGGCTTGGGTTGGTGAGTAAAGGATGCTATTGTATTGTCTCTACATTGAAAGTAGCTCTTTCCTGTTCTTGTAACTCACAAGTCATTGCATTATCATCACCATGAGTGTTGTTTCTTGCTTCTTGATTATAAATGTATTTGTTGCGGAACTGTGCATTGATGTGGATGGTGGTTGTGGTGATGTAAAATCTGCAATAGACTTGCATGGCTTGGCTGATTCCTGTCTTTCTGCTTCTTGTCGGTCTTTGCGTTTCAGTGATCCAGATTTATGCTTTTTCTTTTCCATGCTGGTAGGGGTAATATTTCTGAAATTAAAACTTAATTAAAACTAATCCACTTTGGGTTAAATGAGCATCTAAAATATCTACAGAACTCATTCAATATAAAAAAAAAAAAGGTTGTTTTCACGAGGTTTCTCAAAACAAATCAAAATTTCTTCTTACAATCAGCACACACAACACCTGGCAGCCTGCTTGTATGGTGTTTATGCAAGAAAAGTAACTGCCCTAAAAATTAGTTTCGAGTACCCTGACTGATACAGTTGATCGGGGAATAAGACTGTGAACATCATCCCTAAATAATGTCGAGCAACCGATACTAAGAACACAAAAAGAGTCAAGAGAAACGAGCTAATCCAGCGGTTGTTTACATCTTATCAAGGTTGGTCAGCGCAAAGCACAGCTGAGAGACCGGAGGTGATTCAGCAACTTTTCCAAGGAAGAGAGGAAAGCGAAAAACATGGGCGCCCGCAATGAGGATCAAATGACCCCATCGAAATAGGAATACCCCGAAAATGTTCATTAAAATTAAAAAATAAAATAAAAATCAAGGCAGAATAGAGAAGGGATGAATTTCGATTTTTTTAAAGACTAGAGGTTGCGCTCAGTAGGGCAAACCACGTTCGTCATATTCCTCGCTCGCTTTTGTCCCAGAGGACATATCAACCGTACAAAACCTTGCCCCGCCCCCTTCCCAACCATGAGCAAACAAGGGCATTAATCTGATGTACCAACTAATTCAGTGCAATAATATTACCGTCCATCCATCTGCTCTCGGCATTTGGATTCTAGTAACTTCTCGGAAAAGTAGATTCTCGAAAGAGCAGGAACCAACTATCTCGTTCGTAGGAACGTTGGCGCACAAGGAATTCTTGTTGGAGGGGGTTGTATACACTGACGGAAAAAAAAGTCCCAACACCAAGAAGGGGTTGTGTTAGATAAACGACAGTTAGTAGGCGGTGAGAGTACATCTGTAAGATGACATCTATGCAAATTTCGCGCTCGGCGAATACGTGTGGCGCTAGTAGCGCACCGCGGAACATGCAAAGCAGGTTTGCTGTAAATACGCGCTGTAACGTTCGTGAGCGTTAGTTATCGTTGAGATTCGACGTGGTCTGTTGATGTTAGTCAAGAATACCTTTAAGAAGACGAAGAAGCCATTATCAACAGCTGACTGAGTTTGAACGAGGTCGTGTAATAGGGCTACGAGAAGGTGGATTTTCTTTCCGCAATATTGCAGAACGACTTGGCAGGAATGTTGCCACTGTGCATGATTGTTGGCAGCGGTAGTCAAGGGAAGGTACTGCCTCAAGAAGACCGGGTTCTGGCCGGCCACGTGGCACTACTGAGAGGGAAGACCGCCGTGTACGGCGTATGGCCGTGGCGCATCGTACCGTGTCTGCGGCAGCAATTTGAGCTGCAGTTGCCACCACAGTGACACAACGAACTGTTACAAATCGGTTACTTGAAGGACAGCTCCGAGCCAGACGCCCTGTAGCGTGCATTTCACTTACTTTAAACCACTGCCGTTTGCGACGTCAGTGGTGTCAAGCTCATTGGAGGACGGAGTGGAGATCTGTTGTGTTTTCTGATGAAAGCCGGTTCTGCCTGGGTGCCAGTGATGGCCGTGTGTTGGTAAGAAGGAGGCCAGGTGAGCGCTTGCAACCAACCTGTCTGCGGCCGAGACACACTGGACCTACACCTGGAGTTATGGTCTGGGGAGCAATTTCCTATGACAGCAGGAGCACTCTCGTGGTTATCCCACGCACCCTGACAGCACAGTTGTATGTCGGTCTGGTGATTCAACCTGTGGTGCTGCCATTCATGAACAGCATTCAACAGGATAACGCTCGCCCGCATACCGCTGTTGTAACCCAACATGCTCTACAGAATGTCGACATGTTGCCGTGGCCTGCTAGATCACCAGATCTTTCACCAATCGAGAACGTATGGGACATCATTGAACGACAACTCCAGCGTCACCCCAACCAGCATTAACCGTCCCTGTATTGACCGACCAAGTGCAACAGGCATGGAACTCCACCCCACAAACTGACATCCAGCACCTGTACGACACAATGCATGAACGTTTGCGTGCTTGCATTCAACATTCTGGCGGTTACACCGGTTATTAATGTACCAGCATTTCACATTTAAAATGGCTCTTACAAGCTGTGATCTTGAAACCTTAATCGATTAAATATGTTACCTATACAAATGTATTGCCGCCATTTCATTCCTCTACAACTATTTTCTATTTTTTCGTGGGGTTGGGATTTTTTTCCGTCAGTGTATATATATATTCTTTAAATATTCTTATTTATATATCATCATCATCATCATCATCATCATTGTCAACCATTATCAATCCACTGCTGGACGAAGGTCTCCCAAAGTTTCCTCCACAACGGTCTGTCTTGTGCCAGTCTCCTCCATGTCACTCCCGCATACTTTCGAATTTCATCCACCCATCTTCCATGTGGTCTTCTTCTGGGTCTTTTCCTGTCCCTTGGAATTCAATCTAAAATTTCAGCTGTCCATCGATGGTCTGCTCTTCTGGCAGTATGTCCAGCCCATTGCCATTTCAGGGATTTAACTCTGATTATGATGTCTTCCACTCTTGTCATTTTTCGGATCCACGTGTTCCTCTTCTTATCTCTCCTGGTTACACCAAGCATGCACCTCTGCATGCTTCTTTGAGTTGTCTGCAGCCTTTGTATGTCTCTTTTAGCTAAGGTCCACGTCTATGCACCATACGTAAGCACTGGAAGGATGCATTAATCAAACACTTTTCTTTTAAGACATAATGGCATATTGCTCTTGAAAATTATGCTGTTTCTTCCAAAAGCTCTCCAGGCAAGTTTTGTACGCCGATTAATTTCTTCACCAATGTGACCCTCACTTGATATCTGCTGTCCAAGATAAACGTACATGTCTGTTATCTCCAGCTTTTCTCCATCAATCGATAAATCTTCATTTCTTGTAAAAGCATTGTACATCACTTTTGTCTTCTGAAAGTTCATTTTTAATCCCACTTCTTTACTCTTGTCAGCAAGTTCCTGGATCATACTCTGTAGCTCAGATGGGGTAGTTGCAAAAATGACTATGTCATCAGCAAAACGAAGGTGGGTTAGATAATCTCCATTAATCTTTATCCCTTTGTTTTCCCAGTTCAGTGATTGAAAGACATTTTCCAATGTGGCATTAAAGAGCTTCTGAGATATGGTGTCACCTTGTCTCACTCCTTTTCCAATTTTTATGTGTGTTGTATTTTCAAACAGCCGAATCTTTGCACTTGCATTTTCATAGATGTTATTAATAATATTAATGCATGCATCTTCAATACCGCAGGATTTCAGAGCCATTGCAACTGCTGATGGTTTCACCGAATCAAAGGCTTTTTCATAATCGATAAAAGCCATGCACAATGGAAGTTCATATTCACTCGCTCTTTCAATTAGTTCTCTCAGTACGTGGATATGATCTATTGTGCTGTAGCCACTCCTGAATCCAGCTTGTTCTCTCGGTTGAGCCATGTCCAGTGTCACCTTCAAGCGGTGTGAAAGAACTTTAGTGAAGATTTTATAAACCACTGATAGGAGGCTGATAGGTCTGTAGTTCCTGAGATCCTCAATGTCACCTTTTTTATGTAGCAAGATCATTGTAGCATTGTTCCAATCCTCAGGAATTTTCCCTTCATTAAGGCATCGAGTGAAAATTTGGGCGAGTACTGTTTCAATTTCTCCACTTGCTTCTTGTATGATGACTACAGTAATTCCATCTTCTCCTGGAGCTTTTCTCCGCTTCATGTTCTTGATTGCATGTGTAACTTCTGCTGGAAAGACTGGAAGAACTCTGGTACTGGTACCTTTCATGATGTCTGGAGTACATGTATCATCCCTTTCATATAATTTGGAGTAGAAATCTTTCACTCTTGTCAAAATTTCGCCTCTATTTCTTGTTATAGAACCATCTTTTTTTCTCAGTGCCATAATCTGTTTTTTCCCCTTACTGAGATGTCCCTTTGCTATCTTTAGGCTTTGGTTGTTTTCAATTGCTTTCCTTACTAGTTCACAGTTGAATTTCCTTACGTCTTCAGTGGTACTTTTTCGTACTGTCTTGCATAGCTCTATGTATTCCACTTTGGAAGTCACATCTTCTTTAGTTGTCCTCATCACTCTTCTTTTTTGCATCAACATTTTGGTTTTTCCTGATAATTTGTTCACATGCAATTTGTTCTTAGACCTAGCTAATTTTGTTGCTGTTTCCATAAGAGCTTTGTTTACTTTTCTGTTAACTTCAGAAATATCCACTTCTTCCGATGTTAGGCCTTCTAAAGCAGAGAATCTGTTCTTCAGTTCCAATTTGAAGGTATTATGGTGTTTTTTAAGGTTGGTTATGTCAATACATTTTGTTTGTCTTATGAGCTTGCTACGTTCGAGTTTAGTGTTGAGGTGCATCTGTAACGTACCAGGAGATGTGACGTACCTGCCAGAAGGACGCACACGACATAAAAGCAGATAGGAATCAGAATAAAACGTCCGCGTAGCTCAATTGGTAGAGCAACTTATTCCGGAATGAGGGGACCTGGGTTCGAATCCTGGCGCGGATAAAAATGACGGAGAAATTTACTTCGTTATAATGGCGCCCGAACTATCCGGATGACCCGACCGTTCAAAATCTCGCAATGATGTGATGTTATTTCCACACCGCGAGATAGGAAAAATAAGAGAATCCCTTCTCCAGCACTTCGAGAAAAAAATAATAAGGGGGAGATGATGTGATGTAACGTACCAGGAGATGTGACGTACCTGCCAGAAGGACGCACACGACATAAAGGCAGATAGGAATCAGAATAAAATGTCCGCGTAGCTTAATTGGTAAAGCAACTTATTCCGGAATGAGGGGACCCGGGTTCGAATCCTGGCGCGGATAAAAATGACGGAGAAATTTACTTCGTTATACATCTTACATCTCACCAATCTATGGTCACTGCCTGTGTTGAACTTGTTTAGCACACTGCAGTCTTCTATGACGAATTTTTTGTTACACATAATAAAATCAATTTCACTTGTCATCCCATTTGGATGTCTCCATGTCCATTTCCTGTGTGGCTTTTTCTTGAAAAAGGAGTTCAAGATGAAAAACCCTTCTGCCTCTGCAAACTCTACGAGAGTATTTCCACGCTGGTTTCTGTTGCTGTGACCGAATTTACCTACTGAAGTTTCATTCTGTTGCCGTTGCCCAATTTTTGCATTGAAATCTCCCATAATTATCTTCAAGTGCTGCTTACCTTTATTATTTAGATGACGAATTTCCTCATAAAATTCTTCAATTTCTTCTTCAGGATGACTTGTGGTGGGTGCATAAATTTGAATAATCTGAGCCTGGTATCTTCTCGATAGTTGGATAACGAGTCGTGCAGTTCTGTCAGAGGAACTTTCAACTTCTACAACTTTATCCTTCAGTTTCTTGTTTATTATAAATCCAACACCACTAGTTCTGCCAGTATCTGTCACACGATAGTAGAAGAGATGTCCACTTTTCAGTTCAATGAGATCTTCTCCTTTTCTCCTTACCTGACTTAGCCCGACGATGTCCCACTTGATCCTTTGTAGTTCCTCTTCCAATTCAAGAGAGCCTTGAATCAGAAGATAGGGAGCGTCCGTTATACGTAGCCAAGGTCAGCATCAGATGGCAGCCTAGTCCGGTCCTCCGGGGATTCTTAGCACCCTCTGCCTTCATGTCGCACTGGCCGCTGCCTTGGCCAGGTACATTCCAGCTGCCGGAGACTGAGGGCCAAGATTTAAGTTGTGGAGTCATTTTGGAGGGGTTTGGCCATAACTCACCACCACGCTGGCCAAGCGGGTTGGTGAGTGTGGGATAGCATTTCCTCTAATCCCGATGGTATAGTTATACCGCTATTGGCGGTCGTCAGAGCCCCTTTAGTGGGAACAGGATGTACCACGAGAAGGCGGGGTTGACATTTGTCAAGGAGAGGCTGTGATGTTACGCATCACCTGACCTTACATCCCATTTATATATATATATATATATATATATATATGTGTATGTATATATAGTGTACGCCTATAGTTTATATAAGGTTGTAACGTACGTCGTTCTTAATCTCTTTCGGCCTTTGAGTAGGTAGAAGACACTACGTAATTTTTTTTGAGCATATAAAAATAACGTTTTTGAATGTTTACTTTGTGACGAACGTCGCTCTTAATCTTCTTGCAGGGGGCTTAAGCCCCCAAAGCCCCCTCCGTGGGTGCGGCGATGCGTAGGAACCTTCATTTTTTTCTTTTTAATTTACTTTCCAAAAACATTAGCAAACTTGATGAGGCTAAATTTCATTAATCGGTCAACACCATTTCAGAAACGTACGGCGTGCACGCGTGCACACACACACACACACACACACACACACACACAAACGTTATGATAACTGTCCCCAGCGAGAATGATATTCAAGAAGAAATGAGAGATGGTCACAGGAATTATAGCAGCCTACACTCTCAGAAAAAAAAAAAAAAAAAAAACAATAACAAAAATGCAACCAAATTTTCGGTCGTACGTCTTCTGAATCTTTTCCGATGCAAATAAAATGTTTTCAAAGTAATTCATTATCAAAAGGAACCGGCTAGAAAAATAAAAAACAACAGGATTTCTACAGTCGAAACATCCAGAAATAGAAACAACTACTTACTCACGCCAGTGGCTGAAAAGTATGCTGCAAAAATTTCTAAATTGTGTCCAAAAAGTTTCTTATAGCAGAAGGAAGATATCAGAGACAAAGCGATTAAGAAATACAGAGAGAAACATGATGTAATGGCATGTCCCGTGGCGGAAGAATTTTGCATAGTGAAAAAATTGCGAAAAGTATTATAGTGAAAAAATATACGAAAAGTATTCTTTATAGCAAAAGGTATGCTAAGCGAAAATAATTTTTCAAATAAGTCTCCTGGAAGTAGAGATGGCGTGGAAAAGGTTTTGATCTTTACGCCTCCTAGCAGGAAAGCTGTACATTACTCAAAAGGAAAATGTTCCCCATCTTTACTGTAGTGATGGCGTACAGTAAAAAAAGAAGATTTTCAATGGGGACTTTAGAAGTGGAGATGCAGCTGCAAATAGAAGTACAAAAACACTATCTAGCGACAGAACTGTCAGGTATATGAAAACTGCACAAGTTCCACAAGACAAATACACAGCTGGCCACCCAAAATGCAACACCAAGAAGGAAGCATCCGACTGGCCTGAAATTCGCAGCATGCGTCGCCCGCGAGAGGACATGCAAACGATTAGCATTGTAGGGTAAATGCAAATCATGTGCGCCCGGCACGCCACCGAGAAGCACTATAAGAAGGGTGCACAGAACTTCAGAAGGCGAGGTGTAAGTAGTGGAAGTGTGTTGTGCTGCCGGACCTGTGCGTGGGAAGCTTCCTGATGCCTCGTCGCAGAATACGGCAGTCATTCCAGCACGCTTCGGAGTTCGACACAGGACGAATAGTGGCTTATCGCGACAGCGGTTTATCGTAACGAGACATCGGCGCCCGTGTGGCACGACATCCAGCCACAGTGAGGCGAGTATGGATTCGGTGGGTGCAGGAGGGACGGACGGACCGACGTGAGCGATTGCCGCAACAACCTGTGCAGCTCTTACCGTTCGACGTCGTCTGCAGGAGCAAGAACTTGTCGCAAGGCGCCCATTGCTTCGATTACCATTAACGTTACACCACCGGTGAGTGCGGCGGCAGTGGGCAGTTGAACGCCGCACCTGGACTACAGAATGACACGCCATTGTCTTCTCCGACAAATCCCGCTTCTGCCTGCAACACCACGATGGTCGGATCCGCGTGTGGCGGCACCACGGCGAAAGACTGTATGACGCCTGCATTGTGCATCGCCATACCGGTCCGTCGCCTGGCGTTATAGTTTGGGGCGCAATGGATATGACACCCGCACCCCTCTGGTACGCATCACCGGTACACTCAACTGCCACCGCACCATCTCCGACGTTTTGGAGCCTGTAGTCCACCCTTACCTGCAGGACCTGCCAGCGGCCACGTTTCAGCTGGACAATGCGCGCCCGCACGTGGCACGCATCGTGCAACATTTCTTCCCCGCCCACCAGGTGTCACTACTTCCGTGGCCCGCCTGTTCTCCCGATATTTCGCCCATCGAACACGTCTGGTCGCTGATCGGCAACCGAGTGGCCCGGCAAGCACCACCCGCGGCTACGCCTGATGAACTGTGGCAACGTGTGGAAGCAGCCGGGACCGACATACCCTAAGCCCACATCCAAAGCCTCTTTCGTTCGATGCCGCGGCCGTTATTGCCAGCCATGGGGGCCACACGAACTATTGATGTTTGCGTGTTCCGCAAGTCGCACGGGCCTGTAAGCTTAATCGTTTCATCTTTGTATCTCTTGTTATGTTTCCAGTAAATCTGGCTTTGCTATCTCGTGTCCTTCTCGGTGTTGCATTTTGGGTGGCCAGCAGTGCAGTATCTAGTGTCAAAAGAATTTTGGAAATCAGATATTTAAATACAGAGATATCGAGGAAAACATATTCAGTATTTGCGCTGCGTAGCTGGAAAATTGTGCGTTATTTAGGGAAGGAAAAAAATGTTTTCATAGTTAGTAGTATCTGACCGAAAAAGATTTTTTTCAGTCAGGTTTATCAGGCGTTTATTCTCGCAGATATTGCTGCAAACTGAAATTTGAACTTACGACCTCGAGTGGCACGCTTGTATGAGAAAGAAATTGAAATATATATGCAAAGCATTTCATACCAGAAACGCTCTCCGATAAAGCAAGAATTTTTCAAATCGGACTCTTAGCAAGCAGAGATATCACAAAGATATATTTCTACACCACCTGGAAGAAAACTATGCACTATTTTAAGCAGAAGGTATTCTCAAAAGGATTTTTATGGTAAAAGGTATCAATCCACGAAAGAATTTTCTGAATCGAGTTTTCAGAAGCGTAGATTTTGCTGAAAATACATCACAAACAAACAAAAAAAAATGTACTAACGCCCCTCGGTGGCCTAAACATTCTTTACCAAAAATTCTAAATTATATGAAGAACATTTCCCATCAGCAGGGCCGGCTGGACTATAGGGGCAACCGGGGCGGCCGCCCCGGGCCCTGCAGTTTAGAAAACAAAATAATTTTCGGTAAAAAAAATTTAACAACATTTTTTTTTTGTAATGTTTGGGGACCCTTAAAAATATATTTTTGAAGTTTTTTGTTTGTTTTCAATCTCCCCATTTTTAAATACATTATCCCCCCTGTTCGTCGTACGGACACTGAGATTTTCAGATTCGAAATGATTTTTGTAACCACTTTAATCTTTTCCGCATTCATGAAATAGCAAATTAAATTTCATCATTTTGTGGTCCCCTACTTTTATATATCCAACAATTTGTGTGAAAACCTGATACTTAAATTTAAGGAAATAAAAAGAACAATATCCAATTTACTTTCGGACCACATATGGAGGCCACTTTTCCAACATCACAAGAAATTGAAAAAAAAAAAAAAAAAAGCCAACTTTCATATATGAACGCGTATAGAAGAAGACCACATGGGAGATGGGTGGATGAAATTCGAAAGTATGCGGGAGTGACATGGAGGAGACTGGCACAAGACAGACCGTTGTGGAGGAAACTTGGGGAGACCTTCGTCCAGCAGTGGATTGATAATGGTTGACAATGATGATGATGATAAAAGTTTAGAATGTCACTAATTCGTCAATTACTCCACTGTGCATTAAAAATCAATCACTAAACATGTATCAGGGGAAAAAACTGTTTATACCAATTTATTTTAGAGAGATCCTTATTATATTTCCTATACAAAAATATTCGCAATGAGAAAATATTCGCTAAGCAAGTATCTTTTTATCATTTTGTGAATAAGCTGTTATAAGAGTCACAATGCAACCTAAACCTCTTCCCTCGGGAAAGAAAATCGTAGTTTTTAACACTTTTTGCTTTCTCTCTCTCTCTCTGTCTCTCTCTCTCGCTCTCTTTCTCTCTCCCTCTCTTTTTCTCTATCTCTCTTTCTCTCTCTCTCTTTTTTCTTTCTATCTTTCTCTATCTCTTCCCTCTCTCTTTTCTCTCTCTCTTCCCTCTCTCTTTTCTCTCTCTCTTCCCTCTCTCTTTCTCTCTCTCTCTCTCTCTCTCTCTCTCTTTCTATATCTCTCTGCCTCACTCTTTCTCTTCACTCCTCTCTCTATTTCTCTCTCTCTATCATTCTCTCTCGCTCTCTTTCTCTCTCCCTCTCTTTTTCTCTATCTCTCTCTCTTTTTTTCTTTCTATCTTCCTCTATCTCTTCCCTCTCTCTTTTCTCTCTCTCTTCCCTCTCTCTTTTCTCTCTCTCTCTTTCTATATCTCTCTGCCTCACTCTTTCTCTTAACTCCTCTCTCTATTTCTCTCTCTCTCTCTCTCTTTTCTTTTTCTTTCTATCTTTCTCTATCTCTTCCCTCTCTCTTTTCTTTCTCTCTTCCCTCTCTCTTTTCTTTCTCTCTTCCCTCTCTCTTTTCACTCTCTCTCTCTTTCTATATCTCTCTGCCTCACTCTTTCTCTTCACTCCTCTCTCTATTTCTCTCTCTCTCTCTCTCTCTGAACTTTCAGTCCGTATTATGGTCTTTTTCTTAAGCTTAAAGCAAATACTTCTTTGAGATAATCGTTTTGTATTATAGTTGTACTATCTTATATAATCGTTTTGTCTTTACGGCAGTGTTCGTGTGTCTTGCTCACGAACGATAGTTTTCAGAAACGACTTTATTAAAATATGAGATTTATTTTTTAGTGCCCGCAATGAAATTTTGCTCTGGGCTCCGCAATGAAATTTCGCCCACGGTCCCGCAAGAGCTCCATCCGGCCCTGCCCATCAGGAGCTCTTCCCGATGTAGAAAATGTTTTTCAGATAGGACTTTCGAAAGCATAGATATCGGAGAAATCACAACTTACCTTTTCTTTCTCTTTTTTTTTATTTGGAGGTTTAACGACCACAGTGAACAACACGATAGGCTATACAAGCAGTTGCCCGTCTCTTATTTAGGGCCACTGGTTCTAGGGAAGGGACGGAGCCACTGCCGTAAGTCAAACACAAAATCTATGCCTCACCGCGATTCGAATCCGGACCCATCTCAAGCGAATGATCAGAAGTCAATGCTTAGACCATTGCGTTACAGAGCGGCAATTTGCCTTAAAGGTAAATTGCATCCCCTGTGGCGCAAAATGGACTTAAAGTCCCATAGCGGAAAATTACATTTCTTGAAGAAGAAACTGTATCTAAATTAGTCTTCATTAAAACGTCATTGAAAGGAAGAAAGAAATAGAAATTTATCAATCGGGTATTTAGAAGCAAATATAAGGAATAAAATGCACTTTGAATTTGATAGCATCTGCATTTACACTCTCTAGCGGCAAAAAAAAAAAAAAAAAAAAAAAAAGAGGAAAGCCAGGATCATCGTTCTCACATTTCAAGCTTTCCAGTGGAAAAAGCATTTTTGAAATCGGACCAATAGTTGAAGAGATGTGATGCCCACAGACGGACAGACGGAAGGACAAAGTCATAGAGTGTGTAGCTCGTACTATCAGCACGTACAAAAGGAGTGCTAAAAAGAGGGTGGGAGCATTTTACAAGACCATCGATCAGTTGAGCCTGGATAGGTCATCAAAATAAACCAATCGTCATCTTGACTAACTGATTTCGCGCATACCCAGCGAATATTCCAACCTGCCTGGATATTTGAACATTATCCAGTGTGTAGCATTCTTACAATTTGAAACGTGTATATATTGGCTTACTCGACACTACATAAAGTCAGTTCTTATCCACTCTGTCAACGAGCAAACGTCTCGCTCTCTGACCTCAGAATTGTTGCCAACGTCTCGCTCTCTGACCTCAGAATTGTTGCCAACGTCATTCCGTGAGCGAGAAATATAACTTAGAGTTGAAAACGCAAAAAGCGAATGAACTCAAATTTACATAGAGAAAGCAACTAAAAATTAAAGTTAGGGTTTACGTCAAAAGTGGACGCACCACCACCGGTAACGCGCAGCTGCGATCTCTCATGGAGAGAGGGATTATACATTTTTGCATTTTACTAATATTTCGAATCTAAATCTGATTTTTCAAAATAAAAAAAATAAATGATGGAATAAAGATAAGCTGACCAGAAGTCCCCAATTCTTGAGGACAGTCATCGAATTTAGATTACTGTCCCCGAAAAGGTCTGATGCCTTTGGGGACGCAAATTGTCCTCACATTTTGATGTTTATCCTCAAGTGTCCTCGAATTTACACTTCCTCATTAGCTCGTCAGATTTCTAATGAAAAATGTTCTTAAAAGTAGTTTTTGTTGTACTAGTTTTCCTACATGTTTCTTCTGAAAACAAATTTTGCCTATTTTCGTTTTTCTTCTTTCCGAGTTTAACGACAACCGTGAGCAACTCAGAGGACTATAAGCAGTCACCGGTCTCTAATTTAGAGACATTCGTCCTAGGAAAGGAAGAGAACAAATGCTGTAAGACAAACACGCCACCCATGCCTTATTCGGGACTCGAACCCGTGCCAACTTGTACGAATCATCGTCAGTGACCAGCACCAAGACACTGCACCACTGGCACGGTCAAATTTCGACTGCACTTGTTTTAAATTCTTCGAAGAACTTTGGCAAAATAAAAAATTCGCCATGAGATTACTTTGGTGTGCAGCTTAATTTTAATTCGGCACATTTACCTAAGGTAAAGCATTTTACTTTTGCTAATTTGTTCTCGTCATCATAGTTCTACTTTGTCAATAAATATTACTAGCATTCTACAAGATATATTCTTTTAAGACACAACTTTTCATATGCAAATCACACTTATTGAAACAATGCAGTTTTGTGACAAAATGATTTGCATATTTATATTGAATACGTACGTGTCCCCAAATGAACTGCTGATTTGGGGAAGCCACGCCCTTTTTGTCCTTAAATCAGTGTTCGAATAACTGGTCACCTTAAATAAAGAACATTTTAATATATGCAGAAAGAAAGGTTAAAAGAAAATCACTTGCACATTAGAAACGAGAAAGATGACATGAAAAAAGAAAGTCATAATTTAAGATGAAGTTGACTACAACACCAAAATGCTAAAGCCCTGGAAAACATACCATATTCCGTTATTCAAAACGATCCCACTTCTGCTACAATAGCCGCATTAAGCAAGTTTAAAAACCATAAATCACTGACAAAATCTATTTTAAATAATATGCAGCCACTACTTGGACCTCCTGTCCCTGAATTATTGTATTTGGGAAATTGAAACTCCATAAAGAAGGTCATCCAATTCGTCCAGTGGTTTCAAGGTACGCGGGCCCAACAAGAACTCTGGAACGGAAACTTGCCAAATATCTGTCGCCCCTTCCCCTCAACTCTGACTACTCTGTCTCCAGCTCTACTCAGGCCCTAAAAAAATCAGAGAACTTGAACTGAGGGATCGCAAATTTATCATGGCCTCTTTAGATGTGCTCTTTCCCTACCCTATCACTCCTATATTTTCTGCTCACAGTTTAATTGAAACAATACTCATTAATCAGAATCAACTACAGACTCAGGAAATTCAAGCTATCTTGTGTGCTCTACGTCTGGTTTCAAAGCGTACGTATTTTTGCTTTAATAATATTATTTATCAACAAAATGGGGGAGGGCACCCATGGGGTCCCAACTTTCACCTATCTTAGCGGAAATTGTCCTACAGGATCTTGAAAATAAGGTTCTGGAAGAACATCACATCAAACCCATCAAATACATGTATATAAGTTATGTAAATGATATTCTAATACTCTGGCCTAACACACTGGAAGAACTGACATATTTTTTAGATATTGTTTCAAACCAATATCCGACCAATGAGTTCAGCTTTGAATTCGAGAACGATTCTACACTACCTTTTTTGGACATTAACCTGCACCGAGACCCGGTCACAAACTCTATCACGACTTCTGTATACAGAAAACTGACTTTGATTTCCTCAATTGTACCTGCAATATCAGCTCATCAACTTAACTACAAACTATCTGAAGTTCAGTTTATGCTTCGACGTGCCAGGACACATTGTTCTACCGAAGACCTGCTGAAATCTGAAATACAGTATCTAGAATCAACGAAATCGCCAGAACCCATGGTTACTCCAGGACAATTGTTAATGATTTGCTTCATAGACTACAAAGACTCACATTCACCACTTTAACTCGGGACCATGCAGAGACCAGATATGTTGACTCAAAGGATTTTGTACCAGGTATCACTTCGATTCTAAAAAATACTTGCCGGAGGTATAATATCGACTTCGGGATTAAAACAAGGAACATTCTTTCTACAATCAAAAAAGATGGAGACCCAGTTGAAAATGTGAATAAACACGGTGTCTACAGTGTTCCTTTAGTAGCTACAAGTCTGGAAGAAAATAAGATTTATATTGGCTGAACAGTTCGGAAATTAAAAACCAGGCTCATGGAGCGCAAGTACAGTATAACTTAAAAACTGCATCGAGAGCAACTTCCCTATCACGTTTAGCAATTAAGGGTACTCACTATCCCGTCTGAGATGAGGCCACTATGCTGGCTACTCCCCGCTCTGAGCATGCAACTCTGTTCACCGAGAGTCTCTTCATCTATAATTATAAAGAGCAATGCTGTAATGATGAACTTCCATGCTATATTCCACCACCAAGGAAAATAATAATTTCAAAAACTGATCAGGAGGACCCTGAATGTCTCATGAACAACTTTCCTGTTAACTTGAAAGGTTACTATGAAAACTGATAAATTATAAACTAGAACTGCGCGTGCGTCTTGACACTTGACTTTCTACTAAACCTTATATATATTACTTCACTCACGATGATCCAGTTCATTGTGCAAGCATCTGAGAGTGCACCCTGATAGGGTCCGAAAGATCTAATGCTTTTAACGAATGCTATCTTAAATTAAACTTTTTAAATTGGAGTTTTTTAAGTGTATCATAGTTATTTTAATTCACTGGATATAATTTTAATCGTGCTAAGACGGCTATATCATCGATGTTATCAAGAAAGATGACACCAAATTATCGGGTTTACTGAGTATGTCTTCTACACTGCTCGACACAGAAAATGCCACACCATGAAGGAATGGACGAAACGAGGTGGAGCTCACCATACATATACACTATATTGACAAAAGTTACCAGACACCCCTTCAAAAGCAAATGAACGGATCCGCTGCGCTGTTAAGATGTGCGGAACAGCTGCAGAAGGTATAAAAACAAGCCTACAGCTGACCGCGATCATTTCGCGTTGTGAGGTTGAGTGAAAATATCGCGGCGGGAGAGAACTGACTTTGAGAAAGGAAAGATTGTTGCGTGTGATATTAGTGGGTTGTCCATAAGAGAAACCGAGAGGCGTTTAAACGTACCCAAGTCAACTGTTTTGGATGTACTGAATAAGTGGAAGACACATGGAGTGCCTGAAACTGCAAAACGTACCGGCAGACCAAAGAAAATCAGTGATAGAGGACGTCGAGGCCTCAGGAGAGTCGTTACAGCTAATCGACGGAGTACTGCACAAGACCTCAGTGTACAGGTGAGTAAAAAATGCTAAAATCTCGGTATGTACACGTACCATTCTCAGAGAACTTCATTCCATGGGTTACAACGGTCGTAAGACTGTTCGTAAGCCTTTCATCTCCACTCAGAATGCTGCTCGTCGTTTAGCATGGTGTAAAGAACATTTATCGTGGGCCGTATATAAATCGAAACGAGTCCTATGGACTGATGAATCCAGGTACACGATCCATCAGTCTGATGGCCGTGTGTGAGTATGGCGGCAGCCAGGGGAAAGATATTTACCACAGTGTGCTGTTCCTACGGTCAAGTTTGGAGCTGGCAGTGTACTCGTGTGGGGGTGTTTTTCGTGGTATGGTCCCGGCCCATTTGGTTATCGTGGACAAACCTGCTAACCAGCACGTCTACCTCGCTTTCTGGACAATTAAGCCCTGCCAACTCTGTGGCAATACTATGGATCCGACCCTTGTTGGTACCAGCAGGATAATGCACCAAGCCAAAAAGCACGGACTGTTACGGCGTGGTTTGATGATAGTTCCGAATCGCGTGTGGACTGGCCAGTATAGAGCCCTGATCTTAATTCCATAGAGCACCTATGGGATGAATTAGAGCGCCGCATAAGAAGCTTGGAACCAAGGCCTACTACTAAGTAACAGTTAGCGGCAGCATTATGTACTGAATGGAAGCGCATGCATAGTTCCAAAATCTTGTCGAAAGCATGTATCGAAGGGTCAGCGCATGCATTAAGGCCAAAGGTGGACAGACACCGTACTAATGTATGTCAATTAATGCTATGTTGTGTTTCTTTTCCAGGTGTTCTGTGACTTTTGTCAATATGATGTATAGAAAAATACGTCGGAAAACAGTAATTCAATTTCTGAGAGATTACATGGATGCGATGGGCTAGGAGACAGCGTAATGTGGTATGAGTCATTAAGGCGTGTGACTGCCATGCTGAGCTATACGGATGGCATCGAGTGGAAAAGTCTCCGACTGATAAACTGAGGTATATCATTGACCACGCATCCTTGGCCTCTGATCAACTTGACGCCTCTGCGCAACCCGATGTCAGGGCGTTGCGCAGAGGCGTCAAGTCGCCTTCCTGCCAATGACACCCAACACCTACTCTATTGGGGAGGAGTTTCGGGATTGCCTTGGTCATCTCAGCACGTGGACACCTTGTACGCAGTGTCTGCTGATGCTGGCAGTGTACGGGCGGGCATTATCTTGTAGAAATTGGATATCGGAAATACCATGGAGATATGACCAACAAAAGGAGATGCAGCAGCTCATAGACGCATCTTCGTGCTGTCATTATCCCTCCGAGTGGAAAACGGCTGTTGCAACTGATAGCTCCCCAAACCATAACACCATGCTCAGAAGCCGTATGACGCTAACGGATGGCAGTAAGATCAGTCCGGTGACCACGTCGTCTCCAGACTCCGAATCGGCCATCGTTGGTTCTGAGACAGAAGCGAGACTCGTCGCTGAATATGATATGGTTCCATTCGTCGCCCCATGCATGTCTGGTACGACACCACTGCAAACGCGCAAATGTGCTACGGTGAGTCGTAGTAGTTGGAATAGATGGAGAGAGAGCAAGCCTGCCTCAGCCAAGTTGCGATTCACAGTCCTTGACGACACGGGAATATCTACAGCAGCCTGTGCACTTCGTTGAATGTCGTCCGATATTGATTGTGGGCAGGGCTTGAAATTGGAACTTTAAAGTGGCATATGCTCATATTTAGCTAAAAAAAAAAAAATTCATCCGGAAAAAGTACCTTCGCCAGAAAATCTCCAACACTGAAAAAGTGAAAACAAAAAATCCCTGAAAGAAAAACTCCTCTGTTTGAAAAACGTGATTGACAATTCCGTGGAATACTATTACACCATAAGTCAGAAACAATGGTTGTCGATTTCATTTGGTTGCTTTATGAATCCAGCGGACCCTATTTACATGGCACACCGAGGGCTGGAGTTAGACTTGTTTATAACGAGGAGTCTCTATCCCGAGACCAACGGATTAACTAGACTTCTGAACCTCGACTAATCATTATCTGAATCAAGAACGTCGCTAGACTTCGAAATCAAGATGGGCGAGCATTATTTTTGGTGGGGCAAGCTTTATATCAACTTTTTTTTTTTTTTTTTTTTTTTTTTTTTGCGAAACACTGGAAGAAAAAAATTTTAATGTTTTTTTTTTCCTTTTTAATTGAAGGTACTCTGACATACGACCCCCGTGGGCTATAATCAGTCGCCCGTCCCTAATTTAACGTCACTGGTTCCAGGGAAGGCAGAGAACCCGTGCCGTAAGACAAACAGAACATCCATGCCTCACCGGGATTCGAACCTAGCCTCTTCTCTGACGAATGGTTATAAGCCAGCGCTTAGACCACTGCGCCACCGGGGCGGCTTCAATGCTTTTCACTATACCGGAATTCGTGTAATTCCGACCCCCTCCACTTGGACACACATACATACACGGACCTGACCAATTACGCTACGGTTGTAAGATTCAAGTGTTGGTGGAATGTCGCCTTCAACTTTTTACTTGCTCTGGATGCACTGTCATAAATTTATTTTCTAAATTTTCCATTTTTGCTTACGAAAATAGTACTGTATTTAAACAATTTATTAAAAAAGAAAATGTCTTTTTTGTTTATCTAAATCAAATTTTAACGTTGCTCTCCGCACACACAATGCCTCACTCCTCCTCCTTAACGTCCTTCCTTCCAGCTAGCGACTTTGCCTTGCACTCCTCTCACACAAAGCAATCGCCAACCACTTTCTGCACTTTCACTGTCCCGGACAGTCATAAGGACGCTAGTGTAGCTTTGGACTCCACTTTCCGCATGTTGGAATCTCCCTATTTTGTAAAGAAAACAAACAGAGCAATTAGTAGTAACACCCTCAGTGAATTCCCATCCCGCCCCTCCTGATTAGCCCCCTGGTCATACAAACCTGAAAAAGAGGTTTAAACTAAAAAATTGAAAGAGTGGAAAACAACTGAATTTTCATGGTTCTGCGGTGCTATTTTGATAACTTTTTTTTTGGAGACGCAAACAACGCACTTCCAAGGGGAAAATACATAGGGTTACATGAAATGAAACACAAGACTTATTTACAGATTAAGATAATACAACGTAGTTGTCACAAATGTTTATTTTTTATTTCTCAAGCCGACCATGGTTTCGCTGGGTATTGACCTAGCTTCATCAGGACGAATGGCACGTAAATATTCAAATTGCATATGACATCATAAATTGTATTTACAGTCATGTGTTTTGGTTAGATGCTTCCACGTGTTTGATAGAAATGGCGTGGATGCCATGTCATTAACAAGTTGCGAAGACTTCTGATATATATGGAAAGCTTCCAAACTATCAAGTTTGGAGGTTGAATCTGGCTTGTCAATAAGTTTTGCTTCTTCAAAGAGAAATCTGTGGTCCTTTTCGTGACAGTGTTTAGCCATCGATGACTTCTTTAGGTCACAATTCCGAATGTAGGTCTTGACCACAAATTTCTCTTTGAGGAAGCAAAACTTATTGACAAACCAGATTCAACTACCAAACTTGATATTTTGGAAGCTTTCCATATATATCAGAAGTCTTCGCAACTTGTTAATGACATGGCATCCACGCCATTTCTATCAAACGCGTGGAAGCATCTAACCAAAACACGTGACTGTAAACACCATTTATGATGTCATATACAATTTGAATATTTACGTGCCATTCGTCCTGATGAAGCTATGTCAATACCCAGCGAAACCATGGTCGGCTTGAGAAATAAAAAAAGTAAACATTTGTGACAACTACGTTGTATTATCTTAATCTATAAATAATCGTCACAAGACCGTAGTCGTTGAGATAAAGAAACAAGACTTATTGCTTGGCAAAGTTCAAATTATATTTTAAAGTTTTCATATATTTTTCCCACTTCGATAATTTCTTTTCCGGGAGACTCCCCCCTCCCTCCCATCCCTCCTGAAGAAATGGCTACACCTATGTATACAATAGCTAGCGCCAGGGGCGGCGACTTTGGTTTTTACGGAGTGGTACACATTCTTTCCTAGAATAATCATTATCGATTATGTAAAATATGATGTATCATCATCATCGTCAACCATTATCAATGCACAGCTGAACGAAGGGTTCCCCAAGTCTCTTCCACAACTCTGTCCTGAGCCACTCTTCAATGTCATTCCTTCATACCTTCGAATTTCATCCACCCATCACCCCTATGGCCTTCTGGAAGCTTTGGTAGGAAGCATTGTATATATATATATATATATAGAGAGAGAGAGAGAGAGAGGGAGAGAGAGAGAGAGAGAGAGAGAGAGAGAGAGAATTGTAGAAAATAAGAATAGAATTGCAAAAATTAAATTCCATAAAGAATAATGAATTAAACTCAATAATGGAAATTCAAAATTGAAAAAAAAATGAACAAACAAGTTGCCGTCATCAGGAGAGCATCAACCTGCAGGAGTGGCCTTTCTACACTGCCGGACAATTGCTAAGGACGGATGACAATAGCAACGATAGCAACCATAAAATGGAAGGCAGGAAAATGTGGAAATTAGCATGAGTGCGGGATACAGTAAAACGTGTTGTGCGTATGCAAATTTTGGATTGCCGAACTTGTTCGTGACGTCATAGCGCTGATAAGAGATATAAAGGATCTGACGCTTACTGACCGTTGTTGTTCAAACGCAAAGTTGAAAGGGAAAGAATCAATTGACGAACTTGCAATTTTCAGTATGTCTCCCCGACATCATCTAGATGATTTTACGCGTGGCCGTATTATTGGCAAGATTGAAGAAGGGCGAAAAATAACAGATGTTGCCAGGGAGTTCGACGTCAGCCACAGTGTTGTTTCAAGGCTTTGGAAATCATTTCAAACAAATGGAGAGTGTAGCAAACATCACGGGGGAGGTCGTGTTCGCAGTACGACACCTGCAGAAGATCGGTACATAGTGCTATCAACAAAAAGACACCGGCGCAGCACAGCTAGTGAGGTAGCAAATCAGTTTATGGCTGCTACTGGCAAGCGGATCTCCCGAAAAACTGTCACCAGACGTTTGCATGAAGGAGGACTATACGCATGCCATCATGTTGTGTGCATCCCATTATCCAGACGTCACCGTACCGCCCGTTTGCAATGGTGCCATCAACATCGCAATTGGACTGATAACGACTGGTCTTCTGTCCTCTTCTCAGATGAGAGTAGATACAGTCTATCGTCTGATTGTCGACGACAACTGATCTGGCGTGATAGTGGTACTGCATATTGTCCAGCAAACATACAGGAAAGGGACCGATAACCGACATGTAGTGTCATGGTATGGGCTGGCATCATGATCAATGGCCGTACGTCCCTCTACGTGCTTCCAACTGGGACTATGGCTGGCCAACGATACATTAATGATGTTCTGCTACCTCATGTTCGCATGTTCCGTGGTGCTGTCGGTGATAGATTCATTTTCATGGACGACAACGCAACATGTCATCGAACAGTCGCTGTTCAGGAGTGTCTTGAGAGCAAGGATATTCAACACCTCGTATGGCCAGTACGTTCTCCAGATATGAATCCCATTGAAAATGTGTGGGATGTTTTGGGGAGGAGTCTTGCTGGTCGCCAATGCCCTCCAATAAACAAGGACACCCTCATCCGTGCACTGACAGAGTAATAGGATAAATTACCCCAACAGCTGCTTGATAATGTTGTGCAAAGCATGGCACGACGTGTGGAATCTTGCATCGCCCTCCATGGTGGCCATATCCCGTATTGACATCTTACGCCGGAACGCCTGCGGACGGTAATTGCATTTTTTTCACGTTTACAAATTCTGCACAAAATGGCCGGTTTGTCCCTTGAACACGTTCCAAAGCCTTTCTGGGCCACCCCGGTGGCGCAGCGGTCTAAGCGATGGCCTCTGATCATTCTTCCGAAAGGGGTCCGGGTTCGAATCCCGGTGAGGCATGGATGTTGTGTTTGTCTTACGGCACTGGCTCTCTCCCTTCCCTGGAACCAGTGACCCTAAATTAGGGACGGGCGACTGCTTATAGCCCATTGAGTTGCTCACGGTGGTCGTTAAACCTCCAATCTAAAAAAAAAAAAAAAGCCTTCTGGATTTCAGAGAACAATAAATTGTCTTTCTTGTAATGTCCTGGCATTCTGACATTATTTTATTTCACTTGGCATCCAACCACACTTACTTTTTTATGCGCTATATAGCCGTTTATGATCCGTCCTTAGCAATTGTCCAGCAGTGTAGTACCAACAAACGACAAGGAGAACCAAAAATGTCGGTTGTCATGCTCCCTAGGCCACCAGACCAAACGCCAAAACAGACATTGAAATTCAAAAAAGAAGAATATAAACACTGAAAAAAATGATAAAAATTGGCTTACCGGCACACCAAACCAGTCAACGCCATGGATGAAGATCAAACTGAACTGGACCAACGACCCACAAGAACCCAAATATATATGCTAACGTTAAAGTGGTCGCGGTTAGATAACATCCTAGCAAGCCAAAAGAATATGTAAAATAACGAGATGCAACACTGTGTATGAACATAGAAGTCTTCAACCACTAGGGACTCGCCAAGTGGTACTTTACATTGCCTGACTTACTTGAACTATTCTGTAACCCTGGACTCAAACTTTGTGTATAGATTTAAGGCCACCTGCCATAAACCCTTCAACGAAATTGAAGTGAAAAGGTTTGAACTCATAAACCCTTCACGAAAAACGAAATTGTAATGAGGCGTTGAACTCAACAACTGTCTCACCTGTTGATACCTACGATTTTATAAACCTTTTCACTTCCATTTCGTTGAAGGATTTATGGCAGGTGGCCTTAAAGCTACACACAAAGTTTGAGTCCAGGGTATTCCGGCAGTCGCTTCTCAAGTGGCTAGCCAATCTCTATCTGCACCTTTTTGAGGATAGATATACAGCTACTTGCCCTTTGCCTGGTATCGTTCTGAGGTACGTTGATGACATTATTGTCATTAACGTGCCGGACTTTATGCGATGCGCTGTTGACTTGTATCCTGAGTATCTCGCCTTTGAAAAAACTAACAGCTCGTCTACTTACGTTTGTTACCTCGATTTGGAGGTACAGGTGGACAAGGGAGGTAGGGGTGTGGTAAATATTTATGATAAAAGAAATGCTTTTGATTTCGATATCATTTACTACACTCATTGGTCCTCCAGTATTTCTAAAGAAGTACATCGTAATCTACTCCTTTCCCAATTTCATAGAACAGCAAAAATATGCTCCGCAGAGTTTTTACTTGTAAAAAATCTTAAAACACTTCTATCTAGACTGCATTCTAACAACTTTCCCAGTAATTTTTTAAAGCATTATTTAAAACACTTAATTTCGAATTTTAATTCGGTTTCAAAGAGTTTCAAATTGAACATTGACACGCTTTACTAATCTAGGATTTCACAATATTAAGTAAGTCAGGCAATATAAAGTACCACTTTGTGGGTCCCTGGTTGTGAAGACTTCCATTATCATACACAGTTTTGCATCTCGTCATTTTACATATTATTTTGGCTTGCTAGGATGTTATCTAACCGCGACCACTTTAACGTTAGCATATATATTGGGTTCTTGTGGGTCGTTGGTCCAGTTCAGTTTGATCTTCATCCATGGCGTTGACCGGTTTGGTCTGCCAGTAAGCCTTTTTTTATCATATTTTCAGTGTTTTTATATATATATATATATATATTTTAATTTCAATGTCTGTTTTGGCGTTTGGTCTGGTGGCATAGGGAGCATGACCAACCGACATTTTTGGTTCTCATTGTCGTTTGTTGGTACTAGAAATGCCACTCCCGCAGGTTGATGCTCTCCTGATGACGGCGACCTGTTTGTTAATTTTTTTGGTTTTCAATTTTGAATTTCCATTATTGAGTTTAATTCAGAATTCTTTATGGAGTTTAATTTTTGCAGTTCTTATTTTCTACAATGCACTCTATATATGCTACTACATGGGTTTAGCTGCCTTTGGCGCTTCTCATTGTACTAGGTATGTTTTTGTTCTATTTTTGTGATTTGTTTTTCTTCTTTTCTTTTTGCAAATTAATTATATATATATATATATATATATATATATATATATATATATATATATAGGGATGTAAGGTCAGGTGATGCGTAACATCATAGCCTCTCCTTGACAAATGTCAACCCCGCCTTCTCGTGGTGCATCCTGTTCCCACTAAGGGGCTCTGACGACCGCCCATATATATATATATATATAATAGATTCCACAACTTAAATCTTGGCCCTCAGTCTTGCATTTGAAGATGTCTTAAAGAAGGTTTTGAAACACATTAGAAACTGTTCTAACTTATGCACACACCACAAGTTATCCTGAAGAAGAAATTGAAGAATTTTATGAGGAAATTTGTCATCTAAATAATAAAGGTAAGCAGCACTTGAAAATAATTATGGGAATACAAATAGAGAAATGAAACTTCAGTAGGTAAATTCGGTCATGGCAACAGAAACCAGCGGGAAATACTAATTAAACTCTTCAATAATGGACATGAACAGGGACGACAAGTGAGTGTAACAAAAAATTCGTCATAGAAGACTGCAGTGTGCTAAACAAGTAGATTGGTGCTATGAATAAAAATCTTTTTTTAATACTCTAAGAACAAGTTGCATGTGAACAAAGTTATCAGGAAAAACCAAAATGTTGATGCAAAAAAAAAGAGATGAGGACAACTAAAGATGTGACTTCCAAAGTGGAATATATAGAGCTATGCAAGACAGTAAGAAAAAGTATCACTGAAGACGTAAGGAAATTCAACTGTGAACTAGTGAGGAAAGCATCTAGCAAAGGGACATCTCAGTAAGGGAAGAAAACAGATTGGCACTGAGAAAAAGAAGATGGTTCTGTAACAAGAAATAGAGGAGAAATTTTGACAAGAGTGAAAGATTTCTACTCCAAATTATGAAAGGGATGATATATGCACTCCAGACATTTACCAGAGTTAACCAGTCCTTCCAGCAGAAGTTGCACATGCAATCAAGAACATGAAGAGAGGAAAAGCTCCAGGAGAAGATGGAATTACTGTAGACATCATACAAGAAGCAAGTGGAGAAATAATAAGTTTAACCATCGATCCTTATATAATAATACTCTCTATAAGCAAGGATGAACACCGGTACAATTCCAATGGGAACTACATTGAGGATCTCGGAAACTACAGACCTATCAGCCTCTCTCAACTCAACCGCATATCGCTAAGCTGGATTCAGGAGTGGCTTTACAGGAATATAAATTCATTAAATCACCCCACCTGCTCAGATAACTACCTTTACACTTTTAGATATATTGCATGATCTGGCTTTTATCAATGAATTCAGAAGTTATAGAGAGTGATTTTGATAATATCTATCCCAGCTTGCATACATTAATATTATGTAAAACATCTATGAAAATGCACAGTAATTAGGAACTGTTTGAAAATTCCTAGACTTAAAAATTGGAAAGGGAGTGAGACAAGGTGACACCATATCTATTAGCCTCTATGATAAAAGAGTGCCACATTGGAGGGTGTTTTTCGGTCGCTGAGCTGGGAAAACAAGGGGATAAAGATTAATGGAGATTATCTACACCTTCGTTTTGCTGATGACGTAGTCATTTTTGCAACTACCCCATCAGAGCTGAGAATGTACTAATCCAGGTCCTAAGTGAAGTGGGATTCAAAAATGAATTTGCAGAAGACAACAAGTGATGTTCAATGCTTTTACAAGAAATGAAGATTTATCCGATTGATGGAAAAAGTTTTCTGGAGATAACGAACACGTTCGTTTATCTTGGACATCAAAGATATCAAGTGGGGTCACATTGATGAAGAAATTAATCGGCGAATACAAAACTTGCCTGGAGAGCTTTTGGAAGAAACAGCATAATTTTCAAGAGCAATATGCCATTATGTCTTAAAAGAAAAGTGATTCTGATCAATGCATCCTTCCAGTGCTTACGTATGGTGCAGAGACGTGGACCTTAACTAAAGAGACCTAAAAGGGAACAACTCAAAGAAGCTATGGATATGACGGTGCATGCTTGGGGTAAAACCAGGAGAGATTAAATAAAGAGGAACTCGTGGATCCGAAAAATGACAAGAGTGGAAGACATCATGTTTATCAGAGTTAAATCCCTGAAATGGCAAATAAAAAAGAGAAGGACTAGATCATCGATGGACAGCCGAAATTTTAGATTGGATTCCAAGGGACAAGAAAAGACCCAGTAAGAAGACCAACATGGGAGATGGGTGGATAAGATTCTGAAAGTATGCAGGTGACATGGAGGAGACTGGCACTAAGACAGACCGTTGTGGAGGAAACTTGGGGAGACCTTCGTCCAGCAGTGGATTGAATAATGGTTGACAATGATGATGATGATGATGATATATATATATATATATATATATATATATATATATATATATTTCTGATATACACACACTTAAGTTTATATAGGATTTTTTCCTGTACACACATGTGTATATACGTATATATATACAGTGGACAGAAAAAAGTTGGTTCCTTGCTGTATGAGGATCCTCAGCCCCGGCCCCCTTGCTGTCCGACCCAGCATACTGGAAGAAGTCACTGAAACTATTGAAGGTCATAATCATACAGTGCTACCTGCCTACATGCTGCTGTAGCCTGTTAAGCCGCCTTTATCTAACACAAGAGGTAAGCTCTCTTCCTTGTTTTTGGGATTTGGAGGTATTTGAGTTCGCGAACGGCGCATCACTTCGAAATTGAAAGACCCTTGTTAACCCTCTAAAACAGAACGCCTACTAGGCTTAACATATTTTAGCTTTTCAGCTTTTCTGAAAGGAAATGGCAATTATGCGGAATAACTCTTCTTTTCTTGTGATGATGCGTAACATCACAGCCTCTCCTTGACAGAAGATCGCCCCGCCTTCTCGTGGTGCATCCTGTTCCCACTAAAGGGCTCTGACGACCGCAAATGCGGTATAACTATACCATCGGGATCAGTAGGAAATGCTATCCCACACTCACCAGCGTGGTGAGTTATGGCCAAACACCTCCAAAATGCACTGCTACAACTTAAATCTTGGCCCTCAGTCTCCGGCAGCTGGAATGTATAGCGGCCAGTGCGACATAAGGCAGAGGGTGCTAAGAATCCCGGAGGACCGGACTAGGCTGCCATTTGATGCTGACCTTGGCTACCTACAACGCACGCTCCCTATCTTCTGATTCAAGGCTTCTTGAATTCTACAAAGGATCAAGTGGGACATCGTCGGGCTAAGTGAGGTAAGGAGAAAGGGGTTTTAGACTCAAGTTTTCTTCAAAAATCTGTTCGTTATAAGATACTGGCAGAACTAGTGGTGTTGGATTTATAATAAACAATGTAAACTGGATTTCTTTGCATAAAGTGGTAGAAGTTTAAAGTTCCTCGGACAGAGCTGCACGACTCGAATTATCCAACTTATGGCTGAGAAGATCATTTTCAATTATTATGTCACTCTCACAGCTTGAGTCATCTTTGAAAATCTTTATGAGGAAATTCTGTCATCTAAATAATAAAGGTAAGCAGCACTTGAAGATAATTATGGGAGATTTCAATGCAAAAATAGGGCACCGGCAAGCGAGAATTGTTAAACTTCAGTAGGTAAATTCGGTCACGGCAACAGAAACCAGCGTGGAAATACTCTCGTTGAGTTTGCAGAGGCAGAAGGATTTTTCATCTTGAATTCCTTTTTCAGAAAAAGCCACAACTAGGAAATGGACAGTGGAGACATCCAATTGGGACGACAAGTGAAATTGTTTTTGCTGTAACAAAAAATTCGTCATCGAAGGCTCAGTATTCTCTTGACACCTTCTACATTCAGTTGTTTTATTTTATTTTTTTATCTTTTTTCCTTTTGATCAACACAGGTAAACTGGAACCTGTGGCAAGCTCATAAGACAAACAAAATGTATTGACATCAACCAACCTTATATATGTATTTTTCAAGTTGGAACTGAAGAACAGATTCTCTGCTTTAGAATATATATATATAGTGGATATATATATATATATATATATATATATAACCAAAGCTCTTATGGATATACAGCAACAAAATATAGCTGGGTCTAAGACACAAGTTGCATGTAAACAAATCATCATCAGGAAAAACCAAAATGTTGATGCAAAAAACTGAAGGACGATGAGGTCTCCCCAAAGAAGATGTGACTTCCAAACGGTCTGGAATTATAGCCAGTCTCCTCCATGTCAAGACAGCACGAAAAAGTATCACTGAACGTAAAATCTCAACTGTGAGTCTAGTGAGGAAAGCAATCCTGAAAACAAATCCAAAGCCTAAAGATAGCAAAGGGACATCTCAGTAAGGAAGAAAACAGATCTATGGCTCTGAGAAAAGCAAGTATGGTTCTATAACAAGAAATAGAGGTGAAATTTTGACAAGAGTGAAAGATTTCTACTCAAATTATATGAAAGTGATACATGTACTCCAGACATCATGAAAGGTCCACGAGTTCCCTTCCATCCTCCCAGCAGAAGTTGCACATGCAATCAAGAACATGAAGCAGGGGAAAGCTCCAGGAGAAGATGGAATTACTATAGACATCATACAAGCAAGTGGAGAAATTGAAACAGTACTGCAGCCCAAATTTTCACTCGATGCCTTAATGAAGGGAAGATTCCTGAGGATTGGAACAATGCTACAATGATCCTAAGCTACATGGAAAAAGGATGACATTGAGGATCTCAGGAACTACAGACCTATCATATTGCCTCCTATCAGTGGTTTATCCAAAATCTTCACTAAGTTCTTTCACACCGATTAATTTCTTCATCAATGTGACCCTCACTTGATATCTGCTGTCAAGATAAACATACGTATCTGTTATCTCCAGTTTTTCTCCATCAATCGATAAATCTTCATTTCTTGTAAAAGCCTTTGATTCAGTGAACATCACTTTTACCACGTCTTCTGAAAGTTCATTTATTGAAGATCCCATACATTAATACTTATTGTCAGCAAGTCTATGATCATACTCTGCAAGTGCAAAGATTCGGCTGTTTGCAAAATGACAACACGTCATAAAAATTGAAGGTGAGTGAGACAAGGTGACACCATATCTCCGAAGCTCTTTAATACCACTTGGAAAATGTCTTTCAATTCACTGAACTGGGAAAACAAATGTGGCATAAAGATTAGATGGAGATTATCTAACCACCTTTCGTTTATGCTGATGACGTAGTCATTTTTGCAACTACCCCATCAGATCTTTGCAGAGTATGATCCAGGAACTTGCTGACATAGATGTTATTAATAAGTGGGATTAAAAATGAACTCTTCAGAAGACAAAAGTGATGTTCAATGCTTTTTCACAAGAAATGAAGATTTATCGATTGATCGATAAAGCCATGCACAATGGAAGTTCAGATACGTATGTTTATCTTGGACAGTATATATACAAGTGAGGTCACAGAAAGAAATTAATCGGCGTACAAACATCTTGCCTGGAGAGCTTTTGGAAGAAACAGCATACTGAGCAATATGCCATTAGTCTGAAACTATTGAAAAGTGTTTGATCAATGCATCCTTCCAGTGCTTACGTATGCTGAGACTGTGGACCTTAACTAAAGAGACATACGCCTTCATCTCACTTGAAAGTTGCCTTCTGGGATTTGGAGGTGCATGCTTGAGTTCGCGAACGAGGATCTCGTGGATCCGAAAAATGACAAGAGTGGAAGACATCATGATCAGAGTTAAATCCCTGAAATGGCAATGGGCTGGACATACTGCCAGAAGGACAGACCATAGATGGACAGCCGATATTTTAGATTGGATTCCAAGGGACTGGAAAAGACCCAGAAATGGGAGATGGGTGGATGAAATTCGTAAATATGCGGGAGTGACATGGACACACACACACAGACACACCGTTGTGGAGGAAACTTGGGGGAGACCTTCGTCCAGCAGTGGATTGATAATGGTTGACAATGATGATGATGATGATCATGATGAAATGAATTTGGAGTGGTGCTTTGCAACACACAAATTTCCTGGATACTCGCCGCCCCTGGCTAGTGCACAAAATGAGGGAAGAGGGAAAGAAATATCCTGTGACACAATAACCAAAATTTCATGCAATATGCTATCCACAATATCCGATCTCGCTACGGAACTTCAAAATCAGGTCATCTGACAGACTATTGAAATTTAATAGTTAATCAAATCTCAAGTATGATCGCTCCTGTTACCGGAAATTTTCCGCTACATGGGTACGGAAAAAGTGGTAACAGAATTTTCCCGTTAATATACAAAAGAAATTGCGGGAAGTTTTTGAAAATTCAGAATTTTCCTGATGTGCGTAAAATCAGTGAAATTCAGTTTTTGTTTTCCCCGTTGTTTCACGGGAAAGGTTGTATCAGAAAAGGTTATCTCAGTTAATTCAGAAAAGGTTATCTCAGTTAATTCAGAAAAGGAATCATGGGAAATTGCTCATGAATTTGAGGAAGTTTTTGAGAGTAGAAAACTGAAAACACACTTACACCATCAAACGGCACAACTGTTTATCATAAAAAAAAATCGAAACATATACAAAATGTTCCCCGCAGTTATGGAGCCCAGCAGGGGGGGGGTTAAGAGGGGACATTTGCCCTCCCCTGGAAATCTGAATATGCTCTCCTGTCCTTGGAAGGTACTAGAGAGATTCTCGCGATAATATAAATTCTCATTGCTTATTTTTCTATTGAACTCCTAAATGCATTCTATGTAGTAAAAACAGGAAAAACGTTTGGATTTTCAGTAGAAAAAGTGAAAATTTACAGTAGAAAGTAATAATATTATTTTTCTTTTTTGCATTGCATATTAGACCAATTTACTAATGTTAAGACCACTTACACCACTTTTACATTTTCACTACGCTATGAGCTTTTGGAACAAAATGGAAAAGTAGAAATGCCAGACAGGACAAATCCAAAATTATTTTTCGTGGTTGTCAAAGTAACTAGATCATTGAATTTCAAAGCCAGAAGAATCTGGAAGTTGGCAGAACATTCAAGAATAGTATGCAATATTTATTATAGCTCATACTACGAAATTCTTGGCTGTTCAAGGACCGAGAATAATCTAGAAACTGCGAGAACGTTCCAAAGAGTTTGAGAACATGCTCTGAATTCTTCCGCTGTGTGGAAGGCAAGGTTTTCGTTTGAGCTCAAAATTTATGATTGGTAATGAATCAGAGAAATACTATAGAAAACATTTATTTTCTTCTCGTTTGTTCCTAATCTTAAGATTTCCCCACACCGTATGTTGACTTCATGTGGGAAACAATAAGACAGCAGTCACATTTCTTGTCCCGAACCCAATTGACACTGCAAATTATTCCATTTTAAATTCTGTAGAATTCGTTAAAATCATAAATACCCGAGATGACCAAACTCGATAATTAATTCAAGCGTTGCACCAAAAACTACGGATTTCTTAAGAAGAACAGCTACACCAGGAAATATGGAAATGTTTTGTTTTTTTGCTTATGAGTGGTACATTATCGTAAACTCATTTTTCTGCTTTCTAATTTATGTTTTGCTTTGTCCCCAAGTTGTACACGAAACAAAAAAAATGTTTTCTCGCTATTTTTCTCTATTTCTTCTATTTTTTACTGCGCAAAACTGTTGGACGTTTGCCACGGAGATCAAAACCTACGAGTGTTTTCAAAGGTTGCGTAACAACCCGGAATGTGACTGTACAAGGATAAACAACCTTCCTACAGAAAGGCTCCTAGAATTGCTTCGTACGCTTCTAAGATATCGCTCCAACGCTATCTAATTTCGCCCTTAAGGTATAGCAGTGTAAAGATACGACGAAACGCAGTGTCATTCAGAAGAGCGACAACGACCTTAATTCGACAGAATTTTTCTCAACATCTTTAACCAAAAAAAAAAAAAAAAAAAATGCAGTTGCAAGGTCATTAGGCTGACGCGTTTATAAAGTTGCATAATAAGTATTAACGAAACGACAGCAACATTGGAATTCATATCATAGAGTCGGGCGTTTACAGGATGTTGGTTTCGCGCAACAGGGACTAAAATACCATTGGGGGCCATCCACATATCCAAAAATGCAGGTTCCACATGGCGTGATGAGGTGCAGCCGTGCGTGACTCCTCTCTCCGACTTGTGACAGCTCACATGACTCCCCCCGAATTCCCCCTTTTCCTCCCAGTGTGTGAGCTTTCCTAATATGGGACTTCCCCTGGAGTCATTCTTTAACAGGTTTAACCATCACTACAGTAGAAAAGATAAATATATAAATATAAGTAAAATTAATTAATTCTATAGCAGCAAGGAGTCAAGCCTGTCTGCTCTCACTCAGCGAATTAGCGAACCTCACGACGCATCAGAAGAAGTATTATTACCGCTTTTCTGCGGGTTCATGGATGAAGACGCGGGGTTAAAGTTGCACCTGCTTCTGCTGTCTTGCTGATGATATCCTGAGCAGATTAAAGGGCACGGCTTGCAAGTTATTTGAAAACGTGAGCGATAGTTTCTCTTTGCATTCAGTGCTAAAAAGATATTAGTTTATCGCAACCGTTCTCTGGTTTCCTGATACTGAAAGAAAGAGAGAGAAAATAAATAATAAAACTACACAGAACAATGACCCCATTTGACCCAGGAATGTTATAATCTGAGAAAACACGAAACTTTTCACACCGCCATTTTTTTATTTTTTTTTCAAAAACAGAGGTGATGTAATGCTGACAAACATTGACCTCATTCAGTGGGGCCCCACCACCACATAGATTCTAGCGTTCCAAGCTCGCAAAACCATTTTCTTGTAAAATCCGTATTTCTTTCAGAACGTCTTTGACAGGGCTAAGCAACCGGGCGCCAGACTCCGGGGGCGGAAGGACCCACAATCAATTTTTTCGGTTGATAAATTAATATCAGTGACGTGGGAGAAGTTATGAAAACGTTATACTGTGAGAAATCGTAATGCTAAGTGGAACGTTTACTTTTTAGTAAAAATAACTCGTTTATCATTCAGCAAAAAACGTCTTGAAATCAGATAATAATTTTGACTGTTTTGTTCAGTAACAGATACCGCGGGCAAAGGATGGAAAATTATTTTCTAATTTTTTTTTAATCTTGAAGATTTGACAAATGGGGCCAATATGTAGGAAAAACACAATGGACTTCAAAAGCAAAATTTGTCGACTTAAGACCCTTACTTACCCATTTTATGTACTTTGAACGGCTCATACTTTAAATCTACTCGTAAATGACGACAAAACAATTTCTCTACAGATTGTGAACATTTTCAGCATTGTTCAAGAAATACATGCTTACTTTTCTGAATTATCTTATCGTTGGCAAATTTTCAAGAAAGAGCTTCCAGCTTTGACCGCAAAACAGGGTGGGAAAATATTATAGGATCGATGCAATACGGGTAACGAGAACTGGGGTACAATTTCGATGTATTTCACGATATTAGATATTTTGGTTAGAATAGTTAAAGAGACGCCCGTCATGTTTAATATTACATGTATATATATATCCTCCTCAAGCATTATCAATTTTCTGCTGGATGAAGGTCTCCCCAAGTTTATTTCACAACGGTCTGTCTTGGACCAGTCTCCTCCATCTCACTCCCGCATGCGTTCGAATTTCATCCACCAATCTCCCACGTGCTCTTCTTTTGGGTCTTTTCCTGTCCCTTGGAATCCAGTCTAAAATTTCGGTTGTCCATCGATGGTCCGTTCTCTTGGCAATATGTCCAGCCCATTTCCATTTCAGAGATTTTACTCTGATCATAATGTCTTCCACTATTATCATTTTCCTTACCCACGGGTTCCTCATCTTATCTTGTTTAGTTATATATACTGTGTGTGTGTGTGTATCCATCGAGAAGCTGAAATATGTTTATCGTCGTACACGACGAAACTTTTTTTATCGGTAATGCAGACTTTTGTGTAAATTGACAGAGAGAGAGAGAGAGAGAGAGAGGGGAGCTGACTTCTTGAATTATTCCATAGCGTCATCTGAACTAGTTTTACAGATTTTTTTTTCTTCAGTTTTATATGAGACAGTACTGTTTTATGGAAAATCTCAATTTACCGGATATAGAAAATAATGTTGCTAAAGATATTTATTTCATGTAAAAATGAATAAAAATTGAAAAATATTCTCGTACAAGGGGCGGCAAATCTGGGCTTGCACCCGGGCGGCAAATGCCCTTGGCGCGCCCCTGATCTTGGAATATCGCAATTCGGCAAAATGGGATGGATTTGTGTTACGTCTGTCAGTCCATCTTATCGTAGACGTTATCGCCGCAAAGAATTAGTTTTAGCAGCAGTTACATCTATAAAATTCCTCCGACGTTACGCAGCAATTCTTATAAACACAGACGTATTGGAGAACTTCCGTTTTTGTGATGTAGTAAATAAATAAGATTTTTCATACCATTTTCCGCTTTTCCTGGCGAGATGTCATAAAAATACATTTACATAGTGTCTCTGTTTTAGACTGATTCGAAAAAATGTTTTTGAATAACACACGTAGATCTGACCAAGAATTTTATTTTATTTTATAGTTTTTCAGGTGACCATTTTTTTTATTGAAGTAAACTTGTTCTCGCATTTGTTCAGGGGCGTATTTAGAGAGAGCAAAGGGAGGCGTTGCCCCCCATTTTTAAAGTTTTTGGTTAAAATGCGACTTCAGAAATGTATCAACTTACATTAGAAGAAAATGCTTTTATTTTTTCTTCTGTTTTTCACTAACTTCAATTTTGTTCTGGTGGATTTCAAAAACTTATTTTTCGCCCCCCTCCCGAAAAAATCATATACACCCTTCTTGTATTGTTATTACACCATGTTTCTGATATTGACAGAAAGGGCCGGATTAAGGCGGCTAGAGGGATGGGGGGGGGTCTAACGGGGTTACACCCTAGGGGGTTCACAAAGGGGCTCACCATTACCAAAGGCCCAGATGGCAGAATGCTTGTGTAGAATGCTTCAATACCTGTGTAGAATGCTTCTACACAGGTATTGTGCAGATGGTCATCAGGACCGTAGCCAGAAAGAATTTTCGGGGAGCGTTCTGAATTTGAAAATTAATTTTCACCGCACGGTACACATACACATGTGTTAAATTTTTTCTCTGTCACATTTTACTTGCACATGATTCTTCTATTTAACACCCCGATTTTTCAAATACTGTACTACTTGATTTTCAAATGGATTTCAAATGCTATACTACTCAAATGATTTTCAAATGCTATACTACTTGTACAAATAATATATGGACCTCTCTACCCGAGGTTTATTTGGAAACCGATTTTGAAATCTGGCAAAAACTGACGCTTTTTCTACGTGTCTCATTCCATGGCTGATGAAGGTATAAGTCCCTGCCGAAACGTCCCGGTTATAATTTTCAACGTAACTTACGCGCGTTATGACGCTTTCAAGAAATCTTCTAATGCTTTGTGTGTTACGTGTTTTCCTGCCAATTCTTCTCACTATGATGATGACGATTTCCACATAGCTGATTCCTGCTCAGTCTGCAGGTTGGAGAGCAAGTACCATTTTTCATCCCCTGTTATGGTTCTTCTAAGAAACTGTGGGTCTTGGTCGGTGGCGGTTACGGAATCACCCCAATATTTCCATCCGTATGGCCAACTGATCTTCAGTTAACAAGCATGGGACGAGGTGTTGGCACACCCGGTGCATCGATCATCTGTTATAGTATCTGTTGACATGTAGTATCCGATATTCCAGCAGCCTCTGCTATTTATTCGATCGTCTGTTGTCTGCTGGTATGTATGATGGCTGCAACGTTTGAAATGTTTTCACCTATGGAGCTGTCACTGACAGCCCATTTCATTCATCACCATCGACCTCCTGTCTGCTTTCTCTGAAGTGTCGATGTCAATCGAATGTTTGTGACCGCGACAAGGTATTTTCACCATAACTTCCCTTCAATATCCTGCAAGTTTCTGTAGGACTTTCGCCAAAACGAATGCAAAGCTTAATGTTAAATGTGCTCCTCAAAAACACCATTTTGATCAGTCGCTGAACACTGCATAAGTTGCTCAGAATGCCTGGATATACTGCAACGAGCATGTGATGTAGATGGAAGAAACCAATTTTCCTGGGATGGGGATAATGTCGTATTGTAATCCAATAATCACTGTGGGTATGCAAAATACATACTTTGCTGTATAGGCGTAGTCCGGGAACTTTTGGATCCTACTTCATATAAGTGTATTGCAATTATTTATTAGCACACTGGACTCTACTTGCCTCTGTATTGGTTCTCATTGCATGAACATTTCTGAATGAAAGCATTTCTCATGCTCATTACTAACAGAATCCAGATCTGTGAGGAAAAGGTCAAGATGCAGCTCTCCTCCAAAAGGGAATTTTTGTTGATTTTATTTGCCGTGATTGAAAAGTTTGTTGCAAATAAAAACAATAAATTCTGGTATATTCTTTAAATTTTACATATATTAAAACAACAGCAACAGAAAGTTTGAAACCTTATGCCTCTTCATAAAAAATAACTACAGAACATCACCCCCCCCCTCCCCATCCTCCTTTCAAAAAATCATGCCTCGTCGGTCTCCGGAAAGCAGGATGGTCTTATTGCCACATTGCGAGCCATACTGGCCATGCGGATATTACCATAGCACGCTGTTGGCAGCAGTGGATAGAACAAGGCACGTAGCAGCGACAGGAAGGGTTTGGGAGACCTAGACGAACGACGGAGAGAGGACCGACAGGTTGTCCGTCCAACATGTTTGGAGTGACCCAACAGCAACGATTGCAGATATTCAGCTAGAAGTGGTGCCCTCCATACATTGTCCAATTGGTGCCAGCACCATTGGCAGACGGCTGCATGGCATAGGACTACACGCACGCAGACGGTTACGATGACTTCCATTCACAACAGTGCATTGTCACCAAAGACTGCAAAGGTGTCGTGCCGGACTGTCATGGAGGTCACACAGAATGGCGGCAAGTGATCTTCAGTGATGAGTCCCGCTTTTGTCTTGGAGGAGACGACCACCGAGTATGGAGGCACCGTGGTCAGCGACAAGATGAACGGTTTTTGTCGAGTGTCGCACGTCCAGAAATACTGGTGTCACGGTGTGGGGTGCAGTTACCTACGATGCCAGATCACCTTCGGTGTTCATTACAGACACTCTGACAGCCCAATGTTACGTTAATGAGGTCCTGCAACCAGAGGCCCTACCTTTTCTGAACGCTCACTCCGATGCGAATATCCAACAGGACAACGCTCATCCGCATACTGCTGCTGTCTCAAGAGCTTGCCTTCAAGGCACTGACACTCTGACATGGCTAGCCACATTGCCAGACCTATCACAGATTGAAAATGTGTAGGATGCTATTGGACACGCTATCCACACTCCACCCCTACTGCACAATCTGCAGGAACTGCATGAGAAGATTCAAGCTGCGTGGGATGGCTTATCGCAGGCAACCTTTGGGAACCTGTACAACTCCATGCCGTGACGTCTGGCATGCTGTGTGAGCAAATATGGCGGCCCAACGCCATACTGAGAGACACTACTTATTGGCGTGTAGCTCAATAAATATAGCTCACATCAGTCTCAATGTTTAATCATTCATTGTTTCTGGTAACCTTTACCTTACTCCTGAATATCACTGCAATCCGACATGTCCTTCTGGGTGCAACTTATTTTTTTGACGATGAGTATACATATATATATATATATTCATAAAGAAGATACCTATCATCATCATAATTTGACTCACACCATTATCAATCCACTAGAAAAGGTTATGTTAAGGTCATTCTTCAAGAAACTTAAAATCCTCCACAAACTAGAAGATATGTCTTGGCCAGTCTCCTCCATGTCACTCCGCATATTTACGAATTTCATCCAAGGATCTCCCATGTGAAGTCTTTTTCTGGGTCTTTTCATGTCCCTAGTGGAATCCAAGGAGTCATAAAATTTCGGCTGTCCATCTATGGTCTGTCCTTCTGGCAAGTATGTCTTAAAGAAGGTTTTGAAACACATTAGAAACTGTTCTAACTTGATGTACATGAGATCTTTTGGATAATTAATAATAATGCACGAAGTTCCTCTTATCTCTCCTGGTTATACTCAAGCATGCACCTCTCCATGCTCCTTAATGAGTTATGATTTTGAAAACCTATATACTAATCTGCCTCTATCAGATATAATCCACGTCTCTGCACCTTTACGTAAGAGCTGTATGCAGAATTGATCAAACACTTTTCTTGATGTAGGAACTTGGAACTCTTATCTCAATTGCTCTTGAAAATTATCTTATATCCAATAATACTCTCTATAAGGCAAGTTTTGTAACGCCGATTAATTTCTTCAATGGGACCCTCACTCAACGTCCACAAATATCGCTAATCTATCTCCTGTTCTTTAAGGAATCGATAAATTCATTTCTTGTAAAAGCATTGAACACCCCACCTTTTGTCTCAGATAACTACCTTTACACTTTTAGATATATCCTGGATGACTCTGCAGCTCTGATGTATCAATAACGTCATCAGAAGTTATAGAGAGTGATTTTGATAATATCTATCCTAGCTCTCTTAACCCTTATGTAAAACCAACCACAGTAATCAGTGAACTTGAAAGACATTTTCCTAGACTTAAGCATTAAAGAGCTCAACAGAGGTAACCCATCTAATTAGCCTCTGTTGATAAACAGAGTTAATCTTTGCACTTGCATTTTCATAGATGTAATTAATAATATCTACACTGGATGCATCTTCAATAACATTTCAGAGCCAAAGTAATTGGTAACTGTACTGATGGTTCTCACCGAATCAAAGGCTTTTTCATAATCGAATTAAAGCCATGCAACAATTTGGAAGTTTCATATTCCCTCGCTCTAATTCAATTAGAAAGTTCTCTCAGTAACGAAATGATCTATCTTCTGTAGCCACTCCTGAATCCAGAACTTGTTCTCTCTCGGTTGAGCCAGTAAGGTTGGCAGATCTGTTACCTTTTCTAAGCGGTGTGAAAGAACTTTAGTGAAGATTCTGACCAATAAACCACTGATAAGGAGGCTGATAGGTCTGTAGGATGCCTATTAGATCCTCAATGTCAACCTTAGTGCTATGGATAGCAGGATCATTGTAGCATTAAATAATATAAACAAAATCCTCAAAAAAAGCTTAAAAATCTGTTTCATAAGGCATAAATCGAGTGAAAATTTGGGCGAAAACTGTTTCAATTTCTCCACTTGCTTCTTGTATGATGTCTAAAAATAGTAAAACCATCTTCTCCTGAGCTTTCCCCGCTTCATGTTCTTGATTGCATGAGCAACTTCTGCTGGGAGGACTGGAAGAACTCTGATTTCAAATAAACTGTCTGGAGTACATGTATCATCCCTTTCATATAATTCTGGAGTAGTTAATTCTGCTCATCTTGTCATACAGATTTCGCCTCTATTTCTTGTTATAGAACCATTTTCTTTTCTCAGGTTAGCCATAATCTCCGCGCGTTGGTTCTTGCTGTACTGAGGAGGCCATGTCCCCACCCTTTGCTATCTTAGGGAGGCTTTGGTTGTCAGCCATTGCTTCTCCTCTAGCTGAGGATTGAATTTCCTTACGTCTTCAAGAGGTGATACTCTCTTCCTGCTGTCTTGCATAGCTCTATATATTCCACTTTGGAAGTCACATTGTACTTTAGTTGTCCTCATCTCTCTGTCTTTTTTGCATCAACATTTTGGTTTTTCCTGATAGCATTGGTTTACATGCAACTCTGTTCTTAGACAGCTAATTTTGTTGCTGGGTTTCCATAAGAGCTTTGGTTACTTTTCTTTGTTAACTTTGAGCGTCTTCTTCCGATGTTAGGCCTCTAAAGCAGAAGAATGGCTGTTCTTCAGTTCCAACTATGAAAGTATTATGCGTGTTTTTTCAAGGTTGGTTATGTCAATACATTTTGTTTGTCTTAATAACTACGTTCCAGTTTAGTGTTGAGGTGCATCTTAAAGCATCTCACCAATCTATGGTCACTATGTGTTGAACTTGTTTAGCACACTGTCTTCGATGACGAATTTTTTTACATAATAAAATCAATTTCACTTGTCGTCCCAATTATGTCTCCATGTCCATTTCCTGTGTGGCTTTTTCTGAAAAAGGAATTCAAGATGAAAAAATCCTTTCTGCCTCTGCAAAGCTCAACGAGAGTATTTAGACTCAAGTTTCTGTTCCGTGACAGAATCTGTTCCTACTGAAGTTTCATTCTGTTGCCGGTGCCCTATTTTTGCATTGAAATCTCCCATAATTATCTTCAAGTGCTGCATTACCTTTTTCAGGTTTAGACGAATTTCTCTCATAAAATTCTTCAATTTCTTCTTCAGGATGACTTGTGGTGGGTGCATAAGTTTGAATAATCTGAGCCTTATCTTCTCGATAGTTGGATAACGAGTCGTGCAGCTCTCACAGGAACTTGAGTTCTCTTTAATCCTTCAGTTCTCTCTGTTTAATAGTAAATCCAACACCACTAGTTCATGCCAGTATCTGTCCCATGAAGGTTAATAGAAGCGAAATTGTCCAACTAGTGCTAGGTCATGCTACTCAATGGAGATGACTTATATATATATTTTTTAAACTATTTTAGGTGGGACGATGTTACTTGCATCTATGGCCTTGCAGAAACCCATCTTCCAACTAGGTCTTTGTAGAAGTGAGAAAATGCAGAGTTTTGCTGGTCCGTTGTAGGTAAAGCCAAGGCTCAGTATTCTCGACAGCCTAGTCTACATCCTCAGTTGTTTTATTTTATTCTTTTATCTTTTCTCCTTTTACTCACACAGGTAGATACAGGTAACCTTTTCTATGTTGTACTAGGTGACTGAGTCAAAATTATATATGTAGAGTCATTTTTGTAGGTATCTTCTTTATCACCACGCTGGCCAATTGGTGAGTGTAGGATTTTCAAAACTGATCCCGGTGGTTGCGCGTTATACCGCTATTTTCAGGTTATTTTGAGCCCCCTTTAGTGTTACAGGATTCTACGAGAAGGCGGGGTTGACATTTGTCCTTAGTCTTCAGTGATGTTACGCATCACCTGACCTTACATATATATATATATATATATATATGTATATATATACACACACACTCAAAAATGTAAAAGCATTTCACTGATGAAGACAAAATTTCAAATTTTGATATTCCCAAGTTTGTTTTAAAAAATTTATAGCCAATTTGGTTGAAATTCAGCAAAAGTATCCTTTATATAAAGTGACACAATGTTTTGTTTCCTCTTGACTAGGATTTTAAAAACAAAATTGGACGAAATGGATTTTGGCAATCAGACATGCCTGAATCACCAGTTCTATAGTTCAATTCGTATAACCATCACATCAGAAAACTTGGAAATTACATCGCCCTAGAGCAGGAATTGAGCCCAAATCTCCTGATTCCAGTTCGAGCATCTTATAATTTGGGGCGGAAACTCACTTATGACTACTCAGACCTAGAACTGTGGCAGCAGTTAGCTTAACTGCTATAAAGATTTCATGTCAAATGCAATAATCGCTGGGAATCAACACGTCTGGTCGCTGATCGGCAATCGAGTGGCCCGGCAAGCACCACCCGTGGCTACGCCTGATGAACTGTGGCAACGTGTGGAAGCAGCCTGGACCGACATACCCCGAGCCCACATCGAAAGCCTCTTTCGTTTGATGCCACGGCGTGCAGCAGCCGTTATTATTGCCAGCCATGGGGGCCACACGAACTATTGATGTCTGCGTGTTCCGCAAGTCGCACGGGCCTGTAAGCTCAACCGTTTCATCTTTGTATCTGTTGTTATGTGTCCAGTAAATCTGGCTTTGCTATCTCCTGTCCTTCTTGGTGTTGCATTTTGGGTGGCGAGCAGTGTATTTTAAGAAGTACACAAACATACATCTTAAGGTTTCAAAGTGACAAAATTGAAGACATTTTTCTCAATTATCACATACACAAAAAACAAACAACAACAAACAAAAAAAAAAACCCATGAGGCTATAATTAAAAGCCTCGTGTTTACGAACATATTATACATTATAGATGAAAGACATAAATACAAAACCATTTTTAAGCGAAAACTTCTTTACAATAGCACTGTTAAAATCTGAATACATTGAATTAGGCAAACCAGACAAAACATTCATTCAAACGTACAATGATACCTGGACATTTCACATCTTTCTTAATGCCATAGAAAAAAACAACAACCTAACATTGATAAATTATTTAAAACATTATCTGAAAGGGTGGGGGAAATTCCAGTTATTATAAAATTAAAACATCAAATTACAGGGGTTTTTTTAGGTTTTTTTAATTTAACCATACTTTTAAAATTTTAATTATATTACTCAAAATTAGTACATCAAATCAACACTAAAAAATTTTATCATAACAATTTATCATAGCAGTTTTTTTTTAAGTCGTCAAATCTCAATGCTAATCTACAAAAAGCATATACTTAGGTAAGTTCAGATTTGTTTTTAAGGGTTGTCATTGTTGGAGTGTAATATTGAAGTTTTAAACCTCATTTTAAGATAAAGCTGCAATGTCACCCAAACGGCATTCAGATTTTGTTGTGTTTTCAAGTCAGTTAACTTATTATTATCATGGAAACAAGAAACGCAGTAGTCTTACACACGATTAAAACTTACTATTAAATATAAAATAACTCTACTATTAAGTATAAAATACACTTAACTCCATTAGATCTTCCAGGTATACATTATACCATTCCTCAGATGGAACGTAACCTTTAAAAACGTTAAAACCGAAGCTACAATTTGTTAACTCACCAGTGTCTGTATATACTTATACACACCTCTATGTCTGGTGTGTATATGTATATATAGACACCTATATATGTTTGGTGTGTATATGTATAAATAGACACTGGTGAGTTAACAAGCCTTGGTTTTAACGATTTTAAAGGCTAGGTTCCATCTGAGGAAGGGTATAATGTATACCCGAAAGATCTAATGGAGTTAAGGGTATTTTATACTAAATAGTAAATATTTTATATTTAATAGTAAGTTTTTTAATCGTGTGTAAGACGGCTGTGTTTCTTGTTTGTGTAAGCACGATAAAAATAAAAGTACTTATTTACATGGAGATGACATGTTAAAAGTCTCATTTTATTATTACCATTCCCCAAAAAAGCCATTTGGAATATCTTAGGTTTTTTTTATAATCAAAATGATAAGAAAAGTCAGTTACTTTTTGATCTATTACTTTTAATCTCAAGGGTAAAAATGACTTTATTATTACTATTGGAGTGTGACATTGCAGTTTTACCACTTAAATTTGAAACATCTAAAGTGTTGTGTTTTTCATGTAATTTTGTTAGAAAACTCATTATTTACATGGAGCTGACACTTTAAAGGTCTCATCTTGTTGCTAATATGCAATAACCATTCCAAAAAGCCATTATAATTTAGAATATCTTAGTTTGTTTTTTATTAAAATGAAGTATTCGAGACATCCACATAAGCTCCATATAGAAGTCAGTTAATTTTGACCTATTATTTTTAATTTCAAGGGTCAGAATGGCTTCATTTATCATCATTGTTACAGTGTGACAAATGATTTATTGGGGAGAGACTGTTATTGATTATTTTTTATTGTTTTTAAAAACTCATTTTCTCAATAAGTTGGAATAATGATATATTTTGATTTTTTCTAGCAGTTTTTGAGTCAGGTCAAAATATTAACTGCATTAAACATCAAAGTCTATTAATCCTAAGATAACTAATTATAAGATTACTTTAATTTCATATTTGTCTACCTAAAAATTACTTTATTCTGAGATTATATCTGAAATGTTTATCTATTTTGTTGTGCTTTAACACATAATTTTTTCAGAAATGATGGAATGGCTGATTGGTGTAATCCCCACAAGAATCCAAATTTGTATTTAGAGATTTGAACTCTGTCTACAGAGATGTCAGACAGAAGGACTCCTTTCCTCTGACTACAGAGATGGCAGAGGGACTCCTTTCTTCCACCTACAGAGATGTCAGACGGGGACTCCTTTCCTCCGCCTACGGAGATGTCAGAGGGATTCCTTTCTTCTGCCTACAGAGATGTCAGACAGTATCAGATGAATTTGATTTGGATTATGATGACTACTCCCCCCATCCCCCCGCCCAGAGCTGTCAGACAGATGAATTGGACAATTTGCTCTACCCACAGAGATGTCAGATAAACAGTATCAGATGTATATTTTCATATCTTCAGTCATGGATAATAAAACCATCAAACTAATTCTGAAGTCTTTTTTGTCGTTAACTTTCTTTAAAGTATCAAAAATAGATGTTTAAAAGAAAATTATCTATCATAAATTAAAGACAGAAAATGCCTAAATAATAAATATTCAAACTAATTTCCACTTGAATATACTACATGTCAGAGTTTGTTCTATGTTAGCAAAATTATAGTATAAACGAAAATTAATTAAAGTGTCTTGTGAGATCAAAATAGCTTTATTATTGGACTATACTGTCAACAGGAAAGAAAGGTATAAGTGAAAATTAGTCGACCTATTTCTTTTTTTTTAATTTAAAGTGTCTTGTGAGATCAAAATAGCTTTATTATTGGAGTACACTAATAAGAGGAAAGACAAATATAAGTGAAAGTTAGTCAACCTATTTTTTTTTTTTTCAATTTAAAGTGTCTTCTGAAATCAAAATACTTTCATTATTGGAGTACACTGTTTGTAGGCCAAGGCAATCATGGGATATCTACTTCAGAAAAGATTAGACCTTGTGTGTGGTGTGTAAAGTTTGAATTGCCTGTAGCATCTTTCATATAATACTAAGTGTTGTTAATAAATGTGTTGGAGAAAAAGGTTATAAAATCCCCCCCCCTCCCCCCGTTAGACAACTCACTAACACATTTGATGTGGACATACTAACTGGTACACTCTTCCAGTGGTAGGGATAAATGATTTTAAAGATCATTAACACATTGGATGTGAATATACTGACTGGTACACTCTTCCAGTGGAAAGGATAAATGGTTTTAAAGACCAATGGTTATCTTTCGGTTTCAAAAATTTTTACTCACCGAGAAACTAGCATAAATCTTTGAAGTATGTTTACATGAAATGCGTTAAAATACTCCAACAGGCTCTTCTAATATTGAGGTAAATTTACTCACAGAGAAACTTACATAATTTAACTCAATGTTGGAAGAGACTGTTAGAGCATTAATGTTAGGAAAACTATCCAATTTTTGATGTGAACATACTGGTACACTCTTCCATTGGTTATCTTAGACCTCAATATTAGAAGAGACTGTTGGTGCACTTATGTTTGGAAAACTACCAAATTTTTCATGTGAACATGCTGGTACACTCTTTCAGTGGTTATCTTAAGGTTTTAAAGATTTTACTCACAAAGAAACTAGCATTCTGTCTTTTATTACTATAATTGGAAATTTTGTAAGTTCACCTCTGTTTCCTCAAAGAGCACTCTATCTTGTTACAGACAAAAACCATTAAAATTAAGTGTTTGGAAGACTTTGGTAGATAATTTATTCTTCCCCGGAAAGAGGTTTCTCTATCTTGTTACAGACATGCCAGGGAAATCATCCGCACATATACTAAAATAATTCCTCGAGCAATACGAATCAATTATAAATAGAAGAAATGCACAACACATCTCAGTGAAAAACACTACCTGATATTTCTCAATAACTAGAGACAATTCGATCATTCTATATTTCACATTGTAATTTAAGATATGAAATAACCGTTACAGAGTTAAAAAAAAACCTTACCTTTCCACTTACTTTTATATTTTTTTTATATATTTATTTGTCTGTTTGTGTATGTCTTTATTTTGTTTATGTATGTAAATTTCTTTTATTTTTAATCCTGGCGAACGACGAACGTGAAAATGACATTAAATGATGAAATCATTAACAAACCAAAGCCGCTCCACAGTTCGTATCTCAGAAGTAATCCCCACATGGCACATGAAGATAGACCCCACCCATATGTGTCGGCACTAACGCTGAATACCGCCCTCTGATTGGTCGAAATTTCCCCAGTCCCGTTGTGACGTATATTCTAAATTAACTTTCCTTTTTAGTTTCTTTCCCTATATAAATTTTGAGTTTAATCTCAGTTATATTTCACTCTTAACGTAATATCTGTTCTCTCAAACGAATACTTTCGGCAACACAATTGAGGTTGAATGGACGTGACGTATGCCTGAGATTTGATAAGAACGAGAGATAAAAACGACGACTAAACTGTTGCTAGAGAGCGTTGTAAGGCGAGAGTTGGGTTGTAAACTGATTATTGAAAGAAGCGTTGTGTTAAGAGTTGTGTGGTGTGCGGAGAGTTTAGTGCAATATGCTATGCTATGATGTGTTTGCTACATCCTGCATAAAGCACCTTTTCCGTAAGTTTGACTTCTATTGTTTACATGTTTTCGTCTGGCCGTTAAGGTTTAATTTTAGGAACTATTTCGCCGTATAGTGATGTTTTAAATTAACGTAGAAGTACGAAAAGACTTCTACGTTATACCGTATCAATGTAAGGTTTGCTTAAATGCTGCCGGGCACCCCCGTAAATCCGCCTATGATACACCGTGGCTTATGACCAGGCTACACGTTTCCAGTCATCTTGCGGCCAATGAGGGTGTTCCTGAGACCAGGCAAGGCTGTGTCACATTCTTGTATCGTCGGGCCAGCAATTTTACCCAGGGAGGTGGCCGTCGGCTCCTGAATCCCATAGTACCTAGGGAACGTTGCAATGTCCAAACGCTAATACTACTGCTGGCCCCTGCATTGAATTGCACTGTGATTTGCGCCAATGTTGCACGCCGGGCGGATGTTACGATGCAATTGAACTTACTAGAACAACATGACCTTACTAGATCAAATGTACTTCTCAATGGGGAAATCCAATGTTGCACGCCGGGCGAATGTTATGATGCAATTGAACTTACTAAAACAACATGAACTTACTAGATCAAATGTACTTCTCTATGGGGAAATCCAATGTCGCACGCCGGGCGGATGTTACGATGCAATTGAACTTACTAGAACAACATGAACTTATTAGATCAAATGTACTTCTCTATGGGGAAATCTAATGTTGCACGCCGGGCGGATGTTACGATGCAATTGAACTTACTAGAACAACATGAACTTACTAGATCAAATGCACACTGCTGGCCACCCAAAATGCAATACCAAGAAAGAAGCATCCGATTGGCTTGAAATTCGCAGCATGCATCACCCGCGAGAGGACATGCAAACGATTAGCTTTTCAGGGCATATGCAAATCATGTGCGTCCGGCACACCACCAAGAAGCACTATAAGAAGGGTGTACAGAATGCGGGATGTAAGTAGTGAAAGTGTATTGTGCTGCCGGACCTGTGCGTGGGAAGCTTCCTGATGTCCCGTCGCAGAATACGACAGTCATTCCAGCACGTTTCGGAGTTCGACAGAGGACGAATAGTGGCTTATCGTGACAGCGGTTTATCGTACAGAGACATCGGCGCCCGTGTGGGACGACATCCAGCCACAGTGAGGCGAGTATGCTGTATGGATTCGGTGGGTGCAGGAGGGATGGACGGACCGACGTGAGCGATCGCCGCAGCCGCGGCACATCACCGAACGAGAGAACCGGCATTTTGTGTGGCGGGCATTGACGGCTCGCACCGCCACATCACGAACGTTAACGCAGGAATTAGGGTGTGTTGCGCAACAACCTGTGTCAGCACGTACCGTTCGACGTAGTCTTCAGGAGTGGGGACTTGTCGCACGGCACCCATTGCTCCGATTACCATTGACGTTACACCACCGGCGAGTGTGGCGGCAGTGGACCGTTGAACGCAGCACCTGGACTACGGAATGGCACAACATTGTCTTCTCCGACGAATCCCGCTTCTGCTTACAACACCACGATGATCGGATCCGCGTGTGGCGGTACCGCGGCGAGAGACTGTATGACGCCTGCATTATGCATTGCCATACCGGTCCGTGGCCTGGCGTTATGGTTTGGGGCGCAATTGGATATGACACCTGCACCCCTCTAGTACGCATCGCCGGTACATTCAACAGCCACCGCTACATCTCCGACGTTTTGGAGCCTGTAGTCCTTTTTTACCTGCAGGACCTGCCAGCGGCCACGTTTCAACAGGACAATGCGCGCCCGCACGTGGCACCCATCGTGCAACGATTCTTCACGGCCCATCAGGTGTCACTGCTGCTGTGGCCCGCCTTATTTCCCGATATGTCGCCCATCGAACACGTCTGGTCGCTGATCGGCAACCGAGTGGCCCGGCAAGCACCACCAGCGGCTACGCCTGATGAACTGTGGCAACGTGTGGAAGCAGCCTGGACCGACACACCCCAAGCCCACATCCAAATCCTCTTTCGTTCGATGCCGCGGCGTGTAGCGTCCGTTATTGCCATCCATTGGGGCCACACGAACTATTAATGTCTGGGTGTTCCGCAAGTCGCACGGCCCTGTAAGATCAATCGTTTCATCTTTGTATTTGTTGTTATGTGTCCAGTAAATCTGGCTTTGCCATCTCGTGTCCTTCTTGGCGTTGCATTTTGGGTGGCCAGCAATGTACTTCTCTATGGGAAAATCCAGTGTTGCACGCCGGGCGGATGTTACGACGCAATTGAACTTACTAGAACAACATGAACTTATTAGATCAAATGTACTTCTCTATGGGGAAATCCAATGTTGCAAGCCGGACGGATGTTACGATGCATGCCAGACACCGCTGTCCACGACCGTCCAGAGCTTTTCTACGGCCACAAAAGTCTCGCACTCTGGACTTTCCCCCTGAGCAGTGGCGGCCCGTCAGATGAGGCAAGCGAGGCGCCGCCTCACCTGAAATTCCGCAGAATGAGAAGTGAAAAAAAACAACTTTGGTCAGTAACAAAGATATAAGAACTTTGCAGGATAAATGAAACACTGAAATTTACATTGTGATTCATGAATTAGGCTAAAAAAAGGCTTTCAAGAAGAGGAATGAATCATTATTTTTGCAAAGCAGCTGCATGTTTTAAGCGCTTAGAGGCGACCGGCTGGATCGTCTCGATGAGAAGCCGGTTTTGGGAACTGGGGATCAGAGAAGAGCCCTACAGAGTGAACCCCCCACCCCCACGGTCTACCTAAGGAGGTGCCGGACTTCCAGTAAGAGAAAGGAAATTTCTGAGGCGACCCTCCATTTCGCTTAAACTAGAATCGCATCTCTGCTGTTATTGGAGAACCCAAGGATTGTGTATCCAATGGGCGCGGGATAATGATTAGATGACCTTGGTAAAAAGTGGTTTTACAGGCGATGACGCCGTTCGCCTCTGTATGCTTTGGAGTAGGATGATTTCTACGTAGCTTTAACTATTCGTCAGAGTGTATTTTGAGTCTAACTTTTTGTAGTGTGTTTTCAATCCTCTCTTCTGCGGGTGTTGGCTAGTTCATAGTAATGTTGAGTTTTTCTTCTTTTTTATTTTGTTATTGTTACTAAACAGCATATTTTGATTTTGGTTGGAAAATATGAATGGCCCAACAAACGACGTGATTTATGTTCTGGAAGAAATTCCTTTTAAACACTGGAAAGATTATGATAAAAGGGATGTTCTCATATCTGGAAGACCGACACCTATAATAAGTTCAATATCTAAAGATAAGAAGTGCGCCAAATCGTTTTTTAGGTCTTTCAATAAATCATGGTACGAGATTTTCCTCTGGCTTTCTGGTAGCTATTACAAGCAAACTCTCTTTTGCTGGCCATGTTTACTTTTGAGCAATAAGAAAAATGTGTGGAATACAACGGGTTATTTTGATCTGAAAAACTTTTCTCGTAGTGCAAAATTGCACGAAAGCTCTAAAAGAGCATATAACTAATCACGTAGGTCTGAAACGAATGGAAAAAATATAAACACTATTTCTGATATGCTCAAAGAAAATGCTGCTCTTCATAAAGCTAAGTTTAATGAAAAGGTCAGACTAAATAGGCTTTTTATGGAACATATAATCGATTTAGTTGTCGTTCTAAGCAAGCAAGAACTGCCTTTTGAGGACATAATGAATCTATTTCCTCATTAAATAAAGGTAATTTCAAGATGTTCCATTTGTTACTTCGTAGGAGCACCCCAGAATTAAAAGCACATTTTGAAGAAATACGAAGCTTATTTTCTGGACAATCTAAAACGATACAGAATGATTTACTGGAGTGTATTCATGAATATATAAACGAATGTGTTAAAAGCGAAATTAATGAGTCAAAATTTTTTTCAGTGCAAGTTGACGATACAACTGACATTACTCAAAAATCACAGTGTTCAATAATTGTCAGATACATATTGGACTCAAATTGTGTAGTAGTTGAGCACTTCCTTGGTTTTTATGATATCAGCACTGACAGGACTGCTGTGGCACTGTATGATCTGCTAGCATCGGTTTTGGAGGAGTTTGATTTTAAATCAAAGTTAGTAGGCCAGTGTTATGATGGTGCAAGCGTTATGGCTGGAGAGTTGAGCGGTCTGCAGAAAAGAGTCAAGCTAGAATCCCCGCAAGCTTTGTTTACCCACTGTTTCGCCCACCGCCTTAACCTTGTCCTACAACAGGGGTGCAAAAGTATTGTAAAATGTAATATTTCGCAACTGCATCCAGCATGCCCTCATTTTTTCATAAATCTGCCAAGAGAACCCACGTAGCAGATTCAGTTGTTGGGAAACGGATTCCTCAAATAGCAGAAACACGTTGGGCATCACGTTCGCAAATTTTGTGTTTAATTGTAAGCGAATGGGGCAAACTAAAGAATGTGTTTGAAAACATAATGAATGACCCGGAATCAACGGCAGAATCAATCAACGGAGCCATAGGATATTTGAAAAATTTCACTAATTTTGAATTTGCTTTTTTATCACTGATTTTTGATGACATTTTTGGAATTACGGATGTACTGTTTGATGTTTTACAAAAAAAGACTTTAGATATCAGTTATTGCCAAAGACAAATTAAACAATGTTGCGAACGAATAAATAAGAAAAGGAATGTAACCACTTACTTGAAACATTTCAGTGAAGCAATTAGTTTGAGTGGAGGTCCTAAATGTTGCCAAAAGAAACATTTGACTGAAGAAGAAGTGGAAAACTATTGCAAAATTTTGTTTTACGAAATCGTTGACAGCATAATAGTCCAAATAAATACCAGATTTGAAGATATGGGAAAGCTCGAGTTTCTGCAGCTAGTTGACAGCTCAAAATACCATAGTTATTCAGAGTCATTTCCATCCAGTGCCCTTAACACTCTCAAAAAATTTATCCAAACATTTTTACAGGCACACAACGACTAAAAAACGAATTAGATTTTTTATATAATGATCACAACTTCAGGGAACTCAGTGTTCAGAAAACCTTGAAAACAATGAAAGAAAACGAGCTGAAAGATGTGTTACCAGAAGCCTACAAATTATTTTCTCTTGTATTGACACTGGCATCAACAAGTTCTTCTGCTGAAAGGAGTTTTTCTTGTTTGAAGAGAATTAAGACTTACCTCCGTAATACAACGGCACAAGATCGTTTGTCTTCACTTGCTAAAATTTCAATCGAGAAAGAATTGCTGAACCATCTAATGTCCACTCAACCATTTTATGATCTGATCATAGACAAATTTGCAGCCAAAAAGGATCGCAGAATTGAACTTATTTATAAAACACAAACTGAAAGCATTCTGTTCGAGACCACAAATTAATATCGTATTCCTCTGTTTTTAATTCCAGGTTTAAATTGCCTAATACTTTTTTTATATAGAAATGTGCTTCCTTAACTTGACTTCTCCTGTACATAGTTATCACGAGCCTGGACTTCAGTTTGTGACCCGTGCTAAATGCACCTTCACTAATATGCCAATCGAACTGTGACTTTTATTCAAGCTCAAGAAACATTTCGTGAGAAAACAATTTCTATTTAAATGATTTACTTTGAATTTTTTAAGAAGTGGATCTCCGACTGGCGTTGGGATGTGAGTGACGCATTGACTAGCTAAAGAAACCGCACAAATTGCGTATTTTCGCTCAAGTGTATTACATAAAAGAATACAGGTGAAATATTTCTTTCTTTGTTGTAAAATTATCGAATAATTGTTTTCATAAAAATATTGTTGCAAAGGTAGCGTATATTACACACACACACACACACACACATATATATAGTGGTATATGCACATTTTCCCTCTAAAATTTTTGGATTTTTTCGTGAAGAAAGACTCCCACGCCGTGTTTCATATATTTCTATAATTTTATTCCATTACTGTTGAATAATATTTGTATATAAGGGCTAAATGGCATGGGCTGAAGTCCTAAGGGATGGGGTGTACAGCTGTTTATAACAAGGCGCCTACCCGAGACCAATGGCTTAACGAGACTTCCGAATCTCAGTGGATTTTAATGATTCAGCCGACTCGAACCCAGGACTTCAAAGATATCCGATGGATGATACTGCCTTTGACATGAAACTTTTTGAGGGGGGGGGGTCTGCACTTCTGCTGTATAACTGTGTATAAGTACATGTAACAGTTTGGGGGGGGGCGCTTCGACAAATATTTTTCTATTGGTACGTACGCACATCTTGAACATTAATACAAAACGAAGCTAATTTAATAAAATGAAGAAAATGCAATACATTATAGTTGTTTTTATAAAAATTTAATAAAGCAACTTCTTTGGCCGCTTTGCTTTACTTTCTCTTCTATTATCAAGAAATTACATTGATATTATGTATCAATGTAATTTATTTGTATTACATTGTAAGTTATGTAAAAATCAATGAATTTAAATAGGGAAATTATCTATAAAACGTACTTAGAAAAAGCTAACTGTCTCGCCTACTTAGGGGGTGCAAACCACGACCCCCCGGCTACGCCACTGATATATATATATGTTCATATAACGTTATACGAATTTATATATTTTTCAATAACATATGTTTTACTGATTTACATCAAGACCGTTCGCCTCACCAGCATTTTACACCACGAGCCGCCACTGCCCCTGAGTTTGGTGCAGTCCAGGCAAAGCCTTGAAATTGTTGACCGTGTAAATCAAATTTCGTGGTAATTTCCGAGATGGAGTCACCCTCGGAAATTACACGAAATTTGGTATATCAGTTACGAATTACGCTTTGCACGAAATTTAGTATTATAAAGTCCCGGGCGTCGACTATCATACCTTCGAAATCGCTTAAATCCCGATAAGCTGCCTTCTTAACTGCGAATGCTACTACTTGAGCTTGGGGAGATATCTGCCTTTATATACGTCGTTTGTGGACCATACTACACCGCTTGGGTTTGGCTCTAGAATATCTATCTAATTTTCACATTTTTCGTAAAATTACGTCACAAATCGGAGGGAGATTTTTGAACGACGTCGGCGCCCGGCTCTATCATACCAAATTTCGAATTGATGAACAGACGAACTTGTAACTGCTCGCAGGCCATGTGAAAACATACTAACCGAGTTCCAAATCACTTTACTCTGGCACCATGAAGAGTGTCTACATAGGATCCTGAAACTCACTGAACGTGGGGGTTGCTTTGGCAACCAACGACGTCAACGACCAAGGTGAAGGGTCACTTCACCTCCGATCGAGTGAAGTGACATCCCTGATTCTGAGTTTTGACGAATACAGTTTCGTCTGTTGGGTTTGTATAGTAACTGCGAGAGTGAACTTTCGGTTTCAGTGATGTTTCTTTATTATTCTTCGTGTGTTCTGGATTCATGCTTTTTTTTTTTTTTTTTTTTTTTTTTTAAAGGAGCCCGGAAAATGATACAGTGTGCACGTTGTTACAGACATAATGTGCATAAGAATGTATTCCACGAAGCGCATACATTGATTTATCTCGTTCTTATTTTATTCTCAACCACTGTGTCAGCAGAAAGAAGTTTTTCCTGTTTGAATCGAATGAAAAATTACTTAAGGGACACTATTTCACAGCAAAGATTACCATTTTTATTCAGTATCGCGATACATAAGAACTTCTCTCTGAACTTGTAGTTAAACAAGTGTTTCCCAATGATACCATTGACCGCTATGTTTCCTTGAAATATAGAATTATCTTTACTTACACTGAAGTGCCAAAAGTCATGATATAGTAGTATGCAAATTTTTTACTGGTGCAGCCGTCGTATAAAGGCTTCGACGCACGCCACGATTTTTATCAGTTACCAGATGTAATTTCGTGAGTCAGGTTGAACAACCGCCAGTAGGATTATGGCAAGCCGACGTGAATTATAGGTGTTTGAACGAGGCATGGTAGTGGGAGCCAGATGGATGGGGACATTCAATTTCCAAAGTTGTGGGAACATTCAACATTCCTCGATCCACGGTGTCACGTGTGTACCGAGAATACCTCATGGAAGGCATTACCAACCACAGTGGAGACAGCGCGGTGGCCGATCACGGTTGCTGAATGACAGTGACCAGCGGCGTCAGACCAGGATTCTCCATGCTAACAGACAAGCGACGCTGGCTCTGTGACAGCGCTCCGATTCGAGCGATGCACATTTAAGTCGAAAACCCATTCCCTAGTTTATTTAATTAGTATTTTATTTATTCATTTTTATTAATTCATGTATTTTTTGAAGAAGGAGTACGTTTTATTTTGCCATATACTTTCGGGTGAGTCTTTTCTTTTTTTTGTTTTCTCTCTCCGTCCCCCCTCTCCCAGCACAAGGCGTAAGACTAGCTAGACAGCACAAGGCGCCACAGGACGGACCGACATAGTAAGAAAACGCTGGCGACAGCCATCGGCGAGCTGGCTTTGTAGTATGTTTTATTGGGGCAATAGATGTGCCCACCGTGTCTAGAATCCACAATGCGTGTTGGGCAGACCGGAGACTTGTTGGAACCAGAGCTAACAGTTTAATTGGGGTGAGGATTTACGGCTGGGAGTAGTATCACGCGGGAAACGTAACTTCAGCGGTTCTCAGAATTTCACTGGAGCGGGTAGGAATCTTGACCCCCTAACGAATGGAAGAACAAAATGTTAATTCTCTGACCAGTAAGATTTACACTGGGGAATTTAATTCAGGGAGGCTTGCGTTTGCTAGCTAGTGATTGGATGATGGGATGTTTTGAGGTAGTGTGGGTCTTCTTGGGGTTCGTCGAAAGATTTTACAAGGGAAGAGAAGAACTTCGTCACTTCACGTTTACAGTTTTTGCACGAAACTTTACTTTGGTGTGTTTCGCGGCGTGCATCTCGTGCACTGTCCTCCATGACTGTCACATAGGAGGCTGCATACAATTTTCCAGGCTGCCGATGTAAGATCGAAACCGAGGTTTCCGGTTGAACGGACCCCCACTAAGGACCATTAGGGCCCATACGACGGTCGCAGCTGCGGATGGAAGCTATAATAACCACCGGATGAGAATTCTCCCGGATCAGAAGTGGTCAGCAGCGCGATATCTAGGCCAGATTTGGATGTTAAGGTAGGAAATCCATCCTATACTTTCTTTGGTGTCCCCTCACAAAAAATCTTTATCGGAGCAGTCCACACATTGAATTAATATTTTTTATAAGCAAATAGCTAATTGAGTACAGGTTCCTGTCAGAGAGTCGTAAATCATTTTTGCTAATATCATGAGCGTATATTTATTATTATGCCAAATCATAACCAATAAATTGTTTTTGTTACTTAATTTTGTCTAAGTTCTATGATGAGTGTGTCGTTAACTACAATATGTGTGCTCAACCCTAGATTATTTGGAGAATATATATAACTTTTGGAACCGGAACTTAGAAAATCACTTCACTTATGCTTTTTATTTTAAATCTAGACGTTCACAAAAACATTGCGGCACACAGCGGACCCTTTGACTCCCAAAGGAAAATCTGCTGTGTGAAACACAACGCCCCCGTCAGTGGATCCTGAAGCTGCGTCAGCCCTAAATCAGGGAATCGCAGAATCACAATCCACTCGACACCCCCTTGGCACCTAATATTACGCCAGGTGAACCCAATTAGGAACCCGAGCGATAATAGCTCAAATAACACCCACACTCAATGCAGGAGGTACCAGAGACATATCCATTAGGCCAGTACAGCGTAAGTTAACGTCCATGGGGTATGGGAGCAGAAGACCAACCTGAGTGCCTTTGTTAACACCACGACATCAGACACAGCACCTCACCTGGGCTCGTGAACACGATAATTGGACCCCGGAAGACTGGCAACATGTAGCGCGGTCCAATGAGTCACGCTACCAGTTGTTACGAGCTGGTGATAGGGTTTGGGTGTGGCGCAGACTCCATGAGGCCATGGACCCAAGCTGTCAACAATTCACTGTGCAAGCTGGTAGAGGTTCCATACATGTGTGGGATGTCTTTACGTGGCACAGTTTGGGTTCTCTGTTCCTCGTAAGCACGTCATTGCCGGTAATCACTTTGTTGTTCTGCTGGGTGACCATTTTCAGCCCTTTATGGACTTCATGTACCCCAACAAGGATGGGATTTTCCAGGCGAACAATGAACCATGTCATCGGGCCCAAGTTGTCCAAAATTGGTTCGAGAAGCATTCTGGATAGTTCCGACTGATGATGTGGTCACCACGCTCACCCTACACGAACCCAATAGAGCACTTATGAGGACGTGGTGTGAAGGTCCATTCGCACCCAAGATCCTGCACCTACAAATACAAAGGAACTGTGGGCGGCTGTTCAGACAGCATGGCTCAACATTTCTTCAGAAGTCTTCCGGCCATTTGTGGAATCGATGCCACGTCGAGTTGCTGCACTTCGCCGGCCTGGAAGATGTCCTACACGATTTTTTTGTTTTTTGATTGAGGTTTAACGACCACCGTGAGCAACTCAATGGACTATAAGCAGTCGCCCGTCCCTCATTTAGGGTCACTGGTCCCAGGGAAGGGAGAGAGCCAGTGCCGTAAGACAAACACAACATCCATGCCTGACCGGGATTCGAACCTAGACCCCTTTCGGACGAATGATCAGAGGCCATCGCTTAGACCACTGCGCCACCGGGGTGGCAAAACCTACACGATACTGTACGTATCCCATGACTTTTGGCACTTCAATGCATAAATTTAAAAAAAAATTGATGCATTTTTTTTTCATGTATTTTTATTTTGAAACACATCTATTTTTCTCGTCACGAACCGCCACTGCCTTTTGCTTATCGAAACCACCTCAGAAACAGCCAGTGAAGTACTACACAGTATATATATACTATACATACATTCACAGGGCCGGATTAAGGCCTTAGTGGGCCTTCAAAGATTTATGGCGCAGTGCATTCTTCAAACTAGTAAAATTTCTGCAGAGTCTTCACAATAAGTCACTGTATATGAATAAACCAAGATATCGCTGTTTCCACGTTTTAGCAACAGAAAAATTTCTATCCGGTCACCGCTGTGGACCCGAATCCCAGATCTCTCGATATCTAGCCAAGCGCGTTAGCCTTGCGTTAAGGTAGTCAAAAATCAACGGCGCTATGTGTTTTTTCTGTAAGCTTCTAACAGCATACATCCGTAAGATGGGCTCAGCTACTGAGACGTCTCCATCTGGTGGGAATTAACGGCACTGGTTATATATTAATTATAGCAGTTAAATCCAAAGGGCATCCAAAGTGAAAATCCTTCAAAAACTTGGCGTCAGTGAATAAATAAACACACTGCTCTTTCCACGTTTCATCAACACAGAGCAACCAAAAAATTGTTATCCGGTCACCGCTGGGGATCCGAATCCCAGATATCTGGATATCTAGCCGAGCGCGTTAGCCTTACGCTACGATTTTTGATTTTCACTTTGGATTTAACTGCTTTAATTAATATATAGCCAGTGCCGTTAATGCCCATCAGATGGAGACGTCTCAGTAGCTGAGCTCATCTTACAGATTTATGATGCTGACAGAAGCTGACATAAAATCACACATAGCGTCGTTGATTGTTGGCCACCGTAGCGTAAGGCTAACGCGCTCCGCTAGATATCGAGAAATCTGGGATTGGGATCCCCAGCGGTGACCGGATAACAATTTTTTGGTTGCTCTGTGCTGATAAAACGCGGAAGGAGCGACGTCTTTGTTTATTCACTGACGCCAAGTTTTTGGAGGATTTTCACTTTGGAGTCGCTGTATTTTTCATTGCTTTCATAAGAACATGAGTTAAAAGCTTAAGATTTCTAGATTTTGCCTTTCTAAAGATTTAGCATTATATACTTTTTTTAGTACGTCTTTTTTGTTATGCAATGTGAAGCCACAGGCGCCGCCCCGGTGGCGCAGTGGTCTAAGGCGTTGGCCTCTGATCATTCGTCCGAAAGGGGTCCGGGTTCGAATCCCGGTGAGGCATGGATGTTGTGTTTGTCTTACGGCACTGGCTTTCTCCCTTCCCTGGAACCAGTGACCCTAAATTAGGGACGGGCGACTGCTTATAGCCCATTGAGTTGCTCACGGTGGTCGTTAAACCTCCAATCAAAAAAAAAAAAAAAAAAAAGAAGCCACAGGGAACTTCGACCATTAACGGTTCCAAGTGAAAATTGGGAGGTGTGGATGGATGGTAGTGAGAAAGCTGAAACTCTCTTGCCAACCCCGCTGTATACAGCGACATGAAACCTTTACTCTTGATAACTGCCTTAAAATCTATGTTCCAGCCTGTTTCTGACCAAGTGAAAATCATACGTGACAAAAGTAAAACTATTTTATAAACCTGTCTCTCTCTATCTGTTATTTGCCCAGGCATGCCTCCTGGGCCTTTGGTAATGGTGGGCCCCAAGGCTATAGCCCCTATAGACCCCCCCCCCCCCACACACACCTTAATCCAGCCTTGTACATTCGATTTCAAAGGTTTGTTGGTGCCTCCAGCTCCACATACCTGCTGGAAATAATGCTTGGACGGTATTCGAAGCGCCAGGCCACTTCAGAACTGCATCACTGAATTTGCTATATGCACAGACAAATTTAATTGAAGAAACATCAAAGAAAATCACAACTCAAATATAATTTCAAACCAAATGAAAACAAGATGGTAGCACAAGATAGGAAACACAATGCTTTTGAAATATTTCTGTCATTTTACCAAATCCAGTACAGTACAAACAATTCCAAGATGAGAATCAGGGGCTGACTGGCAATCCATAAACGGCCCTGGAAGTTATTTTGTGCGTCCCACTTTTTGAAAAAATTATCAAGGTATCCCATTCCGAAAAATAAAGGTGTGTCAGCATTACCGTTAACTGTTTAAAAATCTTTCAATACGCCTTTTTTTTTTAATTGGAGGCATAACGACCACCGTGAGCAATTCAATGGGCTATAAGCAGTCACCCGTCCCTAATTTAGGGCCACTGACTCCAGGCAAGGGAGAGAGCCAGTGCCATAAGACAAACACAACATCCATGCCTCATCGGGATTCGAACCCGGACCCTTCTCGGGCAATTAAGTCTGCTTATCACTGCAGTTTATTTATTTTTTATTGAGGCAATAAAAAACAACATTTTACACGTTTTCTTGGAGAACAGATCTCTAGTAAAATTTAATGTGAGAACAAAATAGTTCCGTTGCTAAGAAGCAACATACAAGGTTGGTTCTCTACGAGTGCAGAAATCTTTACTCCATTCTTATAAATTTTACAACGATAACTAAATTCAGAATTTATACATTTCTTTGCTTTTACTGAGAACGGAAATTCAAATGAGCCAGAAATTAATTTATATAAGACTTACCTATCATTAATAAAATAATTACCAAAAAATCTTTTGAAAAAAGTGAAAACGTCCAGAATTGAAAGAATTTCAGCGCAGATTTATAAAGTGAAAGAAATTAGACTGCAAAAATTAATTTTGCCGCCTCGGTGGCGCAATGGTCTAAGTGATGGTCTCTGATCATTCGTCCGTAAGGGTTCCGGGTTCGAATCCTGATGAGACATGGATGTTGTGTTTGTCTTACGGCACTGGCTCGCTCCCTTCCCTGGAATCACTGACCCTAAATTAGGACGGGCGACTGCTTATAATAACCCATTGAGTTGCTCACGGTGGTCGTTAAACCTCCAATCAAAAAATAATAATAATAATTTTTATTTATTTTTCAAATTGAAAAAAGTACTTGTAACCAAAATAGACTTTCCAGTAGGGGCGCACTGATAGCCCCGTAGTGCGGGAGGGCCTCTAGTATGAGCAAAAATATTGCATCTTTTTTTTTATTGGAGGTTTAACGACCACCGTGTACGACTCAATGGGCTATAAGCAGTTGCCCGTCCCTAATTTAGAGCCACTAGCCAGTGCTGCAAGATAAACATGCCTCACCGGCATTCGAACCCCTTTCGGACGAATGATCAGAAGCCATCGCTTAGACCACTGCACCACCTTTCATATGAAGCTGGTTAAGGAAGTCGCAGGGAATTTTGACGGTAGCTTTGAAAGTAGTAAAAAGAAAAGCACTTTTTTATTTTCAGTAAATAAAGTAAAACATTTAGAAATAAGTTTTGCGGTTTTAGTTCATGAAATCTAAGTGACGGAAAAGCGGCTACTCCAGACGACTTTAGGCCCCTTGTCACAGCCATAGCAAATGTGAGAGAAACATCAGTTCAATGAATGAAATTTTTATACCAATGAGGATAAAGAGTTATGTACTACAATCATTTGCACATACCTAAGCATCCTTCAATATATATTGAACTAAAAGATGTTCTACGTGAGGATGGACCTTTTACTACGTACAAAATGTTGTGGCATGATGTTAAATGTTTTTTATATTCAAAAGTAAATACCTTAAGAATCTTTTTGTGTGTGTGCCACAGTTCTTAATTGTTACATACTTATGTTCAATATTTTCGTATGAATCGGAAAAGGCTCTTAGACACTGTCACACAGCAGTTACGTGTAGTCCGCTGTCTGCCATTTACATTGTTTCGGATGAAAACTGTTTGGCATAGCGCTTTTTGGCCCATTGAGGTGCTTTCGCCAATAAATTCCAACCACGTAAACCGTTTGGCATTGCGCTCTTTGTCCCATTGAGGCCCTCGTGTCAATGAATTTCATCCACGTAAACCATTTGGCATGGCGTTCTTTGGCCCATTGAGGCTTTTGCGCCAATAAACTCCAAGTAAAAGCAGTTACGTGCTGGGTGTGCTCGTAATGGATTTCAAAAAAAGAGGATAGCCTCAGTTCCATAAAAGAATAAAATTTGCATACGACTACTTATTACCTTTGACGTTAGTGTTGTGTTTTATAGTGCTTTTTTTTTTTTTTTTTTTTCGATTGGAGGTTTAACGACCACCGTGAGCAACTCAGTGGGCTATATAAGCAGTCACCCGTCCCAAATTTAGGGTCACTGGTTCCAGGGAAGGGAGAGAGCCATTGCCATAAAGCAAACACATCATCAATGCCTCACCGGGATTCCAACCCGGACGAATGATCAGAAGCCATAGCTTAGACCACTGCACCTTTGTAGTACTTATATTGTATTATATGGAATTTAGAAATTTCAGTAATTAAAAGCTAAAGAATTTACGCAATGGGGGACCAGAGTTTTTCCGGTACGCCACTGCTTTCCAGAACTGCAGATCAAGAATTCTTGTCAGTTGTCACCATAAAACCCAAAAGGTAAAAAATCGCAGCAGATCTCGTTAACAACAAAAAAAAAAAAAAAAAAAAATGTACATATCAAAAGCAGCAACTTATAAAAGTTTTGCCTCAGGTGAACCTCAATGCATTAACGAACACAACAGAATTTGAGTTTCAATCCCCGACTGTTGATAGCATATTTGATTAGAATTGTATTGATTATTTAACTGCAATCAGCAAAAGCGACCTGAGGTTCAGGATATCAGCCCAAAGAAACGGAGCTCGAATTTGAAAGTCGAGAAAGGGGAAACGGGTGGATAACGGTGTTTGGCTTAACAGAACATTTGCTACATAGCTCCTTCTTTTGACGCCGGCAAAGTAGTAAACAAACCTTGTAATTTTAGTATAACTTGTTTTTCTTCTACAAGAATACTGAACTACAAGTAAGTATATGTGCTTTTTGTTTCTCTTGAGGACTACCGGCGCAGAATATGACGACCCACCGGAAATTCTCCCGATTTCCCGGCGGGTTAATCCGTGCCTGATGAGGATCAACATTGTACTATTTTACAATTTCATCAAAAATACAAAACAAGATGCCAATAACGTAAATTGTTAAAGAAAATGATAGTCCAAAAAATTCAGACTTTCATTAAAAACACGAACCACTTTGCATAAATTGTTGTTTAAAAGTATCAGTTTACCTAAAACAGCAAAAACACGTACTTGTACGCAATTAAATCCTCTGAAGTTGACCATTTCCTTTAGCAAATGTTAAAAATTGCACTTTAAATTAAAATAATACTGTTTACAACATTATACGCAAAGTTAAACTTCGATTAAAATTTGATAGATGAAAACGATATTAAAAATTTGAAATATAAAAACGATACCAAGGGAATAGTGACTTTATTTATAAATCTACAACGAACTTCCGGCAACTGCACTTGAACAGCTCGTGAGGTTATTTTCAAGTGGCAGAAACGAGTATGCCTGCTGTAAGGTAGATTGAACCCATCCCACACGTGTGTTAAATACAATCGAAATGCGCTCTCTTGTGTAACAGGGAAGGTACGGGCTATGGTGTGTGTGTGTGTGTGTGTAGAGGCGAAGCCGAGGGGGGTTGGTCCGGACCCCCCTTTAGGGTGAATCGAGTACGAATTTAAAGCGATATACACATGTATATGTTAGATTTTCACCAATGAACCAAATCCATGGCAACCCCCCTCCCACCCTTAAGAAATTTCTGGCTATGCCACTGTGTGTGTTTCTCTTTTGCGCATGCCAATTAAACTGGGTTTAGAGCAAACAAACAAGAGTGTCACAGTGAAAAGAAATTGTAAAAACAGCAGAGGGGGGGAATCATCTGAGTAACAACTTCATTAGAAATATCACAACAGCTTTGTGAGTACCTTCAATAAAAAGAGAAAAGTACGAATAAAGTATACACACAGAAGAATATTAATCAAAACAACACTTTAACAAAAGTAAAAATCCTTGAAGTTTAAGTGTTACCACCAAATGAGTTCCTTGTGCTTTGAAAGACTAATAACCTAATTGAAAACAGTAACACACCAAACAGCTTTCATTTACTTTTTATTCATAAAATTATATACAAATTAAAATGCATTACTAATATAGGAGAACTTTAAAAAACACACAATTATAGAAAAGAATCAATTGTTCTTAGAGCTAAAAAATTCATTACACTTCTATTTCATTTACAAAAAATGAAGGCAAGGCTACAAATAAGTTCACCAACCGGAACACAGACTTGCAAACCTCCTCTCTTTATTATCATGGACTTGGGTCCATAACATGGCCAATTAAATTATATAAAACTCCAAGCTTATGTTAAATATATATATATACACTTTTTGTCATAACCGGCAAATATTTGGACATCTGTCTCAACAACTTGATACATTTAACATACACACAATACTGTCAGTTTTTCAGAAAAGTGTACAAGTAATGCCATATTTGAACAAGTCACAGTTTTGAAACACACAAAGCTGAATGAAGTGCATACCCTCATTTTAAGAGGACTTTCTATGAATAGCAAGTTTTTTTTTTCTTTTTTTCACATTTTAACAATAAGACCACCAGATGATGTGGAAGCGATCTGGGACCTCCTGCATTTAGTTAAATGGTAAAAATCAAGGCCTTTAAAAAAATAACAAAATAAAATAAAAGGAAGTGTGACATGATAAAAAGAAAAATATGGTTGTGACCATTCTGAGTGGCACCTAGAAAACCGCAAATAAAAAAAAATCATAGAAAATTATTACTACATTTTGATTTTCAAATAACTTATTGGAAATGAATTTTATCTTGAACTGCCCAAAAATATTACTGAAGTAATAGCAATGAAACTTCATTAACACTTGGTTACTATTTCATTCATATAACCTTTCATTCTTATCGGAACTTACGTGCTAGGATATCTATTAGAACTTTTCATATTTAACGACATTTTATACTGATTTTAATGCAGTGAAATGGTATTGTAACTTATTGCCAAGTATTTAATCTCAACACTGATGCTTAATTTTAAGCAACTAGAAAATAGCTCTCTCAAAAAAAAAAAAAAAAAATAAATAAATAAATAAATAAATAAATAAATAAATAATAATAGAAAAAATAAAAACACGTGTCTGTGATAAAGCCTCTATGGAATAGCAACTCCAATTCCATGTCACTTAACAATAAAATGGTCATAATCGAACTGATAATGAATGAACCCAAAAATAAATAAGTGGTACATCAGATACCAATGTCCAACTGTTAAATTTTCCAATAAAAATTTAGTAGACCACAGTAGCACATACAGCAGGGGGTGACTGGAGTGATTGAACCCCTCTAAAACATATTTTTCGTTTTAAAATGGCAAAGATCATAAATTAATGCATTTATTTTTGTAAAATTATAGTAATAAATGCATAGACTTTTGTAAAGATTTTCTAACAATAAAAATTTCTGTGAATTTGGAGAATAAATGTCCTGTTTGTCCCAGCTACAGAGACAGAGAGAGAGAAATTACATAAAAAAACAAAACAAAACAAAAAAACCCCAAGAGTATCAGAAACAGAGGAAGCTGAGAGCAGAAGAGAAAATAGATTTAGTCAATCGTTCATAACATTTTGCACAACAAATCACATCTCCGTGCATATAAAATGAAACTTGAACAGGCATTAGAGGCTGATGACACAGCAGTAACACCGATACAAAGTGTTTTGTAGTGACAAAGCCACTTTTCACGTGATGGGAGAGGTAAACTGGTATAGCGTGCGCATATGGGGGTTCTGAGAATGTGTATTATACAGGGTGTACACCAATTAGTTGGGCAATTTCGTAAGTGAATAATGTGCTAAATATTAATTGTAAGTTACCGGTTCAAATGCAGACGAGTCTTAGTGTATCCTAAGCTTGCGGATAGATGGCGCTAGGTGTGTCATGTCCACGTCTCAGTGCGCTGTAGGTCGCGGTTGTTCATCATTTGTTCTGTGTTCATGTAACGAAGGAGACCTATACCGGCGGTGAAAAAGCGAAATGCTGTCTGCGGTTCCACCGTCGTGCAAGTGCAACAAAATTTCCGTCTAGAATACCACAAAAGTACGCCAAAAAGAGACACCATTGTCCATGGCCAGCACGATCACCAGATCTTTCACCCCTAGATTTCAGTGTATGGGGTTTTGTTAAAGACCAGGTTTACCGTCCGCCGCTTTCAAAATCCATTCCTGAATTGAAATCACGAATCAGCACTGCACTAGGTTTGATCGACGTGAGCATGCTCACTAACATATGACAAGAACTGATGTACCGATGGGACATTTGCAGAGTAACGAAGGGCAACCACGTCGAACATTTTTGAAAAAGGTAAACTTGGTGTGTTTCACTATCTTATAATCTTGTTCACTCTCATGTGTGCCTATATAACTACGCATAATAAACCATTTTTTTTTTGCCCAACTAATTTGTGTACACCCTGTATATTACAAAAATTTAGAACAAAACCAGTAGGAAGGCAGTTTCATATTAGACATGGCGTTTTTAAAATGTTTAGTAACACTTTGGGCACTTGTTCTACCACTGATTCTAATGAAAAAAAGTTCTGTAAATATTGGCCCAGAAATGCTTTCCTACAAAGATGTATAAAGGTGTACCTAGGTATAATCAAACCACACACACACACACACCAGCAACTTAACAGGTGAATGGAGGTTTGTAAGAATGTGAAACCAACTCAGTTGGCAATAAGTGCCAGAAAGCTGATTTCATCAGCTTGACTTCAACATCCTAGTGGCAAATTTGCAAAATTAATTGCCCTCAGACACTTTTTACTTCTCAGTGTACAGCCTAAATTAACAGCCTGATGTTCCACACCTTTTACGATCAATTTGTGGCAAACAAATGATGCTGTCCAACTTTGTACCTAACATTTTCCTCTTGTCTATCATATTTCCAGAGTTAGGCAAACTAAGTTTGCAAAGTCAGTGCTAGGGGCCCTGAAGCCAAACTGACTGCATCGACCCTCTGGAACTTACACCAATCCCCTGGTTCTACATTGTTATAAGTAACGTCCAGTTTTCAAGCAAAATGCCTATTTTAGCCACTTTGAGGAATAAAAGCACATTTTCATATTTAGTGCATGCTTTTGCAAATATCCCGAAAATTTGCTAGAAAAGTACTTTTGAAGAAATTGAACTAGTACTAATTAATGCTTATTTTTCCAAACTTCCAACAGCTATATGTACCATGGAAAAAAAGGGATGTAACTTGAGCAAATTCTTTCAAAGTGATCATAAATGAGTGGTAGGCAACGCACATAACAAAATCAAGTTAAGTTGATGGTAGTTGAGAGCCCTCTTAAATTATGTATAATAGTTTTTAGGGCAAATATATTTCAGCCATTACTATGGCCTTCATCAGCATGACTACGATTTGTTTCATTGCCAGATAGGAAAGGTATGTTCTATAACGGTAACTCCGGGTGATGTGATGCAATGAGAGATTTTCAGATGTATGGAACATAAATGGGGAGCTCAGAGTTACAATTTTTGGCAAAAAAAAAAAAAAATTTATAAACTTTCTGTAAACCTCAGAGTAAAACGATTTTGGAAAGAAGCCAACTTTTTTGTATCGGACCAAAGTGGAATAGCAGAAGAAGTGTCAGCCATGGTAAGTTGAGACAAGGAAGAGAAAGGTTTTCTAAATTTCACATCAGATTTGTATTCCTGAAGTCTTGAGAGGATTTCTCGGAATGAACTTCCTATGTATGCGGTTAATCCAACGTTTGTCTTGATAGGAATTTTATAAACTTCAGGAGAAAAAAGCAGAGGTGGGTCTCTGTCATTATGGAGCATAACAGAAATTGAAGGAGAAGAGTGAATGGCAAGTCTATATCCTTCTCTTTCAAAGATACTGATGAGCTTGTAGGCAGAAAGTTTATGAAAAGGGATAGAACCAGCAAACATTAGTTAATTTTTGGGGGTTACAGGTTGAAGAGCAACAACTGGTTTTTCCTTAGCATTTTGAATTAATTTAGAAACCAGGTGTGTGTATGAAGGGGGAGGGGGCAAATTGAGCAGTGATCAAGAGGATCTTGGCTAATTCATTTTTTAGATTAACTTCAGTGTTACAAACCAAATGAGCTCCATGAATGTGAGACTTGAGAGCTGACAGTTTATATTTGTGGAAAATATGAGAATTGAAAGGAATAATGCTATTGGTAGAAACTGGTTTTCAGTAGACTGAAGTGAATAAAAGATTATTATTTTTAGAGATGCCGACATCCAAGAAATTTATCTTGCCATCAATTTCTTCATTGATAGTGAATCTTATAGATGGAAATTTTTCAGTGATTAAATTCGTGAGTTGCAATAGATCTTTTTTAAAAGCGAGGCCAGATGACAAAGATATCGTCGACATAATGAAGTCATAAGGTAGGTTGTTTGTCATGTTGCAGCACTATTGATTGTTCAATATTTCGCAGATATACTTCAGCCACAAGTGGAGAAAGAGATGACCCCATCGGTACACCTTGATTTTGTTGATAGCATTGATTATTATAAATGAAAAAACTGTGTTGGCAAAGAGAATACAGGCAATCATACAAATCCTTGAAGGTGCCATCCATGGGGAATTGTTCTTTGAATTTATGAATGAGGAGCATGTGTGCTTCAAATTGAGGCACAGAAGGAAAAAGTGATTCCACGTCAAGGGTAAACATACATGCATGAACTTCTATGGAGTTTGGAAGTCTAGAGATGAATTCAGCAGTGGAGGAGATATTGTAGGGGTGCTTTTTAGTGATAATCTTGAATTTTTTGAAGAAGAATTTTATATTGTTCATGGAGAAAACTCTCCTTTTCTCCATGAAGAATATAAAATTCTTCATGGAGAAAAGGAGAGCAAGTATTTTTTACAAGAGGCCTGATTGGATCATTAACTTTGTGTAATTTAATTTAATGAAGGCCATAGCAATGGCTGAAATATATTTGCCCTAAAAACTATGATCCATAACTTAAGCGTGCTCTCAACTACCATCAACTTAACTTCTTTCAAAGTGATAGAAGACATCACAAGAAAGACATTGAAAATATACCAGACGTACAACGACAAGCTAAAAAAAAAAAAAAAGTATTTAAAGTGCTCTCTAGTACTGCTGGTTTGGAAAGAAAATGGGAAAAATTTATAAAATTCTTGATGGAGAAAAAATTGATTGTAAAAGCGTGTCTCCCACTTACAGTGCATGCATTAAATGTACACTAATAACCTCTACGGATGTGGGAAGGATTTTTTTTTGCAGAAGCATTTTTTCTCTGAGAGAAGGCAGGGAAAAAAAAAAAAAGAATTTTGCTATTGGGAAAATATTCAAGAGTAAAATGTGTATACACCTATATTGTATAAATATGTGAATCCTAAAGTAAAACTTTCATGTATCTTGAATGCATATTTCTTCTACTTTAATACATATTTCTTGATTTTTCAGTGCATAAAAATGATTGCTTGTTTAGGAGGTTTTTAAAATTAAACATCTGGCCTTTAGTTGTTAACCTTGGTTCAACTGCTAAGCACCAGATGTGCAACTTCATTGTACATCCTGCATGTATCCCGTATGAAAGGGTTTCCAATGCTATGCTTATATGACCTTCCTTTAAATAGAATTGGTAGCAGACCCAGTTCCCAAAGTTTGGCAAAACATTTTAGAAGCACCCTGTACATAAACAGCATCATTTCTTTCTCAGGGTTTAGTGAATCACGAGCATCTAAAGCTATAAGCAGTTGCCCATCCCTAATTTAGGGTCACTGGTTTCAGAGAAGGGACGGAACCAGTGCCAGAAGGACAAATTGAACTTCCATGCCTTGTCTGGGATTGAAACCTAAGCTTCCATAGCAGACGAGAGAGAGAGAGAGAGAGAGAGAGAGAGAGAGAGAGAGAGAGAGAGAGAGAGAGAGAGAGAGAGAGAGAGGGGGGGGGGGGCAGGGGATTACATAAATTATGTAAATGTTCTCATGGGAATAAACTTCCATCTCTTTCTAGATACTGAAATAACAGGAAACATTTACAGTTTCAATATCATCAAAGGTATCAAATGATGCACTGAAAATCTAGGAAAAAAAGTTATATATTAATAATTTCCTGACTTATCACAGGCACGACATAAAAATGAGATAATGTATCAGTCAAGCATACAATATATTACATATTTTATGAGAAAAGATATTTGTGATGATGACTGGCATAATTCTTGCTGAGGATGAAAAAATTGCTTGGTAAAAATTAAGAGCAGTCATAATTTACACAAAAAGAAAAATGTTGGCCGCCCCAAAATAAAAGAATTAAAGAAATGGGTGGAGAGTGGAGTAACTGAAGAATATTTTAAACTGTAATTTTCAGGTAAAAAATATTAGTTGCCAAAAGTTTCCATGTAGTCATTAAACCACATGCTTATGTTTTATTGCTTTCTTAGAATTCAGTGGCATCAAATACAAAGGTATCCACATGTTTATATGGACATGGATGGCATCACTTTGATTCACTCTCAGTAAAAATCTCTGAAACCTTCTGATATGTTGTGAGTGCTCCATGAAATAAGTATATTTAAATAATCAGTTTGTTTTTGAAACAGTATACTTTAAATAAAGCACCCAATGCATGAAAGAAATAATCAAATGTGATTATGAAATGCATTATGATTCAGTGGATATTATTATTGTTATAGCACAAGTATAATAATAATTATAGTGCATAGAAGTGTACCTTTGCAATTCTGAAAATGAATTTTTTCACAATATATGCAGTATGAAAATATTATTAAGGCATTTACATTAATCAAGTAATTTGTAATAAAAATGTCTCCCAGGATGCACAAGAAAAAAAAAGAAGAAAAAAATATGTGATTATGTGCATAAAAAGACATTGTAGATGAACACTGTACCCTCACATTCACCACAAATACCTAATAAGCTTGCAACTTTTCTCAGTACCCAAACATCGAAAAATTTCAAAGATTTCATAGCACAATTACATTGTTATTTATTATCATACCAGTGTTTACACAGTCTTTTATTTACATGCCTGATGTTTGTATACAATGTGAAGCCGCAGTTTCATGCACATTTAAAGAACCACTTTTTTTAATTGTCGGTACAATTTTTACCCTAACACCAACGACAAGCAATATTTTCTATGCACAATGAAATTCAATGATGGTGCAAAAAAGTTTCCTTTGCAAAAACAAAACTCTGTGATCTATGAAAACTTAAGAATAAAGATTCAACTCCTCTGCTCTCTATCTTAACACAATAAAACAATGTGTTGAAAATTTGAATGCAGATAGCAAATACTCTGACTTAAGAAGCTTTCATGCATTGCTACTTCGAAATAATGTTACTGTGTTAAAGTAATTTTTGACACTATATTACCATCATACGCAGGTATGTGACATGTGGATCTGCCTGCAGCTGAAGCAATCATATTTCAATGACAAGAATACTAATGTGGAATCTGAACATATTCAATATTAGTTCAATATGAAACATTTAGTTCACTGCAAACTTTTCCCCAAGATAATCTCTTGGAGATGGCTATTGACTATTCTACATGAACACAATGACATCTACCACACTAAAACTGGCCCAAATCTTGTTTTAGATAGTGCAAATAAAATACATGTTGAAACAATACCTTGGTCTCTTGTGTCAATTACTCTACAGTGTCAATACAGTTGTCAAAAGTGCACATCACCAAATAGCACTGCATACTGATCAACATAAGACATCAAGGTAATATTTCAATATACAGGGTGTCCATAAAGTCTCTTTACAACTTTGCACATTTATTATAGACACCCTGTACCATGTAAGTTCACAGTATTTGTTGTATAATATACTGTAAATATCAAAGTTTTAATTTACATTATCATTTTTTGTTACAGGTCCCTCACTGACGTAGCAGGTGCTGTTCTATGAAAATGTGGTCCCCACAAGATAGAGATCGCAGTGCGTCGCTTGGTTCATCAAAACAAATTCTGATACACAAACACGACGACATTTCCGGACTAAGTATGGGAAAATCCCATCATCTCGTCCCAGTATCCGCCAATGGCACCTGAAATTCATGAAGACTGGGTCCATCTTGGATCAAGATCGTAGTGGCCTCCCACGAACTTTGAAGGAAGAGATCAAACATGTTTGTGATTCATTTTCATGAAGCCTGAAGAAGTCCATTCGTTCTGCTGCCAGAGAACAACAAATGCTCCGGTCCACAGTACACTGGGTGCTACACAGACATCTACGCTTATATGCATACAAAGTGCAACTGTTACAAGCACTTGAGGCAAACGATAGACCACAACGAAAAGAATTTGCAGTAACAATGCTGGATAGACTGAGTGAAGATCCTGAGTTTTTCACACGTTTGTTTTATAGATGAGGCAACTTTTCATGTCCCAGGGCAGTTAAACAGACACAATGTCAGCATTTGGGGGTCTGAAAATCCTCATGCGTTTATGGAACTTGCGAGAGACCGTCCTAAAGTGATGAACTGCACTCTCTCTCTCTTGTGGGGACCACATTTTCATAGAACAGCACCTGCTATGTCAGTGAGGAACCTATAACAAAAAAATGATAATGTCAATTAAAATGTTGATATTTACAGCATATTATACAACAAATACCATGAACTTAACATAGTACAGGGTGTCTGTAATCTATGTGCAAAGTTGTAAAGATACTTTGTGGACACCCTGTATATTTTACTTGCAACAAATGAAACTAGTGTTATTGAGCTCATTCAGAACAACAAACTCAAGCTTACAATGAAAAAAAAATCATTATACCTAACACACTATCGATATAATCACCATGGACACATATTTGGATGTTTTATAAATTTATGGTTTTAAACAATTTGCCATACATTAGACAACTATTCATTATTAGACCAAAATAAGAAAAAAAGTAACAGTGAAATGCTGCATACTGCTTAAAAACAGAAGCAATGTAATTTCTTCAGGACTAATTTCATATGTTTTCCATAGCCAATCACTTCTGTCTTTCACAAGTCCTTATGTCAATGATAAATTTATTTAATTTTTTTTAAGTGAATAGGCCTCCCATTTTAAACTTCAAAAGTAGTTAGATGTATGAGGAATACATAATACTTTTAAAACAAATTTTCTAAGTAATGAACATGGTTTACTCAGCAAACTTAAAAGAGATTACAGAGGGTGAGTCGAAAGTTTTGCAATATCTACATAAATGCATGTGCTGCAGCGGTTATGTTACATGTCTAAACTAGTCCAAGTCACGCACTGCAGTCACTCAAAAGGGATATAAAGTGGCAGTCGTTGCTGTGAACAGCATTGCATGTCGTCGTTCTGTCTCTGGTTGGGACGCCTAAAAGATAAACAGCCACAACCAGCTAATTAGGGAACTTTTGCTTTACAAGTTTTAACTTGGCCATAACGCTGTTCAAGCAACACAGAACATTTGTCATGTGAAAGGGGAAGGTTCCGTGGACCACAGAACCGCAACCAGATGGTTCAAGAAATTTTGCTCAGGTGACAGAAACCTTGACGATCAGCCAAGGTCAGGTAGGCAGCGAACCGTGGATTCCGAAGCCATGCGTCAGGTCGTAGAGGCAAATCTGACAACCAGCACTCGGAGATTATCAGGCGAACTGGGCATATCCCAGACCACCATGGTTCGTCACCTTCAGGACCTCACCAAGGTCTACAGGAGTTGCCATATTGTCCCTCACGAACTGACGCCAGCTGAAGCAAACAGCCGAGTGGAAGTATGCACAAAACTCCTAGAAAACTCGCACAATGCAAGTTTCATCAAGAGAACTGTTACATGCGATGAAAAGTGGGTCTATTTCCATAATCCTAAAACACAACTGCAGTGGTTGAGCCTGGGCCAGCTTCCTGAATCTGTTGCCAAACATGGGCGCTTCTAGAACAAGGTGATGCTCTGCGTCTGGTGGAATTTCGAGGGGATAATCCATTACGAATTTGTTACAGATGGTCGACCCATCAACGCCAACCTCTACTCTGAACAGCTGGAGTGGATGTATGCCATTTTGGAGAAGTACCCTGCACTAGTGAACAGAAAGCGTGCTCTCCTACAGCAGGAAAACGCTTGGCCTCATACAGCGCGAACGACCCAAGCAAAACTCCAGGAACTTGATGGCATCGAATCGATGCCACACCCAGCATAGAGTCTGGACCTTGCCTCGTCGGATTATTACTTGTTCCGGTCCATGGCTCACTTCCTTCACGGGCAGCACTTCAACAACCAGGAGGAGGTGACAACTGGGGTGAAGGAGTTCTTCGCCTCGAAGGACAAGAACTGGTACCGCCACAGAATCGAAGAACTGACAGACAGATGGCTAAAGACGGTGCAACACGATGGCCTATACTTTGAATGCTAGTTAGCTTCTGTCATAAAGGTACGTATGAAGACATAAAGTGATCCAAATATTGCAAAACTTTCAACTCACCCTCTGTATTTTGCCAATAAAATGGAAATACACGTGAATTATTTCAGCACATTTTCAAATTCCAAATCTGGATACAAGGGTAACTTTATTTTAAAGCACATGGTTGGTTATTTAAAAATCAGGAGCAGAAAATGATAAAACTTGTGCACAAATTAAGGTAAACATTTCAATTTTCAATATTCAAGAACCATCGAAGTTTCACAAATTCTGTGTGTTTGTTGGCAAGTAAATTAAAGTCACCTTTCTGGGATTCTATTTGGTCCACAAAATTCTGTATCTAAAAGACACTTTTTTACAGAAGTTATTTTACTTTTAAAAACACCATCATGGCAGCAACTACAAGTCTAGGATTGTAAGATTTGTATTTACAATATTATGTAGGTATAATCTTTATGTTCATGAAAATGTTCCTTCTTTAGATGACACAGTAAAGTTTATAAGTCACGAGAGAAACGTTACGCTTCATTGATCATGGACAAATGCACATAGTCTCTAACAACTAACTGAGAGCAATTATTAGATTCTTGCATAGTGTACAGAAAACATTTATAATGTGTACTTATGCCCATAAAATCGATGTCAGTAAGTGGAAAAACCTCTATAAGCAATAGAAAAGCGGAGATCTCCTGAATATAGAACATGCGCCGGAATTCCAAAGAAAATTTCCTCACGAAATGTAACATTCACAAAAAAAAAAAAAAAAAAAAAAAAAAAATCGAAAACATAATTTAAAGTGTAAATACCACACTGAATGAAGAAAATAATTCAATTACTTTCAACAAATTCGGTTGTATACATAGCGTTTACACACTATTATGTTTCTGTTCAACTCGTCAATATTCAGTTGCAACTAGACACCCTCTGCTGAGTCCTGCAAATACATAATATTATGCAATATTATATTTACAAAATTCTAGCGGATAATGCTTACCTTGGCATTCCTTTCTAGCGATGGGAACATTTCACGCACGTGTTTTCCGGTCTTTGTTGATGTTATTGTCCTAAAGTCCGTTGTATGCGATGACTGGCTTTACTTCTCACACTTTTCGCTGGGTATACTCATTGGATCTTTGCCTTAGGATTCAAATACATCAATTTTACCGTTCTTTATACTCGAAATTTTTGCCCATCCTCTGGGCATCCTCAGGAGTGTGGCGACTTTACCACTGATGTTCGTGGTTAACTTTGCGCTAATGGAGTCCGATACTCCTTGTTCCCATTTGTCGGATATACTTTCCTGGATATATTTCGTTATCAAGCCCGGCTGGCACCATCTATGTTTCATTAAAACAGCTTTATTTTTTTTTATTTTTTTTTTAACATAGATGGCGCCAACCGGGCTTGATAACGAAATATATCCAGGAAAGTATATCCGACGAATGGCAACAAGGAGTATCGGACTCCATTAGCGCGAAGTTAACCATGAACATCAGTGGTAAAGTCGCCACGCTCCTGAGGATGCTCAGAGGATGGGCGAAAATTTCGAGTATAAAGAACAGTAAAATTGATGTGTTTGAATCCTAAGGCAAAGATCCTATGAGTATACCCAGCGAAAAGTGTGAAAAGTAAAGCCAGTCATCGCATACAACGGACTTTAGGACAATAACATCAACAAAGACCGGAAAACACGTGCGTGAAATGTTCCCATCGCTAGAAAGGAATGCCAAGGTAAGCATTATCCGCTAGAATTTTGTACAAGTTACTTTGAAATATCGCACGTAAAAGAGAATAGTAGAATGATTAGAGCTATATAATAGTCAGAATTAGAACTACTAATTGGAATTATATTTACTTCATAATTTCTTTACCAAAACAAATTCCCACATAATATTTTATCAAAATAAACTTAAACATACCATTTTATGAAGTTGCTCAAACGTTCATCTTTGCTCAGTTGAACCTGGTCTTTACTGTACATAAAGGCTAATGGTGTTCGTTTTTTAAGATGAGATCACTGTTCTTGGATATATATCTTCTTGGTAATTGAATGCCTGCATGTTATTACAATGGTTTATTCAGTTTCATTCAACATAAATATAAGCAGCTAATTTCACGATATGTATGGGTGTTGCTCCAATTAATGAAATAATTTCTGCGATGAAGTGTAAGACCAGTTGAATTGATATTTGTTATTAGAGCTACTTATGGGATCAAATTTAGAAGAATAATCTTCAATGGATTGCTTTAAATCAAGTCCGTACCAAGTAAATTAACAATAGACTGATCAATTGGATTCTTACTATTCACACTGTCCTAAGTGAATAATAATCATTTAAAAAATTAAAACCTTAAAATTTAAAAACCATAAAAATATTTTAAGGCTTTAAACTTTTAAACATTGGTTACCCACTTAGAACAGACATGAATCACAAAATTATCTGCTTAGATTTATATTACTAAGAAGATATACCCAAAAACAGCGATCTTAGTATTAAAAAATGAATGTCGTTAGGCTTAATGTATAGTAAAGACCAGGTTCAACAGAACAAAGGCAAGCATACATGATAATTGGAGGAACTTTATGAAATGGTATGATGAAGAAGTATTATGCTGAAATATATTTTGATAAAATGTAAAGTAAATATGACTGCATAATATTATGCATTTGCCAGGCTCCACAGGTTATCTAGTCACAAATGAGCACTGACTAGTAGAACAGAAATACAATAGTGCGTAAATGCTATGCATATAACTGAACATTTTAGCCACGTAATATGTAGGTATACAGTATGATATAGATTGCCAAATGAATTCAAAAATTTCAGCAAATTATTTGACAAAATTACAACAATAAATACAAAATATTCTTGTTCCAGAATAACACAGAAATGGTGTTTTGCTGTTACACCTGAAGAAGCACACTGAATTAGCTTTTGTATATATTTCTCACTTAATATGTTGCACATAAATTTAATTGGTGTTAATTTCCCTTTCACCCAGGTGATAACATTACTTTATTTCATTTATACATATGCTATTGACCATTTATATGTTATTAACATTTATATAACAAATTATCTGGAAAAAAAAAAAAAAAGAACAAATATGCTACACTTCTGCTTAAAAATGTTCCCAGTACTCTCACTAAATACAGCGTTAAGTTGGAAAGGCAACTGCTTCACTTGCTGACTGGTAGCATCTAAGCTACGTTAGTAGCACTTCAGACTACATATACTCTTGTGCTGATTTAGTAATAATAACTATTGTAACAGAAAATTACTACAGCAAAAATAGGAAAAAAACACAAACTGGGAAGCTGACATAAATGATGAAAGTTTTAGTTTTCTTTTCTAAACTTTTTAATTTTCCTTTCATTTTTCATTGTTAGTTATTATTTTATCACACAAAATGTTGATGTGAACTTGAGGTGGGCTTAACAGTGATTTTACTGTCAGTGACAACAGTGACTTTAAATGGGGATGGAATCCCCATTTATGACAGTAGTGACAGAGCTGTAAAAAAGCTGGAACTGTGAGTCACCATCTTGCTTGTAATAATGACAAAATCACTGTTAGAATTGGCTTGCTTTGAATTCTTTGTTTACGAGAGAAGACACAGCGAAAGCCAAAATAAAAACCATCTTAAGCATGGGGAAAAAGGGGAGACTGAAAGAAATCTTACATTACTAGCGACCTCTATGATGTCTTAACAGAAAAAGAAACAGATTGTTTAAGATATGGTGACATGGTAACTGAAACTACAACATAACAGTGATTTTGGACCCCACATTTTGCTTGGACATGGCTAATGGTGACATTCTTATCAGTGAATTTGGAAATGTTACTTTTCATCATTGGTCGTAATGGTGACAGTAATTTTTCAGTAATGATGACAAAATAACAGTGATGTGATTTCCAACCCATCTCTCTAATGTGAACATTTTGACATTTGACTACATTTCTAACACACAACTCATGTTGAATATGAAATTCATACGACTTCAAATCAGTAAATTTTAAAATCTAAATGAGAACATTTTTCTTTTTTAATTTGCAAAGAACAACTCTGTAAGAAATACCCACAGTCTCTATTCCCCACAGTCCTAATGATTTAGTTTGGACTTTAGTGTTCTTTTCCACCAGTTCTTGAAAGCTTAAACCACAAATTAGAACATGGAATGGTTCTAGCAGTTACACATCCACAGTTTTAAGCAGTATATATACATATAATTTTTTGCAATAGCCCTCAGGAAAATATAAATGGAATTTTGTAATATCTTCACTTTTATCTGCATCAAAAATAATCTCATGGTGGTTGCTGTAACAGAAGTGAACGAAAACCTAAAAGTAGTCAATACTTAAAAAAAAAAAAGAAACTTTCTATTGACCAGAAGCAAGGTTTTTTTTTAACACCTGTATTCTACCATGTTCTGAAAATATTGTTAAGCAAAAGAAAAAAAAAGTTACAGTGGAAGCTTGAACAATTTCTGCATGAAGAAATTCTTACACTTCCATTGATTCTTCCATTGCACATGAATGATACAGGTAAATTATACAGATACATTGTGCAAAGACAAGACTACCGTCAAAGCAACAACAGCTATTGTTAAAGCTGACAGAAAAAATGGATGAACATATTCAGGGGGAGAAAAAACTTTATCCAGGGCAGTTTTCAAAGATACAAAGTTTTCAAAATAGGAAAAATTTGCATGAATCATATACTGACTTGTTAGATCTGTATTATACATGATTTCAAGTACCCACAATAAAACCTTCCGATTCTTTGAATTTAAAATTTTGGCATGAACAAATAAATCAATTTTAAAAGACAACTGTAATAAGTACAATTGGAACAAACAGCAGAAGTATGTTAGTTCAATGAATACCATTCAAAGCATAAAAACAAAATAAAATGGCAAAAACTTATGAATTAAACATATTGAAGAAATATCACATCTGATTTAAAATCCACTAACTAAGTGACACACTTTCGTACAACAGACATTTGCTAATTTCTGCTAAAGTCATCCACCTGTTTTTTGTCACATACATCTGCAAACATGTCATATCCAATATACATTTGTCATTTCTGAACTGTATTACAACCTTGTGAATGCCAGAGAAGCTCCTTAAAAAATACTGCTTGATGTTGCATAAACATCAAGCAATATCTGTAGCATGACAGAAGAAACTTTTTATGCAATAAAAGCAGCTGTACAGAAAGACAGATTTAATATTTACGCTGATACTTTTATTATGTGAATTACCTGGTGAGTGGTTCCAGATTTATTCTTGGGTACAGAAGACTAAATGCAAGCTGGCTCCACTTCTGCTTCAAGTTTATATGGCTGCGTTTGCTAAAGAAGATGGATGCCGAACTATTCAGTTCTAGTATCAGCTAAAAACAACTTCTAAAAAATTTGGAATGAAGATGAATGTGTAATCCATGGTTTTAATTGAAACTTCTTAAGTTATTAATTATTTAATTCATGGGAAGGTGTATGAAAATTTAACAAATCTTTAACTTTCTGGGTGTAGTAACTGATGAGGTATGAAAGTTTGTTCAGGAGTGATACAAAAGAACCAGCTATGCAGGATAAGTTTCATATGTATAATCTATATTATTAATGTACAATGTAAAAATAATATCTGTTGCAAGCAATCTTTCATCTCAAATACAACACATGCCCATTACACCTAAGATTATTTCTACTAAGAATGAATTATTGGGGTGCCTGGAAAAAAAAAATCGTTTTTGCATAGGACAGTTCCACAACGTAAATATGCTTATTTTCAGTGGGGCAGTTTTCCTGTGCTGCAGATGACAGAAAGTGTGTACTGTGGGGAATAAAATGAGGTGTGAAGCACCTGTAATGACCCATGCATTGAACTTATATTGCAATCAGTTGTAATGGATACAAAGTTTGAAATATTGGTTCTATTGTGACATTACTGGAAGTTGAGTTTAAAGCTGCTGAAGCGGTCCGAAAAAATAACAAAGTTGAATGTGAAGGACTGGGGGTTACTTGAACTGTGCAAATATGGTTCAAGAAATTTGCAGCTTGTGATTTGAGCTTGAAAAGAAAGGAAGGTTTGGGTAGGCCATCTGCTGTTGATTTGGATGCCCTACAAGCGGCTGTGGGAGATAATCCATGAACAAGCACTTGCAAATTGTCAGAAGAAATGGGAGTTTCTAAATCTACCATTGCTGAACACCTACACAAGATCAGAAAGATTTACAGTTGATGATGCAGTGAGGTGCCTCATGAGCTCACCCAGCTCAAGCTTAACAACCTGCTGAGGAATGCAAGGAACTGCTCAGAAATCCATATGATACTCAATGTATCAAACAAATAGTTACTGAGTTTCAAGTACTTTCAATATTGGATTTCGTTAGAAAAAGTCCGCTATTGAAAAGTTAATTCGTTTTTTGACGTGCATGACGTGCAAAAATGGAACACAGAAGTACTAAAGAAAATAAAAAATTAATGCTGTAATAAATAAAAATGAAATCAAATATCTAAATGGTTTTCCTTACATTAAAGGTACTACTAATGAAATTAATAATATTTGTAAAAAGCATAACATTCAAATTGGAGGAAAAGTAAATACTATCAAAAATATAGTAATCAAAAATAATGAAAAAATAAAAATGTTAGAAAAAGCAGATATTTACTCAATTCCTATTACAGAAAACCCTCCAATGGCATATATAGGAAATACCAAAAATAAGCTTAAACACAGGTTAAAACAACATGTAAAAAAATGGCAGAAAAAAGGAAAAAAACTGCACTTATTCAATATTGTCTGGCTAACCAAAAATATCCTAAATTTGAAAATATAAAAATCATAAAAAGCTGTAAATCCGAGAAACACCTCAGAATAGCAGAGTCGGTACTGATTGAAAAAAATAGAGCAAAAGTTTGCAACCACAATGACCCTAATATTTTAAGAAACAGCTGGAGGAATTTAATTAAAATTGAGCATAAAAACGGAAAAGTTCGAAAAATTAGATCGCAGGCCAACAAGAGATGGCACCACAACGCCCAAGAAGAAGCGATAGCCGTGAACAGATGCAGCCCACGAGAACCACCTAATGCTCTGCCGACATGGTCCATGCTGGTCGGAGCAAAACGTCCCCTAGATGACGGTAACGGAATGTTACCGAAAGTACTTGGGTAAAAAATGTATCGAAATGTAGAGGCGGCAAGGAGGAAAAAAAAATTCATTTAGTGACGAGGCCAATTAAAAAGGGAACAGCAACCGAATGAAAAACAACCCCCATGCCGCATCTACACAACGGAAATACGGAAACCAACACGTGCGTAAGTGTTCAACATGGATTTAACAGTAAGTCCAATAATGCAAATAGTTGCTGGGAATGAAAAGTGGATACATCTGCATAATCCCAGATTCTTCACAACAGCGGCTCAATAGAGGTGAACCAGCTTTACGTACCCCGGAATGCTGATGTTTTGAGAAAAACTTCATGCTGTGTGCCTGGTGGAATTATGAAGGTGTAATCCATGTTGAGCTCATTCCAAATGGTTGGTCTATCAATGCCGAACTATATTCTCAGCAACGGAACAGGATGTATGACAAACTTCAGTGGAAGTATCCTGCCTTAGTCAACTGAAAGAGAGAACTGTTTCAACAAGACAATGCAAAACCTCAAACTACTAATCGTACCCAAGTTAAACTTCAAGAACTACATGGAATTGAGCTGCTATTTCATCCAGCTTTGACCTTGCCCTTTTAGACTACCACTTGTTTTGGGCGATGACACATTATCTCTGTAGCAAGCAGCTGACTACTTTTGGATGATGTCGAACATGAGTGCCAAGAATTCTTTCACTCTAAACCGAAAGAATGGTACCGAGCAGGAACTGAACAACTGGGAAACAAATGGGTTCAAAACTAGTGAACATGATTTGAATTTACCTTGGATTCTTCCGAGGTTCTGGGTAAGTGAAACTGTTGGATCAAAAATGCCATTTCTTTCTAGACACCCCAATAAATTATGGGTTTAACTACCATGTAAACCCAATAACTTCAACAAATAATATACCAAATAGAATTGGAATTTATCTCTGAACACTGTAGCTACTTTGCACATTATATGCATGTTTTCTGGTTGGAAAGATGAGATAATGGTGGCTTTGTCTAAAATATAAAGTCCTGCAGGGGCTCTGGTGTTTTTAATAGTTTTTAACATACTTTAATAGTGGCATAATATTTGGAAATGTTTATGTTTGGCAATTTGTAATGACCACATGGTTACTGGGAAAATACAAATGAGTATTTGTATATTCACAAATACAATAACTGTTGCTAAAATGTTTTTTTAATAGTAAATTTTACTAAGAATTTTAAACTTAATGTATCATGGAAAGACATCCTTAAAAACAGCATTCAGGCGTTTTTTATTTGATATAATACACAACAGAGAGAGAGTAGAAAACACGTGAATAATGGGCTAAGTAGTTACAGCATTTTAAAGTAAGTTCCAATTCCATTTGTATATTATTCATTGAAGATACTGGGCATATGTGAACAGGATTTTGTGCTGTATATAACATATAAACCTATGTATTAGGTGAGTTGAAAGTATTTATTCACTATTCTATGAAATTTAAATTATAGGGATTAACAGGAATATCTTACTTAACACTATTATTTAAATTATTGGGGTACATTCCAATTCATTATATTGGCACTGACTACTCTTGACTTGGAATATAACCTGCAAATTTGATGAATAGTGTTAAGTAAGATATCTGTAGGAATTTCCATAATTTAACTCTAATTTAAGTAATATTTATCGTCACTAGAGTATTACAGTATCATTGTCACTATGCAATAAACTGATGCTAATCAATTTTACCCCTGCATCTGATTTAACCAAATTCCTCTTCTGAAAATAAAACAAAATTAAAAAGAACAATGCAACTAACAGAAGCATAATGTCTTTTCATCGTGCGTGCGTGAATATGCATGTGTGTGTGTGTTTTCTAACTGCTGCTTAAGACTCTCAGAACTAGTAAAATTTTCATTCCTTCACTAATTTTTTCCCCCTTCGTGGAAAAAAATCCTTCAGTAACTTAAATATGTGAATTAGTATGTGTGTGTACAGTTGTATTATTACTTCAGCAACTCTATATGACATACAGGGATAACATGTGCTTTCTATACCATTGTAGATATAGAAAGTTGTGTTTCACTATTTTCTCATCTACTTCTCAACATTTTTATATGACTTTCATACAGTATGATTTAATTGTATGAAGTTCTGAAGATTAATTATACTTGACAATTGGGGAGAAGATGGTACAATCTCTGCTTTTATGACTTCTATTTTGTCTGTGTCTGTACATTGAATGTGATATAAACAGGAATGAAGTTTCTCTTTTGGTTTTGAATTATATGAGAATAAAAAGCCTAAGAAGTTTTTCATTCTTAATTCACAGTACTGGTTCCAGGAAAAAGAGAGAGAGAACAAAAAAAAAAAAAAAAAAAAAAAAAGCACAAAATCCATAAGCATCTGCACATCTTTGCTGAGGTCCTTAAAATGAACATATTAATTAGTCAAATACAAAGCATGGTGACAACTACCATAATACATGAGAAACTGTGACTAAGATTTCTGAGAAACTAAGTGCTTAGTCACATTTCATGATAAACCATGACTAAGCACTTAGTCAAGTTTAGATTTCTGTTCTAAACTTGACTACGTGCTCAAGTTTAGAACAGAAATCTGTGAAAAATCTTTAGTGCTTTCAAGTTGAGAACATAAAACTTGACAAGGAATTGAACAAAACACTAATCAACATGAAATATATCAATCTAATACTAGTCTTGTACATCTGCATCTGATTCAAGTAGCAATTGTTATAAATGAAAACCTACTGTACATATTAAAGTTTTAACTTCAAGAGCAATACATCTGGTATACACAAGGTTGTAGCAGTTATGACACTTTCCGGCTAAAATTCTCTTTCCACCTTACAAAGTACTTTCCCAAGGTTCCTCCTTTATCACGATATATTGTATAAACAAGCAAGCAAATACAATACTGCTTCATTTTCTTAAGCACCCTAGTGTAAACTACTAGCACCAGGTAAGCACATCATCATTATTTCTCCCAGAAGACCAGCCTGTTTCTACCCTACAAAGGGATCTACCAATAGCACACTTAAAGAAAAAAAAAAAGTAGTTACTAAGTTTGGCAATTTCATAGAGCAAAATACAAAATCTTTAATTTACAAATCACAAAGATTATGTGTATAATGAATTCATGGGTCAGAAGACACTAGAATTAAGTATTCATTATATTAGAAATGCTAATAAGAACACTAGGTAATGTAAAGTAATCCTCACTTCTAAAACAAATCTTGGAAAAAAATAACAGCAATGTAATCGGTTTCACACAAAATTAATGTGTTCAAACATAAATACAAATTCACATACATTTGATATGACTAGAACACAACTAGCTCAAAAAAAAAAAAAAAAAAAAAAACACAAATAAAAATGATGCATATAATACATAACCAGAGTTCAGAAATAAAATGTAAAAACATATATAAACACATCTAAGGAAATATTGAGCATGTGCAGTTTAAAAATGCAAAGTTTTAAAGAAATACATGACTTTTTTTCCTTTTTACAATTTCACATACATTTTACACAATATTTAAAACAGTTTAATTACATTGTGTTACCTAACAAAATATGGTTACAATAATAAAAGGAAAATACTGAATATACACTGCCGGACAATTGCTAAGGACGGATGACAATAGCAACGATAGCAACCATAAAATGGAAGGCAGGAAAATGTGGAAATTAGCATAAGTGCGGGATACAGTAAGACGTGTTGTGCGTATGCAAATTTTGGATTGCCGAACTTGTTCGTGACGTCATAGCGCTGATAAGAGATATAAAGGATTTGACGGGTATTGACCGCTGTTGTTCAAACGCAAAGTTGAAAGGGAAAGAATCAATTGACGAACTTGCAATTTTCAGTATGTCTTCCCGACATCACCTAGATGATTTAACGCGTGGCCGTATTATTGGCAAGATTGAAGAAGGGCGAAAAATAACGGATGTTGCCAGGGAGTTCGACGTCAGCCACAGTGTTGTTTCAAGGCTTTGGAAATCATTTCAAACAAATGGAGAGTGTAGCAAACGTCACGAGGGAGGTCGTGTTCGCAGTACGACACCTGCAGAAGATCGGTACATAGTGCTATCAACAAAAAGACACCGGCGCAGCACCAGTAGTGAGGTAGCAAATCAGTTTATGGCAGCTACTGGCAAGCGGATCTCCCGAAAAACTGCCGCCAGACGTTTACATGAAGGAGGACTATACGCCGGCCGTCCTGTTGTGTGCAGTCCATTGTCCAGATGTCACCGTACCGCCCGTTTGCAATGGTGCCATCAACATCGCAACTGGACTGATAACGACTGGTCTGCTGTCCTCTTCTCAGATGAGAGTTGATACAGTCTATCGTCTGATTGTCGACGACAACTGATCTGGCGTGATAGTGGTACCGCATATTGTCCAGCAAACATAAAGGAAAGGGACCGATATCCGACATGTAGTGTCATGGTATGGGCTGGCATCATGATCAATGGCCGTACGTCCCTCTATGTGCTTCCAACTGGGACTATGACTGGCCAACGATACATTAATGATGTTCTGCTACCCCATGTTCGCATGTTCTGTGGTGCTGTCGGTGATAGATTCATTTTCATGGACGACAACGCAACATGTCATCGAACAGTCGCTGTCCAGGAGTGTTTTGAGAGCGAGGATATTCAACGCCTCGTATGGCCAGCACGTTTTGCAGATCTGAATCCCATTGAAAATGTGTGGGATGCTTTGGGGAGGAGTCTTGCTGGTCGCCAATGCCCTCCAATAAACAAGGACACCCTCATCCGTGCACTGATAGAGGAATGGGATAAATTACCCCAACAGCTGCTTGATAATGTTGTGCAAAGCATGACATGACGTGTGGAATCTTGCATCGCCCTCCATGGTGGCCATATCCCGTATTGACATTTTACGCCGGAACGCCTGCGGACGGTAATTGCATTTTTTCACGTTTACGTATTCTGCACAAAATGGCCTCTTTGTCCCTTGAACACGTTCCAAAGCCTTCTGGATTTCAGAGCACAATAAATTGTCTTTCTTGTAATGTCCTGGCATTCTGACATTATTTTATTTCACTTGGCATTCAACCACACTTACTTTTTTATGCGCTATATAGCCGTTTATGATCCGTCCTTAGCAATTGTCCAGCAGTGTATTATATTTGCTCACAAAATAGTACAGCAATTTGCATTTTATGATTATCAATTTGATATTTTTAGTGAATTAGAAATACAACTTTATGTTGTTAGCATGTTAAATTCTGTGTGTGTTAAAACATCAGTGTTAACAGTGTTAAAAATTTAAGATACGTGCAATTCATAATTTAATATGTTAACTTTTTTGAGGACTTTATTTTATAACATTAAATTCTACCTGAAAGTAGGATTAACATGGTAAAAAAAGCAAAACATTTTATAAGGTACAAGATAGCTTCAACTGTTTCATTGTGCTCATTCATAGCTTCAACTGTCGCTTGTGTTCATTGTAGTGTAAGGTGAATGCACTATGCTAGTGCCTTACGCTACAGTGCTAGCGCAATAGCATAAGGCAAACGCATTCGGCTAGTTATTCAAAGATCTGGGGTGTGATCCTAGCGGTGTTGAAATACAATTTTTCGGTTGCTATGTGTTAATAAAGATAAACGTGGAAAGAGCGATGACTTTGTCTATTTACATTGTCTCCACGTATTTGGAAAATTTTCACCATTAAAAAATATCTACACAGTGTTATTACCATAATAAATAGATTGCATTTTTAACTCAATTGTTGTTGTTTCACTTCATTACAGGTGAGAATTTTTTTTATGAGGATTCAATAGGTTGAGTTGATGCTTCAGTCCCCCAATCCTATTTATCCCGTAAGATTTTAAGCTCACTGATCATGAGGTTTTTCAAAGACAAAACCCTCATGGTTGGCATGGTGCTACTGTCTTTGATGCTGATTCATTAACTGAGATGCATTCATCACTCTGCAGTGGCCATCTATCATCCTGATAACATGTGTAGGTCAGGAATTTCCACATCCATCAAATGAAAAACATTACAAAAATTATCTAAGTTCCCCAGTACACACACAATGCTATGAATTTTGTTAAATGACTGTTTATACCACATGCAAACTTCCCTCCAACATCAGTAAAAAATACTTTTAATAGCTGGTCATGCAATTTTTTGATCAGCCCTCTTATGAGAGGAATAACTACCTCATTTACTTCTTGCTTATTTTTTTTTTTTGATAATTTAATGACCTGCATGCTTACCAGAAGCTAGATAATAATCTATCCCTAGTGCCAAGATATTACCAAAGGGTGGATTTTTGATTATCAGTGATACCAGTACTTCTACATATCATTCTGCTTTGTTTACATAAGGCTTGCACACACCCACCCTCATGGGGAAAAGAAACTAGCTCTGCCATGAAAAAAACAACAACAACAACAACAAAAAAAAAAAAACATAAAAACACAGGAGAAAAATAAATCTTACAATTTGGATTTTGTCCTCCCCAAATAGAATATAACATCAGACAAAAAAAATTACAGAATGCTGATTGAGACATGTACATAAGTCTAAAGTTGCTGAATGTAACAAGTTGTATAAATACGGAGAGTGAAACTGCTGGATTATAATTGTGGATATATGAGGTGCGTTTTTAAAGCATCTGTAGCATTATGTATTCCATTTTACAGGCACAACTATGGGTCATAAAGGTGATGTCACCGAGTTACAAAAGAGGGCCATTGTTTTTTGTCAAGAACATGATCATTCCTTGAAAGATGTGGTAAAGTTTGTTGGGACTGTCCAAGTCAACAGTCAGTAGTGTCCATTTCCAGTGGGAGAAGTATGGAAGCTATCACTGTAGGCAGAACGACTATGGTAGAAGCTCTATGATGAAAAATTGGGATCACAGGCATTTCAGACGATTAACAACTGCCGCACATTTCCAGACTTGCCCAGAACTGCTTCAACAGTACAGTGCCGGACCCAGTAAACCAGTCTCAGAATGAACGCTGTGGACAGAACTGCATGGCTTGGGTATTTTCAGTCGGGTTGCCCGGATACATCCGAAGTTAACAACCTTCCAAAGGAAAAATCACCTTGCTTGGTCAAAACAGCATCGTCACTGGACCATTGAAGAATGGTGATAAATAATATGGTCTGATGAATCCAGATTCTGCTTGTACTCCAATGATGGTCGTTCCAGGATGATGTGGAGGACTGGAGAAGCATTTAACCCATAATGTGTCCAGATCTGTGCTAAAAGGAGGTGGAAGTGTCATGTTTTGGGCTGCATTTAAAGTATTGGAGTTGGACCATTTGCTGAGGTACCCAATTGCATGAAATCTATAGAATATGTGCCACTTTTAAATAATGCATTATTGCCATTTGTCCAGTTTTTGGAACAAGAAGGACACACAGCGGTTCCTCAGTTTCAAGATGATAACTCTCGTGTCCATTAAAGCTAGAATTGTGCTGGATTGGTTTAAAAAACAACAACATGAGAAAGACATTCCACATCTCAATTAGCCTGCAAATTCACCTGATCTAAATGTGACTGAAAAAAATTTGGGACATGTTAGAAAGGGCTGTGAAGAAGAAAAAAGAACACTCTGCAAATTTAGTGGAATTAAGGGATCTTATAAGCATGGAATGAAATAAACTTGATATGCATAAAATACTAAGTCATACTGATAGCATACCAAACAAAATTAAAGCTGTGATTAAAGCAGGTGCAGATATAACTCCATATTAAAAAGGTATCCCTCTACATTGAAAAGGTGGTTTCGGGCCAAATTTCCCATTTTGTAAAAATGTGTTCATTTTAACGCCCCATTTTTTAGGATTCCAAAACTGCCTTTGTTTCTAGTCTACGATGAATAGATACAGAGTTATAGCAATCGGAATATCTAAACCCAGGCGTCAAACGAACGGGAAGTGACACTTGAAATGAGTTTTTTGCATGATGAGATTTTCGTCCCGAACTCTTCACAGAAAACCTGATAACTGCAAAAGGTATGTAAATAAATTGATGAAACTTAGTATACATCTCTCTTACAATGTTGTGCATTCAATGAACAAAAAGTTTTGCTGTTTGTCAGTTCAAAGTTAGGTTGCAGCTATTTATATTCAACATAGTGAAGAAATTTGTCGAAAATTCACACTAATGCATGTAGATATCTCAGCAGTGTTTAGGAACATCACTTACCTGTTAGTTCACTGCATAGATAATAGTCATGCGCATGTACTGATGCAAAAAATGCCATCATATATTTGTAGCTTTTTTATTTAGAGCGTTTACCATAAACGACACATTTCCTTAAATTCTTTCCCAATTTCTTGAAAATTTATATTAATATAATTTTTTTTCAACGTTTATGTGTTTTTGCGTGTTAGCCTTCCTAAAAAAAAAATATTACCCATTTTTGCATTTTCCAAAAAAGTGCCCCCAACATAGTGGGGTACCTTAGGAATAAAGTTCACATTCCATAAATTTTTGTCCAGTGTGTTTATTTGAAACATTAAATAGAGAAAAAATCAATATATGAGGAGCAGAACACAATTTCATGGCTTAACAAAAGATGAACTAAAGACAATTATTGCATTGATGGTGATTATTTGTTCCTAAATGGTTTATTACAATGTTCCTGAATCATTTCTCCAACTCTGTCAACTGGATTACTTTGCTTAATTTCTGAAAGGGATCTGTGAATGCTGCATTTAGCACTTACTTTGAAATAAAAGTTCCAACAGCATAAGTTCCAACATAAAAGTATGGATTCTCAGCTTTTGTTTCCTTTTGTGAGAATCTAGGAAGCTGTAAAATTCCCAAATTATATATTTTAAAGGAAAGAATGTTGGCAATTGATATCTATTTTACAAACTACATATTTATAAATTGCATAATTCTGCTTGAATACTTCTCATTAAAAACCATACAAAACCTTCTGAGCTAGCTATATAACAATTCCTCAAACGAAAAAAACGTGTTCCATCATTACTCTACATTTCCTTTCAATAAAAGAAGCGGTTTTTTGTGCAAAAAAAAAAATGTGTGCTATTAGAGATCTAAATTATTATTATTATTGTAATAAGGGCCGCGGGTGGCCTAGTGGGCAACGTTCGTGACTGCCGCTGAAAGGACCCCAGGTTCGATCCCAGGCAGGTACGAACGCTTGATCCATTAAATATACGCCGTGCATCGGATGGGCACGTTAAGCCGTCGGACCCCGGGTACTGGCCCCCGGTAATAAATAAGGGTGCCTTCCACCCCCTTTCTACTTCGCTTCTGTGTCACTTTCCTATCGGGCACTCTAACCCAAATCTCCTAGCTTCCTATTTCTAAGGGTTGTTTAAGACCTGGGGTCAGACACTCCCTTCCCAAAATCCTCTACATATGATCATTATCATTATTGTAATAAATACTCTGCATGAAATGTAGTGGCAGAACTACTTTCCTTGCCCTGTGACGGTGTGTGTGTGTGTAGATCTTATGTACACAGAGCAGAGTGACAAGTAGAACTACTTGAAGTGCTGATAATCGGAAGTCCATCCACACCAACTCACAGTTTCTGTCTACTGGTGAGATAGAAAAACAGAACAACAACACCCATTCAAATTCGGTTGACATTAAATGTCTGTAAATACTGTTTCACACGTTATACAAGTTCCGCTATCGGGAGTTTGCAAAAGGACATTAACGTAGTATTGGCAATTGAAATCAAGTATAATAATAATAAGTATCTATACTTACAATATTTATAGTGGCTGTAGGTGCTTCATATGTGCGTCATCCAAGAATGTGAATTCTTTCAATTGTGAAGTTAAAATTCATGATACTGTAAAATCTGCGCCAGATAAAATTAAACAAGATGAATTTTCTACAATGCAAAAAAAAAATTCTTTAACATCGATGAAATAAGAAACTGAATTAAAACCTTGTTGAATTTTTAAAAACGAACTACAATCCTGAAGAGGAGACTATCTTGACCGCGAAGCATCCTGATACATAATGAAAACCAAAGATGAATTATACTTTTGCCAAAACCTCAAAAAATAAACAATCTTGAAAAAGAAAAATACAAACATACAAATCTCCCGAATGCGAAGCACCAAACTAGTTTCTGCTACAATTTATAGCCATCATCAGTGGTAGGTGCACGGACAATAGGATCGCCACACTCACTCGCTCAGGTATGCAGCCTAACCCCAATGTATGTTCAGCCCTGTCGTGTAGATATTTGCGCATCATGATTTAGGTTCAACTGCACATATCAATGGTGTCGCCATCTGTTGTCAAACAAAAATATACTAGTAGCTTTTACGTAGAAATATTCAACTGTATTTTTTTAAGTAATATTTGATGTCAAAAAAAATAAAAAAATACAGTTGAATATTTCTACGTAAAAGCTACTAGTATATTTTTGTTTGACAACAGATGGCGACACCATTGATATGTGCAGTTGAACCTAAATCATGATGCGCAAATATCTACACGACAGGGCTGAACATACATTGGGGTTAGGCTGCATACCTGAGCGAGTGAGTGCGGCGATCCTATTGTCCGTGCCTACCACTGATGATGGCTATAAATTGTAGCAGAAACTAGTTTGGTGCTTCGCATTCGGGAGATTTGTATGTTTGTATTTTTCTTTTTCAAGATTGTTTATTTTTGAGGTTTTGGCAAAAGTATAATTCATCTTTGGTTTTCATTATGTATCAGGATGCTTCGCGGTCAAGATAGTCTCCTCTTCAGGATTGTAGTTCGTTTTTAAAAATTCAACAAGGTTTTAATTCAGTTTCTTATTTCATCGATGTTAAAGAATTTTTTTGCATTGTAGAAAATTCATCTTGTTTAATTTTATCTGGCGCAGATTTTACAGTATCATGAATTTTAACTTCACAATTGAAAGAATTCACATTCTTGGATGACACATATGCACCTACAGCCACTATAAATATTGTAAGTATAGATACTTATTATTATTATACTTGATTTCAATTGCCAATACTACGTTAATGTCCTTTTGCAAACTCCCGATAGCGGAACTTGTATAACGCGTGTGAAACAGTATTTACAGACATTTAATGTCAACCGAATTTGAATATCGTAGCCACGTAAAAAGTATGTTCATCGCAACTTAGCGAAAATTGAACAACGATATATAACAACACCCATGTTTCATACGGAACTCAAAATCAAAACTCAGGATGATATTTTAAGTGTCCTAACCCTTCAGCTGGAATGCAATATGACTGCCTTGATAACACCACCATATTCAGAGGATGAGTGCAAAGGAAGTACAGAAAAACAGTATTACCTTTAACAAGCATATGATATGCTCACGACGCTAAAAAACACAAGTGAAAAAAAAAATTAGCACATACAAATCCTTCATATGAAGTCATATCTCTTGAACAAAATAAAAAGTTTTGTGTCCTTTGTTTTAAAATTTATATTGCTTTGCGTTTTGACAAACACATATTAATATATAAAAAAAACTGGACCATTATGTGAGCAAATATGATGTTTTAATGCAACATCAGTAACTTAAAAACTGAAAACTACTGTTTCAAGTAATTTTAATTGATGCATTTTTACAGAAAGTACAGGAAAATCTCAAAAAATCAATACATACTATTATCTCTCAAACATCAAAGAACACTCTTATATTTAGCATATGGGAATACTACTTGCAACACTTACTTGAAAAAAAAACAGCAAGTCTGTTGACGTACAATTTTAACATCTTTTCTTACAACCATCAGAAAATAGAAGCTTATAAAGATGTGATCTATTTTACTTCTATGATATTTGTTCAGTATACATGACTATATAAGGAGCATTTCATTTTTGTATCACTTTAACTGTTTCACTTTTGTATCACATTGTTTTTTTCCATTTATCACCAAGCCTCATTATATTTAGGAATGATGCAAAAATCTTGACCTATTGCTAAATATATTATGTTCCGATTTAATCACAGTTTCCCCAACAAAATTAGTTCAAAAGTTAGTCAATGTTAGGTGAAACATGGAAGGTATCCTTTAACTTTTGGAAGCCTTTACATTAGAGTGCAGCATCACAAAAGTTGAAGTTACTGCAATTTTTGATACATTGAACAATTTCAATGGTAAGCCATGTTGAGAAGTGTTCTTTGAATGAATTTCATTAAAAAAAAAAAATCAATCTACAACAACAATTGCCTCACCAGCCCCGACATACAAACTATAGAGGCATCATCAGCATGGCAGGTGAAACCCGACATGCGAGCTATTTGGCAATTTCGCAATAATGGGCTTCGCCCGACAGTTGAGTGGAAAGGTTAATGCTACTAGTAACCCTAACCATGCCCTTCAGAAAACTTTAATAAAAAATAGTAGTGCCCCAGAATGTGTGACCTAGACAAACACTTCTAAGATTTTGTCCAAATAATCTTTGAGACAAGGGTGGGTGGCTAAAGAGTGCAAGATATATCACAACTCAGTACACGTGTTATGCATTAAACTCAGACCACAGAAATTGCAATTTCCCAAACATTAAACACATGAGTTGTACCACTTGAATTCTACTGTATTTGGCCTGGTATTTTTTTTTTTTTTTTTTATGAATCATATTTATGAAATTTTTAACAGTTTTTTCTAAACAAACAGCTCTTAATTAAGTTAAATTTTGATCAATGAGATTTTCCTGTTCATTGTGACCAGAACAAAAGAAATCATAGTAATGCTTAGAGCCCCGCATGTTTAAATAAAATGCAGAACACTAGCGATATTTTGTCTATAGTATTTATTTTTACTTCTTATATAAATGCAAAATAGAAGAAATTACACCAAAGACCAAAATACGCTAGTCAACATCATATTTAGCTTCCTGTACAAGGTGGTATCAGAACACTGGTTAAACTTTTTAAAATGAGAAAAAAAAATGTCAGGAGCCAAAAAAATATTAATAGGCATATAAAACTTAGCTGAGGATTCACAATTTTTAAGAGCAATTCACCATTATGTCTTAAAATAAAAATATTTAATAATTGCATCCTTTATCAGTTTTTACAGATCAGAGACATGGACCTTAACTACAAAAGACGTCCAGAGGCTGCAAAACTTTGGATGTCTTTTACTGAAAGATGCATGGAGAGGTGCATGCTTGGTATAATTAGGAAGGATAGGAACTCAATGACCAGGAAAATGACAAGAGTTGATGACATCATGATCACGGTAAAATCCCTGAAATGGCAATAGGCTGGACATACTGCTAGAAAACTGACCACCAATGGACAACTGAAATACAGGACTGGATTCCAAAGGACAGGAAAAAACTCAGAAGAACCATATGGAAGATAGGTGGACAAAAGCATGTTGCAGTGACATGGAGGAGACTAGTTCAAGACAGAAAGCTGTGGAAGAAACTTGGGGAAACCATCCAGCAGTGGACTGAGAACAGATTATAATATATAAATTACTGACAGCCAAAGGCGTATCTCGGGTCCGAGATCTGGGCTATCTCACCCCCTCCCCCAACACCACCAAAACCAGTACTGTTTTTTTTTAAATTGTGAAGTTTATTTTTCAGTTGCTAAGTAATAGAAGTAACTTTTTTTCTAAATTTTAGGTACATGCTATTGCTTACATGATACCAAATAATTATAAGGACTTAGGATTTGAACATTTGTTTGTACATGAACTCCATTCTTCTTCTGTATACTTTATTTGTACATGAACTACATTCTTCTTTCTTTTTGAGTGGATTTGAGTGTTACGTTTTCATAAAAAAGTTTCTTCTGAGTACTTTTTCATATTTAAAAAGAATGTTTTTCTCTATTAACGAAACAGCCAAGTTGCTCAAATGTACATGTCCTTGTATGGCTCTAAGACATATCTTGATTCTTTTTAATGAAGAAAAACTTCTTTTGGCAGTTGCTGATGGAAACTTTAATATTAGGTCTGCTAATTTGTACACCTCGCTAAACACAATGTCCAACAATTTATTCAACTTTATGTAACTCTTACTGGTTTCTGTTTGTATTCATCAAGGGAATGAAACACCTTTATTTCTTTTTTTATTTGAGCTGTATCAAAATTTGAAGCATAGAGTTCTTAAGTTCTGACAGTGGATGTTCAGGGAAGCTTTCACAAAATTTATCAAAACAGTTCAAATCCAACACAGCCATGAATTTAAGACATAATGTAACTGATTTTAATTTATTGACACTACACACAACTGAAACATCTCTTGCAAAACAGGTGGCTAGTGTAATCCTAAGTCTTCTCTTTTCTGAGTGAACCATTGCCTAAAGCAATCTTCCTTCACCCGCTCATTCATATTGTCATGGAAACGTTAGCTGGAGATTGTATTGAAGGTCTTCGAATCAGAACAGCGAAGACTGACCGGTAGAGTTGTTTGTGTTACGATGACACCATCCAGCCACTAGGAGTCCCGTTGGTCTTCGCTCACCAGAACGATTCTCTTAGTCAAAAGAAGCAAATCCGCACGTGCTTTTTTTGCAGCGAAAGTATCGACACATACATATCTTAATACCATTGATAATTGGCTTTTATTTGTGTATATTTAATTGACTTTTTTTTGCATTCTCTGGGATTCGCAGCTAGCCTTGAATATACGCCACTGCCAACAGCAAAGAAAATATTTTTTTCTATCGCACTGGGATGCATTCTATTTAATTGTGATCTGTACTGCTTGTCATACCATTTGTTTTGTGCCTAGTGGCTCATATTACATACATCAAAAGCTTCTTTTCTTCACTGAGTGCACCAAGAATAACATCAGTGCCCACTGAGACAAAAAGTGGTGCTTGAATGCCATAGCTACCATTCTGATCAGAGCATAATGAATACTTTTTGATAATGAAAATATCAGTTGAAAACAATAGGGATAATAATCAATGTTTTTTATTGCATTAAAACTTGGTAGATAGAACTAGCAAAAATAAATAAATAAAATAAATGAGAACTGTGAAAACAGAAAAACACAGATCTGATACCAGAATGTCATGGAAGCTATGGGCATTGACAATTACTTGACACAGACACTGATATTCATGTTCATACAGGACTCTCTCTTGCAGTATGAAACAAACAGGTTTAAAACATCAAGAAAATTCTATGCAATATAAATAGTACATAACAAAACCGAAGTCATACATAAAAAGTGTTATGATGGATTTTATAATTACATATTGCATAAATAGTTTCTTTAATATTACCAATATATGTAAAATGGTAAAGCTAACAAATTCATCTATAGGAACTCACTTCTTCACCAATCAATGAAAATACAGTTTTTGTTTCAATTCATTCTTGTAATCTACGTGTAAAAAAAGACACGATGCAAATTATAAATGTTGTGCAAGACAACAATGACAGTGAAAAACACATTAACAAATAAGCAGTTAAAAAAATCTACAGTACAAAATGCACAGCAGTATCCTATAAAAAAGTAAGTAAGAATCCTAATGTAAGTATGAAATACAAGTTCAGTACATCTATGCATTAAGTGCAAGTAAATTTCCTGAAACATATGCTCAGATATTCAATCATTATAAACATACAAATATCAGTTACGTAATGAACCAGATATGAAAATGACTGTCTGGAAGAGCTTGTTAGAACGTGTACCACAAGTTTTTTTTTTTTTTTTTTCTTTTACTCAGGCTTTACAAAATAATTTAATTAGATGACAACTAAAATTAAATACAAATAAAATTTCTACAAACTCTCTTCAGCATCCATCCATAGAAAAACACTAACATGAATAATTTTTGGTGAGTTTTCAAAACATTCTTAGAAGGCAGAAAGTCCCACGTCTCTGTACAATATGAAACTCATCACACAAAATGGTACAATGCAAACATACAAAGATCCCATTTTGAAGACATCAGACAAAAAGCCTCCTTAATAAGAGAAAGACAAGCTTAGAATTGCTGCAGTCAGCAGCTATTATCTTCTATTGAACTCTGTCTTTATGGCTGGAAAAAAAAAGAAAAGAAAATATTAGATTTACATTTATTTAGATGCTAAATTTAAAAAGACAGTAAAAAGTAATTTAATGTCTTATATCCTGTACGTAAGAATTTGTAATGCCTTCTTTAATTTACAATAAACAAAAACTGAGAGGTCATTCTGACACCAGTGGGTAAGTTCTTGCTCTCTGAATTTAACATAACACAAATAATTTTGAATTATATATTTCAGTGATTTCTTGTGAGGAGCAATAAGAGCACATATGTTAAAATCACAAGAAAATACCAAAAAAAGAACAAAAATATTCTTGGAAGAACACTCAACAACGTGACACAATGTCAACCTAAATTGTGCAATAAGAAATGATCCACCATTAGGTAATTAGTAGCTAGCAAATGCCAAATTTCTTTGAGTGAAAAGCCATGATAATTTTCATCATCAATTATTTAAAAAGTGCAAGGCAGCCCACAATAAATCATTTTTCACAACACTATTTCTGGTTGGCAGGATATTCAGATCTGTAGAAAAACACTAAATGAATAATTTTAGTGTGATTTCACATGATGCAAGGTGGTAAGGAAAATAAAAATATTTTCTGTAATATTACTTTCTGGTTGAATGAAAAACAATATTTGCAGCAAAGAAATCCAGCCATTGAAAAAAAAGTGAGATTACAGAAACACTTTTGTAATGCTATATTCTTGTTGATTGAGCTTTAAAGTTCAGAGAAAATGAACTTGACATAAAAAAAAAAAAAAATGAAGTGGACATAAAAATTTCCTGGTTTGTTAATCGTATGTGTGAGAGTTTGTTAATCATCTGAGAGAGTTACAAAAGCTAAGGAAGAATTAAGTCTATCTTGGGTGACATCCTTTATGTGCTCAGCCAAACATTTAGTAATGCTGTAAAAAATGCTTATGAAGTAAACTGTAGTACCACCTAAAGTAGAAATAGGAATTTTGTACACACCAGGAACGTTGAGTCTTCGACTTTATCCCTATCCTGAAGGATCTTCATGATGGTAAGATTGGATTTGACACTAATCAAATAACCTTAGGATTTGAAAATTTGACACAACTGGTAGGTAGACTTGTCAAGAAAAAGAATACATCCAACAAATTGAAACTGTCTGTGAACCTATGAAGAATGGAGAGTAGTGGAACTCTTGACTTCAAACCTTTGAAGTTTGTCCACCAAACCCACTAGGGAATTTCGTGGTGAGCAGCAATGGTTTTAATATTCTTATATTCAAGGTCAAGGGAAGCTGGGCTATTACAGACAATATTGGCACAAGCAATAAAAGGAGTGCAGATAACTTGTCGGTATCAAAAACATGCAAAGTGAAGGGAATTATATTGGCAGCTGTAGTAGGTGTATGAAAAACAGAATGTTCAATCTTATTCCCATTTCTTGAAAGGCAAAAAGTCCAGAAAATTAATGTACTACTGTTGACTTGTTCATGTATAGCAAGCTTGATGGAAGGAAAAAGTTCAGTAAACCTTGAGTTGAACTTTAGTGAATCCTGAGAAGAATAAGGCCAGGCAACAAATATATCATTGATGTAAGAATTTTCAACATGTTGCAGGAATTTTAATATTGTGACATAAGCTGTCATAAATTATTCTGTTCATCACGTTTCTTTAAACCTTCATTAGGGGAGCTCCACATATTTTGTTAGTTCTTATTGCTCATATGTTGTTATTGTTTTAAATAAAGAAAATCCATTTACCTTGAGTCTTGCTTCTTGTTGTTCTTAGTTCTTTTATGTATGTCACTAATTCGATGAAAGCTAAACATGTCCGTTAAAGGACATATTTTTCATACAAACATTACTAATTCCACGAAGACATTAGAATATTTAAAAGGAAGAGTGTTTCACTTTATTCACTTTGTGAAAAAATGCTCAAGTTGAAATCTTCTTATTGTAGTTAAAACACAATAGGAAGATTTTAACTTTAAACTTGAGCATTTTTTCACTAAGTGAATAAAGTGAAACACTCTTCCTTTTAAATATTCTAATGTCTTCATGGAATTAGTAACGTACATATGAAAGATATGTCCTTCATCCAAATTAGTGACATACATAAAAGAACTAAGAACAACGAGAAGCAAGACTCAATGTAAATGCATTTTCTTTATTTAAAACAATAACAACATATGAGCAATAAGAAACTAACAAAATAACGAAGGTTTAAAGAAACGTGATGAACAGAATAATTTATGACAGCTTATGTCACAATATTAAACCCTATATACCATGTAATTGAAATACTTAATAAGAGAAACAGTTAAGTATCTCTCATAGAGGTATATGCAGAATATTGCAAGAAGATTTCAGCAAGAAGGGGTGATAGTGGAGATCCCATTGGGACTCTTTGTTGTTGTAGATGAAGTGACAATTATTCCTTAAAAATAAAAGCATAATTATCTAGATAATTATCCCTTAACACATTCAGTACCGTAAACCAGTTAAGGTGTTTTAACTGTTATAGAAGGTATCATACCTACAAATTCTACTAGGATGTCTTGTTAAGGTATGTACACAATTTCAATTTTCTAGGACTGACAGTTTAGGAATAATAATCAATTTTCTAAAGTGCTGTGTAAAGGGTGGGGAGCATTTAAATGGCTAGCCTGTGGGTTTAAATGCCTTGCTGAGTGGATGGTACTGAATGTGTTAAGAATAATTGCCACTTCACCTACAACACAATAAATTCTATCTTCAACAAGAACTCCCAGTGGGATTGACACTTTCACCCCTTCTCGCTGAAATCTTGTAACATGTTGAAAATTCTGTCATCGCTAAGTACCATCTTTCTCAAAAATACACTTCGATTTAAACTGAATAGTTAAATATTAAGTATTATTGTTATCTGTACTGCATATCATTATATCACTACATGTAACATGAGCAAGTATCCTACAGATTAAAGAAAAAGGGTCCCTTTTTGCTTCACTCTCACAGCACATATCAATTCGAACACTTACCATCAATGATGTCTTTCTTTAATTTATTCATCTCCATCCGGATTTCTACCATTATTTCCTGCTTTAATCGTTCCACATCATAAATATCAGTTCCATTGGGTCTCAGACTATCCATATCTCCTATGGATCCTATCCTTTGTCTTAAGAAATGTAATTCATAGAGGTAAATAAAATATAATGAATATTTTATGTCAGCATTAATATGATGTACTATAAGCATCAATAGAAAAATACAGGGTGGTATGCAAAGTCCTTACCTAGCAATTATTCGAAGACAAGTAATTCAACCAACACGGGAATGTAGGAATCATGTAGGAAAGTGGGTATGCACTTTGAGATAGGTATGACTGCAGCGCCTCTAGTGGCAAAATGCAAAACTTACAAAAAAAAAAAAAAAATCTTGAAATACCGAAAACAGCAGAAAGTTCCAATAACAAAGTTGTAGAGCAGAATGTATGATGTAAAAAAATCGTTGTTACAACTTCCCAAAACAGAAAGGAAAAAGAATAGCAAAGAACAGAAAAAAAAAAAAAAAAAAAAAAAGATTGCATGGTGGGACCAAGGAGGTTAGAATAAGATATTTGGAGATGCTGTCATCAATGGAGCAGTACCACTTTGCATGAAGCCTATAACTGCTAGCAGCGGCCATTAAAGTGTGAGAAACTGGTGGTTTCCAAGGCTTTTGTATGCATTTGATGTTGGTCGAATCACATTCTTTCACTGCAAATGTTTCAAATTTTGCATCAAAACTCCCTGCTAATGTGTGAGAAACCTTCCCATTTCTGTTTCATATCAAAATACATGAAACATTAGTACAAGTTCAAAACAATGGTAAAATTGAAAACTTCACTTGTGTATGAAGTATAATTCATTCCAGTTTGATATTAACACGATTTCTGCAACCGAAAACAACGCAATTCAAAATTACACACAGTTGTAACTACATGGGTATCAATCATGTAAACAACATCAAAATTCTCACACTTTGCGGCTTCATGGTTAAGAGACTTAAGACATCTCCAGAGGTCTTATCTAACCTCCTTGGGTGGGATGTTGTTAGTGTATTAAGGGTTGGCAGGTGGTTCTACAAGGTTGTTAACCACCCAGGATCACAAAGTATTGTGCAAGCAAAGGACTGCTGGCAGAGTTGAAATGGATAAAATGCACAACCACGTGTATATGCACTGCAATACTATTTAAAAAACTGTTTCAGAAACAAACAATCAACATCATGCTTAGCTACACACACAGTTTTGCAAAATGGTATTCTGTGAAGTGAATGCAAACAGACCTTATGTGCTACCGCAAGGCTGTATAAAATATATTCATCATCCTAAATTCATCCTCAACACTGTCACTCAAGTTCGAGCTATGGGTGGCACAGTAGAACATCTGAGATCAGGCAGACCATGTTGTGAAGATGTAAATATCACTGCCTATGTGCTGGCATATCCTTACATCAGAATGTGATATGTGGCTTGCACGTGAGATGAGTCATGCACAATGTCTTTGCATCCTTCACTGGCATCACATTTGGCTGTAATGGGCCTTTCAGCAACATGTCTTGCAGAATGATGACATGTCTGAGACTGAACTGATGCGACTACCTCCTGAATGCTGTGGAAGAATTACCTAATTCCCATAATATCTTGTGGGCAGATAAAGCAAAATTCAATAATGATCACAAAATGAGCTAAAAAGATAATTTCTAGGTCAAATAGAGCATGCAACACACTTGAAATGCTAGTCACCAAATCCAATGGCCCATAAGTGTATTGTGCAGCATTTGGAGGTGCGCCCTTGTTGGGCTAATTGCTTTTTTTTTTTTTTTTTTTAAATTATGAACAAACTCTGGTGACCAATTTATGGATCTCCTGCAAAATCATTTGGGTGACTGGTTGGCAAGCATACCACTGAGCCATTTGCAAGACCTGTGGATACAACTGGATGAAGCACTAACTTATCAACTGCACATGGTTGGTTGGCATCTACATTTGGCAGACAGCAGATCAACCCAGGAGATCCTGTGCCAAGACCATCATGTTTGTTGACCTGACAACTTTCCTCCTGTAGGGACATGTGGAATCAAAGAAACATGTAAAAGTCCAGTGCACCTTCAATTGACCTGTACCAGACGCAGTTCATGAGAACATTACACATGCCCAGTAAGGAATTGTGGTGAGCAGTGGCTGCTCTGTGTTAAAATACAATAAAAAAATACCTGATCACATGGTAAATGTTTGTCTCGTTTTGCCTTATCATTTGTCACATTAAAGCAGTTTTCCAATGCTCATCATCCAAATTTAGCTGTTGTAATGCCATTTTTGCATATCATGAGTACTTGTCTACAACTTCTTAATTGCAAATGTTATGCAGTCTGAAATCTCATGATTCATTTTGTGTAACTTCTGTGTTTCACTACCAGGGGCACTATAATTGCGCTTATCAGGAAGTGTACACCCACTTTCCTAAACAATTACCTTCCTTCCATGTTAGTTGGATCACTTTACATGTCCTTCCATTCCTGCATTTTCTCCCCACAGCACACACATTTGTACCTTCTTTAAATAACTGATCTTTATACAATTACCAGCATTTCATTAATAACAACTAAATGCATGAGACACATTTTTTTTGGTACCATAATTTCAAGATCTTTTGTGAACCTGAGTGATATACTGTACATGTAGAATTTGTTAATACATTCCCACAGAAACAGTTCATATGTAAGAAAAATCTGTGAGTTGTTTAGTTTCAATTTTTTATTTTTTCTGTAACACAATGCAACTAAGCTTAATAACTAATTGGGCTCCTGTTCAGAGAAACATGTTGCAAGAAGAATAACCAACCAAGGGCTTTGATATATTGTTTGACTGATTCTCTTGTGATACATTTCTCCAAGCAGAAGACTATCAGGCCAGGGTGTCTAACTGCTCCGAACTACAAGAGATGAAGCAAACAGTCTGCAGAAACTGTACACAACTTAATAACAGACAATTTTTAAGATTCAATTTTTATAATATTTTAGTGAATCCCGGAATAATGTAATGTCTTGAAAGTAAAATCTATCATATTATAGGCACGCAGTAATTGTGAACAAAAATATGAAATCTAAAAAGGCAAAGGGTTTTTTTTTTGGCAAAATAAAAATCCCCCGATTCTAAAGCAAATTTTCACGAGTTTTCGTTGTTTTTTTGGAATGAAAACATTTTCAAATTCCCTAAGAATTCCAGGTTTTCTCTGTTTTCCAAGTTGTGTGAGAATGCTGATTTACCCAAATCAAACCCTGGGATCCTTGAAAAATATCAGGAGGGAAACAATTCCTACTACAGTACTTGTAGAACCAGATTAGACAGTTCACATTTATTTCAGATGTGGTTTGTATTATCCTCAAATTTCAGTTTTAACATTTCATTTACATCTCTCTCTCTCTCTCTCTCTCTCTCTCTCTCTCTCACACACACACACACACACACACACACATTCTTTTAAGTTCTATTTTCTTTTCTCCCTTTATTTTAGTGAAGTGTAACAATTCATAAAACAGACTCGACTTATAAAAAATAGAGACAAAGCATACATCTCCAAATCCTTTACCATGTGTGTATTCAATAAATCATTTATAAAACCAAAGGAATTTCACTTATCAGGTACATTAAGTTTTCTAACAATCAACTATATCAATATTCTCATGATACTATATGCACATACAACTTTACCATGAAGTACATTTATTAGTAAAGAGTACCCTAAAATAAAAAAGACATGAAACTAGAGTATAACCCTGCAAATATTTCTCATTTATATGTAAAATGTCACCGATCCAAAAATTCTGAATTGCCCTTAAAGTTAAATTTTCCCTATTTCGTGTATATGTTTTTCAATTATACATTAATTTTACTTAGTCACTTGAAAAAAGTATAAATGGAGTTCCACTGTACTTATGGATTCTCTAAATATTTATACCATTCCCTAAATATTTAATACCTGGAAGCCTGTCTCATGTTCTTTGAACCATTTTTGGTGTGTCATGGCACTTCTGAAAGAAAGCACTACTAGAGGGGAATACCATTGCCATGAAAATATGCACGTGGTCTGCGATGATGTTTAGGTAGGTGGTAGACATCATAGTATTCTGCACATGAATGACTGGCCCAGGGTTTCCCAGCAGAACATTGCCTAAAGCATTACACTTCCTCCACCAGCTTGTTTTTGTGCCAACACTTCCCTAGGCAAACGACACACACGTACCCGGCCATCCACACGGTGCAACAGGAAATAAGATTCATCAGGCCAGGCAACCTTCTTGCAATCATTCCAGGTCCAGTTTTGATGCTCACATCCCTACTCCCTACTGGTTGTGCTTTCGACAGTGAAGTGAGGTTAGCACAGGCACTTGTAAGTGGCCTGCATGCCCCATTTTCGGCAGGGTTCGATCGATGTACTGGGTGTTGTGACACTTTAATCCCATCACCAGCATACACATTACCAGTGAGTTGCAGCACAGTATCCTCTCTTTTGGCTTGTACTACATGGGATAGAGTTCACTCACATCTAGCACTGATGAGCCGTGATCAGCCCACACCATGCCAGTGGTTCTGCTTTTTCCATGCACGGACCACTTTTTGAAGGTACTAACCAATGCTGATCATGAGCACTCCACAAGCCTTGCTGTCTCGGAAATTCTCTGACCCAGTCACTCGGCCACCACAATTTGGCCTTTGTCAAACTCCCTTAACCCTTTAACCGGCTGGAACAAATTAACTCGGGGTTAGCAAAATGGGTTGAAATCAGTTCGAACGAATATATTCGCTGCCTAAGAAGTGGGCCGAACGCGGCTTGAATGTGTGAACCTGCACACAAGAAAGTGTTTCTTCCCTCCTTAGTTTTGTTTTTAAAAGTGATAATTAAGAGGATGATTGACACTAATCTTTTCTGACTGATTTCTTGCTGAAAGAACTATAACAATGTCGACGAACTTAAGAAAGGAGAGAGATGTTTCAGTCGCTTGTTCCTATCTAGTGGCATGATGTTCGTGTCAGGGAGACTTGCCCTTCAGCATTATGCCTTGACAGGGTTCCCACTCAAAAGTAGAAAAAAAATTCCCTAACTTTTCCAGGTATTCCAGGTGGTTCTGAGAGTTTTTCCAGAGCAGCAAATCAAATAACATTGCGACAAATTGTTGCATTTCCTTACATTCTTGCGTTCCTTACGAAAGCATACATTTGTTAATTCTTTAAATAACTGTTCTTTATACAATTACCTGCTTTTTATTAATAACAATTAAATGCATGAGGCATATTATTTTTGGTATTATAATTCCATGATCTTTTCTGAACCTAAGTGGTATACTGCCCATGTACAATTTGTTAATACATTCCCATAGAAACAGTTCATATGTAAGAAAAAATCTGTATGTTGAATAGTTTATTTTCCTTCCTTCTATAGCACAGTGTAGATAAGCTTAATGACCGAATGGGCTCCTGCTCAGAGAAATGTCGAAAGAGAATCAACCAACAAAGGGCTTTGATCCATTGTTTAAGTGGTTCTCTTGTGATGTGTTTCTCCAAGCAAGAGTGTACCAGGCCACTGTGCCTAATTGTTCCATGTTACAAAATATGAAGCAAACTATCTGCAGAAATCGAATTAAACCGTAATGTCTACAGGCAATTTTTTAAATTCAGTTTTGATAATTTTTAGAGAACTAAGGAATAATGTAATGTATTGAAAGCAAGATTTATCAAATTCTAGACAGGCTGTAATTGCAAATAATTGCTTACCTGAAATTAATACTGATAATGTTATGTTCATCTCACATATGAGGGAGAATGAAAAAGACACCACATAATGAATGTCCCGATTATACAGTCCATAAAGATAAACAGAAAATATGGAACATAAAGGATAAATAACTTTCATTTTCCCTAATTACTTTATAGTTACAAAAATTAGTGTATTTAACATAAATTTTACATAATATTTAACAAAATCATGTCTTATTTTTTTGTTTCAGGTTTAACGACCACCATAAGCAACTTGTTGGGCTATAAGCAGTCATCCGTCCATCCCTAATTTAGGACCATTGGCTTCACGAAGAAGGAGAGCCAGTGCCGTAAGAGAAACACATTACTCATACCTCATCTGGGACTTGAATCCAGGCTCACTTGGATGAATAGTCAGAAGCCAGAGCTTAGATCACTGCACCACCGAGGTGGCAAACCATGTATTTACATGTTTTAAAGAATATTTGAACAAAGACTTATTTTAAATTCTACATATAATGAAATATTTCAATCGATTAGGTGAAATTATATAACTGATTTATCTGTATTTTAAGTGCACACAAGTATATAAATAACATTTTAAACAACTCACAACATTTAGAGTTCCAGTTAGGTTTAAAAATGCAAGCTGAGAGAATTGTGACTGAAGAGAATAAATTGCCGTTAAATGATACAATACTGAAGCTTTAAATCCTTTAAGTGCTTATTTTACATAAATATTAAAGAACACGGAAACTTTTGCTGAAATTGAAGTCTAATGGGAATGATAAAATGGAGAGTGTCTGACAGAGTCTCTTAACATTTTGTTCGAGCGGTTCTATCAAATCGATCTAACAATTTGTATTTTCTATTGGAATTCACTTAGAATCTTTAAAGACAAAGCAAACTAAAACAGCTATTAAAAAATAAAAAAAAAAAAAGAAGAGAGAGAGAAAGAACGGAAATCATGACAGCATTTCTGCGTCTGAGGAAAAATGTGTGCCAGTACCATCCCAACAATTTCTAGCAATCAGGGAAAATACTGCTGGCATTTAAAAATCAAAATTGTAATTATTTTAGCTAAAGTTAGTTCTTGCACTTGGCAATGAGAACATCGAATCTATGCTATTTCAGAGGTGCCAACCTCTAGCAGAACGTATCAGTAATCAATAGGGGATTTTTCAGTAATGTTTCAGTAATGTAACATGCCATTTTTTTTTAAGTTAAGGACAATATTATAGTATTACTGTGTAACCTGTAATACCTGTATGAGGTGCCTATCGGTAATCACCACACAGAGCCTCATCGTTAACGCGTGGAATGGGTATTTCATGAGAAATTAATGCATGAAATGTGTAATAACTTTTTATGTTTACACTATCCTTACAAAAAAATATGAAATTAAATTATCAATATTGTACTTACCTCATGTCATTGCTGACATAAAAACTCCCTTGTTGCTTGTTTTGCAGTGGTATATTCTTTTTCAGAAAACTTTTTATAACACAGCTCCTCTGAGGAAATGAGGAAAATGCTTTACTTTTCTGTACAAGAAGGGCACTTAATGTTTTGGTGCTCATTGTTGGGCAAAAGTATGTGAGGTATTTCCTTACTATACTAAATATTTTCTACGTAGAGGAATTGCTGTGAGGGATAGTCAATATTACCGACATTAGTTTAGGCAATGTGGAATACTTGGGAAGGCCAGATGAATCCTTTGTCTTAGATATTTCATTCCATGCCACATCTGCTCAATAATATCCAGCTTCATCAATATCAGAGTCTGAGAACATAGCATGAAAGAAGCGACCAGCATGATCACAGCTTGCTATGAGTAGGTTATGCTCCACAACAATTTTAGTAAACAGCAATTCAGCGTTTATCACGCTATTTTCATTCTTTTTGCAAAAAAATTATCCAAAGGCTTTGATCGAGTCTTTAATTTTACACAATCTTGGTGTTTGTTTTGACTGGATATGCCTTCGGCAATCATCTCGTCCTACATGGGCTACTGCCTACTGCTTTACTCTCATATTAGAAGGCACGCAAGGAAACCTTTATTTCAGCATTTGTAACATTTTCCATTTCCTTGCTCAAGATTTGGGATAAAGATTTGGATGTTCCTGGAGAAACCTCTTTGCATATTTATTTGTTTCAGAAACGATAATTCCAAGGATGAAATTGGTAAAAAACAAGTAAAAATATGCGATAGGTGCCACATCAGTTGCCGGAGCATGTTTGGGCCCCTGCATTTCATGTTAATAAAAAAAGATGCTCAGGTTGTTCATCACACTTCTCTCTATTAACATCTGTGACGTACCTGCCAGCAGGACGCACACGACATAAAGGCAGATAGGAATCAGAATAATCGTCTGCATAGCTCAGTTGGTAGAGCGACTTGTTCCGAAATAAGCGGCCTCGGGTTCGAATCCCGGCGTAGACCAAAAATGACGGAGAAATTTAATTCGTTATAATGGCGCCCGAACTATCCGGATGACCCAACCGTTCAAAATCTTGCATTGGTGTGATGTTATTTCCACACCGCGAGACAGGAAAAATCAGAGAATTCCTTCTCCAGCGCTTCGAAAAATAAAAATGTGTGATGTTGCATTCCACACAGCAGATTGACTGGGAGTTCTCAAGTGCACGTTCTACAGTGGATGGCTGCCTGCAACGATTCATGGTCACGGCTGACCCGTGGGCCATGCCCCTGGCCCTCTTTCGGGGGGGGGATGTGACGTACCTGCCAGCAGGACGCACACGACATAAAGGCAGATAGGAATCAGAATAATCGTCTGCGTAGCTCAGTTGGTAGAGCGACTTGTTCCGGAATAAGCGGCCTCGGGTTCGAATCCCGGCGTAGACCAAAAATGACGGAGAAATTTACTTCGTTATACATCCTCCCATTCACTTTCAGAACTTTCATGATCTGAAGATTCACTATGAAGATCTTCACCTTCTGAAGAAGATATGGTGTGCGTGGCACGGTGGCTAGTTTTTGGCTTGATGTTGCTAGGCCAATATCTCAGATGATTCAAAACCATCACCATCACTTGGCAAACTTTCACTCTCACTTCAAGCCATTTCAAATAACCTTAGAAAACAATTTCACGCAGTAGGAAAAAGCACGTCTCCTAGTCTGAGGAACAAGCTGTCAATAAAGTCATCCTCTGCTAACACGAGTTTGGAAAAAGATGGGGATTCATAATTCACGGAGTTTTGCGATTGTGTCTGTTTGTTTGGGGAAAAGAAATGAATAATGTGAAGAGCTTCTAGTAATAAAACACCGCACTTCGTTCTCCCGCGCGGTGAAAGTCCTCAAGAAATATAAACATCCGTCATCGCGGGACCACACGTTGCGACGAGTTGATCGTTATTGCACTTCGAACGGGGCTCGAAAAAGTGATTTCCGACAGTACGACGTCTTATAATTCACCAACAATGCAAAGTGAACAGCACTGCCTCAACTGCAGCAGGAAAAGTTTTGGCTAAAGTAACCTTTTTCCTGACACACGGAAAAGTGCGTGGGGAACCGATAGCAAGCGCAAACTCTTTTACGATGACACTTACGGCATATTACCCGTAATTTTCGTCGTATTATCCACAGACCACGAAATTCATATTAAAAAAAAAAAAAATCCTTCGTATAATCCGCAGACTGTGACATTCAGGAAATAAAAATCGCCGTATAATCCGCACATCATAGATGTTGAACCAGTAGTGGAATTTCCGACAGAAAAGTCGGTCACATAAATAAATAAATACATCGCTCTTTCCATGTTCCAGAAACGCATAGCAACCAAAAAATTGCTTTCAGCCGCCGCCGGGGAATTGAATCCATGGATCTCTCCATATATAGCCTAGCGTGTTAGCTTTACACCATGGTGGCCAACAATCCACGGTGCTACGTGTATTTTTAAGTCAGCTTCTGACATCATAAATCCGTAAGATGGGCTCAGCTACTGAGAAGTCTCCATCTGGTGGGTATTAACAGCACTGGCTATATATATTATAGCAGTTAAATCCAAAGGGCGAGATCCAAGGTGAAAATCCTCCAAATACGTGGCGTCAGAAAATAAATAAATACATTGCTCTTTCCACGTTCCAGAAACACATAATGAGTCCAAAGAAGTAAGAGGAAAAAAAAAACTGATTTTATTAAATGAAGAAATTCATTTTCAAAGGTAACTGTTTTATATTTTTTATCTCCGGACAGATAAAGGGTGTGGCATCTATAGATCACGCCGATGCAGCTCCAGAGTATTGCATTACACCTTGCCAATGATGAAAGGCTGATACAGAACAAGTCGTAGAAATACCGTATGTACTCACGTATAAGTAGAAAGTTTTTGGAGGAATTCCTGCTTTCAGAGTTGAGAGATCGTCTTATACGTGGGCCAATAAAAGACCCGTGAATTCTCCCGTGGAATAAACCAACGGATTTGTTTACGTTTTAGATCGCGACACAGAGGCTTTCCGTATGTTGCTGCACGATTGTGTTCTGACCTCAAAACTATCGCGCAGTGACACGATCATATCCTCAATTCTGTCCACCACTTCAAGTTTAAATTTGGCAGTGTAACTGAAACGTTTCCTTTTCAGAGACATCATGATTAGCAATGAAGGAAAACAGCAGCAGCGATGTTCGCCAAAACAACGAAAGCAAACTAGACACAAGGTCGCGCACATGAAATCCGAAAGGAGAAATGCATAGGTTCGTGCAGCAAGTGCTGTGCGTACTTCTTTGGCTTTTTGCCAAAAACAGAGCTGGCACGACAGTCAGAGCTCTCCTCAACGATATCAAAATGACCCCTGTCGTCCCTCCCCACAACTTTCCCGATCTTTCGTTACGACATTCCTCCCCCTTCTCCCAGCTCTGTACAAACTCCTGAACTGAGGAAAATTCTTCCGAGGGAGTTCCTTTTCCAATTATTACACCCTTCCCTGCACAACCACACTGCAGACTTTTAAAAAATCGGAAGGTTGTATTTTCTTTTTTTTAAATGGGCGTATAGTCCGCAAAACCTATAATTTTAACTTTTTTAACAGATAATCCGCGGATTATACGAAGAAAATTACGGTACCATTCTTCCGATAATATTGCTGTTTGACGATATGATTCATGGACATTCCATTTTTTTTTTGATTGGAGGTTTAACGACCACCGTGAGCAACTCAATGGGCTATAAGCAGTCGCCCGTCCCTAATTTAGGGTCACTGGTTCCAGAGAAGGGAGAGAGCCAGTGCCGTAAGACAAACACAACATCCATGCCTCAACGGGATTCGAACCCGGACCCCTTACAGACGAATGATCAGAGGCCATCACTTAGACCACTGCGGGACATTCCATTTCAAAACGATATGATTGATAAATGATATGATCATTGAGACACCGAAATCTGCGGTCTGATTCGGAAAATATGCGGATCAAAATCGAAGGCCGACAAATCGACAGTGTCACACTAAAAGGGTTTAACGAAAAAGGATACAACATTGAGATTCTCCAAAACACACTGAAATCCGTAATTCTTCCAACCTGTCCGTAATTCCGTAATCTGACAGTCGAAACCGTAATAATTACGGACAATTCATAATAGTTGGCACCTCTGCTATTTGCTTCTAAATAACGCAGCATAGGATATTTTGACATTGTGCTGTTAAATTTCATAACCAATAAGCTGGCACACAGAGATCCTAATGCCATAACGGCAAAAAAAAAAAAAAAAAATAAACCCAGGATAAAGAAAAAATAATGGAAGCAACAAGTGGAGAAAACTAACAGTTAATACGGAATACCATTTTGCCTGAGAGGCTACAATTCATACAAGTACTTCCAAAATCCGGAAGTCTTAAAATTGATTGCATACGTTTGTGACACAAACATTAGTACTGAACTTTTCTCGCAGGTCACAGTTCATTTCCACGCTACGTCAAATTACTTGTACGGGAAACAATTAGAAGGAAGTTTTGTATGCATGTGTGCTCATAAAATCCTCCTAACACTTTTTTGACAACATAATTTTTTATCCTGTGGCGAGTGGCATGTTTATACTTAACAATATCTTTACGAAGGGCAATACATTTGTGCGATGTTGATCAGGCAAAGTGCGAGAAAGGTCTGGAGCCCACTCAGGTCATTTGCAGTAACTCCCCACAAATAATGTCATCCAGAACGGAGACAGAAGCTTTAGCGCTTGCACTGACAAACCTGAAACCAATAGAGCATGCACGGTAAAGATTTAAATCAGTAGTAACTAGGTAGATTTTTTATATTTTTTTTGGCAATGTGAGGGTAAAGACGTGAAATGAATAATTTATGCAACTCTTGTGAGGTGCAGCAACGCAAGAAAAAGAATTTACGATTACAAGAAAATTTCTACCCCGTCTAACATTTGTTCTCGCAAATTTTTTTCCCCTATGTATAAGCTGAAACCTTAGGAAAAATTACGAGAGAATGATGAATTTTATATTTCTTATTCTAAATAACGGAGATATTTGCGTTTTTACGGAAAACGGTTCCACTATGCACAAAAATTCAAAAAATAATATCTTCTAATCTATCAGAAACAAAAAAAGTTGAAACTTTTAGGGTATTTTTTATAACTTGGAGGCAGCTACCCGTAAGAATCGGAGATGTGTTGGTGGAAAATTATTTCAATATCTGACGATTTTGCGTGGAATGACCCAGATGTGAAAATCTATGGTTCCGGGCGTCGGACTACCCTATTTTTCGCAACCAGCCAGCTCTTGCAGTAATTGGAATATCGTCTTAAAATAGCTATAAATAAATTTCTTCATGCGCTATGAAATAGAAATATGACAGAATCAAGAAAAATCTCTTTCCGGCCGTAAAACAACAAATATAGAAAACGGCCATGAAATCTGGGAAATTTGGTAGGTATGCAATAGTACCGGCTTCATTGCATGGTATTTTTCATACAAAATACTCGTAAGTACTATGAAAAAAATTAATCTTTCCCCCTCTTTGAAGAATCTTCCTATTTAATAATATCTTCCCTGTTCAAACATTTGAAGGTACATACTTTTCCAACTATACCAACTCTGCTACAGAATTACGAAAGCGAAGCTTTAGTTCGTAAGTGATACAAACTTTTTCAAAATAAATTAGGTGCCCTCAATTTGCAACATTCATCCACACTGCTCTTGAAGGGGGGCGAATTTATTAGGATGACCAACATCTGGCAAAATAAAATGTTTTTGTACGGTTTGATAAAAGACAAGTGGAACATGCAAAAGGAAAGGAAAAAAAAAAAAGCGCAACTTCTAAAGTTTCTGATGAATTTCGGCGAAATTTAAAATGGAACGTTATTTTCATATATCTTGCCCACTGTAAAAATTTCAGTCGGTTATTTAAAAAATTGAGGAAATAGCTTTTTCATAATTTTTTTCCCAGTCTACACAGAGAACCAGGGCACCTACTTAGGAACAAGTGACTGCCTCTGCTTTAACGCAGCAGATAAGAGCCTGCGAAATGGGTGTGTGATTAATGGCTTTCTCTCATGCTTTGACGTGTCCGTTTGTTCAGTTGTAGTTTAGAGCATCTGGAGATGGGGGAAAACGCGAAGAGACGCACTCCCCAGCACAGCTGCACTTTAATCGGTGGGTGGGTTGCCTCGAAGTATAAAACAACTCGGAATTATTTTAAAACTTAGCAATACAGAAATATATTCTACAAAAGTCTGAAAGAAAATATTTTTTGGCAAAATAAAAAATTCCCTGACTTTTCAGTTCCCTGATAAAAAATTCCCTGATTTTTACAGAAAAACACGATTTTCCCTGAGTTTTCCCTGATTTTTGGAACAATTTTCAAATTCCCTGAGAATTCCCGGTTTTCCAGGTGGCGTGGGAACCCTGCTTGAGTTATGAAACAGAGAGAAAAAAATGCCTTGAGTTATGAAGAAGAGAGAATAAAAAATTACATAATGGAGCAAAGAATAAAAGAGTACATAATGGAGCAGAGAATAAAGGTCTATGAAATGGAGCAGAGAATAGAGAATCATAGACTGGAGCAAAAAATATGGAACTATAGGATGGAACAGAGAAACAAGGACTAAAAAGCAGGAATGGAATTACCTTGCCATAGCTTTCATGAAACTGTGGGGTTATGTAAACATTTCTGTCTGAAAAGCGCAAATTGGTTTAGTTATATCAGCTGCTTAAAGGGTTAAGTCTGCTGCCTTTCCCATCTGAAGAGCAAGAATAACATTGATTAAGGGAGCTCAGTATCAGGTGCTATTTATACCATTTCATGACCTTCACACATGCCATTGTTTGTCTGCAGTTGCTTTGAATTTGCATAAAGAGAAGCTCGTCACAATGCTTTGGCTCTTCAATGTATGTTATTGTGCTATACCTCCACACCATAAAAACAGCAGACATTTCAGGAATAATTTTTTGAGCAAATAGTAGTTTTACCGGTGAGGAAACACAGTGCATACAACTATGCATGGGCACCGACTTTCTACAAATTCAATGAGTGCTTGAGCTCTGTATATAAAGTCCAGTGAGTAACTCTGGGTGAATCTCTTTGGTGCTGGAGCCCAGGGCATGAAGTTCAATGGGTGCTCGAGTTTTTCACATACGCACACGCACATTCATAAATCTACAACGCAATGCCAATTATGTGACAATTAGGCATACAATGTAATCAGCGATAGGTTTTTCGTATCAGAATGGATATATAATTAAGAATGCTCAATATTTTTCTTATGAACTTTTTACAGTTATACACGTTATAATTTTGCCCCCTTGAAAGACAAATAATCAACGTGTGACTGTGAAGTTCTATTTTTGTTTGTCACTACGTGTATTCATGTGCATGTATATACTGCATATATATAAACAGCATCGAATCAATTACCCCGACAGGTCCAGGCCAGCGCAGTCCGGTTTCTGAATTTTTCCGGTTTTCGGAACCATTAAAAAAAATAAAATTCCCCCCTTCTCCCAAGTCACTGCCACCATTATTTCTCTGATAAAAAGCTGCATCGGTCACGTAAATATGCGGCAGGTTCCACCCTGCTTCTGATCGCGCGTTGTACAACAAGGATGAACTCATGAAACTGCAAACAAGTTATAAGAAGGAAAAAAAAGTCTAAACAATATAAACACTAAAAAAAAAAAAAAAAAAAAAAAAAAAAAGAGCCTAAATTAAGAAATATAGCCAATTTTTGTTTTACTAATGCTTCTAGAATGATTATGTATTTTATCTTTAATGAGTGATATTTGCAAACATATCTTTTAATTGCTTCATATGTTTTGGCAGTTCTGTTAGCAACACTTCTTTCATTTTATAAACAGACATGATGTGCTGGAGCCCAGGGCGTGAAGTCCAATGGGTGCTCCAATGAGTGAAGTCCAACAGATCTTAAAACAATCTTGATTTTCATACCTCTGAGCTTCCAGTTCTTAAATTTTCAACGAAGAGTGCTGAAATTTCAGCAAATATTTGAGAGAGAGAGAGAACTGCTACTACCAAAATTATGTTGGAGTTGTACAAAAAATCCTTTCGTGTACGACATGATTTTTACATTTAAGTAAATAAAAAAAATACAGAACTTTGTAAAATTTTCTATTTGTATAGCAATTTCTGTAATTTTTCTATTGTGGACAATCACAGATAGAAATTTAAAGATTTTTAAATATCGTGGCAAACAGATTCTTCATTTAGTGATCATATATTCGTATGTGTTTCAATTACAAAACATGCTTTTATGCTGCGGTTATGTATTGTAAAAACACCTTACTAACTAACGTAAACAAAACATTTTGCAACTTCATGTTGAAATGATATCTTCGTAAATGCCTTCATCTGCAACATTTGTCAGTTATCACAAGGAGCATAGGCTGCATAGATAGAACATTTCGGGGGAAAGGAATCGTATATGAACATCCCCACAAATAATCTTACAGTTATTTCAAAATAAGTTCTCGATATTATTAGCTTTCACTCTGAATTCTGTGTTGTCATATAGTGGACAGGAAAAGACCCAGAAGAAGACCACATGGGAGATGGGTGGATGAAATTCGAAAGTATGCAGGGGTGACATGGAGGAGACTGGCACAAGACAGACCGTTGTGGAGGAAACTTGGGGAGACCTTCGTCCAGCAGTGGATTGATAATGGTTGACAATGATGATGATGATGATATCCCATAATGACCATTATCTAGCATTGTTCTGCAACTTTATCAAACATGGGTGAGTATTTTCCTACTTTAACTAAAGTAGTGAAAACAATTTAGCCCTGTTCAGCCCCCACCCCAATGCTGTTAACATACGTAGATTGTTGTGCCTCCTGATTTTTTCTGATGCCTGGCCCCTCGAAACATTTCAGGATGAAATGAATGGTCAAAGAAACTATAGAAATAGACCCGTCCCCATTCCGCAGTTGAGAAACACATTGGTTAATTGCACGGGGAGGAAGGAGTGGAAGTTTGGAAGAGGAGATTTTTTTTTACTGCCAAAAGAGATTAATCATAGTTTTCGGGCTCGTTCGGGTCCGAGCTCGATATGGCTGATATACTTCGGGCTCAGACGGGCTCGAGCTCTTAAAATTGAGCCCGAACTCAGCTCTTATGAGCACAGCACTGATGTCTCCTACAACAAACGGGAGTAAAATCAACTACCCCCCTCTTCTTGGGGAATATATAGAATATCTTGTGCCCCCCCTCCTGTAATACATTCTCGTTCCTCAGCTACTAAGTGAATACAGAAGTTCGCAAACACACATGGCCCATCTATTGTAGTTAGGATTCTAGCAGTTGCATGCTGATGAGAGGTTTTTTTTCCTAATTCAAAATAGCTTCTTTTCCCCCTGTTATAATTACATTATGTGCATTTCGTTTATAAAAAAAGTGATGTACTCGTAGTTCAGTTGTGTGTCTAAAACAACTGAACTGAAAACATTTTTAAGAAAGTAAGAAAGAAAGAGACAAAAAAACCATACGGAAGGAGCTCACTGGGAAATGTCCCGGTGGGCCAATCTGCCCGTGGACACAGGCGAGAACCGTGAGCTGTTGTTCTTTTGAGTTCTTTACACCAGAGGGTGCTGCCTCTTCTACTGTAACAAATGTTTTCCTCAGGTTGTATCTCCAAAATAGGGAAGTTTCGCCCGCATTACAGACCTGTTCTGGCGATAACTTTTCATTCAAAATCCTATCTGCAAATTCTTCCACAAAAATCTCTGCACTTTCGTGGTCAGCAAAAGCCTTTTTGCCACAAATATTCAGAAGTCGTAAACCATGACGTTTCTTAAATTTATTGAACCAAACCACTGAATAATCACAAGATGTTAGAATTGAAAGTTCCTTGTGAAAAACTCTGGCCTGAGCCATGCTCATGAAATGATCCAGAGGTACCCTTTTGCTATGCCGCTGCCTTATTCATTCCATTAAAACCTTGTCTACATCCACATTCTTTGATTGATGTAAAGTTTTTCTCTGGCTCATTAGACTAGGCACATCACTGTCCATAAAAAAACTTTAATATTGATGCCTTTTGTTTTATGAGGTCGTAAATTGTGGATTTTCCAATTCCATATTCTTCAATCAATCTCTTTACTGAGGTTCCGCTGTCCAGCTCTTCCAACAATTCGCCTTTTTCTGGATGCTTAAAAGATAGATGTTTCCTCTCGCGTCCACCCGCATCCTGACGCTTTTTTGACATTACACGTGAGATTTTTGCAGCACTGCGGAATAAACATGAACCACATGAGCACAGACTGATGAAACAATACAGTGATTGACCTAATTTTCCGAAACAAAGTGGGTTTCCATAATCTTTCTTCCTCTCTTCACACAGAGTAGTTGCTAGTATTTCCAGCCAGCCTATGACGTCACACCGATGATCAAAGAATAGTGTGGTAAAGATCTTTTGGCTTTTTTCCATAAACAGGTTTGCGGAGGTCACCAGTGCAAGGGAGAATAGTGGCGTCATCAGCTGAAACACTTCTCTTTTCTCTAGAGGAAACCAGTCTTCGACTTTGATGCACATGCCGATGGACAATAATGCCTCCGTTATTCTGGAAAGAGGCTTTGGGGGAAAGATAGAGAGGGAGGAGGGTAAAGTTGGATGTTTGCCTCAAACGGTGGAAAAGGGAAATTTATGTTGAATTGTTCTAGAATGCTGTTTTGAATACATATATGTGTATACAATGGGGAGATTAAAGGGAATGGATGGTCAGCTGGGGATGACTGAAATACGAGGCTGAGCTTTGGCACGGAACACCTGGACCTCAAGGTCAAGAAATATCACAAAAATTTCAATTATACAAAAAGGTCCAGTTTTCAGAACAGCCCAGTTTTCAGGAGTTCGGATAATTGGTTTGATACTGTAGCATATTTCTGAAAGGCAGCTTTTTGATGAAGTTATTTCCACCTTTTCCTTTATCACTTTTAGCATATGATCCAAAACAAGATTATGGAAGTGTTTCATAAGCAAAAGTAGTTTACATTCTTTTTTCAGCAGGTTTTTATATTCTCATAAGTGTATGAATCATACAATCTTTCATCTCCCCAAAACAGATATCAAGGGACTTAAACATAGACATACAATGTACATACAAGGTTCGTACACATTTACAGAAAATAAATTTTGAGACTTTTCCAGAGATTTCCCAGGAGTTCATCAAAAAAATTCCAGGAGCTTAAATTTTTGTTAGAATCATAGTGCTTAGTTTTATATTTTGCAAATAGGGGAGAAATTTACTAAGCATTTAGAATTCTTATGAAATCCCATGGGTTCAGCTTTACAGAGTGTTTGTTCTTCAGTGTGTGCTGCACCTTCAATGAAGTGGGAAAATTTTCCTGTATAAAACTTGCTCTAAATAAAACTTATACGAAGCAATCTGGAACTTAGCATAATGATAACAACACAAAAAGATTTTGCCATGGCACTGAAAATTCCCTATTCATCTACTCCCATGCACACTGGCAGCGGGGAAGATAAATATCAATCTCTTTTAGTGAGGAAAGTGCGTACTAGAAGGAACGGCCATCTTGGACTCGTGGGAAGGTTTCCATATGCTGTTGTGACTCCAGCTGCATACAAATGCTATACCACAAACCAAGATTGCTGGAAATATGGCATTCAAACATTTTGCATAACAGTGTCACATGAGATGAAAGTGATGACAGTGTCCACACTGCATGGAAGGAAGAGATGTCATCACAAGCAGACACCAAAGGGAGCTAGAACAAAATGATTCAATCAATCCAAACATTTCAACCAATTTTTTTCTTTCACTGCAAGAGAAAAATTCCAGGACTATTCCAGTACCTTTCACAAAAATGTGAAAAATCAAGGACTTTCCAAGGCCTGGGAAAAAGGGAAATAAAATTTCAGGAATATTCCATTTTCACAAAAAATGTGAAAAAAAAAAAAAAAAAAAAAAACCTTCCAAAGCCTAGAAATAAGGGAAATAAATTCCAGGACCTTTAACAAAAATGTGAAAAATGAAGGACATTCTAAGGCCTGGAAAAAAGGGAAATGAAAGTCCAGGACCTTTCACAAAAATGTGAAAAATGAAGGACCTTCCAAGGCCTGGAAAAAAGGGAAATAAATTCCAGGACCTTTCACAAAAATGTGAAAAAATCAAGGACATTCCAAGGCCTGGAAAAAGGGGAAACAAAATTCCAGGACCTTTCACAAAAATGTGAAAAATTAAGGACATTCCAAGGCCTAGAAAAAAGGGAAATAAAATTCCAGGACATTTCACAAATATATGAAAAATCAAGGACTTTCCAAGGCCTGAAAAAAAAAAAAAAATGGAAAACAAATTCCAGGACTATTCCAGAACCTTTCACAAAAATGTGAAAAATCAAAGACCTTCCAAGGCCTGGAAAAAAGGGAGATCAAATTCCAGTACTTTTCCAGAATTCCAGGGGCCATGTAAAGCTTGTATGTAGAACTACTGAAAAGAAGGAAACAATGTCTTTGTTCATCTAAAAATTAAGAAAAGCTAATTTAAGTTGCTTTTCTAAAGGGGTGGGGGAAGGACTTTTATCACTAACTTACAGGATGCGTAACATTCACTGATGAATTTCGATGGGCAACTGGATCCTGGAGCACAAACATAGTTGGCCCCCAAGCTACTATGTATACACACCATAAAAATTATTTCCCACTTAAAAGAAACAACAACAACAACAAAAACCTTGAATGTAGCCAAACTACAATGCTTATACCAGGGAGTAAACAAATAAAAAGGCAAGATATAAGAACTTTACCTTCGGCTATTTTTAGGCGATTCTGCTCCTGATGAGACTGGGAAAGAAGAGTTATTTCCATTGGAAGAATTCTGTTTGTCCCAAGTTTTTCTGTCACTGGAATTATCACTATCCTATAAAAGCAAAGCAAAAAAGAACAATTTAAATTTGATGCATAGCAAAGCACTGAAACACAAAATAAATCAAACAGCAACAGTGGTTGAATGCTGATCAAACAGCTGTTGATTTATGGTCTAATGAATGTCAAACTATGCACAATCATACAGGTTGACTTCAGACCAATGGCAACCAAACACTGCCTAACTGACAGAGCTACAGTTTAACAGTAATCACTCAGAGTTTCAGTAGCAAAAGCACTGCATTTTAATGGCCGGAAGTAAGTGCACAATCAATTCAATTACAGTTTAATGGCAGTCAGTCAGTGCTTTTCCAGCATATAAACTCCTGTGTAAAGACAAAGTGATTTTTACTAACACATGAACTGAAGACTAATGATAGCCATTGCTAGTCATATGAACAGATAAACTAGAAAGTCTAGAGGTCAGTTAGTAATTGCCAACAGCACTGTGGTCTAATGGTGGTCAATTAGCACTTCAACAACCGATTAACTGCAATCATATGGTAATCAGTCAGTGCTTAATGTACTTAAATGTGATCTAAGAACAGTTAATAATTTACCAATATTTAATTTAATGGCAATCAGTATTTCACTTACAGATTAATTATGGTGAAGAGACAGACATACAGCAGTTTTACTAAAAATGAAATAAAAGACCACTGGGCCGACAAATAATTATTAGTTGTCATATTTGCATTTGCTTCATGCTCAGAAAAAGCTGAAAGCATACAACCAAAAAAAAAAAAAAAGAAAAAAAAATCAATTTTTTTGAAAACCAAAAAATTATCCAAAAAAATTCCTTTCCAAAATATGTTTTACTGATGCTTGCTTTTAGTTTTAGCCTCTTAAAATTTTAGAACATTAACATCAAGGTACCGACATGGAAATAGAAGCGGCAGTGAAAAAGATATGGATACATTACATTGATCCACAAATCAAATGTATAATAAGGTGAAAATTAGTGCATCAAAATCTTATATTGATAGCCTGTGTAAAATTTTGAAGCTTTATAAATATTGACAGCACTAAGTGATGAAAGTTATTCAATAAGTTAGATCTGCCAAGTGTCAATTCTTCCAGAGTTTCTTTTCTTTTCATTATTAATTAAAAAAGCATGGAAGATGTAAATTATTGAGAGCACTGAGTAACAAAGAGTAATTGAGTAATTACAGCAAAAAATTGGTAAGCTGCATGTATATTTTGGCAGTAATTCAAGACTTTTTTTGCTTTTTTTAAAATTTATGAATATCACTGAAGTTCAATGATATTGTTTATAAGTTATGCAGAACCTTAAAAAAGACTCTTAAATGAATTTAAGTAAGATGTTGATCAGAAATTGAATATCTGTGGAAAATACTGAATAAATATGGTGTTACTGGGAATCTACTTCATAGTGTAAGCCATGTATGCTGGTAGTAGAGCTTGTGTACGAGTGAATGGTGTTGTATCAAAATGGTTTTCCATTAGTGTAGGAGTCAGACAAGGTTGTGTAATATCACCATGGCTGTTTAATATACCTATGGATGCATGCACACATGATGCCAAGATGGACAATACCAGTTTATGTTTTGGTAATATCTGTGTGTGCAGATGGCTGTATGCTGATGACACAGTCCTGTTGGCAGACTGCAAAAGTCAGTTGCAGAGTTTGTTGTCCTGAATGCACAAAGTTTGTACGAAATTCAAACTGAGTATAAATAAGAGAAAAACAAAAGTTATGATTTTTGAGTGAGAAACTGTTAGCACTGAATGCAAAATAAGTCTAAATGGCAGAGTGATTAACCAGGTGAATGAGTTTGTGTATTTAGGAAGCATGACAGAGAGAACAAATTAGATGGTGAAATCAGTCAGCGAGTGATATTTAAAAATTTATCTGGTGGTTTGTATTTCTTTGTGGAGCTAACCTCTGAATCTTAGAGAATTGCTTAGTGATATGTATGCATGTATAAAACTGCATGAAAGTAATTAAAAGGGATACTACTGAACTTTCAGGTATAATGAAGATGTCTTCTGATAATAGCAGAAAAATAAACAAAGCTTGACATGTAAAACATTCCCCAATATCTGGAATCCTTCTAGATAATGCAAAAACAATAATGACAGCACATCCATAGAAACGAACATTCTATTCTTTTCAAACATGCGAGACCTACAGGTGGAAATACACTCACGGACAATGAAATTTGCACACCAAGAAGGAAGCATCAGATTGAACTGAAATTTTATGGACATAATAATACAGGTGAATGATTCACAAGATGGCAAAAACAGAGCTGCGGGACAATTACAGAGGGATTTGTGGCACACAGTCCCGGTCATCTTCAATAGCGTGTCGCACCGCCTTGTGCGGTGATACATGCTGCAATACGGTCCTGCATGGAGGTGGACAGACCCCTGATGTTGTCCTGCAGCAGACTGGTCCACACGTGTTGGACAGTGTGCTCCAAATTTTGGATAGTACAGCATGGCGACAGCAGGCATTTCAACTGGTCCACACATGCTTGATAGGGGACATGTCCGGGGAGCGGGCAGGCCATGGAAGTGTCTGAACTTGATGTAGGCAGTCCTGAGCAACACGAGCCGTGTGTGGGCGAGCATTATCCTGCTGGTATAGCACACCTGGAATCTTGGCCAATAATGGGAACACATGGGGCCATAGGATCTCATCCACATACCGCTGGCCCGTCAATGATCCACGTACCACTACTAGAGCTGATCGGCTATCGTAGGCTATGGCTCCCCAGACCATAATTCCTGCAGTGGGAGAGGTGTGACGCTCGATAGCGAGGTTGGGATTGTGCCGTTGAACCAGGAGCCTCCACACCAAGACACGATAATCATCTGTCCACAAAACAAAGCGGCACCCACTGCTAAACACCACATGTTGCCAGTCTGTGGCGTTACACGTCGCTCTGGCCTGGCGGCACTGCAAATGGAGCCGGCAATGTTCCTGTGTTAATGGCAGCACATGTAAGGGGTGCGTGGATGATAGATTTGCTTCCGCAAGGCGCCGGGAAATGGTTCATGGGCACACAGGAGCCGCTTCATCTGCCTGTATAGTGGACCGGGTTTCTGTGGGATTCGTTCATGCCTGCCTCACGATGTGTTGATCCTCTCTACCGGTGGTCCTCCTGGTCCATCCGGAGCTGCTCCGTCATGTGGCAGTGCCATCACATGTCCACTGCTCCCAACACAATTGGACGGTATAGTCAGAATGACCCATGTGGCGGGCTATACGGCGCGCCAACCACCCTGCGGTTTTCAGCCCGATGATCAGGCCTCTCTCAAAGTCCGTAAGTTGCGCAAATCGACATCTCTGGCATCTACCCGGCATTCTTGTCACTCTGTACTCTTGCTTGCGTCAGCCGGTGCTTTTCGCTTTCACAGGGCGTCGACTACATGTCGGTTTATAAGGCTGCCGGTTCGTGCTTGCAGCGCCACCACAGGGTGCGAAGTCATGCGCAATTGCCCCAAACGTGGATCATTTGCATACCAGCACACACTCTAGCTATTTGCAAAGTTTTGCGGGTGTAGCATGATTTCTTCTAGGTGCGCAAATTTCATTGTCCGTGAGTGTAAGTTAAAAAAAAATCACAGGCGGAAAAAAAAAAAAAAAAAGCATTATCTCGATCAAGTTTACATTTATACAACCCAAAAAAGCGTTTTGTTTTTCCAATTCATTCTCTAGAAACAGCCATGTCTTTACAAAAAATCGAGCAACGCAAATACAACATGAGAAATTCTAATCACAATTACCTCTATCCCAAATTTTTTTCGTTTTTTTTTTTTTTTTTTTTCAATACCACTTTGGCTCATTTATTGAATTACTGAATAGATTCCAATGTATCTTACCAAAAGAAAGAAAAAAAAAAAGTCAGAATTTTTTTGAATTGTGTCAGTGTTGTCTGCTACTATCCTAAGAAGGTTCTGATAATCAAGCCCAGATGAAGCCTTCCAGTGGAGTGTGAAAGCGTGGCAGTTATAGAATGTGTACTTTTATTTACACCATTAAATGGAAATTTTGCTCACATTAGTCGTGTTACTCCAATGTTTCTGTTCACCAAAGACTATATATATGTCACCACAACAGCGCCTGTACGACACATGTAGCTTGAAAGATAGTGTTTAAATTTTCTTTCTTTTCATGTTTTGTTGAACAATCCTTAAAATGATCTTTGTGTGTTGGATGTACAAAACCCTATAAAAAGTATTTGTTCTGAAGAAAAAACATGTAGTTTTTTACAAATACAACAAGATAATCTTTCTCGCATGTCCAAGTGAGCAGAATTATAACCTACTATGTACAGAGTGACTAATGATCTTTTCAGCATCCAGTAACAAAGTAGCGTTTAAGAGGTCACCACAAACCCTCAATGCTTAGGGTATGAGCTCCCATTTCAAGATCAACAAAATTCATGGAGAAACTGACTGTAGTAAGTTGCATACATCCCTTCTCTTGAAGTGGAAGATACCCAGAGACTTGATCCATCATTATCACAGACTGAGAAGCTACACGCTTCTGAATGATGGGAATGACAGGTTTAGCATAGTTTCATCGATCTCAGTGGCACCCCTGAGCCTGGCAATCATGAACACTGTCAAATTGACATGAACACTGTCAAATTGATAATGGGCCATTACAGTTCATGCATAAGGAAAGAGTTTGTTAAAAATGGAAGTGGCATGATATAAACAGCAACAACTGAAATTACTAATTTTTGTCTATATTGAAAATATAATAATTAATAAAAAGGAACTATACACCAACTATAGTAAAAATAGTTCAGAATTCTTGGCATAAAATAGAAACCAAAGTTTCTAAGCTTTCGCACATCAACCAGATAGCTTTTTCAAAGAAGGTAGACAGCAAACTGTTCAGTTTTGTACATAAAAGTATTGTTCAGTTTGAAGTTCATGAATAAGAAAAGAGTTTGTTAAAAATGGAAGTGGCATGATATAAACAGCAACAACTGAAATTACTAATTTTTGTCTATATTGAAAAAATAATAATTAATAAAAAGGAACTGTACACCAACTATAGTCAAAATAGTTCCAAATTCTTGGCATAGAATAGAAATCAAAGTTTCTAAGAAGTTCGGAACTATTTTGAGAAAAAATGATATTTTGCTTTCCTTTTGTTATTTCTAATTAACACTTTTTTTACTTTCTTCCATTTACCTCTAATGAAAACTTTACATGGTCATGCACATCAACACAAATGAGTGTTGTGGAAGTTTTATTTCATGACTGAAGTAATGCTAGAAATAAATGCAACAGTTCAAAAGCAAAAAGGAAGCCATGTGACAGGTCAACAACATGAAGGAACCTATGCAACTGTTTAATGACATGTTGAAAAGCCAAGGCAGAGTCAAACAACATGTAGCAAAACCATGTACTGTACATGTGCAATGTGTAGGGATGCCAAGCAACATTTAAACATGTAGGGAAGTCAAGCAGTGGTTCAGGAACACAAATAAAGAAGCCACGTATGTGTTTTGATTCCACGGAGGAGACTCCTGTTCATTGGAAAATTAACTGTATTACATCAATCATGGAAGGATAACAAACAACGCTGAAACTTATTGAAAAGCCAGGCAACACTTCAATAACATATAAGGAAGTGATGCACATTTTGATTATAAGGAGGATACTTTTTCTCATTTGAAAAAGAATGGTATTAGATCTGTCATGTGAAGACACAATTGTTTCAACTAGTGCTTCGTGATGTAGAACAGGTGATAACTATTCAATGTACAAAACTGAACAGCAACTGAATTTCTAATTCAGAAAGAAATGTGTGTGCAAAATATGTTAACAGGGGAAATGCACTATACCATTAAAATCAACATGACTACTGCTAAATGTTTTATAAGGGAATAGCAGCAATAGTGCCCAACAAAAGCTGAAGAAATTCATTCACTGAAACTAGACAACTGTACTGCAATATTCACTAATGTGGCATTTCTCCAAAAAATATTGCTAATGGAAGCTAAACATAATATAATTGATAAAAGGAAAGAGAAAACACATACAACAATAACAACAAAGAAAAGTGTACAAAATAGATGTTACTAAGGTTCATGTATTTGAATACTAACAAATCACATTTTAAGGCATTTATATAAGATAGGCGAAATGCTTCAAACTTCTTTTACTATGTTTGTGGAAGTCTTACACAAACTGTCTTACGCAAAGTTGTCATTAGAAATTATAATTTTTGACAGATATTATATCACCCTATAAATTTTCAATGTTTTATGAACTTGATGTGGTACCTTTAGGCTCAATTTATACAAAGGAAAAGTTATGCAATAAAATAAAATGTTTTTTATACTGGCATACCTGCAGTCCTTGTTTTCTTAATATAGTAAAACCTCGAAAATCTGGCATCGACGGGACCGGACTAGTGCCAGATTTATAAAAATTCCAGATTTCTGAAGCTATCCAAAAATTACGTAATGGGCGTTATGTAAAGCAGGTTATTACACATAACAGATCACTTTAATGAAAATTTGTGAATTTCTTCACCTTACATATATGCAGGGGTTGTGATGCCAATTGCATTCTTCACATTTCGTGAAAACAAAAAAAATTGTTTTGGCGATGGAAAAAAGGTTTTGGCGATTACCTTTTTGTACTATTTATCATAAAACTGTCGGAAAAAAAAATAATTTGGTGAATTGTTAAGAAAAAACTTGAAAAACGTCAGAGCACTAGCTAGGGCTGGGCGATGTATCAATACATCACATAACCTGATGTGAATTTTACAACAATGTTACAGTTTTTTGACTGACGAAACTAGATGTAGAACAAGTGATACACCATGAAGGCAATTACTGCTACGGATCCTGAATGACGATGTAAATGTCATTACATGATCGAATCCACATACTGCCACCACTGAGCACAGATCATCATCACTTGTTCGGCACGCATTTAAAATATACACGCCAATTCATCGCCTCATTGGTCTGTGTCACTTCAGCTTGTGGCCCACTAAGAAGACGAATTTGAAAAACCTCACGGTGTTACATGTAGGTGGATATCGGCAATTTGCACATTGAGATCAGATGATCTCGTGCTGTGTTGTTGAGACTGTACATCGGGAGATTTGCAAGGTTATTGGCGAAATATCGGATGTTCTCATAATGTTCTCACAAAAACAAAACCAGAAAAGTGCCGGATTTCTGTAGTTGCTGGTTTTCTGGATGCCAGATTTTCGAGGTTTTACTGCATATATTTCCCTCACACTGTACTTCTTACCATGGCAGGCACACCATTTAATTGCATATGTTGTCTTCCATAACAGTCTTGGTTGAAAAAAACCCTAAAGTATTGTATGTACGTACTGATAAGCACAGTGCCACAAATGGAAAATGACATTGATGCTATGAGGCATGTGCTTCCATTTACTATACATAAATATGAAATGAAAGACTGATTGTTAACACTACAATCAAGGTCAAGGGAAATTGATCACAGTGTAATATCACAACCACCTCAAAATGTGGTGTGAGCTGAACTTTAATCTATTATGTATCTATGTTAAGGAAAATGGAACAAAGAACAAACATCATCAAGAGCAAACATCAAACACATGCATGCATGGGCGTTTTTGAGTGGCCTAAATGAATCTGCTATAGAAGTGAATCAGTAAAAGATGACAAAACATCCTGGCCCAGACAAAAGCGTCCCAAAATGCCAAACTTGGTTGAAAAGGTGCAGGAGATCATTACCAATGACTGAAGTACAATGCTCTGAATGATTTCAGATGACCTGTGCGTTAATAAGGAAATTATTCAGCAAATAATAACACAGGGTTTAAAGAAAATGATGAACTGTGAGTGGTTTGAACACTGCGGAGAACACACTGAGGTAGTAGGAAGCAAATCAAACTTCCTGAATTTGATCATTATGAGCAATAAGACAGGATGTTTCCTACCTTTCCTTGCAATAAAGCAAGAAACTGCAGAGTGGGTGTAGGCAAACTCTCCCAAAGCCAAAAAAGTTTGTCAAGAAATATCAAAAATCAAAACAGGGATCATCACTTTCTACGATAGCAATGAAGCTGTGCACAAAGAGTTTATGCCCAATGGCAGAAATGTTACTGCAGCCTACTATCTCAACATTTTGAAACATTTGTTGCAGAGAATCTGTCATGCACCCTCAGTATAAAGAAGACGATAATTGGTTCCTCTAGCAGGACAGCACCCCAAGCCAAAATGCTCTTATTGTTAAGGAGTTTTTAGCCAACAAAATTCTGTTCATTAGTGTAACCACCGCATTAACCACATTTAGCACAATGTGTGTGAATTCTTGTTTCCAAAGCTTAAGTGCATCACTGAAAGGCTGCTATGTTGATGCCGTGGACAACATTCGAGAAAATTGAATAGTATACCAGACATGGTCTTCCACCAGTCACTTCGTAAGCATTGCATGTAATGTGTGGACAGAAGTTACTTTGAATAAACCAATGACAGTTTTCTCATATACGGGGACATTTTATTGGTAGCCTCAGCATTGTTTTCCAATTGCCGCATTGTGTGTATAAGTAAGTGGTATGCCTAACCATCATGATAAGAACATAGTGAAAAGAACAAGAAAGTAATACAGAAGAATATGAGCATAACAAGAAGCTTGGGACTGATAGAAATTCTTGCCATATCTATTTTGGGGTAAACAATCCCACCATGTAAAAATTCTTTTTTTTTGCTTAGCATTAGATTGCTTGTTTTCTACTTTGCTGATGCAATACTACCAATGCAACAGAGTGTCCTTGGAATGAGTGGCAGAAAGAGTCTGTTCCACATTTGATTGTCTCCCTCCTCCCCAAAACTATTCAAATAAACTCACACACAAAAAAAATGTGGGAGCTATAACTGGAGAGGTTATAAAAATATGCTTTCTCAATAAAAATGTTGGAAGGACACTGACTAATATTTTAGGGAATTGAAGAATTAATTGTAGCGCTGGGGGATCTGACAATCACAAAAGAGTCAAAACTCAGATGTTACACAAAAAATCATAATAAAATACAATACTATATTACAGTACACGAAACATTCATTCAAGTTTTGGTTGGAGTAATAATAAAAAAAATTAATGATCAGAAATTACCCATTCTGGAAAAAGAAAAAAATCTGACTAATACGTTAAAGTGTTGATAAGGAAATCACATAACTTCCTTCCCTTCTTGATAAACAGTTTGATTAAGAAAATTACAACACAGAAAAAGATCGCTTGTCTACTCTGGATTTTCCAAACCATTTGTCAGTTTATTGGCTTGATTCCTTTAAAAATTTCCTTTTCTTAATAAATTAGCTTTATTCAAACTTCAAATCCTTTGTGTAGTACATTTGTTCTATCTCAATATGAATGTATGGAAGCAAGAATATATGTGGTTCTGTACTCAGTATTGTAGTACTCCCGTTGGTACTTCAACTTTCTGTTTAACACGTTATTTACACTTCAGATGTATGTCACGTGGTCCAAGTTTTGGGTTCAATTTCAATTATGACAGCATACTATAGACATCAAGAAATAAAATATCAATAAGGCTTACCCTGTTGCTCCTCTGCCATGAAGTTCCTTCGTCATGTGTGTCGCCATTCCTTCAATCTAATTCTACTTGTTGGTACAAATGTGTTCAAAGGTTGACCACATATTTAATTCGATATATATGCCTATTAGTAGATAAAATTCTAAAAAAAGGATTTGAAAAAAAAAATCCTTTTTAATTGGATTTAAAAAAAATCGTTTTTTAGAATTTGTAGATGATAAAATTCTAAAGAATGGATTGCAATCCATTCTTTAGAATTTTTTATAAAATTCTAAAAAATGGATTGCAATCAATTCTTTAGAATTTTATCTATTAACAGGCATATACAGGATGTCCGAGAATTATCGGACACATTACAAAATTATGTACAAAAAAGACTTGAGGATTGTCTATTTTCTATGTCATGAAAAAAAAAAAGGGAGCATTGTCTGTAAAAAAAAAGAAAGAAAAGAGCATTGTCTGTTTTATTATGTCACGTATTACTAATACGGTTTCTATATTTTTATTTTGCAGAATTTTTATTCCCAGAATCCGATAGGTGGTGCTAGGTGTAGCCTGATGAGGAATGTATGAGAAATGCACAATCAGTAGTCATGTCATCATTATAGCAGAAGGTGATGTGTGTGTTATGGCTTGCAGAATTAAAGTCTGTCATTAAAGTTAAAAGACGGTACCGTTTAGACTATGGTTGTAATCCTCCATCAACGAATTTCAATTAAGCGGTGGATGAAACAGTTTAAAGAAACTCGCAATGTGGAACATCGTGGAGGAGCCGGTAGGCCTAGTGTCAGCGGTGAGATGGTTGACCAAGTTAATGAAAGTTTTCGACGAAGCCCCAGGAAATCCGTTTGTAAAGCAAGCAGAGAACTGTGCATTTTGAAATCAACAGTTCACGATATCTTGCACAAGAAATTAAAGTTTCATGCTAATGAAATTCAAATAGTGCAAAAGATGCATTTTAAATGATCACACTCTGCGATACAATTTCGCTGTGGATATGCTGAATCGAGTGGAAAACGACGAAAACTTTCTGAGTACTGTAACTTTTAGTGATGAATCCACATTTCATGTATCAGGTATTGTGAATTGTCACAACTATAGGATATGGGGCAGTGAACCACCACATGCTGCTATTGAACTGGAACGTGATTCTCCAAAAGTTAATGTGTGGAGCACCCTATCAAAAAGATAAGTGATTGGCCCTTTCTTCTTCTGCGAAAAAACCATAAATGGTGACATTTACTTGGATATGCTAGAAAATGTCGCTACACCCCAGATCAAAAGATATGACGTCGTTTTCCAACAAGACGATGCGCCTCCGTATTGGTCAACGTGTGTACGTAAGTGCCTAAATGAGCATTTCCCCAACAGATGGATTGGGTGTGGTGGTCCCATTCTGTGGCCTCCTCACTCTCCAGATCTAACTCCATTGGATTATTTCATGTGGGGTTATGTTAAGGATTGTGTGTATCAGATGCCTTGTACTGATTTGCAGGAACTGAAGCAGCTGCTATTAATTCCATAACTCCTCAGATGCTTGCCAATCATCATCATCATCATCATTGTCAACCATTATCCATCCACTGCTGGACGAAGGTCTCCCCAAGTTTCCTCCACAACGGTCTGTCTTGTGCCAGTCTCCTCCATGTCACTCCCGCATATTTACGAATTTCATCCACCCATCTCCCATGTGGTCTTTTTCTGGGTCTTTTTCCTGTCCCTTGGAATCCAATCTAAAATTTCGGCTGTCCATCTATGGTCTGTCCTTCTGGCAGTATGTCCAGCCCATTGCCATTTCAGGGATTTAACTCTGATCATGATGTCTTCCACTCTCGTCATTTTTCGGATCCACGAGTTCCTCTTCTTATCTCTCCTGGTTATACCAAGCATGCACCTCTCCATGCTTCTTTGAGTTGTCTGCAGTCTTTGTATGTCTCTTTTAGTTAAGGTCCACGTCTCTGCACCATACGTAAGCACTGGAAGGATGCATTGATCAAACACTTTTCTTTTAAGACATAACGGCATATTGCTCTTGAAAATTATGCTGTTTCTTCCAAAAGCTCTCCAGGCAAGTTTTGTACGCCGATTAATTTCTTCATCAATGTGACCCTCACTTGATATCTGCTGTCCAAGATAAACATACGTATCTGTTATCTCCAGTTTTTCTCCATCAATCGATAAATCTTCATTTCTTGTAAAAGCATTGAACATCACTTTTGTCTTCTGAAAGTTCATTTTTAATCCCACTTCTTTACTCTTGTCAGCAAGTTCCTGGATCATACTCTGCAGCTCTGATGGGGTAGTTGCAAAAATGACTACGTCATCAGCAAAACGAAGGTGGGTTAGATAATCTCCATTAATCTTTATCCCTTTGTTTTCCCAGTTCAGTGATTGAAAGACATTTTCCAATGTGGCATTAAAGAGCTTCGGAGATATGGTGTCACCTTGTCTCACTCCCTTTCCAATTTTTATGTGTGTTGTATTTTCAAACAGCCGAATCTTTGCACTTGCATTTTCATAGATGTTATTAATAATATTAATGTATGCATCTTCAATACCGCAGGATTTCAGAGCCGTGGTAACTGCTGATGGTTTCACCGAATCAAAGGCTTTTTCATAATCGATAAAAGCCATGCACAATGGAAGTTCATATTCCCTCGCTCTTTCAATTAGTTCTCTCAGTACGTGGATATGATCTATTGTGCTGTAGCCACTCCTGAATCCAGCTTGTTCTCTCGGTTGAGCCATGTCCAGTGTTACCTTCAAGCGGTGTGAAAGAACTTTAGTGAAGATTTTATAAACCACTGATAGGAGGCTGATAGGTCTGTAGTTCCTGAGATCCTCAATGTCACCTTTTTTATGTAGCAGGATCATTGTAGCATTGTTCCAATCCTCAGGAATCTTCCCTTCATTAAGGCATCGAGTGAAAATTTGGGCGAGTACTGTTTCAATTTCTCCACTTGCTTCTTGTATGATGTCTATAGTAATTCCATCTTCTCCTGGAGCTTTCCCCCGCTTCATGTTCTTGATTGCATGAGCAACTTCTGCTGGGAGGACTGGAAGAACTCCGGTACCTTTCATGATGTCTGGAGTACATGTATCATCCCTTTCATATAGTTTGGAGTAGAAATCTTTCACTTTTGTCAAAATTTCGCCTCTATTTCTTGTTATAGAACCATCTTCTTTTCTCAGAGCCATAATCTGTTTTCTTCCCTTACTGAGATGTCCCTTTGCTATCTTTAGGCTTTGGTTGTTTTCAATTGCTTTCCTTACTAGTTCACAGTTGAATTTTCTTACGTCTTCAGTGATACTTTTTTCTTACTGTCTTGCATAGCTCTATATATTCCACTTTGGAAGTCACATCTTCTTTAGTTGTCCTCATCTCTCTTCTTTTTTGCATCAACATTTTGGTTTTTCCTGATAATTTGTTTACATGCAACTTGTTCTTAGACCCAGCTAATTTTGTTGCTGTTTCCATAAGAGCTTTGGTTACTTTTCTGTTAACTTCAGAAATATCCACTTCTTCCGATGTTAGGCCTTCTAAAGCAGAGAATCTGTTCTTCAGTTCCAACTTGAAAGTATTATGGTGTTTTTTAAGGTTGGTTTATGTCAATACATTTTGTTTGTCTTATGAGCTTGCCACGTTCCAGTTTAGTGTTGAGGTGCATCTTACATCTCACCAATCTATGGTCACTACCTGTGTTGAACTTGTTTAGCACACTGCAGTCTTCGATGACGAATTTTTTGTTACACATAATAAAATCAATTTCACTTGTCGTCCCAATTGGATGTCTCCATGTCCATTTCCTGTGTGGCTTTTTCTTGAAAAAGGAATTCAAGATGAAAAATCCTTCTGCCTCTGCAAACTCAACGAGAGTATTTCCACGCTGGTTTCTGTTGCCGTGACCGAATTTACCTACTGAAGTTTCATTCTGTTGCCGGTGCCCTATTTTTGCATTGAAATCTCCCATAATTATCTTCAAGTGCTGCTTACCTTTATTATTTAGATGACGAATTTCCTCATAAAATTCTTCAATTTCTTCTTCAGGATGACTTGTGGTGGGTGCATAAGTTTGAATAATCTGAACCTGGTATCTTCTCGATAGTTGGATAACGAGTCGTGCAGCTCTGTCAGAGGAACTTTCAACTTCTACCACTTTATCCTTCAGTTTCTTGTTTATTATAAATCCAACACCACTAGTTCTGCCAGTATCTGTCCCACGATAATAGAAGAGATGTCCACTTTTCAGTTCAATGAGATCTTCTCCTTTTCTCCTTACCTCACTCAGCCCGACGATGTCCCACTTGATCCTTTGTAGTTCCTCTTCCAATTCAAGAAGCCTTGAATCAGAAGATAGGGAGCGTCCGTTGTAGGTAGCCAAGGTCAGCATCAAATGGCAGCCTAGTCCGGTCCTCCGGGGATTCTTAGCACCCTCTGCCTTCATGTCGCACTGGCCGCTGCCTTGGCCAGGTACATTCCAGCTGCCGGAGACTGAGGGCCAAGATTTAAGTTGTAGAGTCATTTTGGAGGTGTTTGGCCATAACTCACCACGCTGGCCAAGCGGGTTGGTGAGTGTGGGATAGCATTTCCTCTGATCCCGATGGTATAGTTATACCGCTATTTGCGGTCGTCAGAGCCCCTTTAGTGGGAACAGGATGCACCACGAGAAGGCGGGGTTGACATTTGTCAAGGAGAGGCTGTGATGTTACGCATCACCTGACCTTACATGCTTGCCAATACATGGCATGAAATCGAGTATCGCTTGGACGTACTACGAGCAACCAAGGGATCTCACATCGAAATTTATTAACTTGTGTAGTTACATTATAAGTTAATACAGTCAGTTTCTTTCTATCTGTTTAGTGGTTTGTTTTATATAATTTTGTAATGTGTCGAACACCCTGTAAATCGAATTGAATATGTGAAGTCAACCTTTGGGCACATTTGTACGAACAAGTAAAATTAGATTGAAGGAATGGCGACACACACGATGGAGGAACTTCATGACAGAGGAGTAACAGGGTAAGCCTTATTGATATTTTATTTCTAGATATCTATAGTATGCTTTCATAATTGAAATTGAACCCAAAACTTGGACCACGTGGCATACATCTGAAGTGTAAATAACGTGTTGAACAGAAAGTTGAAGTACCAACGGAAGTATTACAATACTGAATTCAAATCCTTTGGTTACAACACTGCAGTTAAGCCTCCTCTACAATTTATCAATCTTTTCCTTTGTTGAACAAAAAGAGATTCAAACAAACCCCTCAACTTACCCGGTGTTTATTCCATTCTGGTCAAAACCTCACCATGGGTTACACAACACATTGGATGTAATATCAATCAGCATCTGAACAAACATAAATCCGATGTTAAGAGAGGTAGCTCATCCACTTCCCTTTGATTACTAACCATCAGTGATATGTCTGCTGTTCCTCACTGAAAAAACACAAAATGCACTGCTGCCTTAATTAAGAGAAAATCTCTTTATCGTGGAAGTAGGGAAATTTTCTTTTCCCCCGATATCTGTAATCATCATCATCATTGTCAACCATTATCAATCCACTGCTGGATGAAGGTCTCCCCAAGTTTCCTCCACAACGGTCTGTCTTGTGCCAGTCTCCTCCATGTCACTCCCGCATACTTTCGAATTTCATCCACCCATCTCCCACGTGGTCTTCTTCTGGGTCTTTTCCTGTCCCTTGGAACCCAATCTAAAATTTCGGTTGTCCATCGATGGTCTATCCTTCTGGCAGTATGTCCAGCCCATTGCCATTTCAGGGATTTAACTCTGATCATGATGTCTTCCACTCTTGTCCTTTTTCGGATCCACGAGTTCCTATTCTTATCTCTCCTGGTTACACCAAGCATGCACCTCTGCATGTTTCTTTGAGCTGTCTGCAGCCTTTGTATGTCTGTTTTAGTTAAGGTCCACGTCTCTGCACCATACGTAAGCACTGGAAGGATGCATTAATCAAACACTTTTCTTTTAAGACATAATGGCATATTGCTCTTGAAAATTATGCTGTTTCTTCCAAAAGCTATCCAGGTAAGTTTTGTACGCTGATTAATTTCTTCATCAATGTGACCCTCACTTGATATCTGCTGTCCAAGATAAACGTACGTGTCTGTTATCTCCAGCTTTTCTCCATCAATCAATAAATCTTCATTTCTTGTAAAAGCATTGAACATCACTTTTGTCTTCTGAAAGTTCATTTTTAATCCCACTTCTTTACTCTTGTCAGCAAGTTCCTGGATCATACTCTGCAGCTCTGATGGGGTAGTTGCAAAAATGACTACGTCATGAGCAAAACGAAGGTGGGTTAGATAATCTCAATTAATCTTTATCCCTTTGTTTTCCCAATTCAGTGATTGAAAGACATTTTCCAATATGGCATTAAAGAGCTTCGGAGATATGGTGTCACCTTGTCTCACTCCCTTTCCAATTTTTATGTGTGTTGTATGTTCAAACAGCCGAATCTTTGCACTTGCATTTTCATAGATGTTATTAATAATATTCATGTATGCATCTTCAATACCGCAGGATTTCAGAGCCATTGTAACTGCTGATGGTTTCACCGAATCAAAGGCCTTTTCATAATCGATAAAAGCCATGCACAATGGAAGTTCATATTCCCTCGCTCTTTCAATTAGTTCTCTCAGTACATGGATATGATCTATTGTGCTGTAGCCACTCCTGAATCCAGCTTGTTCTCTCGGTTGAGCCATGTCCAGTGTTACCTTCAAGCGGTGTGAAAGAACTTTAATGAAGATTTTATAAACCACTGATAGGAGGCTGATAGGTCTGTAGTTTCTGAGATCCTTAATGTCACCTTTTTATGTAGCAGGATCATTGTAGCATTGTTCCAATCCTCAGGAATCTTCCCTTCATTAAGGCATCGAGTGAAAATTTGGGCGAGTACTGTTTCAATTTCTCCACTTGCTTCTTGTATGATGTCTACAGTAATTCCATCTTCTCCTGGAGCTTTTCCCCGCATCATGTTCTTGATTGCATGTGCAACTTCTGCTGGGAGGATTGGAAGAACTCTGGTACTGGTACCTTTCATGATGTCTGGAGTACATGTATCATCTCTTTCATATAATTTGGAGTAGAAATCATTAACTCTTGTCAAAATTTCTGCCTCTATTTCTTGTTACAGAACCATCTTCTTTTCTCAGAGCCATAATCTGTTTTCTTCCCTTACTGAGATGCCCCTTTGCTATCTTTAGGCTTTGGTTGTTTTCAATTGCTTTTCTCATTAGTTCACAGCTGAATTTCCTTACGTCTTCAGTGATACTTTTTCGTACTGTCTTGCATAGCTCTATGTATTCCACTTTGGAAGTCACATCTTCTTTAGTTGTCCTCATCACTCTTCTTTTTTGCATCAACATTTTGGTTTTTCCTGATAATTTGTTCACATGCAACTTGTTCTTAGACACAGCTAATTTTGTTGCTGTTTCCATAAGAGCTTTGTTTACTTTTCTGTTAACTTCAGAAATATCCACTTCTTCCAATGTTACGCCTTCCAAAGCAGAGAATCTGTTCTTCAGTTCCAACTTGAAGGTATTATGGTGTTTTTTAAGGTTGGTTATGCCAATACATTTTGTTTGTCTTATGAGCTTGCCACATTCGAGTTTAGTGTTGAGGTGTATCTTACATCTCACCAATCTATGGTCACTAGCTGTGTTGAACTTGTTTAGCACACTGCAGTCTTCTATGACGAATTTTTTGTTACACATAATAAAATCAATTTCACTTGTCGCCCCATTTGGATGTCTCCACGTCCATTTCCTGTGTGGCTTTTTCTTGAAAAAGGAGTTCAAGATGAAAAACCCTTCTGCCTCTGCAAACTCAACAAGAGTATTTCCACACTGGTTTCTGTTGCAGTGACTGAATTTACCTACTGAAGTTTCATTCTGTTGCCGTTGCGCCCTATTTTTGCATTGATATCTCCCAAAATTATCTTCAAGTGCTACTTACCTTTATTATTTAGATGACAAATTTCCTCATAAAATTCTTCAATTTCTTCTTCAGGATGACTTGTGGTGGGTGCATGAGCTTGAATAATCTGAGCCTGGTATCTTCTCGAGAGTTGGATAACGAGTCGTGCAGCTCTGTCAGAGGAACTTTCAACTTCTACAACTTTATCCTTCAGTTTCTTGTTTATTATAAATCCAACACCACTAGTTCTGCCAGTATCTGTCCCATGATAGTAGAAGAGATGTCCACTTTTCAGTTCGATGAGATCTTCTCCTTTTCTCCTTGCCCGACGATGTCCCACTTGATCCTTTGTAGTTCCTCTTCCAATTCAAGAAGCCTTGAATCAGAAGATAGGGAGCGTCTATTATACGTAGCCAAGGTCAGCATCAGATGGTAGCCTAGTTCCAATTATTTGAAAATCTATTTTAAAATCTGGCAACACCTGATTTACCATTTGTTAACGCATCATGCTTTTTCATTCATTTCGTGACTGATGAACGTAGTACCTACCGAAACATTCCAATTCCACAATTGTATTCCCCTTTTTGCGTAACTTTAGTGTTGATTTCCTTATTAGTACTTTAATGTATTTGTCAGTTGCTATTATGTTACATGGATTTCTGCCATTCCTTTTCGTTATGGTAAAGAAAGAAAGAAAAAAAAAAGATGCTGAACTTTTTATTTATATTTTAGATAATATATAAAACATAATCGTTTCAATTAGTACTTTGCTGAGTTGCTCCAGAATAAGATACGCTGGGCTATTTCATTAAATATCTCTGCATTAAGTTTCATCGGAAATCTTATGAAACTTTTTTTCTGAAAGTTCCCTCAAGACTGTAAGTCTTCCAAAATCCATCAAGGCAGTATTTATGTCCCTATGGATAATGTTTATGCACATCAAGAAAGGAATGGTTCCTTCTCCTTCAACATTTAAACATGCGTATTAACTATGCTATCTTGCATGTATTTATTACGTGGCATAAAGTATGATTAAATTAACGTAAAAACGTTACCACTACTGTACTTCATGTTGTTTTTTGGTTCAATATATAGTTCTCTCTGGCATGACGCTATGCATAATAAGAATTGCATTACAAAAGAACATATCATACAATTCATGAAAAATAAAATAATAGGGCTACTCACAATGTTTTCAAACAAATTGGATGGTGAAATTAGTAGGCGAGTGAATTCTTCATTGAAAGTCATAGGCGCTCTGGGAGGTTTTCACAGGAATGATGGGTTCTCTGGAGAGTCCCGCATGGCTGTGTATGAAAGTGTAATTGTTCCTACTCTGATGTATGGCAGTGAAACCTGGGTACTACAGAAGAAACATAGGAGTTGTTTGTGTGCTGGAGAAATGAGTTACTTACGGGAGGGGGGGGGGGCAAGACATGGTCTGATTGTGTGAGGAATGAAGATGTGTTGCAGTGGTGTGATGTGAAGCAAAATGTTGTTAGCAAGGTGGAGACCAATATGCTTCGGTGGTTTGGCCATGTTGAAAGAATGAGTGATGAGATGCTTACTAAGAAAACCTTTTTAGCCCAAGTGGCAGGAAGGAAAGGCAGAGGAAGGCCAAGAAAGACATGGATGGATCAGATTCAGGAGTGTCTGCATGAGAAAAAGATTATAAGTATGAAGTATAAAAGATCTTGTGTACAGTGTGCAATGGATATCAGTGAAGCCCGAGTTGTATGTCCAGATCGCTGTAAATGGAGAAGTTTGATACGACAACAGTTAAGTAAAAATATCTGGTAGTTTGTATTCTTTTTGGAGCTAACCTCTGAATCTCAGAGAACAAGTTAGCAGACGTGCCAACCTTTAAAATCCAAAAATCAGGAGATTTTTTACAGCTCCTAAAATCACATGAGCGCTATTTTTTATCAACATTTTTCAGATGCAGGAGCAATTTTCCAGAAGTAGTATTATTGGTACATAGCATTTTTAATGTTTAAAAAGTTATTCTAAATGCAGACTGTATGTTTATATGCAAAATAAAAAGCATAGTGAAAAAATAGTTTAATAATTAATACAAGATATGTACTTAATTTTTGATACATTATTTAATCAAAATTAATCTTTATCATTATTTAGTGAATGTATAGTAGCCAATTTAGCTCTCTTTAACAAAAATCTACAAAAGTTTTGTTCAAAGCATTTTTCTTTCATTCTGGACTTAACTGTCAGCAGTTTTTCCAGTGTTGGAATAGAGAGAGAGACAGAGGTATCTGTCAAAAGATATGTGGAAGTGTCAAGCTTTCTTCTTGGTTGGAAGTTTAATGACTACAGTGAGCACCTCAGTGGGCTATAAGCAGTTGCCCATCCCTAATTTAGGGCCACTGGTTCCGGGGAAGGAAGAGAGCCAGTGCCGTAAGACAAATACAACATCATACTTGCCAACTTTGGAAAATGTGCTTCAGTAAAACTTTTGTGCGAACACCATTTACCACAAAACAAAGCATAATTATATTAATAAATATGCAGTAAAAATCTCTGCATATGCCACAATAACTAAACTAGTTTTATCTGTGTTAAAATAATAATAAAAAAACCATAAAATAAAATCTTAATTTTGTTCAATGTTAGCCTTGCAAACCTGTGGTGTTTCAATACTAAACTAAAATTTTCATTTGCTGATATCTTTGTTTCCCTTCCCATTTCTTTATTATCATCTTTTTTCTTAATGCCCTTGGATGACAATTTTTATCCATCATGAATGCACGACAGCTTTCACTATTTTAAACAAAAGATGAACAGTGTAACTTTCAGGGTTCGTACTCTTTTTGGGGGAAAAAAATTCAAGGACTTTCCAGGCCTTTTCCAGGCCATATACAAAAAATTCCAGGATGATTACTACGCTTTACAGTATCATGCTCAAATTAGTTTTTAAAAGCAATTTCAGTTTTAAGTAATAAAAATGATGAAAGATGCAAATAGATGAGTGTGCTTTTTACCCATTACATTTCTTTTTAAAGTTTTTAATTGGCGAATTACCCAATAATGCTAAATTGAATCATGATGCAATTACCACAAGGCTATTCAGAAAATCCTTTCCCTCAATCAGAAAATGATTAATTTAATCAGTCATTTTAGCTGCATCACTATTCTGCACTATCTTCCATGTAATCAGACTATTATTGATAACAACTGAAATTATTATAAAATAAAGTGAGGGCAGATTCAGAATTTAAGAATGGGGAGGGCGCACGTCTAACAGAGGACTGGTAAAAAAATCTCTGAGATTTATTTCCTCCAAAAAACACGGTGGTAAAACATGGAGGACCCATAAGGGGGAGATGGGGTGCTTGCCTGTCAGAGTACATCACAAACAGCAATTCTGAAGTACTGCTGTGTGGATCACTGAAAAGTTCGGGCCAATGTAAGACAAAACGTGGAGTTGCAAATCCATAAGTGAAAAAGTGTGATGTCTGAAAACAAGAAACGTGAGACAAAGCAAAGCACTTATCTACTTACTCAACTCCCCCCCTTTTTTTAAATGGGGCATGTGCCTGTTATGCCCACAGGTGGATTCTAGCTATGATAAAAAGTGTTTCCATACATGGGAATGATTTTTTTCTTTTAACATTCCCAATAACTGCCACTGGTGGCTGCATATTGGGATGTGACTTTTGAAGGCAATGAAAATCTTATTACTAGACAGAATATGTTCCAGACTTGAGGAAAATTTCCCCCCAATTGTAGTACAGTTATGTTAAATCAAAAAGCATAAGCCACGGAATCACTATGCACCTCAAGAAATGATTCGGGAGTGGACGATCATAGAAAGGTGAACCAATAGAGTTTAAAACAGAAAGTGTAATTTTAGGAACATGGCAACAAATTTCAAATAAGTTTCATCATAGAAGTCAGAAAGTCCTGGCCCACCACCCAACCCAAAAGAATCTAACCACCTTTATGTCTACCAGTACACTTGCCTCATATTACTTTCCAAAAATTATTTTTCATATCAAACAAGATTGCCTCAATTTACTTTTATTTTTTTAAATCAAAATCACTGCTAAACTAAATTTATGAAGTGCTACCCCAAAATGTGGAACTAGCTAAACTATTTATAAAAACCTTAAACATAAAACAATTTCAGTTTTTTATTGGTATAAATTAGGATATTCTTAAGTATTTTACATAAATGAAAAATGATGAGCATAAGGAATCTCTACCTCCAGTTAAGCTTCAATCATAACCAGAATCAGAATAACCACTTTTGGTTCAACTCCCAAAACATAAGACAATTATATGAATTAAGTTTTTAAAAGCTTTTTTAAAAAAATTGGAAGTTTGTCAGTTATATAAACCAAAATCTGATCAATGCATTAAGGACAATTGATTGAATTGTTTTGGCCACAAATTCATAGTAAAATGTACAGCAAAAATATGTTTTAGGAGCCCATGAGTATTTACTGTACAAGTATATATAAGGTTTTATATTACTTACCAAAGTTTTAGTCCAATAAGAAGCCCAATTGTGGAAGTTAGTTGCAGAAAGTTATAAGTTTTTGGAACAGAAGAGTTCATTAGTCTATTTACATGAACTTCATATGAAAAACACTAAATAATTATGAAGATAAAAGATCAAAACTGGTTTGAAGTTCAACATGCTTCAAAGAAAGAAAAAAAAGTTAATTTCTATTGTAAATTGTACAAATATAAAATTTTTATGTTTTAGTATTAATTCTCTATATGCTTGGAAGATACCACAAATATGGAGTATCAATGGATGGTTATACAGATTTAAGATTGCTGACTTTGGTTTCAAGTTCCATATCCATTTTTTTAAGTACTGCTCTTTTCTCATGAGCAGTTTTTCTAAAGCTATTAGATTTTACAATGTATGTATTGTTATTTGTAGTTTCAGCTTTTAAAGCTAAATCATCAGCAGAGTTAAGTAATTCTTTGACTTCTCCTTCAATGAGTTTCCTTTTCTTTTTTATGCTATCAATTTCATCTAAAATAGCTTTCCTTTTTCCACATATGGCTGCTTTTTCCTTTTCTTTGGACTTATCATCCAAATAATGTATGTATTTTTGCCTTGCAGCTCCAACTGATAACAGAAGGGATTTTGAGATATTTACCTTATCAATACCACCTACATAGGATATATGATCATAAATAATTCTCTGTGCTACAATTGACTCCTCTCTCATGTTTTCTACAATGAGCTCCTTATTGACTGAAAAACCCCTCTCAACAGAAGCTTGCCCATGTGACAACAGTAAAAGAAGTTTCACAACTTTCCACAGTTCACTAAAAGCTTTAGTAGAAGACATGTACTCATACAATAATGTGTCTACTCTTTGTTGTTTATCTTCTGGATCAAAGTTTATGAATGAAGATTTTACTGCTGCAACACTGGTCACAAATTCCTTAAACTGCCATATTACACCATCACATAATTCTGGTTGTATTCTATGAGCATCAACAAGAAGTGTGAGAATGAATGTTAGATTCTTAATACAAGTCTCACTATTTTTTGACATCAACCGAGGATCTAAACACTTCATGTGGCGAACAAGGGAGTACTTAAGTGGATTTTTTCCCAATAGCTTCACAACTAGCTTTTGCAAAAATATTCGGCATTCCATTCTAAACTCTGTAAGTTTGCGTTCACTAATGTTCTTAGCACTTAATTCTTTCAATACCTTCTCTGTTTGAAACCCAACATCAATTTCTTTATAGTGACAACACTGAGATGCATCTGTAAGGTCTACTTGTAACAGCTTTAAGGCAGAGTTAGCTTCTGCCATTACGGTTCTTTTAACAAAGCGATTCATCATATTTCTTAGCATCTTTTCAAGATCTGTGGCCATAAAAGGCATCATTGGCTTATCTGACTGATATGCCTTGAGAAATGGTACCAGCTGTTTTGAAACTGAATTGAAGAAATGCAGTTTAGCCAAAACAAAAGGAAAGTCTTTAGTGAAAGTTTTGATAGCATCAAATGTTACAGTGTGGGGATTCTTGATGCACTTCTTTTTCAACTTGGTTAACATAATTTTCAATGTCTGCCCAAATTTCTAATGCTCGCTCGCAGGCAGGAGTATTTTCTAGCCACCTGTGTGGGCAGAATTTTAATGGCATCTTACTGGCTAAAATTATTTTAGAAAAATCTTCCCTCCTTGAAGTCCACAGCTCCCTGTGTTTAGGAGTTGGGCATTTGAGTCAGCACTAAGTGTTGATTGCAGCATATCAAAAAACTTCCAATTAACATTGGGTCCATCCATTGATAACTGCACAATGTTACACAGTGGGAGGCACGCCACGCATTCAAGAAATTTTTCCATCATTATGTCTGCACTAGCATGACCCAAAAAAACTGATGACAAATATCTGGTTGAAACTGTTCCTTTTTCCCATAAACGAACATGTATATCCATTTGTTTTGACTGACTAAACTTGTTTAAACTTTCGTCAAACAAAATCACAAAATTTTCATTTTCGACTTCCTGAACCAACACTGATTTAAAGTGAGGTGCCAAACCAAAGCAACAAATGTAGGAACATTTTTTTTCGCCACAGCTGAAGTTTCCAGCAATTCTGCTGTCAGAAAACATTAGGCTGAATAAAACATCATTACCTGCACAAGACCTGTAAGAGTAATGGGATTTAACCACTTTTAAACACCACAATGCTTCTGCTTTAATGGTTGCATTTTTTTCAAGAGGAATATGCAGAGGATTAGATGTGGATGCAATAGGCTGTACTTGTTTATCACTTGATACACATAGCAATTTATCAACAGTTAGTGGAACATTTTTACAGCTTTCTGTCAACATACTATGTTTTTTTCCTCTTTCATGTGGCTTCTTAAAGCGGATTCCCCATATTCGAAACATCTATTATTTTAATGGATAAAAATGCATTTTGCAACATGGCAATTGCTTTCATCTTTTTTAATCCATCCAGCATATTTAGGATTTATTAGCCAAATATCACTAAAAGTACACTTACCCATATTTAATGGGGAGGGGGGGGTGAAAAATGGGTAAATCAACTGAAACAGTAAATGAAAACCAAAAAATATCTAAGATCAGGAACCACACAACTAAAAATTGAGAATTTCCCCTCAGTAAGGGGCTACACATGTGACCAATTACTATAGGCCAGATTTTAAGTAATTAAAGAAAAAGGGGTCTTACTGCTATGTTCTTTCCTGCTCCCCCAGCTTTGTCCTTTAGGCAGCCTCAAGGGTTGCAAATGCTTTGGCATTGATTTAGTCTTCATTCAAAACAAGGAAACAACACTTAGTGAAGTTACTGTTTTATGACCTGTATGCCAATCAGTAGACAGAGTGTTGTGCTAAAAGACTGTTACAAAGCATCACCTCTTACAGCTGAGCTCCAAACCAGAGGAAAGGAAAACTTTGTACTGGGTCTCCTCCAAGTCTCAAATCTTTCATACTTACCCAGCTGGAGTGGACGTAGGGCTTCAAGCTTGGAGAATGAATACTGCTCTTATATCTATGCCTTTGAATTTAATTTCGACCATTTTCAACAGGGTAGGTTCCTAGGTTGTACCTAACAGCATACTAAAATTTCGCCAAAATCCAACCCCTTTTACGTGAATTATCGTACGGACAAACGGAAAAAACCAAAGCATAAACGTTTCTGCAACCTACAGTTCGAAAGGGTTAGTAATTTCTAAAATAAAAACATAACGAACAGCGTGAAAACTAGCTCATACACAGAATATTTGAAACTACAGTATGCGCTCTCAATTATTAGGGATGATAGGGGGGAAGGGGAATAGAACTGTCCATAATTAGCATGTTCTCGTTGCGCTAGGCGCTTAAGCACTGCTGAATTCCGTCAGACCCCCAATGGTCAAATGATTGAAATGTGCTGATGTTCATGGAATGAAATGGTTGATCAGCTATGATAACCGCATAAAAGTTCGAAGGGGGAGGAGGGGCGATTTTTTTTTTACTTTATGCAACATTCTACATTACTCCAGTATTTATCTTGTCATCATCAACAATAGCAATGTAACTAACACTTACGATCGCGGATATCGGCCAACTGAAAATCTGCCATACAACTAAGGGATACAACACACAGGTATCCTGTTACAATGTATTGTAATTGAAAAAAAAAAAAAAAAAAAGATTTCAGAAATTAAAATCGAAAAAAAAAAAAACTTTCAGAAATTAATATCAAGTCATGGTGTTTCAAAATCCGCTTTCCTTTATAATGTTTAAAAACATGTAATGTTTTTTCTTTTTTACCTGTCGTGTATAATAAAATGGGTTGATTTTTTTATGGAATCAGACGTCCATATGTCTGATTGTCTTCGTCTGAGTTCACACGTTAGCTACTGTGTACAAGTAGACATATTTTTTCAGCTCAAAAATATGTAGTTTTGTATGTATTCACAGTATAACTCATTCCGTATTCCCACAGAACAAAATTCAGCAGACACAAATGAAGAACATCAAGACCCACCCAACACCATGTTTCCGATTGTCTGCTGTTTATATTCAAGAAATACGAATATGGATCAATGGTGAATGCAGCAACTATGGTTTTTATTTATTACCAAGAAAAAAAAAAAGGAGCCTGAAAGCTGTAAAGCTGAAACGGATATTTCTACCTATCCCGAAAACATTCCGATTAAGTTCAAACAGCAGGAGCACGCGTCCACGCACACTCAACCTCTGGAATGTCCTGATGGAACGGCTTCTTTTCATTTGGCACATCACCATAAATCACCACCTGCAGCTCACTGAAGTGTCTTCCTCCTTCACATTAACTATAGGAGAAAACGTAAAAAAAAAAAAAAATGCTGCCCAATTTTCGACAAAATGACCAAATTTACGTCATAACGTTGCAATTTACTAAAATACGTTTATCTGCTGAATTTCGCCTAAATCCATTGAAAACTTTTTAATTATAGATTTTTTTATTAAAACAGTAACTCAGACATCTGAATAAAAATGTATGTTTGTAATTAAAATAGAGTCCATATCATCACAGAAACAAAATTTAAGGATCACTCTGTTTAAATAAACCATGGCATCTAAAAAAAATAATTTGCTTGCTTTTCCCGTAATTTATAATTGCCGTTTCTTTTTTTTGAATCCGATTTTGCAACGGAAGATTTTTTTTTTTTTTTTTTGCATCTGCTAAAGTTTCAAACGGAATTCGGCGAAATTTGCACTAGAACTTTATTGTGATGTATTTTAACCACTGTAAAAATTTTACTGTGTTATTTTCAAAATTCCGGAAAATGGATTTCTGAAAATATCTCTTAGTCCTTTTGAGCCGTGGAAGTGATAAACAGGTGTTTGCTTTCTTCCCAAGGGCTTCGGATCAGCGCTCCCAGCTGTCAATCAACCGTTGCTTTGGTAACACACTTTCTGCTCAAGGCTCACTGTCTAAAGAGGCACACATAATAAAAATTTCCAATGCTAACTTTTTAAGTTTTAAACCGATTCAAATGGAATTTTGGGAGTGAGCTTCTGTAATCCAATTATAGTAAATGTAAAAATTTCAGTCACTTTTGTGAAAAATTCGCAAAGATAGTTTTCTTATTTTTTATCATAAGTAGCCGAAGTCTCTTGGAGGTGGGCCGGAAGCAAGCGTCTTAATGCAATAAACAAGGAGCAGATGAATGTGTTGTTCAGGCATACTCTTCACTGGTGGATGCCAGCTGACTTGGTAAACACGCGACCCCTTGCAAATGCTAAATGTCTCTTCTTTCCCCTTCTGTTGTTCTCAGTAGTTGTCGGACGGACATCAAGCTCAGGGCTAGAGAATGCATCAAGCTCCCCTTCCCTAACAGACCTGCTAGTAATCATCCAATTTTATTGCACTGGAAGTAGTGCTCCCCCTCCCCCAGCCAAATTAGGATTTGGGCACATCCGAAACACCACTGTAGCCGGCGGTTTCTTTGAGAACAGAGGAGAGGAACTTAAAAAAATTAGGGGGTAACAGTCAGTAACACGATTTCCTAAAAGGGCATTTTTTTTAAGCACTAATTTCAAATTTCAAGGCTTTTCAAGACAGCATTAAAAAAATACCGTTTTTCCAGGATATTCCAGGCCTTGAAAACGTAATCATGATTTTCCAGGACTTTCCAGGTTTTCAAGCACGCGTGCGCACCCTGAACTTTGAAAATATAAATACTTTTGAACACCATGCATCAATTTTTAAAAAATTTTCTACTTCGTCACTTTCGTTTTTGCCCCCTCCCCCATTTATCAAACTGAAATGCAAACCTTTGCGGGGAGGGGGGGTATTTAAGAATACAGGATACATGTTCTGATCATCGTTGGGGAAAAAAATTACAGTTACAGGGGATATCTTTGCTACGTCCAATTCCCTCCATTTTCAAGTTGAAATACAAATATTTATGAAATAAAATGATATTTAACAACAATACTAGGCAGAGGAAACATCACATGAAAAATAAACTTCACTGCGTCTAACTTCCGTTTCCGAAAGTTTTGAAAGACGAAACTTCCTCTTTCGAAAGTTTAAAAAGTTTCTGGTGGAAAACATCCTCCACCACTACTAATTGCCCCAAAATTTCGATTCAGTTATGCATTGATCTCGTAGATAGCCCAAATTATGACGGAAAAGGAGAAATTCCTCGAAGCCGTCGCACTCTCATGCTTAAAGATCACAGCGAAATTTTTTCGCCCTCGAATTTCCGTTTTCGGAAATTTTCCCTCCATTTTCAAACTGAAATACAAATATTTACAGAATAAAATGATATATAACAACAATACTGGACAGAGGCAACATCACAGGAAAAAGAACGATTATTGAAAAAATCTTCCTTTCGTTTACTTTCGTCTCTGAAAGACGAAATACTGTCCCGATGCGTATTTTTACGAATCGGTAAAATTCTTCGATGAGTAGTTTTACGCGCCGAGAAAAATTCACGATGCATATTTTTACACGTCGAGAAAAATTCTCGATGCGTACTTTTACACCTCGAGAAATTTCCGAAGCGTACTTTTACGCGGCGAGAAAAATTCCAGATGTGTATTTTTACGAGTAGGAAAAATTCCCGATGCATATTTTTACGCGTTGATAAAATTTCGATGCGTACTAGACGCATAATTAGATTACGCATTTTGGAGAACTCTGGTCGGCAAGTCACTTGAGCACTCCAGAGGAGAGAGAGAGAGCTACCCAAGGAGACGCCAAGAAGCGCAGCCATCATTATACTTGATGGCTCCACACGAAGCCGGCAAGTCAAAGATGACATCATCGTGCAACACGGCGTTCGTAAGGTCCAGTAGAAAATCTAAATGGAGGGTTTCAGAGGATTGAAATATTTCGATTGAGCAATCGGAAATATTAAAAAATCCGTAAAAAAAGACTTCTATCTGTAAATCAGTAAATTTAAGCAGAAATCCGTAAATTTTACAGATAATCGTAAAAGTTAGCAAGTATGCAACAACCATGCCCCACTGCGATTCAAACTCGGACTCATCTCGGACAATCTGGCGAAAGCCGGCGCTCAGTTTCACAACTTTATTATGCAGCAAAGACAATAACAGCTAATATGTAAAGAAGAAACAAATTGACAAAGATATGATATAAAATAAAACATTAAAAACCGTGAAAGTATCGTAATGCAAAAGGAAAAATATCCCGCAAAAAGTAAGCGAAAGGAATGAGAAAAAAAAAAAAAATTCACAAACTAAGTGTACACAAAATGCCACAATAGAAGATAAAACAAAGCTGACAATGACAGATTTGCAATTAGAGATGAACAAAGGAGCACATTAATCTTCTACAAAATGCGACGAAGAAGGGAAAAGAGACAAACATGGTGCACAACAAGAAATAAAAATCTCTACAGTAAAGCAAAACTGAAAAGCACTCCGCAAAACTCTGAAGAAACCATAAACAGAGCTCGCAGCTAAGAGCGGGGAGATGTGAAATGATAAGTAGGTCACAGCTGGCGCAGTGTGTTTGTAACCAACATAAAATAGACCACCGCGCCAATGCGGGTGGCTTTCTTTTGCAGGTATGAGGAGAGGAAAAATACGATACTGATGACTCTAAATGCCGTCTTGCATCGACGCAGAAAGAAAAAGATTTCGAACCGCTTGTGAAATCTCTTTCTTTCTGTGTTGATCCAAGGCGGGGGTTGATGAAATTTCGACCATCGTAACGGCTAATATTATCAGCGAAAATTGGGAGAATTTGACATTTATCCGGAAGGCAGGAGGAATGGATGAAAATCTGGAGTCTCCCACCTAAATTCGGAGAGTTGGCACGTCTGGCTTAGTGATATGTATGTATGTACAATGTTTCCACAATTTATGTAAATAGGAGTGGCTTCTTAGCTCTTGTGCCACAACTCCGCCCAAAGTCGTGATTCCGAAAAAATCCTTTGCAAAGACTTTTGCGTCATCAGTTATCAATTAAAATATTTAACATGTATAGGTAACACAAGTTGCAATCTCAAGAATGGACCAAAGTCAAACGTACAGAACATCACGAATGACAAAAAGACCAGCTAACCAAAGCCAAGCATCACGAACGACAAAAGATTAGATAATAACATGAAGCATGATAGTAAAACGGTATATAAGTGAAATGAAATAAAAGACAAAAATAAGGTCAACGCTTTCAAAACATACAACCATACCGGTTTCAGCATATACACTGGCAGAAAGTGAAAAAAGAACACCAAGAAGGAATTGGCGGACGATCATGAAATTTACATATGTTAATGGGGTCAAGTTTATATAGGTGTGATGTTAATTTCGGGACCAACCGGTGAGCGCTTACGCCACAGCACGGCATAATGTGCAAATTATCGTCAGTGGTATTTAAGGAGTACGGCGAAGTGAATGTAATCAGTTGTCGGCGTACGGACACGTGCTAAGACCCCGAAGAAGCTGCAATGCCTGGACATGGAAGACGTGTACGATTTCAGCAGTTATTGGACTTTGAGCGAGGTTGTCTAGTCGGAATCCGCGAGATCGGGTGGTCGTATTGTCGTATTGTGGAGCAAATTGGACGGGAAGTATCGGTGGTGGTACGATGGTGGCGTAGATGATCCGAGGAATATTCCCACACGAGAAGACGTGGAACCGGGAGTCACAGACGGACTGATGAGCGGACCGATCGACGTATAAGAAGAGTGACGTTGTCAAGCAGAACATCCACTGCGACACAAATCCGAGCTGCCGTTGTGCCTGAGGTGACTGTGCGAACAATCCGCAACCGTCTAGCGGATGCAGGACTACGTGCACATGTGCTTCTGACGCCAGCCTACCATCAGGAACGGCTGCAGTGGTGTTGCCAGGGTTCGTACACTTTTAGGGGAAAAATTCAAGGACTTTCCAGGCCTTTTCCAGGACATATACAAAAAATTCCAGGATGATTATTACGCTTTACAGTATCATGTTCAAATTATTTTTTAAAAGTAATTTCAGTTTTAAGTAATAAAAATGATGGAAGATGCAAATGGATGAATGTGCTTTATGCAAATGGATCAAGTTTATCAAGCACAAGATCGTAAAGAACAAATTCTGTTCTTATGCCCTGACCTTTGAATTCAAGTTGGACCATTTTCTACAAGGGTAGGTTTCTCCTCTCTGATAACACACCAACACTTTGTTGCAATCAAACAGATTTTATGTGAGTTAACATTCCTAAGCTTGGAGAATGAATACTGCTCTTATGTCTTGGCCTTTAAATTTAATTTAGACCTTTTACAACAGGGTAGGGTTCCAGGTTGTACCCAACAGCATACTAAAATTTCGCCGAAATCCAACCGCTTTCATGCGAATTATCATACAGACAAACCCAAAGCATAAACGTTTCTGCAACCATAGTTCGAAAGGGTTAGTAATTTCGAAAATAAAAACATAACGAACAGAGCGAAAACTAGCTCATAAATAGAATATTTGAAACTACAGTATGCACTCTCAATTATTAGGGATGGTAGAGGGGAAGGGAATAGAACTGTCCAAAATTAGCATGTTTTCGTTGCGCTAGGCGCTTAAGCACGGCTGAATTCCTTCAGATACCCCCAATGTTCAAATGTGCTGATGTTCACGGAATGAAATGGTTGATCAGCTATGATGGCCGCATAAAAGTTCGGGGGGGGGGAGCATTTTTTTGTTTTTTGTTTATGCAACATTTTACATCACTCCAATATTTATCTTGTCATCATCAACAATCGCAATGCAACTACAGCTTACGATCGCGGATATCGGCAACAGAAAATCTGCCTTATCACTAAGTGATACAACACACAGTATCCTGTTACAATGTATTGTAATTGAAAAAAAAAGGATGTGGAAAAAAGAAACTTTCAGAAATTAAGATCAAGTCATGCGTTTCAAAAATCCGTTTTCCTTTATAATGATAAAAAACATGTTTTTGCTTTTTTACCTGTAGTGTATAATAAAAAAACTGTTGAATTTTTTTTTTATGGAATCAGACGTCCGTATGTCTGATTGTCTTCATTTGAGTTCACACGTTAGCTACTGTGTACAAGTAGACCTATTTTTTCAGCTCAAAAATATGTAGTTTTGTATATATTCACAGTATAATTCATTCCTTATTCCCACAGAACTGAATTCAGCAGATGCAAAATGAAGAACATCAAGACCCGCCCAACATCATGTTTCTGATTGTCTGCTGTTTATATTCAAGAAATGCAAATATGGATCAATGGTGAATGCAGCAACTATGATTTTTATTTATTACCAAGAAAAAAAAAAAGAGCCTTGAACCGTGAAAGCTGTAAAGCTGAAACGGATATTTCTCTCCCCCACCCCCACCCCCTGCACAAAAACATTCCGATTAAGATCAAACAGCAGGAGGACGCGTCCACGCGCACACACACAACCTTTGGAATGTCCTGATGGAACGGCTTCTTTTCATTTGGCACATCGCCATAAATCACCACCTGCAGCTCACTGAACTGTCAAGTTGCACCCTTCCTCCTTCACCCTAACTATAATAGAAAATGTAAAAAAAAAAAAAAAAAAATGCTCCCCAATTTTCGACAAAATTACCAAATTCACGCCATGATGTTGCAATTTACTAAAATACCATTTATCTGCTGAATATCGCTTAAATCCATTGAAAACTTTTTAATTATAGATGATTATTTTACTAAAACAGTAACTCAGATGTCTGAATAAAAATGTATGTTTGTAATTCAAATAGAGTCCATATCATCACAGAAAAAAATTTAAGGATCACTCTGTTTAAATAAACCATGGCATCTAAAAAAATAATTCACTTGCTTTTCCCGTAATTTATAATTACTGTTTCTTTTTCAATCCGATTATGCAACAGATTTTTTTTTTGCAACTGCTAAAGTTTCCTAACGGAATTTGGCGACATTTGCACTAGAACTTTATTGTGATGTATCTTAACCACTGTAAAAATTTTACTGTGTTATTTTCAAAATTCGGAAAAATGGATTTCTGAAAAATTTTTCCAAGTCCTTTTGAGCTGTGGAAGCGATAAACAGGTGTTTGCTTTCTTTTCAACCAAGGGCTTCAGATCAGCGCTCCCAGCTGTCAATCAACCGTTGCTATGGTAACACCCTTTCTGCTGGAGGCTCACTCTATCCAAAGAGGCACACATACTTGTCCATAATAAAAATTACCAATGCTAACTTTTTAAGTTTTAAACCGATTCAATTGGAATTTTGGAAGTGAGCTCCTGTAATCCAATTATAGTGAATGTAAAAATTTCAGCCACTTACGTGAAAAATTTGCAAAGATAGTTTTCTTATTTTTTATCATAAGTAGCGGAAGTCTCTTGAGGGAAAGGGAGGGCTGGTATGCACATAAACAAGATGATGAATGTGTTGTTCAGGCATACTCCTCACTGGTGGATGTCAGCTGACTTGGTACATATGAGACTCCCCTGCAAATGCTAAATGCCTCTTCTTTCCCCTTCCGTTCTCAAGAGTTGTCCGACGGACATCAAGCCAAAGAATATAAATCAAGCTCCCCTTCCTAACAGACCTACTAGTAATCATCCAATTTTATTGCACTGGACCGTTGCTGGCGGTTTCTTTGAGAACAGAGGAGAGGAACTTTAAAAAATGAAGGGGTAACAGTAACACGATTTCCTAAAAGGGCATTTTTTAAGCACTAGTTTCAAATTTCAAGGCTTTTCAAGACAGCATTAAAAAAAACACTGTTTTACCATGATATTCCAGGCCTTGAAAACGTAATCATGATTTTCCAGGACTTTCCAGGTTTTCAAGCACGCGTGCGCACCCTGTGTCGCCAACGTCTGCACTGGAGAACACAATGGCGATCTGTCGTGTTCAGCGATGAAAGCAGATTCTGCTTGGGAGCCTTCGATGGCCGTATGCGTGTTCACAGACGCACAGGGCAGCGTCTCCACCCTTCCTGCATCCGCCAGCGACACACAGGGCCTACACCTGGTCTCCTGGTGTGGGGAGTGATCAGCTATCACTCCCGTACACAACTAGTGTTTGTACCGGGTACGTTAAACAGTACCTCCTGCATCAACATCATTCAGCCCGTTGTTGTGCCATTTGTAAGGCCGGTCTATCGTGGTGTTTTCCAGCAAGATAACGCACACCCACACACGGCACGTGCAATGCAACATGCACTTCAGGGTGTGAGACAACTTCTATGGCCTGCATGTTCCCCGGGTTTGTCCCCCATTGAGCACGTGTGGGATTTTATGGGACAACGACTTATCCGGTCTCCACGGCCAGCCACGACCATCCCCAATTTACGTGTCCAGGTTGAGGATGCTTGGAACTCAACACCCCAAACTTACATCCAACATCTGTACGACAGACTCCATGCCAGAATTGCACAGTGTGATGCAGTTCATGGCGGTTCAACCTCGTACTAATCATGTTACATGGAAATGTTATTTTTCAGTTTACCAGCAAATACAGCTGTATTTTGCCATGTTTTGATCACATCATCCTCTGTATTCCGTTATTATGCTGTATAAATTTCATTGGTATCAGACGTCTCCTTCTTGGTGTTCTTTTTTCACTTTCCGCCAGTGTATTTCAATGCCATCCTCAGTGGTACAAGGTATTACGAGTCATTCGCATGAATGCACTTACAACTGTGCTGAATACATGTAAGATGCACAGTATTACGGTTCTTCCCTCTCATATTTTCAATAACGATAGCCTTGGAAATAAATATAGGCAGCACAAGGAGACGATTACAGTGTAGGCTGAGTGAGCACTTATCAAACTGGCACAAGAAGGAGATGAAGACATCGCTAATGCAATACTGCCTTGAGAATAATTTAACACCAGATTGGTCTAACACCAAATTAATAACATCCCACAAAAAGTATGAGCAACAGTTTATTTCTGAGGCTATCGTTATTGAAAAGACGAGAGGGAAGAACACTGTAATTATAATGTACAATTAGATTTACCATATGCAAGGAAATAGCTGATAGAGGTTGAACAAAAATGGAAGAAAAAACAATTTCCATGTAATAAAAGGAAAAAACAAAATGATAAAGTTGATTGCGCAAAGGAACAAAGACAACATTTTCAAGCGTTAGATGGCACCTCTGACGTTTAATACCATGATGCTTTACATGTTGCTGCCGAAGGGTGTGGCCGGTGCGTCTTACGTGTATTCAGCATAGTTGTAAGTGCATTCGTGCGAACATGACTAGTAATACCGTGTACCACTGAGGATGGCATTGAAATATGCTGAAACCGGAATGGTTTGAAGGCGTTGACTTTATTCTTTTCTTTTACTTCATTTCACGTATATACCTTTTTACTCTCATGTTTCCTGCTATTATCTAATCTTTTGTCGTTCGTGATGTCCGTACGCTTGACTTTGGTTAGCTGGTCTTTTTGTCATTCGTGATGTTCTGTACGTTTGACTTTGGTCCATTCTTGAGATTGCAACTTGTGTTACCTATACATGTTAAATATTTTAATTGATAACTGACGACGCAAAAGTCTTCGCAAAGGATTTTTTCGGAATCACGACTTTGGGCGGAGTTGTGGCACAAGAGCTAAGAAGCCACTCCTATGTACATAACATGGAGGAAACATTGTGAGTAGCCCTATTATTTTATTTTTCATGAATTGTGTGATATGTTCTTTTACAATGCAATTCTTATTATGCACAGGGTCACACCAGAAAGAACTATATACTGAACCAAAAAATAATGTGAAGTACAGTAGTGAAAACGTTTTTACGTTAATTTAATCGTAAGAATGGTTCCTCTTTATAAAATGATGATATAAATCTCACAATTATCATGTTTTCGAATCACAAAAATACCCTCCCCATTAATTTTGAAGCTCCAGCATAAATGATAAAAAACATACACTGATGAATGACTAACAATGAAATCATGCAAACACTCTTTCCCAAAATATAAAAAGAACAGTCTGAACTTACTTGCACATTCTGGCTACCTTCTGCTTGTGCTCGCCTGAAAACAAATGACAAAATTAATATGAGAAGTAAATATTTGCTTGTGCTTGCCTGAACAAATCACAAAATTATCATGACAAAAAGTAAAAAACCTGCTTGTGCTTGCCTGAAAACAAACGACAAAACTGCCATGGAAAAAAAAAAGTAAAAATCAGCTTGTGCTAGCCTGAAAACAAATGACAAAATGACCATGAAAAAAAGTAAAAATCAGCTCGTGCTAACTTGAAAACAATTGACAAAATTACCATGAAAAGAAGTAAAAATCTGATTGTGATGCACAGTGCATTACAGAACCAGAAATAATGTATCATTACCTTTGTTCAAATTAAAATTTGTGTTCAGGAAATAAACTCAGGCATAAACACTGCTGATATCAACTTTTGTCAGCTACATTTCAAACACTGAGTCTTGAAAAGTCATGAGCATGGATATGTTCATAGATGTGAGAATGGGGCTCACCATTTTACATAACAGTTACTCTCCTCTTTAAATCAGAATAAACCACATGAATGGTTCCAATTAGTAGTTCTAATTCTGACTATTATATAGCTCTAATCATTCTACTATTCTCTTTTACGCGCAATATTTCAAAGTAACTTGTACAAAATTCTAGCGGCTAATGCTTACCTTGGCATTCCTTTCTAGCGATGGGAACATTTCACGCACGTGTTTTCCGGTCTTTGTTGATGTTATTGTCCTAAAGTCCGTTGTATGCGATGACTGGCTTTACTTCTCACACTTTTCGCTGGTATACTCATTGGATCTTTGATATAGGATTCAAACACATCAATTTTTACCGTTTTTTATACTCGAAATTTTCGCCCATACTCTGGGCATCCTCAGGAGCGTGGCGACTTTACCACTGATGTTCGTGGTTAACTTCGCGCTAATGGAGTCCGATACTCCATGTTGCCATTCGTCGGATATACTTTCCTGGATATATTTCGTTATCAAGCCCGGCTGGCGCCATCTATGTTTCATTAAAACAACTTTTTTTTTTAATTTTTTTTTCTCTTCTCCTATCCTGGTTTTCTTGTCTTTTTTGCCGGTTTTTCTTTTGTTGTTGTTTTTCTTGTCTTATTAGTTCTTTCCACAGGCCCGATAATGTGCTAGGGTCGTTCTGGTTACATACCCTTGCTTTATTTTTATAGATTAATATTGCTTCTTCCCTCCTCATTTGCCTTTCCGATTTTGTATTTTTTTTTTAGCATTTTAATTTCATCGAATTTTGGGAATGTCCGGTTTTCCATGCAGAATTGCACTAAAGCAGTTTTGGCTTCCTTTTTTTGCCAGTTAGATATGTGCTGTTTAAGTCTTTTTTTAATCTGTTTTTCGTACTTCGAATGTACGATATTGGGGGTGCCATCACATTCGAGAAATTGAAGAATTGACAGTTTGATTCTCTCGTTCTGAGATCAGGACAGAAAATCAGTAAAAGTGGTAACTAGTAGCTCTGCTGGTATAAAAAGGATACAAAACCAAGAAATCAGGACAGAAATACAAAACATATACTCAGTTATTTTCTGTACTCTTGTATGTAAATGACGAGGCCTTAAAGGAACTGGCAAGAGTGGTTTTAAAATGTGGCACTGCTGACAGATGCCACTTTTCTACTGCTACAAAATAAATATAAGTTCATTAAAAAAAATCAGAAATTCCAAAAATTCTTCTTCACATAGTTAACACTGGGAAACTAATGGGCACTTTGGAAGTGGGCATGCATTTTCACAAATAAATAAAACTCCCAGAGGTGTTCTGAAAGTTCTGAGACTTCCTGAGCAGCAACATGAAGCCACAAGACTGATACAGCAACCCATGGAGCCACAAGACTCAAACCTATTTTCCTGACAGCTCAGACAAAAATGCATGCTAGGGGACGGACATTTGCATCTACTCAAGTTACTTCATTCTTTCTCTAGCTCTGATTGAGCACAGAACTATTGGTAATACCCAACATAAACATGAAACAAAAAACAAGTGCAAGATTTTGTGTATGTCTGGGGAAAATGTAAACCAAAACATTTGATCTGATGAAAAGGGCCTTTGGAGATTGTGGCATGTCACATGCTACTGTTTTCGAGAGGCATCATAAGAATTTTTAAAGTGGTGAAGAAACTTATGAAGACAAACCACAAACTGGGAGATTATCCACTTCAAACACTGACATGAACTAGGAGACAACTGACATCATGATACGAGAAGATTGCTAAGTCTGTACTATTGATCAATAGATGTGCATTGGCGTATCATATACTCATAAGATTGATTATTCATGACACTCTTGGTTATCTGCAAGTTGATGCTAACTGTGTGCCATGACAGCTGTCAGAAAAGCAGCAAAGTCATTACGTCATGACCAGTTAGCACTGGTAAAGAAAGCTGAGCAATGATCCTGCTTTCCTGAATAAGATAATCATAAGTAATGGATGATAATGCTCAGCAGAACGGGGTCAGCTTTCAGCTTGTCCATTTCCTACAGAGTAAAGACATTCAGCATGTGGACTGGGCAGCTAGGTCTCCGCGCCTGAACTCCTATAGAGCATACCAGGGATGCTCTGTGACAACACATAGCAGCTTGTCAGCTTCCTCTCAGAACCCTTAAGCTATGCACTGCCCTCATTGAGAAATGGAATTCTTTAGCTCCAGAGATCATCAACAACCTGGTAATTAGTATGTATTGTTGTTGTTGTGAGAGTTGTCTGTCTGTACAAGGTGATCACATTCAAGACATTTTTAAGTTACATTCTTACATCGCACCTTGTGACATTTGTGGATGTGACCCTGTATATGCAAAATAAGCATGTATTTGTCTGTTATAAAAATGTTATTGCCCTTATGATTGTGTCTCTTTACATGCTAAATGTGCATCTCTGCCTGCTGTTAAGTGTTTTCCTTTTTATCCCTGCAAATGTGTTCCAGACTTTAATTTCGGATACCAGTGCATAAGAAGATTTGCTCATATCATCCAAAGAAGTTTTATGACTCTTTAATAACCACCCCAACACAGAAACTCAGAAATTTCATCTTTTTCAACAATTTTATTTCACTATAACGTACTTTTGCAAAAATTGAATTTCATGTTTTTCAACAATTTTCTTACTTCACTATAATGTGCTTTTGCAAAATTGAATTGCTGATACTTTTCAGAGTAGTTGGCTTCAGCACATTATTAATATATGTTTAAAACTCTTAGATATGTATATACGCCAGTTTTTTTTAACACAAAGAGTTCAATCTTTGCTCAAGGTTCTCCTCTCAGAAAACTCTACAATCATACTGTATTTCTGCTGGTCATTTAGTTCATTTAATTCTAGTTCACTTGAGCATACATTGAGAACAGGCCTCGACTAAAATTAAAATCCAGAGGCCAGAAACGTCTGTAAAAAACAAAGGAACTCAGAGAAAAGGAAGATGAAGTGAAGGTTCTTCAAGTGAACTAGAATTAAATAAATATATCTGGGTAAAGTATTAAGTAAGTGATTTAATTATTTTAGTTAGCTGTTCACTGTGTAACATCTACTCAAAAAACTTCAAAACTATCATAAATCATCCTGGAGAGGGAATTGAACCCACATTTGCAAATTTCCATTCAATGATGCTACCATTACACTACCCAGGACAATGAAGTACCAAATAACTGAAGCTAAACTATGTATTATGGCCTACCACCAGCACAACACAGTTGGTTAAGTTGCTATTCACTGTGTGGAGGTGGACGTTTCTGACGGGTGTTCGAATCCCGGTCCTGCTGGCCATCTGATTTGCAGTTTTTCTGGGGGTTTCCACATATTCCCTGTGTTTGGGGATGCAAATGCGTAGTTGGTTCCCTGTGAAGTTGGCCCCGGATGCTCTTTCTGCTCCAGGTTGCGGGTTGAGCGTGGGGCTAATGACTCCACCTGGTAAAAATTCTCTCGTCCCGAGATCTCATGAAAAAACACTCTACGAGAAGACATGGTTGATCCATTGAAGAGAGAGAAAAAGAAACTATTATAGCCTACGAACCTGAACAAACTCCAGATTTTCATAGTCAATGCAACTGTATGCTTCCTCATACCGAAATTCAGTACTGAAATCTGATTGCTGAAAATAATGTACTTGTGAATTGTCCATATCCTTGTGAAGAAAATTTATTCTTTATTTGCACTCGTGATTTGTGACTTCTGTCCATTTCCTGAATTTGAAAGGGTTGCCAATGCTATGAGGAAAAATCCCAGTTCTACCAGCCAGGACCCACATTCTTTCTCCTAGCATTGGCTTCAACTAATACAAGTTGAATTGCTTCAACTAATACAAATCTGATTTCCTAGGCTATAATAACTTAGCTTCAATTACTTGGAATTTCATTGTTGAGGGTTGGGTAACAGCAGCATGCTCAAATGAAAATCAGGAAGGAGATGTGGGTTCGATTCTGGCTCCAGGATGATATAACTTTAAAGCTTTCTGAGGAGACATTACATTGTGAACAGTGAACACAAAGTAATTCAGCACCACAATCCAAATGCTGAAAATAACGTACTGGTAAAATTCCCATGTATTTTAAAAAAATATCTCTTCCTTAATTTCTGAGATGAGTTCAGTAAGAACTCATCACATAAAATAAAAAATTCTTTATTGTGATTGAACAACTTATAAAGTGAATGCAAAACCCACTGTGGGTATAACATTGAAGTTCCACTAGGCTTCCTCTTTTGACTTAATGGACCATGTTGCTATTCATAAGTTATCTACTTTTGCAGAAATTCCAATATCAATCTCATGCTTTTTCTCTACATCAGTGCCAAATTTATGCAACAAGTACAATGTAATTCAAACATTCTTACAAGGAAGTTCTCCAGTACTTAAGACTTGCAAGACATCTTGTGCATTTTGCTTTTTGTGTGTATGCACTCTTGTGTAATTGCCTATAAATAACATTCAAATAACAGCAACATTAACTTTCAATCAAACAACAGTATATTTATTCCACACTATATTCACAATAAGTTACCTTCGTGCAAGTGTCTTTGCCATTTCATCCATCATGCTTGCCATACCACCCACAGGTGGGCATGTAGCTACCTTGCTAGGTTCACTTGTGCCTTCAACAGACTAGAAAACAAAAACAAACGAAATAATCTATAGATTTGATAATAATTAATAATATGGTATTTACTAAACTTAATAAAAACTACAAATTTCACAAAAATATGGGTTTTCACTAAGAAATAAAAGGATATTATTTAGTCAAATTTTTGGGTAGCAGCCCTGACTTACCCTTCCTCAGGACTACAGTAGGTAATGCCATTCAAGAAACAAATTCCAACCTTTCAAATCATTCAATGCTGTATCTCTTCTTCTCTCTAATTTTAGTCCTTCTGATAATTTTCTTTTGAAAAAAGTGCTGTTGGTGTGTCACTACTTCTACTGAGTCTCAAATCATTTTATGTCCTGTATTTTGTATAAGTCTGTACAAACCTGTTTTGTTAGTACATTCAAATTTTGATTGGTGAATTTATTTTCTTAATCACAGCTTTATGTTCCGTGTCAATCTAGTTTTTAAACTGTCTGCCTGTCGTTCCCACATAGCTGAGACTACATTCACATTTCGGGGGGGGGGCAGCGAGAGAGAGAACGCGATTGTAACCTTACGTTATGCAGCTGGCCGCTTGCGCAGGGGAAGGTACTCGGATCCATCCAAAAGTCCACGTGTAAGCAGAAACCGTGCCACTCGCACTTTCTCTTCACAGCGGAAAAAAGGAGAATTTTTTCTTTTTAATCATCTCGTGTTAAGAATTTTTTGAAGTGGAATAAAGATTTTTTTTTTTTTGCTCTTGAAATGGGGAGAAAAAAATAGGGATTTTTGGTATGAGAATGAAAAATCGGAAGATATCACTTTCCGATCGGAATATCGGAAAGACGCCCAAAAATCGGAAGCTTTACGGGTAAATTGGAACGATTGGCAGCTATGCTTCCTGCTGCAGAATGTGTTCTGCTTTTTGTTTTAATTTTGGAAAATAATTACTAACTTTATTTCGGAATCCTGGAGCTAGTCTGAGAAGAAACATCTCATTAATTTTTTGAAGTTTTTCAAATAGTCCTCTATGTTAAGTCCTTTTTCTAGTTAATTGAAACCTAGTTTTTGACATCTTTTATTTTTTACTAAGGATTTTTCTGACTAGTAGAGAAGGGTAATTATATTGTTCTAGAACTTTCTTTAATGCATTCTTCTGAGCATTTTAAAAAATGCTCAAAAGGATGAATTAAAAAAAAAAAAAAATAGAGGTACAACACTGAAGGATATGAAAGGTTGGAATTTGCATCTTGAATGGCAATACCTATTGTAGTCCTGAGAAAGAGTAGGGATACTACCTGAAAATTTGATTAATAAGTACTGTACTTCATATAATTCACATACTGTGAAATTCAGATAAAAAAATACAATTTCTTTGTATAATCTGTGGTAAATCTCCATATAATCTGTACGCATGATCTTGATCCTGAATCGTACTTTCACACAGAAAAGCCACAATTTGCAAGATGATCCAGCAGTCCACAGAAACAGGAAGAAAAAGCTACCTTTTTAATAAGAAAAAATAACTTATTTTTTAAATGGTTTTCTGCTACTTACAGCTAAATAAAAAGCAAAAATTGTGAGTTTTTCAGCATTACAACTGTTCTGTAGTTGGATTTGACAGTTCAGTAGTTACACCTGCAGCACTCATTAATGTGTTTGTACTGAGCTTCCCACAACACATGACCATCTGCCAAAGCATATAATATCACCTTGGTTGTATAGTAGTTTCTGTCAAAATAATTGTGAGTGAAAAAAACAAACAAACTTCCTTCCAACTATTTGAGGAACTCCATCTTTGCATTACATTACATTTTCCTGTCATTAACACATTTTTGATAATTTTCCAGATACATGACCTCTCCTGACAATTAACTGAATTACAACATGGATTTTTTAAAAATCGAAAAGTGTTGTAAATATAGTAGGTTCTGGTTAATTGGGACACATTGGAGCTAGAACAGTTTGGTCCAATTAAACAGATTTCCCAATTACATGTAATTTTATCCCAGAGAACTAATCTGGGATGATCTTCAAGAATTGCCTTAATTAAATGGCTGCCCCAATTAACCAGAATCTACTGCATGTTATTTTTTTAAAAGAAGCATTTTATTCGCATTGGCGAAAAATCCACAGAACCTAAATTTATAACGTTTTTTATGTATAATCCGTGGATTATATGATGAAAAATATGGTAATACCCTTTTGTTCCTTAGTAGAAACCCATATTTTTGTGAGATTCATAACCCATAGGTTTTTGGAAAAATAAGAAGTTGGTCAAAGAAATATTAATAGCTGAGAGCACAACTTGTGTAACCAGAAAATGTATAATGCAAGTGGCAAGTTTTCTTTCTATTTTTTTTAGAATTTTCTACAAAAACTATAGATGCAATGACTTTGTAAGCCACATATGCAGTGCCCATAAGCACAATAGGAACACCACAAATGAACCACTCAATGGATTAAGTAGTCATCCATTGAGTAAAACTCTCAGAGCATGTTCCAAAACCTAAAAACCCACAGCAACTTCCATGAGGTGTGGCAGAAACTTGCAATGCAATAACGAATGGTTTTCAAATGTTACCCACTGATAGTCAAGTCTAGGAACATGCAACTATCTGAAGAAACACAACATGGAAAAAAATTCCACATAAAAACTGATCGCAATTTATTTTCCCAAATATATAACATTCCAGACATTTAGCCAACAGCAGTGCTCAAGAAATATAATCTAAAAGAAACCCCAGAAAATTTTGAAAATTGTATCCTTCTGTAGAAGGAATTGAACACAAATCTTGCTTCCTCTATGTAAATATGCTTCTGTCTATAAAAAAAACTGAAAGATGGATCAAAACCTGTGAGAAGCCCTTGAACCACAAGGGCCACCTGGACTGCAGAGTCTACAGGTGTCTTACATATGACACTGCACATCACTTAAGTTGCATTATTCACTATTGGGTGTAGATGGCATAACTCTTGAGATGATAAAATCCAGTAGTGACTGTAATCGATTGGTTAACTGAAATTTTCCAGTTGTGCTAGCAGTTAGGAATGGTTCCTCAGGATTGGAGGGATGCTAACATTGTTCCCTTGTACAAGGGAAAAAGTGATCAAACTGAACACAAGAACTATCATGGTAACAGCCTGCTGGGTGTGTCAAGAAAACTGCTTGGAAAGGTGGTTGTCAGTAAGTATGAGGTCTTACATCAGAGAAGGTGTGGAATGAACAGAGTGGTTTCATGCCTAGTAAGGGCTGCACTAAAAACATTTTGCATTACATATGATGATCAAAAAGTATCTGTCTGTTGGTGAGAGTTTTTGCTGCTTTTGAATATTTATAGAGAAAGTATATATAACCGAGTAAACAAGATATTTCTGTGGAAGGTTTTGAATAAATATGGTATAACTGGAAATCTTCTGAATAGTGTTAAAGCTTTGTATTCTGGTAGTAGAGCATGAGTACAAGTGAATGGTGTTTAACCAAAATGGTTTTTCTATTGATGCAGGAGTAAGACAAGATTGTGTAATGTCGTCCTGGCGGTTTAATATATTTATGGAAGCATACATGCATGATGCCAAAGTATGCAATACTGGTTTAAGTTTTGGTAATATCAGTGTGTGTGCACATTGGTGTACTCTGATGACACAGTTCTGTTGGTGGAGAGTGAAAGTGAGTTGCAGAGTACGTTGTCCCAGATGAACAAAGTTTGTATGAAATTAAACTGAGTATAAATAAGGAGAAAACCAAAGCTATGGCTTTTTGATCAAGGGACTGTTCATACTGGATGCAAGATCAGACTAAATCATCGGTTCCCAACCGGTGATATGTGTACCCCCAGGGGTACTGTACTTGCTGGGCTGTTCAGGGGTACAATTTTAAAAATAATCAGTAATGGCCGAAAAACAAATAAAGTAAGAACAATGCAAAACACTAGTTATGCAACAATAAATGTTGAGTTTGAATCACTGCTAATGGAGACACTTCAAAACCAGCTCACATTAGCAAATGATGATTGGTGAGGGCGTGGCTCTGAACCCCTTCCCCAAACCACTTTTCTACCAATCATTACACACAGTTCATGAGATACTTGGGACTTCCATTGCCCTGAATGGTGCATTGGATAGCTACTTGAATGGAAATTGGGAGGTGCAGGTTCGATTGCTGCTCCAGGGCAATGTGATTTTCAAGTTTTCCAATGTGATTAAAGTTATATGATGAACAGCAAATACAGGCAATTAAGCAATGTCTGATTGCTGAGTTAATATTTCCAACATACTTCCATGTATTAAGAGAAGAATATTTCTTCTGCAGATTTTATAAACAGATATGACAGGGGTGGCAAACCTTTTTTGAAATTGGGCCAGTAAATTCTTAGAAATCATTTGAGGGTCCACCGTAACCAACTTAAATATTGACAACTATTATCAGCTAAAAATGGGGTTATTTTATATGTTTTTGTAAAGTATTGAAACCAGTGGCGGCTTTTCAGGTGAAGTAGATGAAGTGCCTCTTCACCTATTTTATTTAAAATAAAGTTTTATTCAGAAATGTGTTTAATATATTCTTTTTTGCTCCTATTGAGTTACAAAATACTCAAAATTTTGATTAGATATCAATTCACATAGCACGTTCAATACGGAAAACAAGTCCTCATACGCAAAACAGTGCAAGTGAAGAGCCAAAATGAAATCCCTTAGAAGTCTGTTGCTTTCGACTGAGTTGCCATGGTAACCGTGACATCAACCTCTCCTACATGGCGCGCGCAAGTGAAGTGTTTTAGCTTCAGCCGCCATTGCTCTGCAGTTGGAATCGTGACTTTAGAAGGAGATCACGGTGAAACGGGGTGGATTACCCAGGGTACCTTGCAATCCACTAGGGCTTTTACCTTGCGGTGTTGTGGTACATGCTTTCCGAAAGGGATTTGTTTTTTCGTGCTTTGTGATTATTTGTCAAACAGTTTAGCTGTTAGTGATAGTTTTATTTTTTAGTATGTATCCTGTGAATGACATTGTTTGTAATTTATTACAAACTCCATTTAATCGGTGGAAAGATGAAGATAAAAGAGACATTTTACTTCAAGGACGACCGACGGATTCACTGGCAATTGTTGCCAAAACAGAAAACAAGAAGAGCAGAAAATCTTACAATATTAATTTAAAAAATTGTTGGTTTACTGAATATAAATGGCTTTGTAGTACTGTGTTGCAAAACTTATTTTGTTGGCCCTGCTTACTTTTTAGTAATAAACATTGGGCGTGGAATAAAGACGGATTCTTAGATTTATTAAATATAACACGCTCACTTCATAAACATGGTGATTCTAGCAAACACCTGAAATGCGAGTTAATGCTAAGGAATTTTGAAAAAAATCAGAACGCTATTGCCAATGCCCTGAGGGAGAATGCTAGGCTTTTGAAAATGCATTTCAACGAAAACGTTTGTTTAGACTTTTCATACAGACAGTGATATATTTGAGCAAACAAGAACTAGCATTCCGTGGCCATGACGAAAGCATGGACTTGATAAATCGTGGAAATTTCAAGGAATTACTTTCATTGTTGATATCAAGAAGTGCTTTAGAAATTCAAAATCAATACAAAAAGATAAAAAAAATTCTTCACAGGTGACTCAAAAACTATTCAAAATGAATTAATTGAGTGTATTTCTGAATATATAAACGATCACATTAAAAATGAAATAAATGAAGTTCAATGCTTTTCTATTCAAGTAGATGACAACACAGACATAAATCAGACTTCTCAGTGCTCTTTAATAATTTGTTGATTCGGAAGGTGTATTGGCTAAGCGATTTTTGGGTTTCCACGACGTGAGTGGAGATCGAACGTCAGAAGCTTTATACAAAATGCTAGACAAAATTTTGGAACAGTTTGATTATCAACACAAATTAATAGGACAATATTACGATGGGGCAAGTGTAATGTTTGGACACTTGAATGGGCTCCAGAAAAAATCAAGGATAAAGTTTCACAAACTATTTTTGTTCATTGCTTAGCGCATCGTTTGAATCTTTTATTACAGCAGAGTTTTTCTAAAATTTCTAAGTGTCGTATATTTTATGCAAGCCTCAGTGGAATTCTTTCATTTTTTCATCACTCAGTGAAGCGGTCTTATACACTCACATCTACAACCACAAGACGAATACCAACCATAGCAGAAACTCGATGGTCCTCCACTTCTAAGTTAGTAAGTGTAATTGTTGAAGATCGGGATAAATTGAAGGAAGTATTCGAATTTCTAACAAATAGTGAACAATCAGACAAAAAATCAATTCAACTTGCCAAGGGGTTTTTAAATGATATGAACACTTTTGAATTTACATTTTTGGCAATAGTATTTAATGAAATTTTTGGCCCCATTGATCTATTATTCAAAAATTTTGCAGAAAAAGTCACTAGACATAAACTAATGTGCAACTCAAGTTAAAAAAACTCGTGAAATTTTGAATCATAAAAGGAACGATGAAGTATTTGAAACACTGTTTGGGAAAGCTAGCAAAATCACAGAAATAAGCAGATCTAAACGGGAATATGCTGCTCTTACACAAGAAACAATTTTTCAAAATTATAAACAATTATATCTTGAAATTTTAGACAACATTCTTATGGAAATGGATATAAGATTCCAAGACTGAAAAACTTCAATTTGTTTGTCTTGCTGACACAACCAAATTCGAACAATTTAATTCATGCTTTCCCTCACGCTTTTGAAAATCTACAACATTTTTACGGAAAAATATTTACTAAACTCCAGCACCTTAAAAATTAACTGAGTCTTGTATATGCCAACGAAAAATTAAGGAATATATCAACTCAATAACTTCTTCAAGTGCTTCATGAAGATAAAGACATTTTTACAGAAGCTTATAAATTGGTTGCCCTCATTTTAACCATTTCATCTACAAGTGTGTCAGTGGAAAGAAGTTTTTCTTGCCTTAAAAGAATACAAACTTACTCAAGAAACACTATTTCTCAAGATAGACTTGCTTCTTTGGCAAATATTTCTATTCAGAAAGATATTGTATTGATGCTCACGAAGAAACAACCATTCTATGACGACATAATCGACAAATTTGCAGCTTTAAAAGAAAGAAGAATTGATCTAATATACAAAAAATAGGTCATTCCTCATATAGTGATTTTCATTGAAGACAGTAGATGTCTTTTCATATTGCTCTTGTAGCTCTTCACCTATTTTTCCAACCATGGGCCACCACTGATTGAAACCCATATATATTTTTAAACAGTCATTTTATTAAATCGTTCATATAATATTAAAATTATTATTATGCAAAAAAACTGAATTGTTATAATGAAACTTTCTTTTTAACTAGAAATTAAAGAGACAAAATTTATTAAAAAATTGAAGTTCCTATGAACTTTACACACCTGCAACACAAATGTGATTTTTGAATCTGCTTTTCACGTAACAATTTGTCAGTGTTGGGTGTAATTCTCGATGTACTTAAAAAGAAGCATATCACTAAATTGTGCATCTGTGATAGTTGAATGAAATTTACTTTTTACAACATTCATGGATGAAAATGTTTGTTCACAAATGTATGTGGATCCGAATCTGTAAATGAACCTCAGAGCAAGGTCATGAAGCTCGGGAAACTGTTCTTTACGCACATATTTCCAGAACTCAATCAAATTAGGAGAAGTGGGTGATTCACATTGTTCTTTAAACTTAACAATAAATCCTGAGTGGCTTTGAATTTCTAATATTTCGATTTGCATTGATGGGGAATATTTATGTACATCAGACTCTGAAATACAAAATGAATTTATAAATAAGTCTATGCTACTCCTTTCAGATTCAAAAGCAGAAAATCGAGTTAAGAATAACTTATACAAAAATGTAACAGCTGATTTGTATTTTAAATGGTCCACAGTAAAGTTACTGCACTTACTGAAGATTTGCTGAATTATTGGGAAATGATCAAGTTTTTCCAGCTCTAAATTGTTATGTAAAACAATTTCAACTTTAATTTAAAATGAATGGTTGACTTTATTACATAAAAAATAAAATGAATAAATAATAAAGCAAATAACTGTACACCAACGATACAGATAATAACTAGTATAGTTATACTATCATATAAAATAAATAAAATGAACCAGAATAAAATAAAATAGAAATAAATAATAATAAAATGAAAATAACTATTATTGTCATTAAGAGTTAAATTAGAAAAACAAAGTTAGTGATTGGACGACTGGGGGCCATTCAAAATGTCCTCATTGGCCCGCGGGTTTAGGTTTGGCCACCCCTGAGATATGAGAATCAACCTTTCTGAAGTAACAGTTGATTAAGAAAACCTGTGATGAGAAAAAATACTACTACTTTATTTTATGAATGCCAAATCAAATCCATCATTATTTGAAAATACACACACACAGACTTTAACTTTTGTATGTAGTTAGAACCAAGAAGTCGTATTTCAACCAGAATCCAATGTTATTTCTCATATTTACTCACCCCATTTGTAATTATATGGGTGTGATTAGTTAATCCTTATTTATGTCTCATAAAACTAAGCATATGTGATGCCAGTTAAATACGCTACTATCATAATTCTAATGTTTTTAATTTGTTGTAAATCAGTGCATGTTGAATTGCATTATACAATGAATGTTGAAGTGCAAATTACAGTATCTAATCTCACTTGCAGATTTCTAGAAAATAAATCAAATATCAGTGTATGGGCATGCATCCCCACTCTTGCACGCACGCACGCACACACACACACACACACACACACACACACACACACACACACACACACACACACACACACACACACACACACACACAAAGAAACTAAAAATAGCATTACATGCATAAAACCTCATACATTCCACCTTTTATTCCTGTTCTAATATTGCTCATTACTTGCTAAATGAATATCACTCTCAACTGGCATTCTGACTCAATGTGCCTGCTTAACCATGCCGTCTATAATAAGACACAATTTTCTGCTCTGATCTGAATATTTATTCTAAGTTGCTATGGCAAAGCCACATCACTTCCAACTTAATCCTATTTTGCTAAATCATTATTTAAAATTATATACCTTCATGTTGTGACTCTGACACTGTTTCTTTTGTTTCTTTTCATATATTGAGAGGGGGGGGGGATATGACTTCCCCAAATGTTGCATTTCTTGAAAATTTAATCTGCAAGGGTTTACTGAATGGCTTTCCTTTCCATCCAGATAACAATTTCATCTGAACACCTGTGTAGACCATACATAAATCTCTTATCCTGGAATTCTGTTCCCATGTTAAGGAACTTAATACAAATAATTTCCAAAATGCTTTGATCATGTGACTCTCTTAAAAACCTATATGACTAAGTATTCCATAGTAGTCGCCAATTTTCTTCCATCTCTTTCTTATAGGTAGGCAGTGGTCCCCAATATTTGTCTTACACTTACTACCATAGGATTTGGATTTCATGTTGAATTCTACTCCAGGATTTGATTTGTTGTTTAAATTTCACTATAGAATTTGGATTTCATGGCCAATTCTCTATTAAACAATCCCACAGAGCCCTTATTTTCTTCTCTGAGGTTTTCCACTGAGCTGCATGCAAACATTTGAATCAAGAAGTACTACAGAAGAAACTCCGCAACATCTCACCAGGTCAAGGAATTTTGTAATTCTCCATCAAGTAGGATTTTCCTGCAACACCAACACCTCATACTATTTGCATTATTTAAGAACAAACAACTTTTTGAACAGGTGTTATGTACAAAAATCAGATACTGCACTACAGGATTTGGACTTTGTGTGCGGTTCTCTTTTAAATGGTGTACCTGAATTTTTGTGCAATGCATATGTGAGAGTTGAATGAAATGTAAAGCATCTACTTTCAAAACTTGTAAATTCATAGTATCAGAAACAAGTTTTGGAACAATTGTGTGACTAATTCTATAGCACCTGCTATACTGGCATGTCACAATGGTGAAAATTTGCTATTCATTTGCACATGAAAAGGTGGTTCCCCATTACAAATTTTCACAGAAATTTAAAAAACATACTGTAATAAATATTTTTTGACTTCAAGTATGGCTCCAAATGATATTTATTGGTGAATTATTTCTGGCAATGAATGTTACAGAAAGTGAGCACTATGCCACCGATTCAAAAAATCTACAGATGGTGACTCAGGCACAGAGAATTTATGCAATCAACAGCAAAGTGAAAGACCCATGAAGACAAGTCTCAGAAGAATCAAGCTGTTAATATGATTAAAGAAAGCTGGCTGGTTGCTTGATTTTTGTGATCCAAGTGCCTCAGTGGGACAAAGTACAGCAAGCAACACAGTAACTGAATGAAACATGTAACACCATAATGTTACAAAACAACATTTGTTAAACCACAGGATAGTGTGCACAACAAACACAATATATATATATATATATATATATATATATATATATAGAGAGAGAGAGAGAGAGAGAGAGAGAGAGAGAGAGAGAGAGAGAGAGAGAGAGAGAGAGAGAGAGAGAGAGAGAGAGAGAGAGAGAGAGAGAGAGAGAGAGAGAGAGAGAGAGAGAGAGAGAGAGAGAGAGAGAGAGAGAGAGAGAGAGAGAGAGAGAGAGAGAGAGAGAGAGAGAGAGAGAGAGAGAGAGAGAGAGAGAGAGAGAGAGAGAGAGAGAGAGAGAGAGAGAGAGAGAGAGAGAGAGAGAGAGAGAGAGAGAGAGAGAGAGAGAGAGAGAGAGAGAGAGAGAGAGAGAGAGAGAGAGAGAGAGAGAGAGAGAGAGAGAGAGAGAGAGAGAGAGAGAGAGAGAGAGAGAGAGAGAGAGAGCAGAAGACACACCACACTGATCATCTACAGGGTGACTCACAGTACAGTTGCTAAATTGTCTTGTAAACTTGGTAAAAGAGGAACCCAGCATATTCACAACACAAATAAAGACACATGCATTGCACATGGACACAGAGTAGTAAGAGGTGAGTTGCCATGTCTCACACACATTGGGATGGGGACACCACACAGTACATAGCTGCAAGTGAAACAACGTCGCCTAATGTGGAGAAATGCAAGCCGCGTACTGTAGAAGATATGCAAGTCACTTACTGTGTTTGCTTCAGTTAAGCTCCTGTATGGTTCTAGCTAAAGCTCGAAGGCCAGAATGCATGACTTGAGGCTGTCCTGTGAGCCTATACTCAGCAATGGTGGAAACAGAAATTCACATTCTGGAATATAACAAATGAACAAAAAGCTTTGAAAATTGGTGGCATGATAAGAAATGCACCAAAGTTTAACGTGTATTGAAGAATCCCTGAAAAACCAGGGTATTTATATGAATAATGATACTTTTAATTTGATGATATGTGGTGAGATCTAAAAATTCTTTAGGAAGAAAATAAAATATAAAAGTAAACGTTCAACACACAACATTTATCACCACAATAAGTTGTAGAATAACTGTTTTTCTACAGCTCCACTGTAATTCATATCTTTCCATGTTCTAAAAGTCTATGAGAATGTATATTTTCAATACCATACCATTGACATATTATAAATTTCACTAAATTAAGGGATTTACTCAGGAATAAAAGTATATTACTTACAGTCGAATTTTTGGGTAGTGCCCCTACCCTTCCTCAGGATTACTCAAATTTGACTGTAAGTAATATCCTTTTATTCCTGAGTAAATCTCATAATTTAGTGAAATTTATAAAATATCATGTTTAGGAATAGCCATGACATCAATTATCATGCCATTGGTTCTGTGGGGTTGCCAAAAATCTAGATTTCTTTTGATAATACCAGATGGCACTACTATTGTGTTTGCTTCAGTTAAGTATTTGCTGATCATTTAGTTTTATATTTTACTTTCTTTCTAATGAATTTTCAGAATGCAGATGGTGCCACATACCATCAAATTAAAATTATTATAATTATACATATAAATACTCCAATTTTTCATGTTATCTTCACTAAGCATCTGACTTTAGAGCATTTCTTATCATGTCACCAATTTTCAAAGGTTTTGGTTCATTTGTTATATTTCAGAATGTGAATTTCTGTTTCCATCACTGGTGAATATAGGTTCGAAAGACTGCCTTAATACGATGCAGTGTGTTTCCTACCTGTTAATCTCACAACGCCTGCCAGTATGTTGAACACAATCCCAAATGACACAACACAGTTCCAGTAGTACGTCAGTGTCTCTCAACAAAGGAAACAGATCTGCCAGCAGCATCAGCTGTCTCGTTTCCATAGATTCAACATGACTAGGAAGTCAACAGAAATGGATCTTAAAGCCAGCTTAGTGCAAAGAACAGAGTACACTTCTAACACAGCATAGAAGGATGGTCACCACCCTTTGCAAAACACTCAAGGAATCCAGATGAACCATAGAACACCAGTGTGGTTTTGACAATATGGGATGAAGTGCAAAGTACACAGCATGCATCTCTGCAGAAGATATCATGGCCTCGGGTGGAATCTACTCAATACAAAACATCATCAACACAAACAACAGTGGATTCTTTTGTAACACTACCCAACTTTAAGCCATCTGAATATCAGAACAAATTTGGAGTGGAAGAAACTATGGCACAGCATAAAAGAAAACTGGTGAATTACTCAAAGAAAAATTGCTGACTGGCATTTTCTAAGAATGTGTGGGTTCACTTTACAGAAGACTGTTCAGTATCTATGGTAATGTTTTGCATGCACAAGTGTGTCGCAACCAGTATGCAAATCAAACTATACGCTCACACTCACATCACAGTCACTCTTAAGTACAGAATCCGTAAACTATTATAGTCAGACACAGATGATGCCTCTAAAAATACCCAACTTCTGGAAGGGGTACATAGGAGATCTTTCCAACATGAAATATACACTATCTACCAACAAGTAATTGGACACCTGTGATAGCAAAGGAAAACGAAGTTTATTCACCTTCAATAGTTGGTCGAGCCTCCACGAGCGGCGATTATAGCTGCGACCCTCCGGGGCATACTCTCAACCGGCGTTGTACGACGGCTAGCGGTATTTTCTTCCACTCGACTTGGAAAAGACAGGTCAGTTCCTTCACCGATTTCGGACGATGGGGGCACCCCTTAAGTCGACGCTCCAACTCGTACCAGAGGTGCTTGATAGGGTTAAGGTCCGGGCTCTGCGCAGGCCAGTCCATTCGATTAACCCCATTGTCACCATACCAAGCCATGGTGGACCTCGCAACATGACAGGTGGCATTGTCATCCTGAAAGTAACATGGGTCCACCCCGTAAAACTGCCACAACGTAGGAAGCGCATGGTCATCCAAAATGGTGCAGTAGGTCTCGGCGTTGAGTCTACCAGGAATTGCGACCAAGGGTCCCGTGCCATACCAGGAGAAACACCCCCATAGCATAGTTCCACCGCCGCCGAACTTCATAGTTGGCACAATACATTCCGGCAGGAGGCGTTCTCCAGGCAGACGCTAAACCCAGACCCTGCCATCTGAACGGTAGAGGGTGAACCTTGATTCTTCGCTCCAGAGAACCTGTTTCCACTGTTCAACGGTCCACTGCCAACGTTCTTTGCACCACGTTAGCTGAGCAACGCTATTGGACTTGGTGATCAAAGGCTTGTGGGAGGCAGCACATCCATGATAAAGGAGCAGACGGGCTTCCTTACGGATGCTATTCATTGAAAGAACACTCCCGGATGCCTGTTGAAACTCCTCGCGGATGTGGCCCATCAATTTGGTGCGGTTCTTCCAGGTTTCTCTGGCCAGCACCCGTCGGTCTCTAACTCCCAGTTTTGTGGGTCTGCCGGGTCAGGGCACATTCCGACAGTCACCTCTCATCTTCCACTAGCCAATCACGTAAGCCACTGTCACTCGCTGGATATGTCATGTATGGGTCGACCATTTCTGTGATACCCGACGATTACACCTTTCTCGAAATCAGAGAGCTCCGAACTGTGTGGCATCTTGCATGCGACTGGTTGCGTTGTTGTTTTCCACACTATATTTAACGGCGGCGCCTGTGACGTGTATCAGGACCGCAGATATCGTCGATTGCAGGGGTGTCCAATTACTTTTTGGTAGATAGTGTACCTGTCTGGCAAAAGGTGGTCACCTTGGACAAAACCTATGTTTACCTATCAGATCGCAACAGATCTCATGCAATCTGCTGTTGACACAACAGCACCAAGGCCTTTCCAAAATGGTATAAAAAATTCAATGAAACTTTCCCACAAGACTTTGTGATTGTCGCTGTATTATCACATGGAGCAAGCTATGGATTTGTTTGGTGGCTAAAAATGCCAAAGGTAACTCAGCATGTTATCAGAGGGATTCTGACACTAATTTATGAGCAGGAAGTGCCGGCACTGTATGGCACTGACAAAACTGCTATATGCATCCACCAAGATAAAGATCAAGCCACACTTCACAACAGACCCTAAATTTCTTATGCCAGATAGACCAGAAAACTGGAATTCAGATAGCATCATACAGTAACATCCCTGTCAAATCTCCCGAAGCTTCTCTGATGGATTTCTGAGCCTCTGGGCTATTGAAACATGCTCTTTGGCAGAGACGACAATGTACAAAAGGTGGCCTTTGGAAAGTGTGCAAGGACGAGTTGGAAAATAATCATCATGACTACACTTCAAAACAGCCTTCTTTAGTAGGAAATGCTTAAGTTTATTATTATCAAAGATTTTGTCACTGAATATATTTTTAGCAATATTATCATACTTTATGTCATGCAGCTCCACATATTATCACACCTCATTCATTCATTCATATTATCACATCTTATGTCATATTCTGCTCCACAACGTCCCAGAAAACTTCCATGGGGTTTAAACCTGGGTACCTTGGGGGCCACTGGATGGTCTCAAACTCCCTGTTCCAGCATTCTCCTGCTGAAACAGACCATGGGCTCCCGGATGAGCAAAGGCCATGAAAGCATGTAGGTGACCAGCCAGCACACACTGGTAGCGAGGAGTGGTTAAGGACCCCCTCCAGACACACTAAGAGACCTAACGTGTCCCTTGAGAAGGTTCCTCAAACCATCACAGAGCCACCACTGCCTTGAACAGAGCTGACTGGCACGATGGGGCCATGGCCTCATCCTGTCGACGTCACACCCACACCCTCCCATCAGCTCAGTACAGCTGGAAATGGGATTTATCTGACCACGCAACGCGGTGCCACGCTGCCTAGGTCCAGTTTTGATGTTCATGGCACCAGATGAGGCCTAATTTCCGATGACAAGTATATATGTATGTATGTATGATACATACATACATATCACTAAGCTGTTCTGTGAGATTCAGAGGTTAGCTCCACAAAGAAATACGAACTACCAGATAATTTTTCTTTACTGTTGCTGTATCAAACTTCTCCATTTACAGCGATCTTGATGTGTTAGGTCCCCCTTATCACATACTAGAGTCACGATATTGATTTCTTCATGTCTTTTTAAGCAGGTATGTACATCAGTGTGGGGGATTAGCCCACAACTGACGGTTCAAGTTGGTCATTCAACCTAAGGATTCTGGAACAAAACCCAGTGAGTTGGGGTCTTTTCGCCAATGTCACACAGAACTAGCTGGCACCTCTCCAAGATTCACAGAGGCCCTAGTTGCTGTTGTATGCCATTGTTACCATGGAGTGCCCTGAGGAGGCAAACCCACCTCTCACTTAGATCACCCACAAGCAGTCAACAGTGGCATATGAGTAGGGCGGCAGCTCCTATAACCCAGGATATGCAGCATGTGCCATACCACTTGCTTACTGACATTGCTTGGGCCTTGACATTTAACCTGGATGTGATTTGCACTGCCATTGCCAAGAGGTTGGTTTGTACAAGCCTATATAGTCTAAGTCAACCCCACTCATCAATGGCATATGGTCAGCCACCACTAACACTTTGGGTGCTGATATGTCTGTCGATGGTACATCCTTGATACAGTTACCCTTGGGAACCCAAGGGTTCTTACCACTTCGATGATAGAATGACCCATCTGTCTTGTGCCGACAATGCGTCCACAATAAAAGTCACTCAGATCACCATGCTTACTCCATGTTTGCTGATAGAATGACCCATCTGTCTTGTGCCGACAATGCATCCACAATAAAAGTCACTCAGATCACCATGTTTACTCCATGTTCGCTGATTTCGATACAACGTTGGGAGGCCCTGCTGTTCACGCTTGTGTTCAGTTTGGGTCTGTTCTACCAGCAGATGGTCATGTCTACAGCCCACCACTCCCATCTCTAATGCTTTGTCTACTGAGTGTATATGTATTTATATTGATGTAATACATCTTGTTACATCTATGTACTTATGTAGATGCATTACCTCTTGTTACATCTATGTACTTATGTAGATGCATTACCTCTTGTTACATCTTTGTATTTATACATAGCTTTAAAAACAGTTTTTCCAATCCACTGAACTTGTTTATACATTTTACAACACAACTAAAACTAAGATAGCAATGCATAAGTCACATCATTTAACTTTTTAAACTTCATAGGTATAAATACCTTCTGTGTTTTCTTCAACTTGGCATTCGCCAGTGCAGAAGCTAGAGACATAGGTCCACCTGTAGAATTTAGACGCTGCAAAGAAGAAGTACCTGGAGGTGGTGGAGGACAAGGAGGGTTGGAAGAAGACACTGGAGGAGCAGGAGGAGGAGGAGGTCCTTGGCTGGGTAATGAATGACTGGGCAATGGAGGAGGAGGACATGGTGCATTCATGGGTGCAGGTGGTGGAGGAGGAGGAGGTGGTGGAGGAGGTGGAGCAGTAATATTCTGTTGTATAGGTGGAGCAGGTGGAAGAGGAGGAGCAGGAGGTGCACATGTAGGCGGTGCTGTAGAACGATGAATGGTACTCCCGGGTGATCCACCGGATGGCGGGATCATTTGAGGTCCATTAGTTGGCTGGTTTGCAACTGCAAAAGAGAATACAAGTCAGACTTCTAAAAAATGCTTGTAAATCATGCATCATGCAAAGTATGCTAAATGTACACATCATCAGCACATTTTGTCCAATACTTAAGATGTAGAAGCACTAAGAATACCATTCTTTTGTTTTTCTTTCTGCTAAAATGTCTTCTCTTAAAATAAGGAAAAAGTAAAATAGAAATGTGTGTGCACATGGAGGGAAAGACTTTCAAAAATTTATAGACTTGATTTTTAAATAGGTCATAATCAGTGATTACAATGAAGGTGGCAGGGGGAGCATAAAAGCCAAATTACTGCAAATATAAATAAAAGGCAAATCATGGGTCTAACCAATCATGAAAAAATTAGATTACTTACCTCGTAATTGTTTCTTGTATCACATATATTATTTGGATATTTATTCATCTCAAATTTCATTCATTTAGCCTCATGGCATGAGCTATGCAAAATCATCCCCTTCCTCTTCTTTTAATATAATTATTATACAAATTTAAAAGAATACTTATAATTTTGATTTTTTTTTAAAATTAACCCATGATATTAATACTGATACATGTTAACAATTTCTGCTATATCCACAGGAGTACAAGGTATATAAAGGCTTATTGAATTCTCACACATTATGAAAAAACTTTACATTCAAAAGTGTTTTTGCTTTTTTTTCATTAAAAAAAAACAAAAAACACTGTAAGGCTCTAAAATATTATTTTTGATCTCTTCACCATCATTGGGGCTTTGGTATCTAATACAGGTGGGGCAATGACTTGTCAGCTGTTGACCTTATACAGTGTTTGAAGTGGGGGCAAGATGGTGGGGTGGGATGACATTCCCATTGTTAAAAAATATAAGCAAAAGCATCTTAGTGGTTCAAAAACATGGAAACAAACATCCCGCCATATGCTAAAAAATTAAGTAACCTATCATCTAGCCTGTAAAAAGATCAATAGCTGCCCAGCGGTGCACTGGTCTAAGTGTTGCTTTCTGACTGTTCATCCCTTGGGTTTGAGTCCTCAATGAGGCATGGGTGGTGTGCTTGTCTTATGGCACTGGCTCTTTCCCTTCCCTGGAACCAGTGATCCTAAGTTAGGGGCAGGCAACTGCTTATGGTCCTCTAAGTTGCTCATGGTGGTCATTAAACCCCAAAAACAAAATAAATAAATAAATGCATTCACCATTGCCTGTTTCAACAAAGAATCTGAAAAGTATACATTACTTAGTTCAGATAAAGTTTTAGATATCCTTTGGAAGTCAGCACTCCTCCCAACACACTTGGAAGGAGTGCTGACTGCCAAAGGCTATCTAACTAATGAATCAAAGGTCAACAACCTGAACTGCTTTGAAACATACACAGACAGAATTTTTTTTTGTTTCTGGGTAAAAGAGAAATGCAAGCAACACATTTCGTGGGGCAACATTAACTTTCTCTCTGACACCTGAGGCGGACGGGGTAGGATGTACATTTCCATGCACTGTGCTGCTGTGCACATTATTATCTTAATTATCTTAATCACTATCTTGATACATGTTGAATGTTTATATAAGGTACATTGACATGAGTCATGTAATGAGTATAATATAATGGTTAAGAAATGGAAATGAGAAGGTGCAAAAAGCAGTAGAAGAAGGTGTCTTACTATTCATGATGACATATCTTCAGAAAAACCTGAAAGTAAAAACAAAAATTGAGAATGATACCTCCATTGTGCCTATTATCATGGAGACTCTGGATGAAAATGCCCATGAAAAAGAAAATCAAAGGTTTCCAGAAAATTGGAAATAAACATGTATTTAAGAAAAACAGGAATATAAATAGTTGGCAGTCAAGGACAAAAAAATTAGATGTGAATCTTGAAGTTTTTGAAAACACTCAGCAACTAGTAGTTCACCAAAAGGGTGTCAAATATCAGTTGAATGAGCCAACATTTCTGTTTGTGCTTATGGGGCAAACAAACCAAAACAACAACGATCGCTCTGAAGGAGATCTGCAAGCATAAAAATAGTGATGCTGTGACGTACCTGCCAGCAGGACGCACACGACATAAAGGCAGATAGGAATCAGAATAAACGTCTGCGTAGCTCAGTTGGTAGAGCGACTTGTTCCGGAATAAGCGGCCTCAGGTTCGAATCCCAGCGTAGACCAAAAATGACGGAGAAATTTACTTCGTTATAATGGCGCCCGAACTATCCGGATGACCCGGCCTTTCAAAATCTCGCATTGGTGTGATGTTATTTCCACACCGCGAGACAGGAAAAATCAGAGAATTCCTTCTCCAGCGCTTCGAAAAATAAAAATGTGTGATGTTGCATTCCACACAGCAGATGGACTGGGAGTTCTCAAGTGCACGTTCTACAGTGGATGGCTGCCTGCAACGATTCATGGTCACGGCTGACCCGTGGGCCATGCCCCCGGCCCTCTTTCAGAGGGAGGGGGAGATGTGACGTACCTGCCAGCAGGACGCACACGACATAAAGGCAGATAGGAATCAGAATAAACGTCTGCGTAGCTCAGTTGGTAGAGCGACTTGTTCCGGAATAAGCGGCCTCGGGTTCGAATCCCGGCGTAGACCAAAAATGACGGAGAAATTTACTTCGTTATAATGCTCATAATGAAGCTTGTCAAATTCTTAAAGAAAATAAAACTAAAAATTTTGCGAATGTAATTTCCGTGTGTAACAAAGATGTGGAAACTACTTCATGTGATTTTAGAACTGTGTACAACATAGCTAAAAATGGACCAGCACACATGGACGACTCATGACATTCTTTGTCAACAACTTAATGGGTTAGAAATCGGAAGAACTAATCATTCCGATCAAGCCTATGGTAGGATTTTCAGTCCCACAGCACAGGAAATGAAGGAAAGGTGTTTAACAATGTCATTACCAACAATTCAAAAATTAGATGAATTTATGTCAGTTAGATTATCCCTCTGAAGGAAATCAGTTAGACACAAATCATCATTGGTTGCATGTATTCAAGTTGTTGTAAATGACAGTAGTGATGCCAGTATGATTTTTATGGATCTTATTGAATTAGAGAATACTTCTGCAGAGCTTGTCTTAAATGTACTATTAAATGAATTACATAAGAATGGGTTTACAGATGAGTATATCTAACAAAATGTGTTATATTTTGCAACTAATGGCACATAAAAATATGATAAGCTGCAAAAGAGCTGCAGCAACACTGATGGCATTAAAATTTTTAAGTGTTATAACGTGGCACTGCCTAAACCACAGATTGAAATTGTAGGTAGGTGATGTATGCAGCTAAGTTCAGAGTGGTAACTGGATAAACTTAATTCACTATATTCAGTTTCTAGGAAAAATAGTAACGAACTGTAGAAGTGTTCAAACGAGCTCGCAATTTGGTTGCTATCAGTTGGGTCTGTACTGAGAACTCTGCGGGCAACATCTAGCAAGAGAACAGTGCTGGCAGTGTTCTCTTGCTAGATGACTATGCAGCCCTTTATAAACACTTGAAAGATCAAGTTTCAAGCAATAGGCAAGATTCCAAAAAATGTACTGTTTAATGGAATGAAAACAAAATTGACTAAACTATTAGCTTTTATTCAAAATTTGGGTTCAAGTATAATTGTCTAAAGCTTCATTGCAGTTCACAATAGAGACATGACTTTCCCAAAGTACAAAGAATTCTCCTTGGACAGACTAATTCATATAATTGAGTCAATCACTGACAGACCAGGACAGTTCTCTGAAATACAAGCTGCAACGCATATGAAATTCAAAGGTGTTTGGGTGCACAATGGAAAGAAGGTGTCAAGTACTGTTGAACCCACATAAAATGAGCTGGTATAATACAAAGTTCCACATAAACCGAAGTTTTTGTAGATCCCTTACACCTTGAATTTCATAATATTCCCCCTTGTTATTTTAACTTCATATTGTAAACAATAAATTTTGGAGAAACCACATATATCACAGTCTGGTACTGTTATCAGCAAATGAAGTGCATTACATTCACCAGATTTTTCACTGGAAAAAAGGAATTATCTCCTGTTGACAACACCCATGGTTTGCCTTACAGATAGATCAGTTCGCATGAAAACAAAAGTATTTCAGTTGCTCTTTTACTAACTCCTTCCTCCCACACCACTCTTGTTAAACATGCATATCCTGGACACCTAAATGCTCCCCCCTTTTACTCCCCTCACCACTTTCAATCACCAAATCTCTGTTTAGAAAATCTCACAGCTTATTTTGCATCTAGAAACATCTTAACCACAGCATCATAGGAAGTTGAAAAACATTTAAAACAATGATTATGATAAGCACAAAGCAAGCAAGAAGTGGCTCATATATCTGACAAAAAAATGTAACAGGTAAAATTTTTGTCAGTTACTTTAATGTTTTCCTTCATTAAATGTTTTGCTTATTGCAGACCTTACTCTTATTATTTTGCTAGCTATAGTTTTCAATAAACAAGTATTATTTATCTTCCATTAATTGATAAATAGTTTATGATTGACTAGTCGTAACCTAACAAAATGTAATATGCCAAAAATGGCCCTTTTTTTCTGTCTAGTTAAACAAAGTTTGCTATTGAATGTTTTTGATTCTCCCTTCAACTTCATTACAAATGGGTTCAACAGTATACTATGTGGTCAGTTCTACACCCAGTTTAGCTAATCGAGAATGATGACTACATTATCTTCCCACATGTGCATGTCAATAAACTCAGATTCAGACAAATATTACTATGATTCACTTCTGGAAAATTTGGACTTAAATACACTTGAGCCAAGTGCATGGTCTTCACAGATCAGGATTACACAGATGGTGCCATTGGAACAACTCTGCTGAACAGAGATTTCACATGAAATGAGGAAAATGCTAAGGGTGAATTTAGAGAATATACAGGGGTTGGACAGAATAATGTGAACACAAGGCTCAGAAAAATTACTTTTAATGCAGCTGCGTGCATTGCAGTATGCAAAGATGTCCACCCCTTTTTGGTTGTGTAGCTTTGTTTAGAACCTCAAGGTTCTGTTTAAGTGCATTTAAAGTGTCTGGTTGCAAAATTTCTTTCAGGCTGATGACGAAATGAGCGACCTAACAGGCTTTGAAAGAGGGCTAATTGTTGGTAGCTGGATAGTTGTAGATGACAGCATACTGTGCTAATTGTAGATGACAGCATACTGTGTGAGGGCTAATTGTAGATGACAGCATACTGTGCTAATTGTAGATGACAGCATACTGTGTGAGGGCTAATTGTAGATGACAGCATACTGTGCTAATTGTAGATGACAGCATACTGCGTGAGGGCTAATTGTAGATGACAGCATACTGTGTGAGGGCTAATTGTAGATGACAGCATACTGTGTGAGGGCTAATTGTAGATGACAGCATACTGTGTGAGGGCTAATTGTAGATGACAGCATACTGTGTTCATGACAAAACCTCGTCAGCAAAACACAAGAGTGGCCGGAAAATGACTCTGACTGTTAAAGACAGGAGAGTATTAAAGAGGATTGTTACCCAGAATAAGAAGATCACGGTGCCAAAAATTAGTGCGGAGCTCAGTCTGCATCTCCAGATCCCAGTATCAACGAAAACAGTGTGCAGGAAGCATTGAAGAGGACTGTTACCCATAATAAGAAGACCACGGCACTGAGAACTATTGCGGAGATCAATCTGCATCTCCAGACCCCAGTGTCAACAAAAACAGTGTGCAGGGAGCTGCATAAACAAGATATTCATGGCAGAGCTGCTATTGCAAAACCGCTGGAGACCCGGGTCGATGCACAATGGTGATGGCAGTGGTTCCAGCAGCATACAACGTGGACGGCCGATGCATGTAATATGGTTCGATGAATCCGCATTCACGCTTTTCCCTGTCATGTAGAATGTATTTGCATGTGGAGAACACTGTCAGAAATGTACAACCCAGACTGTCTGCTCCCAACAGTGCAGCATGGTGGTGGTTCTGTCATGCTCTGGGCAGTCATATCGTGGTTTTCAGCAGGTCCCCTGATCACCTTGAAAGGACAGATGACTGGCACGGTGTATGAAACCATTTTGGCTGGCAGAGTCCATCCAATGGCTCAGGCTCTGTTTCCTGCAGGGGATGAAATCTATTAAGATGATAAACACCCCAATTCATAGAGCTCGGAATGTCCAATTATGATAGTCAAATAGATGTTACAAGCAAATGGATGCCAAATCGAGAGCTGCAGGTTTGATTCCCATTCTAGAACGATGTAATTTTCAAGTTTTTTGAGGCATTTCCAATCATGGTTTGAGGAACATGAAGACAAACTTTCACACCTTCCTTGGCCTCCCTGATCACTAGACTTAAAAGTCATTGAGCCACTGTGGTCTGTGTTGGAAAACAGAGTAAAATCCCATTAATTTCCTCCTGCATCTCTCAAGGACCTGGAGCTGTTTCTGCATGAAGAATGGTGTAACATCCCACTAACCACCATCCAGGATTTGTAAGCATCCATTCCAAGGAGGATCCAGGCGGTTTTGGATGCCAAAGGTGGTCCCACACTCTATTAGGTATGTAAAACCTTCTTTTCTTAATTGTTCACATTATTCTGTGCAGCCCCTTTATACATATATACAATGAAAGGGAGTAAACCTGCCAGAAGATTTAAAACCCTTAATGACAACAGTTAAAAATTTTGTAATTCGACAAGTGAATTTGAGAGGTAATTCAGCACAATGACCAACATATCCTTTCCTATTCAGCACAATGACCAACATATCCTTTCCTATTCAGCACAATGAACAACATATCCTTTCCTTACAATATCAAGAAACCATTTAGAAATAAATAATATTTCAACTCTGCTCTTTTTTAAGCTTGTAGGACTATTGCTGGCTCAATCTGAATCACAATAGTATGTAAAATTGTGGTTAACTTAAAGCTACAAGAGTCTGAAACACAGGACATGCTGATGCTGTGCTAAAGAAACAAATGACATGAACTCTTCACTCCAGTCAATCTAGAATTTATGTTGAGGTAAAGTAGGTGCAAGTGAACTGTAATTTTTAATTTTAGATGTATATTGTTAAAATTTTCTTCTTAAAATTTTTCCAGTGTGAAATGCTTTGTGAACATTATCTTTGATTCCTGCTACACAGTATGCAAGTACACGTTTTGCCCACGATATTGAATTAAAACATAGTTTACAATGAAAAACTATGAAGTATGATTTATGTACGAGGGTAAATCAAAAAGTAAGGTCAATGTTGTTGTATATTAAAGAAACTAAGAGGCATACATATAACAATTACCTCACAAATTTTGAAGATGACAATCCATTTTTTTGGTGTAAATATGACAAGAATGGTAAGTCACCAAAAGTCACCAAATTTAAACCAAAAAACAGATTGTCATCTTCAAAATTTGCATTGTTTGGTGTAATCCTATTTTCTATTCATGAACAATTATCTTGTTTCTCAATTTCGTTCAACGTATATTTTATATCTACCTAGAAGCTTCTGGATTACTGCAGAGATTTTTTTGGGGGTTTGTTCCTGCAGCCATGAATGCACCACTTCCTATAACTCAACATCACTTTCAAAACAGTGGCCTCGCAAAGCGTCTTTCAGAGGCCCAAAGAAATGAAAGTCACACTGCGCCGGATCGGTGCTGTATGCCAAATGTGGTAACACCTCAAACTTCAACTCCGTAATTGTTTGTCGAGTTGCCAATGCTGTACATGGACAAGCATTGTCATGCAGCAACAGTGCTTTCTTGGATAACATTCCCCATCATTTTGTTCGAATGGCTGGTTTCAATTTGTCTTTCAGCAAGTCACAATATGATCCGGCTGTTAATTGAGTCATCCTGTGCTCGATAGTGTTCAACAACTGGTCCTTTCATGTCAAAAAAGAAAGTCAGCATTAATTTTTGTGTCGAAGGGACAACTTCGAACTCGTTTTTGCATGGGGAGCTTGGATGTTTCCACTCCATGCTCTGCCTTTTGCTCTTCGGGTAGTAATGATGGATCCATGTTTCGTCCCCAGTGACAATCCTCTTCAGAATACTGGGATCTGACTCGTTCTGCTGCAAAAAATTCCTGCCAATTTCCAGGCGCTGCTGCTTGTGTGCGTCAGACACACACTTTGTGATATCCGAGATCTTCGTGCACGATTGAGAATGCAGAACCACAGCTGCTTACCTTTTGGGTGATCTCAGACAAAGTAATCCCATGATCTTTAATAAGCACATCGATGCAATCGAGATGGTACTTTGTGCGAGAGGTCGACGGACGGCCCAAGCGAGCTTCATCAAACACATTCGTTCTACCGGCTTGAAACTTTTCTATCCACTTGTACACATGTCTCTGGCTCATACACCTGTCCTCTCCATATTGCAATAGCATTCTACAATGAATTTCAGCGGGTTTCACACCCTCAGCTCATAAAAATCTCACTACACTTCGCTGCTCGACAATGGAGCATTCCGACAAATGAGCGGCCATGTTTGCGCAATTACAACTGCTGGGTAACTGTGGTTAGAAGATTAGCGATTGCATCCGCCATGCGCCCCCCCCCCTCCAAAAATAGCAATCTGCTGCAGCTCTGCTTGCCTACGTAACGAGAGCATTGACTTTACTTTTTGATCCATTGATCCACCCTCGTAATTTATTGTGTTGCTTCTGAAAAAGGCTATTAAAAGAAATGTTAGAATAAGATATACAGAACAGAAAAGAGAAAAAAATATATTAGAAATAATATTTATACAATGTAGAAGTCTTATTTCTAAACAAAATGGGAAATAAGAAAAAGTCTAACGTATCATATCACATTGCAAAGAAAAGTGGATAAAACGTTACTGTATGACTATGGATGCACATAAGCACTACTGGTGTAGTGCTCCATATTGTAGAGAAGAGAAACATTCTTCTCTACAATATGGAGCACTGTTGTTAGAAGATAACTGTTAAAAGTTTCCTGCACACAAAATGACTTTTCAATTGATTTGAAAATTCTTTTTCAAATCAATTGAAAAGTCATTTTGCCACCTTGGTTTGAGTTTACAGGTCAGTAAAAGTGGTTTTAAGGGAAATAGGTAGTTCTTAGGGTTAAATGTCATTACTGCAAAAATCTTCAAAGGCTTAATCACTCATCTGGCATTGAATGAGATGAAGACGAACGGGACCACCCAAGGTCCGTACTCTTCCAAGCAAAATAAATTCAAGCACTTTTCAAGGACTTTTTACACCCGAATTATTATAATATGCGTGTACTGTCGATTGGTCATTAGATAGGTATTTTAGTAAATTCAAATCATTAATCTTAGCTGGGGCGGGCACACCTTCAATGACTTGCCTGTTATCCCTGACCCCTGTTGGTTATTTTATTAACTTTGAATTGCCCCTCTGTTTTGAAATCATTTTATTTTGTGGAATATTTTGAAAGGGTACATTATTTTCGTATTCATCTGCTGGTATGACCCTTATTATTTGCTTTAAATTTTTATTTTTCAGGCATTTTTTGATGCAGCCAGGATATAGCCAAGGCACCAGCTGTCCAGACACTCACCAGCTGTGATATAGCCAAGGCACCAGCTGTCCAGACACTCACCAGCTGTGATATAGCCAAGGCACCAGCTGTCCAGACACTCACCTGGGTTGAACACAAGTTTTGTGCTATTTAATCAGCTTCCTGTTTTTTATCAAAACTACACAGAAATCTCATCTTTTTAGCACAAACAATTATTTAACACATGCTCTTTCATATCATTACTTAAAAAAACAAGACAAAAAAAATCAAGTACTATTACGGAGCCTCAAACTTTTTCAAGTACTTTCAAGGACTTGAAAATGAATTTTTTTTATTCAAGGACTTTTCAAGGTTTTCAAGGAGCGTATGAACCATGCCACCGCACCAAGGGCTGGAACCAACTATAGACTACAAAAAGAACCAAACGTGCAGTGAAATGTATACCAAAGGAGCTGACCTTACAACAAAAGGTAAGCTACCTATTATTATTGTAATGAAATTATGAATACTTATGGCATAAGCTATAGTTGTTCTAAAACACTGAATTACTCCTGATTTATGTTTGAACATGATACCGTTACACCACCTAGGACAACAAAGTTCCAAGCAACTTAAGTAGTGCATGAATCTGAAAAATTTCTCAGAGTTGTGCAAATCAAAGCAATCCCACTTCATCTCAGCATTAACGACCACTTCCTATACATGTATGGCTTATTTAATTCCAGTGTTACAGATCATAGAAAAAAAAATAAAAAAATGGAAAACGAATCCCATGAAGAAATAATTCTTCACAAACACATGAAAGGCATATACACTACTGTTTGTGAAAATTGCAACACCACAATAGAATCATGCTATTCAAATGAAATTTATATCACAGATTCTTCATGTTATAGGAGATAACTTATTACATTTGTAGAGCTATACAAAATTTTTTTTGCTTCAAAACTCAGTATCGTGTGAAGCCACCTTGAGCAACAATAATAGCCTCTACATGGTGTGGCATTGAATGGAAGAGGTTTTTGATATTGCCCTGGGGAACAGCCTACCAATCTGCTTCTATGCAAGACCAGAGTTCATTTGTGGTCATAGGCGGAAATGCTTGACGGGTCAGTCACTTAGCTACCATGTACCAGACATGTTCGATTGGGGCCATATATAGCAAACATGAAGGCAAGAGAGAAGTGTTATCTGCCATGCATGGAAATTGATATCGCCCTGTGGAATAGCCTACCAATTTGTTTCTATGCAAGAACAGAGTTCATTTGTGGTGATAAACGGAAGCGCTTGATGGGCCAGTCACTTAGCTACCATGTACCAGACATGTCCGATCGGGGAAATTTCCAGCAGACATGAAGGCCAGAGAGATGGTTGGTTGGTTGGTTGTTGGATTTTATTGGCGCAAGGGCCAGGTTTGGCCAAAAGAGCGCCAGACAAAGAACGATCAGCCACAGATATTTAAAAACGTGGAAAATGATGAAAGATCAGACAGGCTTGGTAAAAGCTGAAAAAGAGTATGAAGAAAGCAGTGAAGAAAAGGTAGTTAATGATGTTTATTAAAAGTAACATATTTACTAATGGAAAAGGACGAACCGTCACTCTCCTCCCCCCACACTCCTCTGCAATGCTGGCAGAGGGCGGGGACGAACTGTCACTCTCCTCCCCCCATGTTCCTCTGCAATGCTGGTAGAGGCTGGGGACGAACTGTCACTCTCCTCCCCCCCGTGTTCTTCTATAATGTTGGGTGAGGGTGGGGACCTCGCTGAGGCCGAGACAGTTTGATGGACACCGCACACCTTTGCGGATTGAGGGCCGGGTCTTCCGCACGTGCAGGCTGTCTGCTGGGAACCGGAAGAGGCGGGCGTCTTCAAAAGAGAAGGCGAAGACGCAGCTGGTCGAATAAGCTGGAGCTCGGTGAAATCCACCTGTGTCGCTTGTTCAGCTGTAGATCGCTTGGCAAGTGCGGCGAGAGCTACAGGGCGCGGAACAAAAGGCTGCACGGGTTGTGGCTGAGACTGAACAACTGCGGCAAAAGTACGCTGTCGGTTGTTGGGAATACCCAACTTGGCCTTGGCAGCAGGGTACGAGAGGCCCTCCAGGGTCTTGAGGCGCTGGATCGCCTTCTCGTCGTTCCACTTCGAACAGGACCTGGCATAAGCAGCGTGGGAGTCACCACAGTTTACACAGCAGGGCTCTGAAGTGCATCCAGTCCCTTCGTGGTCGCGGGAACCACAATTGGCGCACCTCGCAACACTGTTACAGGACTGCTGGGAATGTCCATACCTCTGGCACTTAAAACAGCGTAGAGGATTTGGTATATAAGGACGAACTGCACATAACAAGTAACCAGCCTTTATTTCAGTAGGTACCTTCGGGCTGTTAAAAGTCAAAATAACATTTCGTGATTTGATCAGCGCGCCATCGCGCCTGAAAGTCATGCGTCGGGCAGCTATGACACCCTGATCAGCAAGTTCACACACAAGTTCATCTTCATCGCAGACCAACAAGTCGGGCTCAGAAATGACTCCCTTGGAGGTGTTGAGATACGGATGTGCCGTCACTTGAACTGGAATATCCTGAAGTCTGGTCAACTGCAGAAGAGATTTGCTCTGAGAGAGAGTGCAAGTTTCCACAAGCAGGTCACCAGAGCGTAGCTTCTTCACTGACTTCAAAGAGCCAGCAACACCCGCAAGTGCCTTCGAGATGAAAAAGGAGACTTTGAGGAAAGTTTCAACATCTGGTCAGTAGAAGAAATGACGAGAAAAGTAGCTTGAGGTATCGAATCTGCAAGTGTAATGCGACGTTTCTGAGCTGACGGCTCAACACCTGGATCTAAAGATACGTCGCGGTGATGTCGTTTTTCAACGAAAGTTCTCTTCAGTGTGTTATGTGTGGGAGGTGGTTGAGGCAAATTTGGCCCCCTGATCAATCACCATATCCTGTTGATTTTTAAATTTCGAGGAGGGTTTATGTTTCCCCATGGGAGTAAGAAAAATTCATCAGCAACGTACTCCGCCCCACAATCGAGCCCAACAGGGGAGAACTGGAGGTCCGCAAGCCAAACACATGACGCAAGACACAGTTCTAGAGCTTAGTTGCAAATATAGTCCGTTGGCTGTGATCACACGCACTCGGCGGACACTTCGGCCTCCGGGTACCGTCATGCCAACGCCTTTGGCATGATCCCACAGCCCCGGGCTCACCCTGCCGTGCAATACGACAAAAGCCGCTAAAGTCCTGCACACAACTTGGTACAAGACTTCTGACCAGAGGTGGGTTAGGCTCTAGCCTCCCGTTTACAGCGAAGCCGGGGTCGAAGAGGAGTGTTGGTACACAGGAGGCACTTAACCGGTCTCCTGCGACCTCAGCCGCCAGACATCCCATTTCCGCCTCACGGGTCTCCGCACGCGGCAAACATGCAGGTAGGTCTAGCACCCAAACCAGCGAAAAGGAAAAAAAAAGAAATCCAAAGAAGACAAATCCTGGCAGGGAACCTAATCGGAATCTCAGCAACCTACGAACTGAGCGGTTAATATAAATCAGTTAGTGGTGGAGGGTAACAAAACCACAAGACCGGGGTGTTAGTACATAACGTGGTAGCGATTAGGTAGTGAATAAAACACGGGCAACTAGCCAGTGGAGAAAATAATGAAAAACGAAAAAGCGAGACACAAGACCAGCTCGGGATCGTGGGGCCGCGACTCCCCAACAGCTGGATGAACAGCCGTCCCTGCAAACACCAAAAAAAAAAAAACAAGCGGTGGCATGACATAAGATGTTGACCAGTCACAAGGTCAGCTCGGGCCGTGGGGCGCCGCTCCCCAAATAACTGGAAAACCAGTTATGCCCCGTGCGGGGGCCAGAGAGAAGAAGTGGTATCTGCCATGCATGGAAGAGGTCTTAGACATTCCAAGCCACATATGGCCTAGCACTGTCTTGCTGGAATATAGCACCAGGACAACTCTGGAAGATGATTGGTACCATTTCTACCTCTAAAATACACCTGATGTATCACTGGTTGTTGAGAGTACCCTCAATTCATATCAGGCAAGATTCTGATTGAACCCAATGGTGCCCCAAAACATGACGCTTGGCACTGGGATGGTATGATCATGGGTGCCACTAAAGTGCTAACGCCAAGACTGAAAATCGAGACACGATGTAAGGAGTTGGGCTATATCGATCAATGTGACAGGGGGTGGGGGTGGGGGTGGGGTGAGTATATATTATTCACTACCTCCCTCAACTTTATAAGTTGATAAGACAAAAAACCAAATACTGCCATTTCGGTGATCCGTACAGCTCTTTTCACAGCATTTCCTTAATCACTGTTTGCTATATCGAGAAATAAAAGTTGCGAGCGTTTTTCCTTTTCTTTAATCAAAAATTAAAGTTCAAAATCGGAACTTCAACTGTCTGTCGCCGTGTGTAGTGATGTGCAACAGTTTTCTCTGCACAATGAGTAAGTAGTGACATTTTTTAACTTTAATTTCGTTAAGAAAATGGCAAAATGCCTGCTCTGTGATTTGATGTAGCAAGAGATAACTAAGGAGTGACAAAACATGCATTTTAAGTTAAATTAACTCCAAAATAGGTACAGCGGTAGTCACTCTGCCGTGAATACAATTTTACGGGTCACAGAAATAAAACCGATTCTTTCACGGACGCATCATGAACCGAGTCTCAAATATTTCGCTTACAAAAATTGGAGTGTAAAAATACAAGCTCCATTGATTTATTTTGAAGCAGAGACTACGAAGCAGGAAAAGCAAGCATTCCGCTTAGAAAAATTCTTAAAAAATGCGAAGTTGTTATTTTGCACGATTACGGAAAAATAAATGAACATCATTGGAAACAATAAAAAATGAGGAATACATCCAGGAAGAGAAATAATAATAATAATAAACACCTTCAGAAAGATTCAAAATGCGGAAAATCACGGAACATTCTCATGTCCCCTAAAACGGCCATTTACGCCCAACTGCCAGAAATGTGATGAATCCCGATAAACGCACTTTCCGACCGGAAGAGAATAGCTAAAATCCAGAAAATTTGGCAGGTATGCAATCGTGTCGAACTTTTTAGAACATTTTGATCACTTTTAAAACATTTGGTGCAACTCCACAATTTCAATGATTATAGAAATACACAACACTTTCAGAGGAAAAACGAAAACAGAATTTTAAAATATTCTAACAATCATAACAGGTGTCCATAATCTTCAAAAGATAGAAATCCGTCCCCAGGATGGAAGAATGGCAGCCATGGGTGTGATGCTGCAAAATGCAAGCTGTTATTCACCATGATGTCTTTGAACACGTATGCGACTATCATGGTGCATCAAGCTGCTGAATTGTGACTCGTCAGAAAACATGACCTTTTGCTAATCAGTGCGCCAATGTCTCTGGTTCAAGACCCTATTGCAGTCTGAGGCACCTGTGGTTGAGGGTCAAAGGAGTGTGCAGCAATGGGCTATTAGCTATTATCTCTCTGTTATGCAAATGATGTCGAACTGCGCTGGAGGACAAAATGCTCCACTGCTGCGCTAACACCATGGATGTAGCTGTGCGATCAGTCACTGCCTTACAGTAGCAGTGTCAGAATTAGAAATAAATCTTCTACGGGCCCAGCAGACCACTTGAATTTCTAAATCACTGCTCCATGCAAAAAAAAGTACACGTTTACAGTATATGTAGAAAAATAACGTATCATTTTCATTGGAGTAGTATACCAGTAATTTAGAACAGAAAGTGTGCATGTATACATGAAAATAGTACTAATAAATAAATAAAACACTAAACATGCTACGCAGTGTAGAAATTTGAAAAGAAACTCCTGACCAGTGTATACCAAAATTTGGTAGTTCACTCATTTTTACTGGTCCAGGAATGGCACAGATACTAATACATTTTGTATACACATGGTGCTAGTATCCAAAGCAATACCTTGATTGTAAGGGTACTGATATAATGCACTGATTATTATGAAGCACTTTGCAACATGCCAAAATCCACCTTCGTGGAATGTCTTGCTTCGGTGTGAAAGGCAGGAGGTTCTCCCATGTGGACAGAAATAATACAATTTAAAAAAGTCAGAGCATAAATGGTTCTTCAATATCCAGTTAGGAAACAATATATCCATAATCTGCGGTCACCACTTGGGCAAAAAAAGTGGCCTGCCTTAATCCAAATGTTTTGAGTCGGAACTCAGTTTCCTACAGTCCAATATTTTCAGAAAACTGAAGTATAGTTTGCAATTCCGATATTCAGTTTTTTGAGTTGCTGAATTTCAAAATTCTTAAAACTGCCATAGTGAAACCCGCATTCTTTGGAATCTGTGGTTCAATTCTTTATATACTGGAAAAAAAAAACCTTACTGGCCATCCGGGCCAGTAACATAATATTTTCAGTGGTCCGATGGAATTTTTACTATCCAATGGCCAGCAGACCACTGAGTAATTCAAATTCTGCAGTAGTGTCTGTCATGTCATGTAGTCATGAAAGTTTGAGGTCCACTTCCCAGATTCCTGTGTCTGAGCCTCATTTGTCCACTGACACTACATTCGTATCACTGTGCTGGTGTTTCATCCAATACGAGTCACAATTTTGCGGTATGAAAATTCAGCTTTTCTCATTCCAACAATCCTTTCTTGCTCACAGTCAGACATCAGGTGTTCAAAATGCAACCTTCGGTGACGGGGCATTGTGCGACACAAGAAACACCCTTATAACTCAATGTCAGCTCTTCACTGATACCTCGTTTGAGCCACCTCTTTAGATAACTCTACTCCAAAACCCCATGCACATTTTCACTAGCATTTTAATTGTTTGCGTGTCCCAACCATGTACATATCCTGCAAAGTTTCAAGCTAATACCAGCATTCCTTCATGGTGTTGGAATTTTTGTACATATCACTGTTCGCATACAGATGCCATATATTTTACTGAGCTACCTCAACTTTGCTTCAGTTGCTTGGAACCTCGATGTCCTGGGTGGTGTAAAGATAGCACGTCCAAATACAAATTGGGAGATACGTGTTCGACAGTCAAATGTATGGCATCTATATGCTGGCAATGATGTGCACATGCCTTTTATGTACATCAGAACCCATTTATAATGAGACCATGTTAAGTGAGATCCCTGATTTAATGAGCAGAACAGGAATCTTTGTTTGGTATAATGATAATTCAAAGTAATTAAATCCCCAGATTTAACGAGGAAAAGAAAAACTAAGATGATTAATTTTGGCAATAATAGGAACAAGATTTAATGAAGTTTCATAGTTAATGAAGCAAAGAAAACCTATTTTACACTGTCCTGGAATGGAAATTGTGGCATACACGTCAAAATTGCAGCAGCACAGTGGAATCTTGGTGTGTTACTGGAACAGTGTCAATAAAAAAGCAATGGGAAGAAAGTACATCAAATGCTCAACAAGATAGTTTCAAGCAAATCTCTGCCACCCACTTAAAGGTGCTATGCTTTGGGAGTATCATGTCATCAGATTAAAAACAAGTTACCTGCTCAAGGGCAAAAAGAGGGTGGGCCTGGTTCATGCACATGTACTAAGTTGGACTTGTGGGAGATGATTGCAGAGAGGAATACAGGAGTAATGGATTGAGGATGTGGCCACAGGAAAAACAGGAGATTCCTGGAATTGTGCCCACTGCCCCTTTCACCCTTCAGGTGAGCAATGCATTGGACGATCAGTGCTGCTTTTGTTTTACATGTGCTATTAAACAATGGTCAATCTCAGGTAGCCATCCTTTAGGAAATTCAAAACTTTTATACATGACAAAATGTGTAAAAGAAAAATGTTTTCTGCAAATGAGAAGTGAGTCATCATTAGAGTTAGAAATTGGTGAAAAAATGTTACCACATGTATACGGTGGAATATTTTTCATTTCTATGACTATGCCATGCATGTATATTTGCTCCACCATCTCACAGGAACAAAAAGAAAAGAGGAATAAGACATGACTAATAGAGATCATCATCATACACACACAAAAAAAAAAAAAAATAAATAAATGTAGAACCTGCAAATGTGAAACTACTAGTTATAAGTTAAAATAAATCAATATCATGAAAGAAAAGACAAAGACATTGTGTCATGGTCAGGGGTCGAAAAATACGACCAAAAAAAATTGCCTGTGCCACTACGGAAAACATCACTGAAAAACATGCACCGTAATTTTAGATGTATAATCCGTGGATTATCTGCTAAAAAAAAAGTTAAAAATTTAGGTTCTGTGGATTATATGCTGATTCAAATAAGAGTCGATTTAAAAAAAGACGTTTGTGCGAATTATCCCATGTTTTGAATCTCGTATGCGCTGTGCTGCTTGTGATTAAGTTCATCCTTCACCATTTTGAACGTCTTTGCTGCTGATATTTTCCTTAATTGCTATTTATGATGTCTTGGAAAGGCAACGTTTCAGTTACACTGCCAAATTTAAACTTCAAGTGAGGGGCACAACTGAGGATATGATAGTGTCATTGCGCGATAGTTTTCAAAAGGTCAGAAAACTAGTGCGCAGTGTTATGCGAAAGCTGAGGTCTAAAATGTAAACAAACTTGTCGGCAAACTCTGCGGGAGAATTCACAGAAGTCCAGACCTCTTTTTTTACTGACCTGTGTGTAAGCCGACTCACGTACTTTGAAAACAAGATTTCTTCCAAAAACTTTCGACTTACAGGAGAGTATATAGGTATTTCTATTAATTGTTCTGAATCAGTAATGCAATACTCTAGAACTGCATCGGCGTGATTAAATTTTTTGTGCTGTATGGATGCCGTAGAGCACAAAATTTAATTACTACTAAGCTTTATTTATGTCAGGAGATAAAAATATATTTAAAAAGTTACCTTTAAAAATAAATTTTTTTATTTGATAAGATCGTTTTTTTCTTACTTTTTCGGACTCGGGTGTCTTTATGTCGGAAATTCCGCTTCCGGATCAACATTTGTGATGTGCGGATTATACGGCGATTTTTTTTTCTGAATGTCACGCACTGCGGATTATATGCCAGGGCACATTTAACGGAGGTAAAAAAAAATATGGGAATCCCAGGGTCTAATTTTCACCAGATAAATGATGAAAATGACAGTAATTCAAAAATTTTCGGGCCCCATAAAAAAAAGAAGAAAAAAAAAAAAAAAACGAGTGAGTATAGTTTTTTTTTCTTTTCCCCTGGGAAAGATAAGCTAAAGGCTGAGGTAAAATGGGAAAGCATTATTTTTTGGACAGAAGTGTACATGACTTCGATATTATAATAATATCCTCCGCTCTTCTGCTGGTCCAATGTCTGGCCACCAAAAAATTCAGCAGGCCACCAGATTTCAGAATATTTTTCTACCCCTGGTCATGGTAATGCTGACTATGCACATCAAAGTATATGTAATAAAGATGGGATTTAAAATATGTTTATGCACTGACCTGAATTACTAATGTACTGAACTTGGTGCATCATTCGACCTGTATCATTTTCAGGCCTGAAAGGAGAGAAAAAAATCAGAAATTGAAAACCATACACAATAATAATTTAGCAGTGCACTAACAGTTAAAACAGCATACTCAAAACATTTTCAGGCCTGAAAAGAGAGAAAAAATAGAAATTGAAAACCATACACAATAATAATTTAGCAGTGCACTAACAGTTAAACTGCATGCTCAAAACGTTGGTGAAACACAGTTATTCAGAATTTTTCCCCCAGTAAGCTATTTATTTTGTAAACATAGCTATTCAGAAATTTTTATCTTGTAAGCCAAGGCATTGTCATTTTGTTTTTGTTAAAATGTGACTTACTTTAAAAAATATGCTTTATTTAATAAAAATGCATCAACTTACATTAAAAATGCTTTAATTTCTTTCTTCTATTTTCGTCAACTTTTATTTTGTCTTGATGGATTTCAAAAACTTCCATTTTCTATTGCCCCCCCCCCCAATTATTCTATATACACCCCTGTTATAAGCTATTTGTTTTTGTAAAACACAGCTATTCAGAATATATATATATATATATATATATATATATTCAGAAGCATACATTAATATTATTAATAACATCTATGAAAATGCAAGTTCAAAGATTCGGCTATTTGAGAATACAGCACCCATAAAAATTGGAAAGGGAGTGAGACTAGGTGACACTATATCTCCTAAACTCTTTAATGCCACTTTGGAAAATGTCTTTCAATCACTGAACTGGGAAAACAAAGGGATAAAGATTAATGGAGATTATCTAACTCACCTTCGTTTTACTGATGACATAGTCATTTTTGCAACAACCCCATCAGAGCTGCAGAGTATGATCCAGGAACTTACTGACAACAGTAACAAAGTGGGATTAAAAATGAACTTTCAGAAGACAAAAGTGATGTAAAATGCTTTTACAAGAAATGAAGATTTATCGATTGATGGGGAAAAGCTGGAGATAACCATTTATCTTGGACAGCAGATATCAAGTGAAGGTCACATTGATGAAGAAATTAATTGGCATACAAAACTTGTCTGCAGAGCTTTTGGAAGAAACAGTATAATTTTCAAGAGCATATAACGAAGTTAATTTCTCCGTCATTTCTGTCCACGCCAGGATTCGAACCCGGATCCCCTCACTCCGGAATAAGCTGCTCTACCAATTGAGCTACGCGGACATTTTATTCTGATTCCTATCTGCCTTTATGTCGTGTGCGTCCTTCGGGCAGGTACGTCACATCTCCTGGTACATTACAAGCAATATGCCATTATGTCTTAAAAGAAAAGTGTTTGATCAATGCATACTTTCAGTGCTTACGTATGGTGCAGAGATGTGGACCTTAACTAAAACAGACATACAAAGACTGCAGACAACTCAAAGAAACATGGAGAGGTGCATGCTTGGTGTAACCAGGAGAGATAAGAAGAGGAACTCGTGGATCAGAAAAATGACAAGAGTGAAAGACCATGATTAGAGTAAAATCCCTGAAATGGCAATAGGCTGGACATACTGCCAGAAGAACAGACAATCGATGGACAACCGAAATTTTAGATTGGATTCCAACGGACAGGAAAAGAACCCAGAAGACCACATGGGAGATGGGTAGATCAAATTCAAAAGTATGCGGGAGTAACATGGAGGAGACAGGCACAAGACAGACCATTGTGGAAGAAACTTGGGGAGACCTTCGTCCAGCAGTGGATTGATAATGGTTGACAATGATGATGATGGCATTCAGAAATTTTGTGAACAAATCGTTCAGAATGGTCCATCACTTGAGCTTACTAATGATGAGCCATTTGTGAATGATTCCTTCAAAACATATGACACTTGACCGTGAATGGTTTGCTCTCAACACTGCGAATGACCATTCAATTCATCATAGCTGCGACACACACTTGGGTCGCAACCTGTTTAAATTTCTTCCACTCCGAGTTCTGAAACATATTTCCAATAATAAAAGTAATGTTGAGAATTAATAAGTTTTAATTGTTATGTGAGTGAGAAATCAGCAGTCAACTAGAAATTAATGGTGAAACTTAAGAACCAGAATGATATATCAATGTCAGTCATTTGAAGTGTGTGGGTGAATTGACTGTGACAAGCAGAGATTCTTTCATTCATAGTGAACAGGTTTCCTGTGGTCTTGCTCTTTTACCCAGTTTAGCAAAAGGAGCAATGAATGTGCCTATTCATGAATAAAATTCATTGTGAATGGTGGAGATCTCTTACTCTTTTGGGCAGTTTGCCAATTTCTGCTTAGCCTAGCACTCGCAGGTGCTTTGGAGCAAAGAATAATTTGAATTGTGCTTATAGTGAGACTACTGCCCTGGAGTGGATGCAGAGTGAATGACCATTCATTTAAATGAGCACTTGTGAATGATTCTTTAGTGTGGATGATGAATGAATGATCTCTCAAGAACAAATGAATTATGCTATTGCTAGTGTCCACCACTGAAATGGCATATAATCACTTGGCTAACAACTTGAGAAGGAGAAACAAGAGTTACCACCTACTCTTTAGGCTCCAGGGGGCCTCCCAAAGCCCCCAAACCAGGCTGAAAATTTTAGTCTTGGGGTCCACTACAAAAAGATATTGGGGAACACCTCATAAATTCCCTCATGTCAAAAATTCTGTCACATCTTGGATGAAAGGGAACCGTTGAAATATGCATTGTAAAATGAATTTATTCGTGAACAAATTTTAAAAACAATTTAATGGTGAAAGAATTTTAAAAGACCACTCATGATTGAACAAAGCATTAAAACCACTCATGATTGAACAAAGCATTAAAACCACTCTAAAAATGGGGTGCTGTACTAGACAACTTTGAAAAATTTGGTTCCAACGAAATCAAGTGTCTTGAAGAGATTTCTTCAATGGTTCCCAACTTAATCACCATGAAGATCATTTTGAAAGTTGAAATATGCGCTTGCCACGTAGCAATTTTTCTACACAATTGATTTTTATATTTATTTGATCACTGATCACCTATTGTGCAATAGTATTGACCCTATCTCCTTGAGTAGACACTTTTTTTTTAAAGTCTATCCACTACTTTAACACATGAACTAGTACTGAGAAATCGTTGTTTCTTTTAAGATAAATCTGGATGCGACATGGATTTTGGAATACCTCTGCTGGATAATTGCTTTGCGCTCTATGCATCGTAAAATTAATTAGTATACCCTTATCAATGTGATAAGGCCCATCATGCCCATACCCTTATCTATGCGATATGGCCCATCATATATCTATGTGGATAAGGGTATGGGCATGATGGGGGAGCTGGTGTTTCCTTCAAAATTACAAAAAAGGGTAGGTCATAATGATGACCCAGGGCTCTAAGTCCAATGACCTGTCTAACTGTACTTACTTTTGCTTAGTGAATTTATAGAAGTGTACTTGGTCCAGCCACAGTTTTCAGAGCAAACACTCAACATACACAATCCAGTCAAAAAATTATGACCGCCACTGACGTAAAAAGTAACTGTAATCAGTAGACAGGTAGTGTGTGTAGCAACATAAGTAAACCATGTAAGACATTTAAAAGGATCAATAACTTGTGGATAGCATTAAGTTTCGTGTGAAAATGGGGAAAGGATGTGACCTAACAGAGTTTGAAAAGGGAACAATTGTTAGCTGCTGATTGAAGGGTAGTAGCATTACAGAAATGGCCAATATTGTGGGCAGTTCACGTGGTTCAGTTGCTAAAGTGTTCTAGGAATGGAAAGAAACAAGCAAGACCTGAAGTAATCAGGTAATAGTGAACACCCATGTAGCATTGATGACTGTGGGTAGTGACAGCTATACTGACTAGTAGTACAGTCCAATGAATGAGCCACAGAGGAGCAATTGGCCGGAGCATTTAATGCAGGCACATCAAGGAGTGTATTGCAGACAATAGTCCAATGAACTCTCTACAGGTCACCGGAGCTGCAGTCCACTCAAGGAACCCATGTTGATAGCCAGTTATTGACAATTACATCATGAATTTGAATCTGAGGGGACACAAGGAGTGTATTGCAGACAATAGTCCAATGAACTCTCTACAGGTCACCCGAGCTGCAGTCCACTCAAGGAACCCAACCCATGTTGATAGCCAGTTATTGACAATTACATCATGAATTTGAATCTGAGGGGACACAAGGAGTGTATTGCAGACAATAGTCCAATGAACTCTCTACAGGTCACCGGAGCTGCAGTCCACTCAAGGAACCCATGTTGATAGCCAGTTATTGACAATTACATCATGAATTTGAATCTGAGGGGAGGCACTAGACCATCAAACAGTGAAAAAATGTAAACTTTTCAAACGAATCACACATTTTCTGCTTTATTGTGTGGATGGTCGATGGGAGTATGGCAAAGCACTGCTGACACAAACCTTCACAATGACTCTTGATGATCTGCAGAAAGTTCTGGTGTTCACATGGTATAGCATCCCAAGAGAAATGTTTAGAGGCCTCACTGAATCAATGCCACACCATATATCTACGGTATTGGCGGCACAAGGAGGTCATACCTCATACTGACAGGTGATTATAATTTTTTGACTGGACTGTGTATAAATAGAAGGAAACACTCATTTTCTTTTTAAGTAGTAAGGAAATAACTTTCAGGCAGATATAAAGCTCAAATGAAATTAATGATTATTTTTCATAAGGACAAAAATAATTATTAATTTGTTTAAAAAATTCAGACAAAAAAAGAATGCGATTAAGTGGGCCATTTCTCTAGCGGTCCACCAGGAAATGTCACTCCATCCCGGTAGGCCAATCTGCCCATTGCTAGGCTCCTTTTACCTTTAGTTTCATAATGGAGATTGTAATTTAGAAAGATCAACTTTCACAATAATGGAGAACTACTCAGTTAATGAAGAGTGACAAATGAATAACAGCACTACAGTACCTTAAGAAAATGACTAAGTGCGTGCGCTGATTTCTAACACTTATTCTTTTTCCTTTCCTTTTTTTTTTTTTTTTTTTTTTTTTGATTGAGGGTTTAATGACCACTGTGAGCAACTTAATGAGCTTATAAGCAGTCGCCTGTCCCTAATTTAGGGCCACTGGTTCCTAGGAAGGGAGAGAGCCAGTGCTGTAAGACAAACACAACATCAATGCCTAACGGGGATTCAAACCCAGACCCTTCTTGAATTAATTGTCATAAGTCAACGCTTAGACCACTCTGCAACTGGGGTGGCCACCTGTTCTCTTGTGGTGGATTGCATCATGGAATTGAATGACATATGTCATTTTTCAGAACGTATCCTTTACCCTGCTGCATACAAATTCTAAAAAACAAACAACAACAAAAAAATAACCCTTCAGTATGCTTTCATAAGGGTCCCAAATCTTAAACAAAATTTTCAAATGCTTGTTAACTGGAGAAATTTGGAACTGGTCAACATGAGCATCCCAATAGCTCCACAAAATTCTGAAGTGTGCATCAATTTAGAGAAACACTGCCACAAGAAGAGCTTTAAAGCTAAATCAAACACAATCATAAGCAATGCTTCCCTTTATTTTTAGTTTCACAATACACTGAGGGTTTGGGCAGCAACACATAACTGAAATAAAGGATGTGAAGAAAACAGAGGAGCATGCTTAAGTTACGTAAAAGTTACATTTTGCATGGAAGCTTTTGAACCATGTCTTTAGTTCTTCTTCAGCCAGAGTTTGGATGCAAACTGACTAGGTTGTGATGAAGATCTGGCAACAACCTAGTCAGTTTCCATCCAAATTCTGACAGAAGATCTAGAGACATATTTCAAAAGCTTCCATTCCATGCAAAATATAACTTTTACATAACTTAAGCATATTCCTCTATTTTCTTCACATCCTGCACAAAGCATATTATAATAAAATAATGAATAATGAAAAGGCCATAATTACTAGAACAAGCATGCTAATTCTTACCATTTCTGTGATTCCACATTATTAGAATCAAGGTCACCTGGAATAGTTTGATAAAGAGGTTGTGGTGCCGCTGGAGGTGGTGGAGGCCGTGGAACTGATGAGCCTACAAAGTTAACAAATGGAAACATTTATTGTTGAAAAGCAAAAAAGTTCCTGAAGCAAAATACATAGAGCTCTACAAATGAACAACATAACTTATGCATGAAGATTTTTCACTTTACTTAACACACTTATTACAGTGTATTAAAAATTAAACAACAAAGATCATCGTTTCAAAGAGAAAAACTATGTTGCATGCAAAAATATGCTTTCAAATAAACAAATTTTAACCAGTGTTAAGTACAGTGAATAGAATATGCCATAGAAATTAGTAGTAATGTATGTTCATTTCAGGAAAAACAAAATGTTAATTGATAACCACCATGAGGACTTACATATTTGCTTGCTTTTCATCACTCTTATTTGTTGCTGGGCATTTTGTTCCACTCACTACTGTTCAGTTACCGACTACCAGCCACATTTATGAGCACTTGGCGTTCATTACTTTATTATAACAGCCTAAATAGATTAACGCAAGATTCTTTAGTGAAGAAATAACATGAAACAACAAACCACAGGATTCATTTGTTATAATTTAAAACAAAGTCTAGTACCCTAGATTTGTCTTCAGCTGAAGAAAAGTCCTGTTTAAATTTTGTAAATACAAGGGTCGCCCAAATGAAACAGAGACTCGTGTAATAGTGTCATTGTATAATTACATAGAGCCATGCATTTGCGCCGGTAGATGGCGCGTCATGTCAGGACGCATGCTGTTATTGGTGGCACATGTCAGTGTGCTGTTTGCACATGCGGAGGCAAGTTGACTACGTAGGGTCGTGACATTCATTCATCTAAATCCAAACAGGCCCAGTGGGCAGTTATGCAATTTTTGATGACAGAAGGTGTTAGTGGAGCTGAAATTTATCACCATATGAAGGATGTGTATGGAAATGAGTGTCAGTCACGGTGTATAGTGTTCCGCTAGTGTAGTGAATTTCGTAAAGGACGTATGAGCATGGAGGACATGCTGAGACCTGGGCAAGCACACGTGGCTATCACCATGGAATCGATTGCTGCCGTGGACAACCTTGTGAAGAAGGATTGCCAAATCACCACCCACAAGCTTGCAGCAACATTGTCCATGAGTAAGGGAATTGTTAACACCATTCTCCATTGCTGATTGGGATACAGCAAGGTTTGTGCACAATGGGTCCCCAAGCATCTCCAAGAGGAGCAGAAGACTCGGCAAATGGGTGCTTGCCTGGAGCATCTACATCTTAACCACGCAGAGAAGTGACAGTTCCTTTCAAAGATTGTGGCCGCAGATGAAACTCGGTGCCACAACTTTGATCCGGCAAGAAAACGGAGGAGTATGGAATGCCAACATCCCAACTCTCCACGCCTTCCCCTAAAACTCAGTCCTCCTTAAGAGGTGGAAAAGTGATGCTCATGGTTTTCTTCAATGAGAACGACCCATTGCTGTTGGGTTGGCTGGATGCAGGCAGTACAGTCAAGGCAACCACATACTGCAATATGTAACGCAACCTCAAAATGGCCATCAAGCGTAAGCGACCCGGTATGTTGCCAAATGGGGTTATTCTGCTGCACAACAATGCACATTCACATGTGGGGACAGTGCACCAAGATTTGCTGTGGAGCTTCCACTGGCAGGTCCTCACCCCCCCCCCCCACCTGCCGTCCTGCGACTACGGGTCACCGAAAAAAACTCTCAAGGGCCGCTGGTTCGCTAATGATGCTGAGGTCCGGAACGCAGTTGAAGACTGGTACCGCAGCCAACCACGAACGCTCTTCGCTCAGGGTATCCACAATCTCGTGCCGTGCTGGGACACTTGCTTGAACCGACAAGGCGGTTATGTGTAGCAGGTATGTAGCCCATGTATCATTCTTACTTCCTGTATGTTCACATATTCTAACCTATAAACCCTTACGGCAAAAAACCAACACACTCAGTGGAGGAGATTAATGCCTGTAAACTGCAGACAACATAGCTTTCCCCATCAGTATGTCACCTTCGACAATATTGATACTCGAAACTTATTTTCAGGCTACCCCTCAAATTTTGCAATACGTTGGCTACAATGCTATATACATATATGCAACCACTCAAAAAATTACTACTTACTGTTTTGGTTAATAATATCTAGTGTCTTCAACATAGCAACAGCAAAAGCATCAGCATCATCACGACTGCTAAAGTTGAGCCCATAAACTTGTTTGTTGTCACGCCATTGATGGAATGTTGGAGTTGCTTGGCTGTATTTAAGCCCCTTTGGTATTGAACAATTTATTACCACCTAAAAATGAGAAAAAAAAAGTTTAAAGGGGAATTTTTCTTATGAGTGTATCAGAACATATACATACTCACATATAAGCTGAAAGTTTTGGAAGAAACTCTTTTTTCAGAGTGAAGGGGTCAGCTTACATGTGAGCCAATTATAAGTATAAAAAAATAATGGAACGCCTTCATAACAAGAAAGAAATACAACTTACCCTTAAGGTCGTGTTCTCTTTCAATAAACACTTCATGCACGTTGACTTAGATGATTCTTATGCGAATGTCCTTTCGGGCTTTATCTTTCTTTTTAACTGCTTGCTACTTACAGATGTTATCACACAGGCAATGAATATTTTTGTTTCATTCTTAGACCGCTGTTGTACATTGACCATTTTCTTTGTTTGATGCTCGTCATAGCTCTTTATATTACGTACACACCTACTAGCATTTACACGTCTGTCATTTTCTTCTTTTATTCCCCCACCCCTTTCCCCCTTTTATATGGCTTTGTCTTCAAAATAAGACAGCTAAAAAACCAAAGCTCCTATCTACAAATATATACATTCTCAATAAATACTCATTTAATTCACAACATATTTGCTACCCAATAAAAAATACCTTACATACAATTTCCACACTACATTCATTCTATACAATATATAAAATCTCTATCTACACATACTGTATATACTACACTATTTACATCATGGTGGTCAAACTTCCGTCAGCTAAGCTTCATATTGCGTCTTACTTGCCCCCTTATCTCGTAATTCCATCTCGCAAGCACCAGTCGTACTTGCACATTCACACCATACTTCGAGCACTTTCAACAGTCCCCTTGCCATTATCAAGAAGCAGATGTTAACCTTCCGCTGACAAGAGTGAAAGATTTCTACTCCAAATTATATGAAAGGGATGATATATGCACTCCAGACATCATGAAAGATACCAGTACCAGAGTTCCTCCAGTCCTCCCAGCAGAAGTTGCACATGCAATCAAGAACATGAAGCGGGGAAAAGCTCCAGGAGAAGATGGAATTACTGTAGACATCATACAAGAAGCAAGTGGAGAAATCGAAACAGTACTCGCCCAAATTTTCACTCGATGCCTTAATGAAGGAAAGATTCCTGAGGATTGGAACACCACTACAATGATCCTGCTACATAAGAAAGGTGACATTGAGGATCTCGGAAACTACAGACCTATCAGCCTCCTATCAGTAGTTTATAAAATCTTCACTAAAGTTCTTTCACACCGCTTGAAGGTAACACTGGACATGGCTCAACCGAGAGAACAAGCTGGATTCAGGAGTGGCTACAGCACAATAGATCATATCCACGTGCTGAGAGAACTAATTGAAAGAGCGAGGGAATATGAACTTCCATTGTGCATGGCTTTTATCGATTATGAAAAAGCCTTTGATTCGGTGAAACCATCAGCAGTTACAATGGCTCTGAAAACCTGCGGTATTGAAGATGCATACATTAATATTATTAATAACATCTATGAAAATGCAAGTGCAAAGATTAGGCTGTTTGAAAATACAACACACGTAAAAATTGGAAAGGGAGTGAGACAAGGTGACACCATATCTCCGAAGCTCTTTAATGCCACATTGGAGGGTGTTTTTCAGTCGCTGAGCTGGGAAAACACGGGGATAAAGATTAATGGAGATTATCTAACCCACCTTCGTTTTGCTGATGACGTGGTCATTTTTGCAACTACCCCATCAGAGCTGCAGAGTATGATCCAGGAACTTGCTGACAAGAGTAAAGAAGTGGGATTAAAAATGAGCTTTCAGAAGACAAAAGTGATGTTCAATGCTTTTACAAGAAATGAAGATTTATCGATTGATGGAGAAAAGCTGGAGATAACAGACACGTACGTTTATCTTGGACAGCAGATATCAAGTGAGGGTCACATTGATGAAGAAATTAATCGGCGTACAAAACTTGCCTGGAGAGCTTTTGGAAGAAACAGCATAATTTTCAAGAGCAATATGCCATTATGTCTTAAAAGAAAAGTGTTTGATCAATGCATCCTTCCAGTGCTTACGTATGGTGCAGAGACGTGGACCTTAACTAAAAGAGACATACAAAGGCTGCAGACAACTCAAAGAACCATGGAGAGGTGCATACTTGGTGTAACCAGGAGAGATAAGAAGAGGAACTCGTGGATCCGAAAAATGACAAGAGTGGAAGACATCATGATCAGAGTTAAATCCCTGAAATGGCAATGGGCTGGACATACTGCCAGAAGGACAGATCATCGATGGACAGCCGAAATTTTAGATTGGATTCCACGGGACAGGAAAAGACCCAGAAGAAGACCACATGGGAGATGGGTGGATGAAATTCGAAAGTATGCAGGGGTGACATGGAGGAGACTGGCACAAGACAGACCGTTGTGGAGGAAACTTGGGGAGACCTTCGTCCAGCAGTGGATTGATAATGGTTGACAATGATGATGATGATGATATATAATTAACTACCTCCCTCAACTTTATAGGTTAATCAGACAAAAAAATGAATACTGCCATTTCGGTGACCAGTACAGCTCTTTTCACGGCAGAGTTAGAACTGGCAATATCGCATTTTAAACTTCAAAATGAATGCTTTCTCATTTCTTTAATTATCATTTGCTACATCAAGATATAAAAGGTGCCAGTATTCTTCTGTTTCTTTAGCCAAAAATTAAAGTTCAAAATCGGAACTTCAACTGTCCGTCGCCGTATATCATTATACACAATCGTTTTCTCTGCACAGTGAGTAGGTAGTGGCATTTTTTAACTTTCACTTCATTAAGAAAATGGCAAAATGCCTGTTCTGTGATTTGATATAGCACGAGATGACTAAGGAATGGCAAAACATGCACTTTAAGTTAAATTAATTCCCAAAATCGGTACTGCAGTAGCTCACTCTGCTGTGAAAGCAATTTTACAGGTCACGAAGATGACACTGATTCTTTCACGGACAGATCAAGAACCGAGTTTGAAATTTAATTTTGCTCAAAAAATTGGAGGAGTGTAAAAATGCGAGTCCCACTGATTTATTTTGAAGCAGAGACTACGAAGTAGGAAAGCAAAAGTTCTTTAAAAAATTCAAAGTCGCTATTTTGCACAGTTACAGAAAAATAAGAAATGAACATCATTGGAAACAATAAAAAATAAGGAATACATTCAGGAAGAGAAATAATAATAATAAAAAACTCCTTCAGAAAGATTCAAAACGCGGAAAATCACGGAACATTTTCATGTCCTCTACAATGGACATTTATTTACACCAAACTTCCAGAAATGTGATGAATCCCGAAAAACCCACTTTTGGACCGGAAGAGAATAGCCAAAATCCAGAAAATTTGGCAGGTATGCAATAGCGTCAAACTTTTTAGAACATTTTGATCACTTTTAAAACATTTGGTACAACTCTACAATTTCATTGATTACAGAAATACACATAACTTTTGGAGGAAAAAGAAAACAGAATTTTAAAATATTCTCATAATCATAACAGGTTTTTAAAATCTTCAAAAGACGGAAATCCGTCCCTAGGACGGAAGAATGGCAGCCACGAGGAGGACATGCAGAGGTGTCGACTGAAGCTGGAGCCCTGACTGATTCGTTCACTTGTTCTGCGGCCAGCGGAGCGGAAGGTTAACATCGATTTCTTGATGTCAGGGGGACTGCCGAAAGTGCTCGAAGTAGGGTGTGAATGTGCGATTAGGGCTGGTGCTTGCGAGATGGAATTACGAGATAAGGGGCAAGTAAGACGCAATATGAACCTTAGTTGATGGAAGTTGTACCACTGTGATGCAAATAGTGTAGTATATACAGTATGTGTAGATAAAGATTTTATATATTGTATAGAATGAATGTATATAGAAGAAGTGAATGGAGCGGTGAGTGTGTGGTCTGAAGTATTGGATAATGTGAGAGGACAGGCTGGTGTAGGTGTGATTTGGTGTAGAGGACAGGCTGGTGTAGGCTGGTGTAGGTGTGATTTTAAGTGAAAAGATGAAGAACAACTTGATTCACTATAGTTGCACAAGTGATAGAATTCTTTGGATTCGTTTGAAAGTGAAACTTCAGAGAATAGTAATTGTTGTAGTGTATGCTCCTTGTGAGTCTGAACCTTCTGATAGGAGGGAAGATTTCTGGAATGAGATAAAAGCTGTTTTGAGCCAGTTTGGTGCTAAAGAGAAAGTTATAATAGCAGGGGATTTTAATGCTAGAGGAGGTGTGCAGAATGCAATTTCTGACAAGGTTCTGGGTAAATTTAATTATCCGTGTGTGAATGATAATGGTGAAAGATTAATTAAACTGTGCATTGAGAATGGTTTGTATGTATCTAATACATTTTTCAACCAAAAGGATATCCACACATATATTTGGAAAAACCATACTCTTGGTCAAAAGAGAGTGATAGATTTTGTTGTCTATGATCAGCATCTGAAACACTTAGTTGTTGACACTCGTGTGATGAGAGGTGAGGATGTTGGCTCTGATCATTATTTGGTAGTGTCATGAGTGAAACTGAATGTTGGTTGGAGGAAAAGGAATAGGAAGAGGCCCAGGATGGAAAGAATTAAATTTGAAAGGCTCCCTGAAAATCATCAGCATTATTCTGACGGACTCAGAGAACGACTGAAGGAGCTGAAGTCTTGTGAGAGGGATGTAGAAAAGAAGTGGGAATGTTTTAAGAACTGTGTAGCCACTGCTGCTGAAGAGGTCTGTGGCACCACAATAGTGGGTAACAATAGAGGTGATGCTTGGTGGAATAGTGAGATTGAAGAGGCAGTAAAGAGAAAAAAGGAAGCCTATTTGGGGATGTTGCAAGGTAGCATTTCTGTGGATTAATATCACTTTAAGAAGCGTGAAGCCGCTAAATAGGTTCGCCAGAGTAAGGCAAAAGATAGGAAGGAGAAGGTGGAAAGGCATGAATTGGCTTTTTGGAAAGATAGGAAGTCTTTCTGGAAGTACATGAGACTCAGGAAAAATAGGGGAAACAAAGTGTTAAGTTGTGTGAAGAATAGGGTTGGGGAAATGATATGGGAGCCCAATGAGTTAAGTGACAGATGGGGCGAATACTTCTGTGAGTTATTAGATCAGGAGAGCAAAAATGTTTCTGAGACAGATGCAGATGATGTCACAATGAGGGATGAAAGCACAGGAGGGATCTCAAGAGAAGAAGTGTGTAAAGCTCTAAAATCTCTTCAGAATGGTAAGGCTCCGGGAGTTGATGGCATAACAGCCAAGATGCTGAAATATGGTGGTGACTCTGTAATTGATTGGTTAACTGAAATTTGACAGTTGTGCTGGGAGTTAGGAATGGTCCCTCGGGATTGGAGGGATGCTATCATTGCTCCCTTGTATAAGGGAAAAGGTGATCAGACTGACTGCAAGAACTATCATGGTATTAGCCTACTGAGTGTGCCAGGGAAAGTGTTTGGTAAGGTCATTATTGAAAAAGTACGGAGTCTTACATCAGAGAAAGTGAGGGATGTTCAGAGTGGTTTTATGCTTGGTAAAGGCTGCACTAACCAAATTTTTGCATTACGCATGATGATTGAAAAGTATCTGGCTGTTGGTAAGAAAGTTTTTGCTGCCTTCATAGATTTAGAGAAAGCTTACGACCAAGTAAATAAGTACACTTTTGTGGAAGGTATTGAATGAATATGGTGTTACTGGAACTCTACTTAATAGTGTAAAAGCCATGTATGCTGACAATAGAGCCTGTGTACGAGTGAATGGTGTTATATCAAAATGGTTTTCTATTAGTGCAGGAGTCAGGCAAGGTTGTGTAATGTCTCCATGGCTGTTTAATATATTTATGGATGCGTGCATGCATGATGCCAAATAGATACTATTGGTTTATGTCTTGGTGATATCCGTGTATGCAGATTGCTGTATACTGATGACACTGTCCTGTTGGCAGAGAGGAAAAGTGAGTTGCAGAGTATGTTGTCCCGGATGTACAAAGTTTGCATGAAATTCAAACTGAGTATAAATAAGGGAAAAACGAAAGTTATGGTTTTTGAGAGAGGAACTGGTATCACTGAATGTAATGCAAATGGCACAGTGATTGGCCAGGTGAGTGAGTTTGTGTATTTAAGAAGCATGTTTGACAGAGAGAACAAATTGGATGGTGAAATTAGTAAGCAAGTGAATTCTTCATTGAAAGTCATGGCTGCTCTGGGAGGTTTTCACAGGAATGATGGGTTCTCAAGAGAGTCACGCATTGCTGTGTATGAGAGTGTAATTGTTCCTACTCTGATGTATGGCAGTGAAACCTGGGTCCTGCAGAAGAAACATAGGAGCCATTTGTGTGCTGGAGAAAAGTGTTACTTAGGGGGGGGGGCAAGACACATTCTGATTGTGTGAGGAATGAAGATGTGTGTTGCAGTTGTGTGATGTGAAGCAAAATGTTGTTAGCAAGGTGGAGATTAATATGCTTCGGTGGTTTGGCCATGTCGAAAGAATGAGTGATGAGATGCTTACTAAGAAAATCTTTTTAGCCCAAGTGGCAGGAAGGAAATGGAGGAAGGCCAAGGAAGTCATGGGAGGATCAGATTCAGGAGTGTCTGCATGAGAAACAAATTATGAATATGAAGTATAGAAGATCTTGTGTACGGCGTGTAATGAATGCCAGTGAAGCCCGAGTTGTATGTCAAGATCGCTGTAAATGGAGAAGTTTGATACAGCAACAGTAAGTAAAAATATCTGGTAGTTTGTATTTCTTTTTGGAGCTAACCTCTGAATCTCAGAGAACAGCTTAGTGATATGTATGTATGTATGTATGTATGTATGTATGTATGTATGTATGTATGTATGTATGTATGTATGTATGTATGTATGTATGTATGTATAGAATGAATGTAGTGTGGAAATTGTATGTAAGGTGTTTTTTATTGCGTAGCAAATATGTAGTGAATTAAATGAGTATTTATTGAGAATGTATGCATTTGTAGATGGGAGCTTTGGTTTTTTAGCTGTCTTATTTTGAAGACAAGGTCATATAAAAGGAAAGGGGGGGGGATAAAAGAAAAAAATGACAAACATGTAAATGCTAGTAGGTGTGTATATAATATAAAGAGCTATCACGAGCATCAAACAAAGAAAATGGTCAATGTACAACAGCGGTCTAAGAATGAAACAAAAATATTCATTGCCTGTGTGATAACATCTGTAAGTAGCAAACAGTTAAGAAGAAAGATAAAGCTCGAAAGGACAGTCGCATAAGAATCATCTAAGTCAATGTGCATGGAAAATTTTATTAAAAGAGGACATGACCTTAAGGGTAAGTTGGATTTCTTTCTTGTTATGAAGTCATTATTGACTTGCACTAGAATTTGTGCACTTGAATGGTAGTTAATTGCCATAAAAGATGCAAATATTGAAATAATGGAAAGTTTTTGCATCCAGTGTATGATTTCAGGAAACAATAATACAGGAATAATTGTCAATAGCACACAATACATGCAAAACCTAATTCCATTTCAATGCAAGCCAAAGGAATTTCTTGCTCCCAAAAAGGAAGTGAGGTAAAGTTTTAGATTATACTCCAGTCACTTGAATTGTTTATATAACATAGCATATACCGATAGATGCTATAAAACACAGAAATTAACGCTTAAGTTACCTAAAATGTATTATGTCACATGGGAGCTTTTGAACGAGATAGTTATTCTTTCTCAATCAAAGTTTGGATGATCATGACTAGGCAGTTGTTGCTAGTCATGACTAGGCAGTTGTTGCTAGATCTCCAACACTCAGTTCCTACAAAAGATTGACAGATACACAAACGTTTTATTTATTTTGAAAGAGAACTGATTTCTAGATCATGGGGATGATATGTTGAGATTACAAATTGCTGTTGTTGGAAGAAAGATAAATTTCTAAGCTTTCATGGTATTGAAGTGCATATGAACCTGAAAGTGGTGCATTTCACTAAGAATCCTTCCAGTATTTTCCAAAGTGTAGGTGGCCATGACAGTATTAGAATTTCCAATTTTTACAACTTTTTGGTGTTCACTTAATCTATTTTTGAAGTTTCAATAAGAACTTCCAATGAAGAAAATTTATCCAGAAGTTTTTATTGGAACAGAATAGACTCTGGAAAGATAAAATGAGTCTATTTTATCTCCGTCACTAAGTAATAACTCCAAAACAGTGGGGTTGGAACTTTTTGCAAAATGTTAACTGAGCCTTTTGAAGATTTTTTTACATTTATAACAAGAACTTGGTGGAAAGGCCTCTGTGAATTCCGGATTTTTTTTTTTCTAGTTTGATGAGCTTTTATTTCTCTTTGAAGTTCATACTGAGATATTAATTTTTTTTTTATTTTTGAGCTAGCAGAGGAACCTGGCATTGCCTGGGTTTAATGGGCATAAAAATAAGAAAAAAATTACCAATGAATTTCACTAATGTACATACTATGCCACTGAATTGCACTAACTTAAAAAGCAACTTCATAGAGTTTTAATGACAGTGATCTTCATTTAACTAACTAAGCAATGGGTCAGACATATGATAAGTACGTAACATTTGTTAGTTTGTCCCTCCAATTTACTTGGTCTTCCTTTTTATTTCCCTAGCTTATTCATTTTTTGTCTTGAAGCCCAAAAGCTTTCTTGGGATTTCCTGCTTTCTTTCTGCTCTCTCTTTATCTTTCTGACTACATATCTGTGTCATTGGCTTGCTCCTTTGGTATATATAATTAATATATCCCTTGTAACTTCTACTTCTGAGACACTCCCTGCAACAGTAACAGCATCATACACTTGTTGAAGTGTGTGCTACAATGGACTCTTTAATGAAGGCTTGCAAACAACATTTGTCTGTTCGCAAAAAAGTCCTATTCTACACATCCATTCCCATGGGGTAGCACAAGAACAAGCTAACCTACATACTGGAATTAATTATAAAAAAACGAGACCATGCTGTCAGATGTTCATTATCCAACTTTGCTTAGGAGCACAGGTAAACTGATCAACAATGCATTCTACTGAGGAAATGAGAGAAAAGCACGAAAGTTGTAGACATGCCATAATTTTCCCTGAATTCATGGATGAATGTGCTTCAACTGCAATGGGTTACTGGTAATTTAACAGCACAAAAAATAAAACATGCATTAATTACTAATATCGGTTCAAATAGTTATGTCTAACCACTTGAACGACCCTACGTGGCTTATTATAATGTTTCAAAAAGTTCGTTAAAAATCCCGATGTCTGGACTCCATAGCTTCTTATTTAACCAGTGGGTGTCATACTGAGAGTGAATGATATATATATTAAAATATGAAAAAAAAACCCCAATGAATTGTTAAAAATGAGGATAAAATAATAGCCTTGTTACTGTTTATCAGTCAGTAGCTTCTTCCCGGCTAGTTGCTTTTGGTAGAATTTCGTCATTACTCTTGACCTTCGATTGATCGATATTCTTCAGAAATTGATTAGTCAAGAGATTTCTTCTTGATTTCACAAACCAAAGTCTTGGTTTGTGAAATCTCTTGACTAATCAATTTCTTCTTGAAGAATACGATCAATCGAAGGTCAAGAGTAATGACGAAATTCTACCAAAAGCAACTAGCTGGGAAGAAGCTACTGACCGATAAACGGTAACAAGGCAATTATTTTATCCCCATTTTTAACAATTTATTGTTCTTTGGTTCATATTTTAATATATATATATCATTCACTCTCAGTATGACACCCACTGGCTAAATAAGAAGCTATGGAGTCCAGACATCCGGATTTTTAACGAACTTTTTGAAAAACGTGAGGAACAGAAGAATGACAGGATTTCTGTGATATCTTGCCAAAATTCATTATGCATTAATGGTTTAAAAAAAAAATCACATTTGACATTTATAAAATTTCTTGACTTTTCTAAGTTTTCCAGATCTGTGGGAACCCTGGAAACTGCTTTTGTAAGGTAGGGAAGCAGATTTGGGAAGACAGAAACACTGACGAAGAGGAAATTGATGACCCACTTTCATTACAGCAAAACTTAGAATTCAATGTCACTAAGTTTGAAAATTATGTTTCTGTTGATGACGATGTCTGTCATGACATCCAATCTACCCACTTGTTCAGTAGCTTTGGAGTGCATGGAGATGATGCGAAATTTCTTTGAGGCCAGGAAACACAGCAAAGACATTTTCCATGCAATGAGCATAACACAACACAAACTAACAAACAAAAGAAACAAAGGAAAAGTTCAAACTACATCAAACACATTTCATATGACCACACAGAAAAAATAATATTTAATAAGTACTAATGTATTTTATGATATTGCAGCTACAAGCATGGTCACCCCATAACAATTATGGATGTAGATTTTTCTTTCTCTATGCATCTACAAAAGTACATACTACATGCAGATTTTTCTTTCTCTATGCATCTTTCTTGCTCAGTAAGTATATTTGTACTAAACCCATATTTGTTTTCTTTACTGCTTTACATTTATTGGCAGCAATTTGTAATTATGTGAGTTACATTTGGCTTTTCCTGCTGACTTTTAAAACCCTAATTTAATGAGTACTCAATTTAATGAACAAAAGTGCTGGTCTTTTCATGATCAATATCAGCAAGTTCGACTTGTAATAAGGTTACGATAGATCATAGCAATGGATAGAATGGAATACATACTGCTAACCTGGAAGTCTCTTCTACCATCCACAGAATGAACAAGTCATAATCTACCATTACAACTAGTAAGTAAAAGTGATGTGACCATTTGCTGAAACTCAACCATGAATCTTCTATCTACTAAGAGAAGCATCCACACAAAAAACTTCTAGCTCCTCAGATAGTAACATTATAAAGACTATGAAAAATTAAACACGTGGCAGGCAAATAAGTCTACTATTTTTGGCAGAAAAATGTTGTTGTCAACTGTTACATGTATAATAAAATATGTGGAAACATTAATTCTTCACTGATTTCAATTACTTTCTATCAAAGTGACTGGTCTGTTGCTCTAAAGAGATAGGAGAAGCCTCAACTAGCAAAATAGGGATATTTTTTCAGAACTACAAATTTAATTAAGTTGCTCGGAAATACACTGTCCTGGATAGTGTATAGTGTCTTATAGAACATGGGGTTCAGTACAGGTTTGATTCCTACTCCAGTACTATACAGGGTGGATCAAAATTAGCTGCTGATTTAACAAAATCATAATTTTGGAATGAATGCAGGAATTAACAAAAAATAAATGATATCACAATGGTAGAAACCCATTTTTTTTAATTTTTTTTTACAATCTGGTTTGGTTGTCCTGATCTGAAACAGATGGTGCCAGTGCAGTCAGAAATCCAAAATGGTAGACTTCACTGGCAGTGAGCATGAAGAACGTGTTTTGCAGTATAACAAAAGTCATTCCATGACTGCGGAACAATGGCTTTTTAAATGAAACTAACAAAAAAAAAAAAAAAAACCCATATATTCAACAGGATGCACAGTGCATTATGAATCAGGTCATCGACCAGCTCTTAATGACACTATGGTGAAATGCAGACAGGAAGCATACCTGAGAAGTTCACATAAATTCACTAACCAAGTGAGCATGAAACTTCAGGTATCAGAAACAACACTGTGTAGCATATCTTGCACAAATGACTAACCTTGAAGCCATACAATAAACTGAAGTTACTTCATATGCACTGCCAGACAGAAACCAGCAGTGCCAGCATGAATTCCGATATTTCATTTTATTTTTGATATTTAGTTTGAAAAGCAACACGACTGAATGGATGGAGTTGGAAGATTTTGTGATGCACGTTGTCTTTAGCGACGTTGCTGCATTTCATATCGATAGCAAGGTAAACAAACCACATGTGCACACATAGGAAATGGAAAACTCACATGCAATATGAATGTAACAGTCCCAGAGTAAATGTACTTTGTGCCATATACAACATTTAAAGACCATTTTCCTTTGGGGAAAAAATGATTTCAGGTATGCTTCACTTGGACAAGCTGCAGCAGTTCCCTGTGCCTCAGCTGGAGGATGATGCCGATTTGTATGTCCCAGATAATAGTTTTTCAGCAATATGGAGTGCACTACTGCACTTCCTCTTAAAAGTGACATAACATCTGGATTTGAAGTTCCCCAATGCTTGGATGGGTCAAGAAGGACTAGTTGGGTGGCCTCCGAGGTCCCCAGATTTGACACCACCTGGTTTTTTCTTACGGAGGCTACATTAAAGATCAAGCGTATCTACCACCCTCAATCAACTACCATTAAAGAACTCAAAATGAGTCAACTGCCTGTCCCTTTTAGTAGTATTTTTTTTTACAGCTACGTATCAATAAAAACATCAACATTATCTTGGTTCAAGAATTTCAGAACCAGAGTTTCTTCAGCTTTAGCAAATTTTCTTCAACCAATGAAGCTGATAGTCTTGGAGTCGTATGAAAAGCACCAGGATTCATTCTCAGTTGTGATTTCTCACACAGAAAAGCCAAAAACGTATGATCAGCACATCTCTATGCAAATCGAAGCAAATGCAGGTAAACAACAGCACATTTGAAGGTCACAAAATGGTGTAAATAACAGCTGATACAGAGCTCTGTTACTCATTGTTATTCTTGTTCTTCAGATGGGACAGGCCAGACTTAAAGCAAGTTTGAATAAGGCCAAATAGCGATGGCCAGAAGACTGGGTCAGAGCATTTCAAGGAGGGGTGCTCACAGTCAGTCGTGGTTAGTACCTTCAAAAAGCAGTCCGAGGAAGGAAAACCACAAACCGCCAGCAAAATGTGGGCCAACCACGGCTCATTGGTGCCAGAGGTGAAAGAAGGCTATCCCGTATGGTACAAGCCAACAGAACGAATACTGTGGTGCAACTGGATGGTAATTTGAACGCTGGTGATAGGAGTAATGTGTCACAACACACAGCACATCGAATCGTGCTGAAAATGTGGCTATGTAGTCACAGGCTGCTTTAGGTGTCAATGCTAACCTTGGTTCACTGTTGAAAGCACCTACAATGGACACATGGGCATCAAAATTAGACCTTGAATGATTAGAAGATCATCATCTAATCCAATGGATCTTGTTTCCTATTGCATCATGTGGATGACAGGGTACTTGTGTGTCATTTATCTGGGAAAGTGCTGGCTACCAGAATGCAGCATGGGGTGAAAACAAGCTGATAGAGGAAGTGTAATGCTTTAAGCAAATGTTCTGTTGGGAAACTTAGGGTCCAACCATTCATATTCATGTGCAGGAAACTATGACATCTACCATCTCTTTAAACATCACGGCAGACCGGGTACATCCTTTCATGGCAACAGTATTCCCCTCTAGTAGTGCCTTCTCCCAGCAGGATAATGTGCCATGACACACTGCCCAGAACGTTCGAGAATGGTTCTCTGAATATGAGGAAGACATCCAGGTATTGCCTTGGCCACCAATTACCCTAGACGTCAATCAAATCAAGCATCTGCATTTGTGTTGGAACCGCAAATCTGATCTGCAATGGCTCAACCATGTAATTTACAAGAGTTAAACGATCTGCAAGCAATGCATTGGTACCAGATACCACAAAACACCTTTAGAAATATTGTAATGTCCATGCTTTACCAGATAAGAGCTGTTTTGGAGGCACATGGAGGACCAACATCATCTTAGGCAGGTGGTCATAATGTTTTGGCTCTTCAGTGTATTTTTCAATATCTGGATCACAGTTTGCCATCTCAATCAAATCCTGGCACGCAATAACTCACTCCTCCTCCTGTTTCACCATGAATGCATGCACACTATGAAGCAGGAGCACACTTTCCTATTTTTTCCAAATCTTTGACAACAATCATATATACAGTATCCTTGCTGACATGAAGCACTTTGGCTATCAATAGTCAGAAGCACTGGCTACTATTTTTTATTAACAACTGCTTAACTTTGCAGATGTTGGAGTCCAAACAAAACTGAGAAGGCCAACCACCCCACAAATTGTCTTGAAAATCTTTCCCACCCTTCTTAGAATCAACCACACCAGAGGAAACTGTTGCATTGTGATAGAGCTTCAGCTCCATGAGCTACATGTATCAGCTACAGCTCTCAGTGATGCTTTTGCCAGCTTTAAAACAAAATTTGATTGCCACTCTTTGCTCAGTACTCGAATCCATGATGAGATGATTTTATTGCTCCAGCAGAAACATGACTTTCTAGTAGAACCCCTTTGTGCACATTCCTGACACTCAGCACTGAACCAGCTCAGACTCCATAGTGAGTAGTTTCAACAATGGCCAATAGATGACACTAACAGCTTCATTTAAACAAAATCAGTCCTAAACTTTACAGGCACACCATGCATACTGATGAGTTCTAACATTATTACATTATTTACATTAAACTTAGCAAAAGAAGAGCACATAACATATACAATAAAGAAATGGTTTTGCTAACTTCGTGGTCTTGAAGTTTCCTCCCGACAACTCGAAATGTGTTATTCATGATGTGTTGATAAATATGCACTTTTGAGAGGCCACTAGATGAACCACTATGAACCCATTTTTTGTTCACATCATCATACACCATGACAGACGCCCTTGCAGCAGCTATAGACTGCTCACTGTAAAAGAAAATGTTTCAAATAAATATTCATTTCACAATAAAATCTGCAGTTTTTTAATATTACTTGCACACTATCACTTTTTTTTTATAAATTCTGGCAAGGACAGAGTAAAGCTTACTTTATTCAGTGAAAACAACAATGCAACTAACATAAAAATAGGTTTGTGTTCTAAATCTAGGTATGAAAAATCTGGAAAGATCAATGTAATTTGCAATGGTCAAGTTGCCTTTTACAGTTACTATGATCTGCCATAGATCCAGGGCAGCAATAATGGGTGGGCCAGCAGGGCCCTGGCCTATACAGGGGCTTCTAATTAATAAATTTTATTTACTAATAAACAATTTTTCATTGGATACTGGAATGTGGAGTAATGAATAAAGAAATAGTGCAGAACAGTAAGCATAACAGCAATAAAAAATCCATTTAGTGGATTTGTTTATATAGTCGATCCCATATATAATGAAGTTGAAAGGACACTCAAAAGCATTTGATATATGTAAACTTTGTTATAGCCAGACATAAAAAAAAAAAAGGGGGGGGGGGGGGTATTGTGGGCATATTACATTATGTTACTCTGTAGATTAAAACTAATCAATCATTAACTGTTTATCAATTAACTGAAGGTAAATAACACTTGTTAATTGAAAACTATAGCTAGCAAAATAATATAAGTGAGTTCTTCAAAAAGTGAAACATTTAACAAACGTAAAAATTAAAGTAACTGCCAAAAATTAAATTTCACCAGTTAAATCTTATGTAAGGTATATGAGCCAAATCTTGCTTGTTTTGTACTTATCATGATTGGAAGATGATGGAATTGATGATGATGATGATCAGGAAGTTGAAAAACTGTTTTAAACATTTTTCAACTTCCCTGATGGCAGTTGTTAAGATGTTTATGGATGAAAAATATGTTCCAAGTTTTCCTAAACAGAGATTAAGTGTTTGAAAGGTGGCAAGGGGTGGAGATGAAAGACAGCACTTGCCCAGGACATGTTTGTTTGGCAAGTGTAGGGTGGAGAGCATGAGGTAGTATAAAAACTACTGAAACAGTCTTGTCTTCATGTGAACTGACTTATCTGTATGGGGAATCATGGGGTACTGTCAGCAGCAGGTAATTCTTTGTTTTGCAGTGAAAAATGAAGTTTTAAAAACTGGGCAAGAATACCACTTATCTTTTTGGCTGATAAGTATGATGAACTTTGTTTTGATATATGTGGTTTCTCTAAAAATTACTGTTCACAATATTTTTCGAGAAACCACATACATCAAGTTCAGAAAAAAATAATAATGGAGAATATTACAAGTTAAAATAACAAGGGAGAATAATACAAAGTTCAAGGGATCTATAAAAACTTTGGTTCATATGGAATTTCATATTATGTGAGCATTTACTATAATATGTGGGTTTGATTATAACACTTTTAATGCCACACATAATCATTACATGAAAATGCTTTGTGTCAAGCTCCATTTCAAAACTGGACAATAATAACACCCCCTGTACAGAGGGTGTTGACAATTAATACACAATTATTTCCCCTGTTTGATCCAGTGATTGATTCAGGAAGGAAAGCATTTAAATGATGCATTCAACAAACAAGGACAAATGTCAGATACAGAAATTCCAGTATATTCATATTTTAATTTACAGCCTTTTCAATTAATTGTTTGTTGATATGATAAATGGGTAACTCCTAATTTTTGTAAAAAAATTGCTCTTGCTGGATTTTGATGCTACTCTATTTTCCTTCCTGTGCACTAAAATTGTGTTAATTTTAGTTTCAATTATTATTGTTTTTATTTTAGTTTCTCCTCCCCCCCCCCCCCCACCATTTCATTTTTCTTTTGAGAAGAGTTTACTTGTTTATCAGTGTAGCTTATTTTTTATTGCACATTGTATCTGTCCTTCTATAATGATGGTAATCTGAAACAAAAAATACTAATAAAACACAAAAATGAATATCTAGTGTGAAAAGAGGCCCCAAAATTTTCAGGCCCAGGGCTCCATAAATGTGGTATGACATCCCTGGGTAAAAAGGATATTTTATTTGAATAACATACAAATTTTGCGAATGAAGTGTGTCTACAGAGAAATGTGTCTATGAATGAAATGTGTCTACCTTAGTGTTCGTGGCACCTGGTGCAACAATATTTTGTGACATCACCTAACAAGCTTTTTTTTCTTTTGTGTGTCTGTTTCTTTTCTATTTTTTTCTTTTGTGTGTCTGTTTCTCTTCTCCTTAAAAAACATATAAACAAAATTTCAAAATATTAAATACTATTGTAAAATTTATGCTTTAAAGGAATATAAAATGTTTCTTAATAGTAACTAAGAATCTGAGACCAGTGCTTTAGTGTGGAACTCATGAATTAAATTATTTTTTGGTAGATTGTGAGCTAATACATTTGAAACTAAAACGTTGAATATTGATGATACATCCAAGATTCAATTCTAGTACACCACGAAATCGTGCAGCGAGTCATGAAATGCAAAACCAATTTTCCAACCAAACTGAAAGTAAACAACATTCCCTTTTCTGACGGGATCAAAGAAGTTTGGCTGCACCAAGAAGGAACACACAGCAAAGCTGTCTTAATTCTCTGAAAGTTGTAATACACGGGATTGTGTATAAAAGAATGTAAGAACTGTGCATTTTTGATAATCTGAAATTCAAAATTTAACATATAATTGCAAAAAGTGTATGAATGAATTACATGTAACTGAGTTAAAAAGCAATAGAAACTACAGTAAAACATCAGGATTAATGCAGAATTGTGTATAAAAGTGAAAAACATATAACTGAGAAAGGTATAACCGAGGTTCCACTGTAATATAGTATAAACAGGTATCTACGAAATATAGAATTTAGATTGGGAATGGAGCTTAAAACACCCATCAGTCAAATGTAACAGTGTTATTTTATAGCCTAAAATGACATACATATTTTGTCTAGATAAGCTGGTTCTTTCAAATAATAATTGCAGACACTTGTCTGAAAAATGCACACTTTTGAAGCCTTGGACAGATATTATAAATATCAAAATTATTTGAAAAACAGCATCAGCAGTCCAGCACAAAACTTTTCACATAATCAATTTATATAAAGTGCCAAATGTCAAGAAGACTTGTGACTGTCTCCAATCTTGATACTTTATCTATGTACCCGGAAATTTCTCGCAGTTTAGATGTGACTACCTATGTCCCATGGAACTTTTGTGTGCCATATCAGAAAAAAAGTTACATTAGATTGAAGCTAGCTGCTCAGATACCACGGAGAGTGGAACGGATAAGGGATGTATGTGGGAGTGCGGGATTGGAGGGCAGGTGACCATGGTTAGGAGTGCAGGTGGCCATGGTTAGGAGTGCAGGGCCATGGTGTCTCAGCAGATGCTGGGGGGTGGGGGGAGAGCTTATATGTGACACTAGCTATGGTACCGTGGTGCTGGGCCACGGATGGCCTAGTGGTCTACGCTACGCTCGTGACTGCCACGAAGAAATCTCAGGTTCGATCCCTGGCAGGTACGAATGCTCGAACCACTAAATATCCGCCATGCGCCCTCCCCCCCGGTTATAAATAAGGGTGTCTTTCTTCCCCTTTCTACCTTGCTTCCATGTCACTTTACTATTGGGCACTCTAGCCCAAATCTTCAGCTTCCTATTTCTAGCGGTTGTTTAAGACCTGGGTTCAGACACTCCCTTCCTAAAATCCTCTACATTTGATCTGATCTGATCTGGCACCCTGGTGCCGGTGGCTTGCCATACCCATCCGGCAGTGAGTTAGAGGGGAAAACCTGCTTGGGATTGGTCCTGCAACCATCTGATTGGAAGGGTAGTTGCTCTAACCCCTAGGACACTCGTGGTCCTGTCTCCACCCTTGTGAGGGGATGACTGTCTTTTATATTTGCTGTTAGTAACCTAGATTTCCATAGAACTTTTAGAGAAGCACCACATCCATGCCATGTCAGAAGCCAGCTAGCGTTCTATTGGTTGAAGCTTCCTGCACGTGATGCGGGAGACAAAATTTCTGGAAGTATGGCAAAAGTGCCAGTTGATCCCAAGGTCAACACCGAAAACAACACTATTTTTGGTGGTTAATTGCAACAATATTCTATTGTGATGATTTGGATTGTTCCAGTGACAGCAAGACCTTTGATCGTCCCCAATCACCATCGCTCATCGTCTAGAATCGTAATACTTGAAGGTCTTTTTTTTTGTTTGTTTGTTTTTTTATCAAATGCTTCACCATTTTACACACTCAAAGAAACTGGGGAAAATTTTTTTTAACTTGGCAGCCCCCTGAGCCCCCCCCCCCCCAGTAGCACTCCTAGCACCACCTTTAGTCCTGTATGTCTATCACATATAAGGCCAGAAAATTAGCTGTGATTTGTAATTCTCTTATGCACCACTCAACAGCCAAGATCTTACAAGGATATACTACACTGCATTATAACAATTAACCTTTTTTTTTTCATGACTTGAACTTTCCTCTTAGATTGAAAACTCTTTAGAAGCCTTATATGATGCATTATCCTGAAAAGATGTGCACTTCTATTGAGGAAGGGGGCTGACTAATGCTCTATAAAATGTGGCAGAGTGATGGAGGCCTGAAAACTGTAATGTTAAAAAAAGGCTGAGAAGAATCGGATGAAGAATGAAAAGCTTGAGACAAATTGGATGAAGAATCCTTTGCCACACATGCATACCCATCAGCTTCAATTGACAACATACCCTTTCCTTGAAACAGGGCCACGTTTACAAATAAGTAATGTTATGGAATCTCAGTGCTGCAAACAGTGAGCTCACAGTAACTTCTGTAGGCACTTTGAAAGTCACTGCGGCAGTTAAAATAATTTTCGCTTCAGACGAGCGAAAGAAAAAAATTAAATTATGAATTGATATTGCTACACAGGTTAAAACAAGGGGATTTTAAGTGTGTTAACTTCTTATTCTTCTTGTAAATCCTCCCACTTCCAAAAAACAAAACATGCTCATGATGTGCGCTTTCAACTATCGGAAAACCCAGCGCTTAAAGTGGACTAACCCAAATGTGCTTAAACATATTTAGAGGAGAAGAGCATATATGAAAATGTTGATAATATTTTTTTAGTTTTTAATTGATTTGGATGACTCTGAAGAACAGCGACTACATACATGTAAAATGTAAATACATAAAGGTCACAACAATGAATATTTACCAGGCATTTTGCAATATTTAATGACAGAAATGCTTGCCACTATGTGACGTAAGTACGTTTGGAATCGTATCTTTGCTTCTAAAAATCTAATCGAAAAAATTCTGTTTCAGTCGGATGCCACTCATATGTTTTGCCACTACGTGGAGAGGGGAGTGCATATTTCTGGTTTTAACATGTTTGTAACATTATCTTAACTTTTAAAAACCTAACTAAATGAAACCCGTCGGAATCGACAGTTAGTTTTTGTTTTGTTTTTCAAAAGAATAAACTCATATGAAACAACAAGCGTAAACTTTATTAGATTGACAAATTAATTCAACCACTTCAGTAAAGACAATAGTCCAGGTTCGTGATTTTTTTTTTTTTTTTTTGGCTGAAGGTTTAACGACCGCCGTGAGCAGTAGCCCGTAATATTTTCTCTAACAATGGTCAACGGAATGTTTATTTATATATTGGGAAACGTCTTACCTACATGAATAAACTAGATCGAATGAATACTAAATTGTATATATACATCACACAGTCCAACGGCATAACGCAATCAAGTCTTCGAAAGTGTTCACTGTTCCGATGAGAAGAACTTTGATACCAATGCATGCTAGCGTTGTTTTGCGCAACGGTTGGCTCAGTAAAGAGAATTCGGACTATCTCAGTCCCTCCATGCTTTCCGCCTTCAACAGCGTGAGTCAATCGCACGCTTCACCCATAGACCTCACAGGGGAAATTTTCCGCCCCACAACGCCCGAACCGTTGCCCCAATCTCATTTTTCTCTTCGACTGGCACATCTACATGGTAAGACCTTTATTTTGATACCTCAACCATATCTTTACGTTTAGCCGTTCTCTCAAAATAGGACTCAGTAAAAAACCTTATAGAATTAATATATAGATAGGGAAATTTTTTTAACTCAGATGCCGCTCACCGCAGAAAATAATTATGTGTGGGTGTGTTTTCCCTCAAAATAATGTTTAGTTTTACCACTAGGGGGCGGCAATTTAAATCTCTGTAATGATGATAACATCAACATCACTTTTAAAAGTCCGATTTTTTTGCTACTAGCACTGGTGGCAAGGACATTTTTCATATATTTTCCAATTTTTGTGCCACTAGGGGTCAAAGTGTTAATTTCTTCATTTTTACTTGAAACCATATCTTTGTTTCTAAGAAACCGATTTGAAAGATCTCCTTTGCTGATCTTTGCTGAAATGCTTTATGCACAATCTGTGATTTTTCGTAACACACATTTCAGCCAAAGTAGCTATTTCTATTTGTAGATGTTTTACCAATTGTGTAGAAATCCGGTTGATATTTTTTTCTAACCAGTTCAATATACTATGTAGAAAACTGCTTACATTGAGCATCTTAAATTATGCGCAGTTTTTCTCTGGGAGGCGTAAATGCAGTTTTTTCTTCCTTCTGAAAATCTGCTTTGAATTTTTTTTTTTTCCATGTCTGAAAGGATTCAAAAGACGTCATTATATTAGAGAATTCGGTGTCATCTTTCTGGTTTTTCTTATTTTCAAGTTTTAGGGGCCTCACAGCCCATCCTGAAATGGCCGAAATCCCTTTTGCCGTGAAAACCACAACACCCTTCTCCAGGGTCGCAGTACGCGCTTTATTCATCTGGGAGAGTGACACTTGAAATTACGCCTCTCAAGTTTAAAAGTTCCCTACTTCCACACATATAGTAACCCCCTCCTCCCAAGTTTAAAAGATCCTTACTTCTACTCAAATGGTACATAGTTTTTACTTTCTCATACCTCTATTATAAGAAAGTATTGCAATCCTTTAAAAATCTCACTTCCGGTTTTTGGCATAATTTTACTAAAAGTATGAAAACTAGGAAACCCAAGAGTTAAGCAAAACGTAAAAGTTATGTGCATGTCGACAGCACAGCTATCTGCAGATATGCCGAATGAGAAACGAACCAACACAGAATGAATGAGTATCAGACAGTGAAAGCAACAATAAGACGATTTTGGGAAGGGATAGAGAAAGTTCCGCTGAAGGCTAAGCCCTCAGAGGGGCTTTCTACGATGGAGCACAGATAACTATTAGCTCTTTATTCCTCTAGTCTTTTCCGGAAAGGGTACGGGGGTTAATCACATCCTTATATCGTTTCATATGCTTCTCTTCGCTGTTTTGGTCAGTTCTTTTTGTGCATATGGGAGGTGCACACCTAACAGAATAGGTTACTCTGGACCCTGATTAGATGCACAGAATATTCCGTACGGCTAACTAGTCTTTAAAAAAAAAAAAAAAAAAAAAAAAAGAGAGAAATAGTAAAACATGTGACTTTCTTTTTGAGTTGCAGTCTTCAGCAAATTTATTCATACGTCGTGCATTTCTGTTTTTTTATGCCGCTGGTATAACCATTCTGGGAGGGCGACTGCCCTTCATGCCCTCTCGGTAACTACGGCCCCGTCTTTTCCCCCCGCCTAAATATAAGTACGGCCCTCAGTTCTTACCTATGGAAACTGACATCAAATTACGAAAATTCCTCATTTCCCCATAAAGAACAGCATTTTATTAACCTTTAACAAGCTCGTGAAAAAAAAAAAAAAAAAAAAGAAGACTTAGTTTTGCACCGAAGCTGAAGTTTCCGATTTTTTTTTTTTTTTTTTCCCGTCCACACCTTTCATTTCCCACACAAGCACCGTCACTCCTATTCTCAGCTGCATATCTATGGCTGGCGCTAAGCTAAAACAGCGTAGACACTTATACATACATATTTAATTTAGCATTCATAAATTTGATCGCTTGCCTAAACCCCTTTGACTACACCCACTGCCACCTCGCGAGCATCATCGTTAACATAATAATTCAGTTCACTCATAATTTTGCTCGCTAAAAGGCATTTGGCTTCGTATAGTTACGTAAACAAGGTTTCAACATTTGCTCATTTCCAGTTGGCAGCAGCAGCAGGGATGAGGTTAATGAGGACATACGAAAAAGTAAAACGTCCTCTAATGTCGCAGGGAGCGTCGGGAGGGAGCCAGGGATGGATGACCGGCAGTTGAAGCGCAGAGATCAGTGACCTTGGAATTCACAATGCTCGCGCGTGTATCGATCGCATGTGGCCCGAATTTTCACTGGCGGCGCTGAGATGACACTGGGCATAGTACACGGCGTAAAACCCCTAGACTACGCACAAAACAAGTGTTGACGAACGTGCCATTCCCGACGACCGACATGAGGAGCGATTTAATTGTTTCCCCCTGAATAAACTTGCAAAGGGGTTATTGAAAACACAGCCGCGTCAGTACAACGACCTACTGCTCCACTGAAAAGCGTCCAAGAATGGATGTGAGAAAACCAAAAACTGCAGTACAAAACCAAGTGTCAATTTTCGATATTTTCGTTATGATTAATAATTTACATGCACATCTTAGTGTTATTTTCCCTAATGATCTGTACATCGGTCTTACTATGGTTAAATTTGTCTTACTTATTCAAAAGAGTATTTCTTTAATCTGTGTACACATCAGAGTTGATTTATGCCAACATTCATAAAAAAAAAAAAGAATAAATATACACTCATATATACTCTCAGTAGACCAAACATTAGAGATAGGGGTGATGGGCAGTTGACATGAGCATTTACCGCACAGAGTTGAGCAGACCCAAACCGAACGCAGGCGATAAATAGGCGGACAAAAGGGCTTCGAACATGGGTAAACGTGGTGGTCAGATCGACTTTGATCGTGGACACATTGTCGGAGCAAGACACATGGGTCATTCTATCGAACAAGTGGTAAGAACCCTAGGGTTCTCGGATTGTCTCCCACTTCCGTAGGTGCCATTTCCGTACAAAAGGAGTTTTGTCCCATTTCCGTACATAGCAAATCGGTTAGTGTCATTTCCGTACAGTTTCACCGCGGCTGATATCAGACGTGGGGAATCTAAGGACGAAAGTAAATGCTGATCCCATGTCGAATTCGTGCATCATAGAGATTAATTACCATTCATTGTTTTCGTCAAGCAATAGGCGCCATGGTAGGTAAGTGGGAATAAAAACTGAAGAGTAAACAGGCTGTCTATTAAATCCATCTTTACAGTCCTCAGCATTCGTCGCAGATGTTTAATTTCAAAACCACGCAGGGTGGGGGGGCGAGACTGCTTTTCTTTTTAATATTTTGTTCAAAGCTGCCATCAAAAATTCCGGGCTATTTCTTTAACCAGTTTAGCATAAAGTTTCCACAAAAGATTTTGTAAAATCTTTTTCCTAAGGCTAGAAGTTCTGATAGCCGTGAACCCTTCCACAGTGGGGAAGGGGGTGGGGGAAGGAAGAGGAAGTGCGAGGGCCATCAGTACGCCTCCGATCCTCTGTCTTCCTTCACGCATATCTCACTGCTTACGGATCATCACATCTGTGTACGGAAATGGCACTAGAGGATCTGGATGTGTACGGAAATGGGACAAAAATTCATTTGTAAGGAAATGGCAATTACGGAAGTGGGACGACACGGGTTCTCGAGGGCAACCATATCAAGAGTGTACCGCGAGTATACCATCGACGAACGTACCTGCGCCTATAAAGCACGCAGTGTCCAACCGCTTGGCAACGGCGGTGCAAATTAGATATTTGCCCGGCCCGGGCTCGGACGGGCTCAGAATTCATTAACTACCGAAAAACCCGGGCCCGGGCTGGGAATTACACGTGTTGAATTTCATTACTGTAATTAATTCAACACGTGTAATTCCGAGCCCGGTTGAATTACACGTGTTGAATTTCATTGTGGATTTGTTACCATGCTGGAAGGATTTTCAATTTCCTAAGCTAGCTGCTATTGCAAGACTTGCATTATGCATTGTCCAAAGCTATGGCCCAAGCAAGGATTAGTTAAAGGGGGTCTGGTATCGAAAAACTAAGAAAAAATCACATTCCCATTTTTTGTATTTTATTAAAAATCAAGAATCTTATCTTTAAAATGATGTATTAATTTCCAAAATTGTGCAGTTAGAAGTATTGTTTTTTATTTTTTAAAATTTCCTCACTCCCGCGATTTTTGGGGTGACGTTGGTTTTTAGTGCAGCAGGTCGAGTTTTAGAGAAAAGAAGATCAAGTTGAAGCGCTGAGGCATTAGATGCAATTCTCTCTCTCTCTCTTTTTCATGATGAACTTGATCTGGAAATTGCACACACATATGATAATATTGTGATTATTATACTATTAAGCGCAAAGCTTTGTTAATGTTACATAATACAGAATAATCTGGTCTGGAATGCTTTTACGTTCCTTTTTTTTTTAATTTTGGAAATTCCCCTACATGCTTTTTTGTATATTCTACTACATCACTCTAAACTACCTTTACCAATTAGCATACATGTAAATTATATTGCAAAATATTAGTTTTCCAGAGTCAAAATTTCAAGCACTTGCAACTGTCTGTACGGCGTTGTACGTTTTATAATGCAATTTATTCAAAATAAAAGTAAATTTAGAAATCAAAAAGAAATAACGAATAGAATTTTTTGTTTCGAAACGATTTTCTTTTCTTCAGCTTTTACCAAAATTACTGATTCCCCTGATACGGTCGAAGGGCACATTGATTATTTATTTATTTTCAAATCCACATTTTAGAACATTTGGTTTTATGCGTAGTATTTCTAAAAACATATTAATATTGTGAAGTGGATTAACTGAACTAAGCTTTTTAAACTAATCCTTGCTTGGGCCATATCTTTGGCCAGTGTATAACGCATGAATGCAAGCCTTGATAAGCAAAATTTTCCAAGAATCCGGGTCCGGGTTCAGCAAACACATGTAATCAAAGAAAGCGGGCCGGGCCCGCGCTCTAGGTCTTTAGACCCGGGCTCCTAAAATTGGGCCTGAACTCATCTGAAGCGCAAATCACATTCAGGTAAAATGTCGGAGACCCAAAAAAGCGTCAGCGAGTGAACCGAACGGTACACGCTGCATACTCTGGGCAACGGGAGCCGACGCCCTACTAGTATGCCACTGTTGACTGCGGTCGTCATCGGACATTGCGCCTCGCCTGGTGCTGGGAACATCAAAACTGGACATCTGCAAGGTGGCGCCTGGTCACTTTCAGCTATACCGAGCTAACGGGAGGGTGCGGGTGTGGCGTAGAGAGAATTAGGCCATGGCCTCGTCGTGCCAGGTCGGCTCTGTTCAAGGCGGTGGTGCTCTGTGACGGTTTCTGGAGCCTTTTCATGGAACGCATTAGGTCCCTCAGTGTGCCTGGAGAGGTCCTTAACCGCTGCACGATACCAGGATGTGTAGGCTGATCACCACGCTGTCATGGCCTTTCACGCATCCTGCGGCCGATGGTATTTCAGCAGGACAATGCGCCACCCCTTCGGACCATAACCACCCAGGCATGGTTCCAGGAACACTCATCTGGGTGTGGAACAGTGCTGAGACGGGCTACATGATACTTACAGGAGCTCGGGCTCTGATGAGAGAATTTAGAGGGAAAGAATTTTCTGCCTTTCTTTTTTAATTTGGTTTTGTATGATTTAGCACACGAGACTTGTTTCACACTTTCTAGTTGTTAAATAGAATTCTTCTGCAAATGGATCTAGATGGGGAGTGGAAACTCGGCAGGGCTATTCATTCCAAGCTTGGGTAATAGAATTTGGCAAGGCTATTCATTCCAAGCTTGGGTAATAGAATTCGGCAGGGCTATTCTTTCCAGGCTTGGGTAATAGAATTCGGCAGGGCTATTCATTCCAGGCTTGGGTAATAGAATTCGGCAGGGCTATTCATTCCAGGCTTGGGTAATAGAATTCGGCAGGGCTATTCATTCCAAGCTTGGGTAATAGAATTCGGCAGGGCTATTCTTTCTAGGCTTGGGTAATAGAATTCGGCAGGGCTATTCTTTCCAGGCTTGGGTAAGAGAACTCTGCAGGGCTATTCATTCCAGGCTTGGGTAATAGAATTCGGCAGGGCTATTCTTTCTAGGCTTGGGTAATAGAATTCGGCAGGGCTATTCTTTCCAGGCTTGGGTAACAGAACTCTGCAGGGCTATTCATTCCAGGCTTGGGTAATAGAATTCGGCAGGGCTATTCATTCCAGGCTTGGGTAACAGAATTCGGCAGGGCTATTCATTCCAGGCTTGGGTAACAGAAATCGGCAGGACTATTCATTCCAGGCTTGGGTAAGAGAATTCGGCAGGGCTATTCATTCCAGGCTTGGGTAATAGAATTCGGCAGGACTATTCATCCCAGGCTTGTGTAACAGAATTCGGCAGGGTTATTCATTCCAGGCTTGGGTAACAGAATTCGGCAGGGCTATTCATTCCAGGCTTGGGTAACAGAAATCGGTAGGACTATTCATTCCAGGCTTGGGTAAGAGAATTCGGCAGGGCTATTCATTCCAGGCTTGGGTAATAGAATTCGGCAGGACTATTCATCCCAGGCTTGTGTAACAGAATTCGGCAGGGTTATTCATTCCAGGCTTGGGTAACAGAATTCGGCAGGGCTATTCATTCCAGGCTTGGGTAATAGAATTCGACAGGGCTATTCATTCCAGGCTTGGATAATAAAAATACCTTAAGGCCATAAATTACTGAACTTCTGCGAAGAAAGTTTCTTTAAGAACTATAGACAGTAGATAGCAAGCTGACGAAATTTTGCTCCTTACCTCAACGCTCCCTGTTAATACTATTGAGCAACATACGACGTAGATTGTTGTATCTCCCGAATTTTCCTCATGCCCACCCCCACCCCCGAAGCATTTCAGGAAGAAATGAATTGCCAAAGAAACTATAGTAATAGGTAGACATCCCTTCCCCACTCCAGATAAAGACATCGGTTAATTGCACGGGGAGAAAAGAGTGGAAGTCTAGAAAAGGAGATTTATTTTAATGTCTAAACGGGTTAATCACAGTTTTCGGGCTCGCCCGGGCTCTATCTTGCAATATACTATTCGGGCTTGAGCGCTTAAAATTGAGCCCGAACTCAGCTCTGGTGTGGAACCATTCAGTAGCCCCCACGGTCCCGGATTTAAACCCTGATGAAGGTGTCTGGGATACCGTTTAGCGGAAATTCAGATCCATGGATCCTGGACCGACGTCTCGACCGGAGTTTTGGACAATGCTGTAACAGGCATGGCTGGCATTCCCACCGGCATCTGGTGGAGTCGATGCCTCGGCGTGTACAGGCTGTTATTCGCGCTAGAGGTTCAACACACTATTAGGTAGGTATCCCTAATGTTTTGTCCATTGAGTGTAAATAAACACACGTGTGTGCACAGGCGCCGACTACGACATGCTCGGTTGCTTAACCACGCCTCCTCAGAAATCAAGGCATGCTCATCATGGCCTGTTTTCTGCAGAGGAAACCTAAATTATCTTTTCGAAACTATGTATGTATATTGCAATTAGAACTCATGGAATAAGATGTTTCTATCAGCCAAAGATTATTAAAAATCAATTAATATATTCAACACACACTTCCGAAATGGTGTGTGTTGAGTTAATTATTTTAATATAATTAAATTCGGTGATATGTACTACTGAACAACCAGCCCTAGGACTATGTAACCAAGAATAATATCTTATATCTGTTACAATTTTACGATGAATTCAACAAAACAAACATTTTCTGCTCGTAATATTTATTATTTTTGCTCGCAAGCCTGAGTATTGAATGAACAAATTAGTAAAATCATGCAATGCATTGTTTATATGATACGCTTTCCAACATACCAGAAATAATTACTCAAGTTATGAGGATAATAGCTGTGGAAAAAATCTCGCTCCTGTGTCCCGATCTTCGACCCCATTTCCATGATATTAAACAGAATTGGTTCAGTATACCTCCGGAACAACATACTAAAGTTTTGTTGCAATAGAAGCATTTTTAATTAATTTATTAGGATAATGGCTGTGGAATAAATCTCGCTCCTGTGTCCTGACCTTTGACCTCATTTCGATGACATTGAACAGAACCGGTTCAGTACCTCTGCGGAACAACATGATAAAGTTTTGTCGCAATCGGAGCATATTTACGTAAGTTATGACGCATAAGAGCAATGGAATGGATCCCGCTCCTATGTCTTGATCTTTGACCCCCATTTCGTCCATTTTCAATAGGGTTCGTACCCAGTTGGTCCCCTACCACATACTAAAATTTCGTGGAAATAGATCCATTTTTAAACAAGTTATGACGCATAAGGGCAATGGAATGGATCCCACTCCTATGTCCTGACCTTTGACCCCATTTCGTCCGTTTTCAATCGGGTTCGTCCCTAGGTGGTCCCCTACCACATACTAAAATTTCGTCGAAATCTAACCATTTTTAGTCGAGTTATCGTGCGGACGGACAAAGCTGGAGCATATACATATGCTTCTTCAACCTACGGTTGGAAAGCGTAGAAAACCGGCACTATTTCGAAAATGTTCAAAAGTTTACTGCTGGATAGCAATTAATAACGTATTTTTATTTAATATCTTATTTATTAAAAAAAAGACAAAAGACTGGTGCACGAACTCCCTTGCAATTATTTTTTCTTTTGTCGAATATGCACGACGATTTACAAAACTACGCCCGTGTGTGTGCGCGCGCGAGTTTGTTTTAATTTAGTGTCTAAGACATGGTTTCTATGCAAGGAGAGAGCAGCCGTCTAAAATGTGTTCTATAACTTTATTGGCTTTTCTGCACATTCTACAGGTGTCATCATCTGCAACTTTCATTATGTGTTTCTTTGTCTTGAATCCCAACGAAAAATCCCTCGTTTCTGGATAAAGCTACTCGTATTATTATTTCAAAACGTAAACTCTCAAAGACTTTTACAAAAAAGAACACACATTATTTTTTGTTTCGTTTTTAAGGACAGGAACAAATAGGAGGGAACAGGAAAGAGCATAAACCTACAATGCGTAATAAATGCCCAATTTAAAGAATCGGCATCGACTTCATAAGAGCTTTTCAGTTCATAAATTGAAACAAAGACGAACATTAAGGACTCTAATGGCTTCTTTTTATGCGGCTGTTCTTGCTCTGCACAAGGCAACCCGACGATCGTTATTACATACAAAGCAACAGGTCACGTGAACTGGGTACTACGATTACAAATACATGACACTAGTTCTTTCACCGTTAAAAAAAGCAATCATAAAAAACAATAACAAAAACAGAAGTAAGCAGACATGATTGTTTGATGCTTTAAATGCCTTATATCATGGACACAAAATTCTAGACACACACAAAAAAAAGATGCACACCGAAGTTTTAATTTCGAGCCAACAGATAAAGATTCAATGCTGCAAAATTTGAAGTCGACTGCAACGTAATGAACAGTTTCAAAACTTCCTTTCCTCGAACATAGTTTCCTTATTTACTTTTTTTTTTTTTTTTGATACGATATACGCATTTGTTTCAGAAAACCTCACTCTTGGAAGATTATTATTATTTTTTTTTTTTATTGAAGGTTTAACGACCACCGTGAGCAACTCAATGGGCGATAAGCAGTCGCCCGTCCCTAATTTAGGACCACTGACTCCAGGGAAGGGAGAGAGACAGGGCAGTAAGACAAACACATCCATGCCTCGCCGGGATTCGAACCCGGATCGATCTCGGACGAATAGTCAGAAGCCATCGCTTAGACCTCTGCGCCACCGGGGCGGCCCTTAAAGATTAAGCATGCGTGTTCAATTCATCACCGCACAACGACTTCATAATGCTTTGAGTTGGTGGACGTGACGCTATTGAAATATATAATTCTTTTTGGTGTAAATATGACAAGGATGGTAAGTCAGATAATATCCGAAAACTTGAAAATTTCGTCGTCCTGGAGCGGGAATCGAACCCGCGTCTCCAGGATAGCGCCCGAGTATGCTAACCATTACACAACCCAGAACGGCCAAGTCTCAAATTTCTGATTAATTTGAATTTAACCATCACAGGATGCCGGTTGCTTTGATTAGCGAATCCTGTGATGATTAAATTCAAATTAATCAGAAACCTGAGACGTCGTTCTGGGTGATGTAGTGGTTACCATGCTCGGGCGCTATCCCGGAGACGCGGATTCGATTCCCGCTCCAGGACGACGAATTGTTAAGTTTTCGGATATTATCTGACTTACCATTCTTGTCATATTTACACCAAAAAACGGATTTTCATCTTCAAAATTTGATTTGTATGGTGTAATCCCGTATTTCATTCACGATATATTTCTTTGATGGGGAGCAGAATTGCTTATCATCAAAGAATTATATCATGAATGAAATACGTAGACATAGCTCAAAGGACTGCAAAATATTTGGTATTCTTAACCCATTTTCGCCAAAAACGGACATAACCACTTCTGGTTGTCAGCCCTCGATATGTTCGTAGGGGCTATAATACAGACAATAGCACAATTATGAATGGAAAATGCCTCGATCGACAGAGTTAACCGATTTTTAGAGCGCCTTGATAATAGGGTGTCACATATAGGCAATCGCTCCGTACGTGACCTTTCAGCGGCACTGAACATCCCTAGGTCAACGGTTGTGATGTGATATGCAAATAGCAACAGGTTGGGGCTGAGTCAGCTACGAAACAACCCGGTAAACGTCCCAAACTAACAGAACGTGACCGGAGGAGAGCTGTGCGAAAGACTGACCGCTAAGAAAGCAAATCAACATTGCGTCAAATCATGCAAACTCCATGCGAGACGATTGGAACTGACGTTAGCATCAGAACAGTGGACACGCAGGAAGCTGCATGACGCATGGGCGCCCATATAGGTAGGGGCAGGAAGGGGCACACTTGCCCTCCAATGGAAATCTGACTATACAATTTCTGGTTTTGGAAAGATTCTTGCAAGGGCATTATATCTGATTACTTATTTTTCTGTTGAACTTCTGAATGCGTGTGTAGGCAGTAAAAGTAAGGAAAACGTTGTGAATGTACTGTAGAAAATAATAATACGTATTAAATTTTTGTATTAAAATGTTAGACAACAATGCACATACATACAGCATGAAAGGCGAAGAAATGAAAAATATATCATTATCTGCAGCAGCTGCATTCACTGCTTGACAAAGATCTGAAATTGTTTCCAGAACTTTTTCTTGATGCCCCCCCCCTTTATGACCGATTAAGTGGTCGCTGGAGTTTGTTTCGTAGCGTATGGGTCACAAGTAGCTGAAAGGCCAAGGCTCAGAAAAACAGCGAAGTAATTTCACTGTCGTCTCAACAAGCTGTCAAATTTACTTTCACCGCCCCGGAGGCGCAGTGCCACCCGAGAAGGGTCAGGTTCGAATCCCGGTGAGGCATGGATGTTGTGTTTGTCATACGGCACTGGCTCTATCCCTTCCCTGGAACCAGTGACCCTATAATTAACGACGGGCGACTGCTTATAGCTCATTGAGTTGCTCACGATGGTCGTTAAACCTTCAATAAAAAAAAAAATACTTTATATAACCTCTTTTATGAGGTTTTTGGATCTTCTGATTTGCAGTTAAATTTATGCGTTCTACCAGACTGATTCATGAGACAGATCATTGTTCTATTAGACAGATCATGCAGTGTACCAGACTGGTGGCCCATTCCTGGGTGCTGAGGATGCTGAGGGAAAGGTATAAAGGTCGCCCAAATGAAAGTGATACTCGTGTAATAGCGTCGTTGCATAATTACGCAGAGCCGTGCATTTGTGCCGGTAGGTGGCGTGCCATGTCAGAAAGCAAGCTGTTATCGGCGGCACGTGTCAGTGTGCTGCTTGCACGTGCGGCGGCAAGTTGACTACGTAGGATATAACGTACAAGGTTGTCTGCGCCGGGCATCGAACCCGGGTTTCCTCACTCCGTAAGAAGTCGCTCTCCCAACTGAGCTACACGGACATGTGCTTTCACTGCGATCTGCCTTATCTCACGTGCGTCCTGCGTTGCAGTCACGTCACCCCTCCCCTCAATAGAGGGATGGGGACATGGTCCACGGGTCAGCCGAGACCATGTGTCTCTCTGTAGGCAGTCATCCCATGAAAAACGTGCATTTGAGAAATCCCAGACAATTTGGTGTGTGGAACGTAACATCACACTGCTTTATTTTTTCGAAGCAGTGAAGAAGGGATTTTCATTTTTCCTGTCTCGCCGTGTGGAAAGAATATCACATCATTGAGAGAAACTTAACAGTCGGGTCATCCTGGAAGTTCGGACGCCAATATAGCGTGCAAGTTTGTCCTCGCCGAGGATCGAACCCGGGTCCCCCTCACTCCGGAGTAAGTCGCTCTCCCAACTGAGCTACACGGACGTATGATCTCACTGCTATCTGCCTTTATCTCATGTGCGTCCTGCGGTGCAGGCACGTCACAAGGATCGTGACATGGATTCGTCCAAAATGGCCCAGCAGGTAGTTATGCAATTTTTTATGCAGAAGGTGTTAGTGGAGCCGAAATTTATCGTCGTATGAAGAATGTGTATGGGAATGAGTGTCAGTCACTGTTACAGTGTTCCGCTGGTGTAGTGAATTTCATAAAGTACGTGTGAGCACGGAGGACATGCGGAGACCTGAGCAAGCACACGTGGTCATCACCATGGAATCGATTGCTGCCGTGGACAACCTTGTGAAGGAGAATCGCCCAATCACCACCCGCAAGCTTGCGGCAACATCGTCCGTGAGTAAGGGAACTGTTAACACCATTCTCCATCGCCGATTGGGATACAGCAAGGTTTGCGCACAATGGGTCCCCAAGCATTTCCAGGAGGAGCAGAAGACTCGGCAAATGGGTGCTAGCCTGGAGCATCTGCATCTTAACCACCCAGAGAAGGGACAGTTTCTTTCCAAGATTGTGGCCGCAGATGAAAATTGGTGCCACCACTTTGATCCGGTCACAAAACGGATGAGTATGGAATGGCGGCATCCCAACTCTACACGCCCCCAAAAAACTCAGTCCTGCTTAAGAGCTGGAAAAGTGATGCTCACGGTTTTCTTCGATGAGAATGGCGCATTGCTGTTCGATTGGCTGGGCGCAGGCAGTACGGTCAAGGCAACCACATACTGCGATACGTTACGCAACCTCAAAACGGCCATCAAGTGTTAGCGACCCGGCATGTTGTCAAATGGGGTTATTCTGCTGCCCGACAAAGCGCGTCCGCATGTGTCGAGAATGTGCAAAGATTTGCTGCGGGGCATCCGCTGGGAGGTCCTCGATCATCTCCCCTATATCCCCGATCTGTAGCTTTTCGACTGCCACATCTTCGGGCCACTGAAAAAAAAAAGCTCTTAAGAGCCGCCGGTTCACTAACGACGCTGAGGTCCGGGACGCCCTTGAAGACTGGTTCCACAGCCAACCAAGGAAGTTCTTGGCTCAGGGTATCCACAACGTCGTGCCGCGCTGGGACACTTGCTTCAACCGACAAGGCGACGATGTATAGCGGGTATGCAGCCCATGTATCACTCTTACTTGCTGTGTGTTTACATATTCCAACCTATAAACCCTTACGGCAAACAACCGACAGTCTCAGTTTCATTTGGGCGACCTTCGGAACTGTGTCGTCCTGGCAATGAAGTTTGGTGGAGGCAGCGTGACAGTATTGAGCTGTTTTCGTGGTTCGGTTCGGCTTGGGCTCCATAAGTCATTTTAGACAAAACCACGAATGCTCAGCTCTACCTAGACGTCCTGGATAATTATGCACTACCAACAACTTTGAGGAAAGTACTCTCTACCAGCAGGACAACGCACTATGCCATAATGCTCGCGTTGTAACAGACTAGTTTTAGGACATGGATGTTGAAACGTTGGACTGGCTAGCCCAGAATCCTGATCTGTGTCCTATCGGGAATCTCTGGGATGATTTGGAACGTTGGGTGCGTGGAAGAAGAGATCACCCAATAAATACAGAGGATGTTCACACATTTTTAGAATGATTTTCCAGCAATATAATTAATGTTTAAAAATAGTTATTTATTTCTTAAATGTTCTACCTGATACCCCTTTCTCTGGACTATCAACCTGCGTCTAGATTTCCAAGATAACAAGGCATTTTTTTAAACTGGTAGTGGTATTTTATTCCACTCCTCTTCCACTGCTTTCCATAGTCCAATCATTGTTTTAGGTTTGCATTTAGAAAGCGTTCTTTTTAGCTCTCCGAAGGCACGATAGTCTATTGGTGACACATCAGGTGACTTTGAAGGAATATGAGCAAAAGGAACAGACTTTATACCAGTCTCTTTTTACAAGAAACAGAGTGGTACATTTGGATGTACGACTGGTAGCCTTTCCTTGAATACACTTAAATTGCAGCAACTAGTTACCCTAGATTAGGCGGGATAGTTTCGGATTCTGATAGTTTCAAAAAGCGCACGGATACCATATATTATCATTATTATATTAGGCGGATAGTTTCAAAAAGTACATATGGATCCCCGTACGTACTTTTCGTATTTGCGTATGTACAAACTATACTGCAAAAAACAATGTGTAGTGTAATTTTTAATATGGAAATACTGTTATAAGTTTGAATCAACAACTGAAGCGTAGGTTCCAGTTGACTTCATTTTCTTAAATTATAGTTTTGACGTACTGTATTTTGTACATTTAATACAAAGTGACAATTATTTTAATTTCGAGAAAGACTGAGTTATTGTATCTGAGGTTTCAAAAAATAGGGCACTATGAAATGCAAAGACAATAATATCAACACTTCATTCTCTGGTTTATTTGTACTGTCGACAACACAACACATAACGTTAAAAAATATACTTTGAATGCATCAAAGTTTTACTTTTTTATCCTTTAGATAACTGAGAATGAGCACAAGATGAGATTTAGATAGAAATATAAACTACGGAAGTGGTGCTCGGAAAAGAAAGAAAAAAGAAATATAAAATCTACAAAGAGGAAGTCTTTCTCTCTCTCTTTTTATTTATTTATATATATAAATATTTTTTCGATTGGAGGTTTAACGACCACGGTGAGCAACTCAGTGGGCTACAAGCAGTCGCCCGTCCCTAATTTAAGGCAACTGGTTCCAGAGAAGGGGAGCCAGCGCCGTAAGACAAACACAACATCCATGCCTCACCGGAATTCGAACCCGGATCTATCTCGGACGAATGATCAGAAGCCATCACTTAGACCACTGCGCCACCGAAATGGCAAAAGAGGAGGCCTGCTTAAATTAAAAAAAAAAAAATGGAAACAATGAAAGCAAGCAAACTCCTGCTGAGCATGAACCAAATTCTACAGTCTCAACGAAGACTTAATTACTGATCAGAAAGATGAAAATAAAAATGAAGCTTATTCTCATCGGAATCATTTGAATAGCCCAGATGAAATTCGCGAAACTTCATGTTCTTTAGCAAAAGAATATTTAATTACTGATGAGAATAACAGAGGGAATGATTCGTACTAAATTCACATCTCTGAAGCAACAAATGCAAACCCTGGCCAATTCATTAGATGATGGTTCTCTACCATTATTCAAAATCTTCGTCGATAGATCAGTATTTAAATTTCTTATATAGCCTCGCAAAAAATGTTCGATCGAGGCGCCATACACCCTAGGGGCGGCCCTAGTTCCACCAAACCGCCGTAATTTTAACAAACGATTCGCGCGAATCTGACGGAGCAGACTGCATAACACTCCTGGTTCCTACGCTACCAGAGGATGCAGCAGAAGACGAACTTCTATGCAGTTTTACACTGATTGAAGAGTATTTAAATTATGTGACTGAATGCCAAAAATCAGTAAGCTATGGAATTCCAGTTTGTTATGTTGATGCGAAGCCTGGATAGCAAAACGTTCCTGTAGTTTAACATGGTAATTTTTGACTAGTAATCCCATCAAACTGCCACATTAAGAACTATGGGTCAAGATATCGCTGAGGGATTTTGTCTCGCGAGATTCACCAATTAGTTGGCATCATTAATCAAATTGACCATGGCCTGTCAGGAGAGAAAATTGTGCCCTTTAAAGGACAGGTCAGTGAACAAGAGATGCGTTAAGTCAGCGACAAAACACGTGGGAAGAAAGAACTCTGTAGTCCTCTATGATCGATATCTTTCGGTCCCGGCCCAATAATAAATAACGCATACGCTGGAACTAAGAATTACGGCACCTCGGGGACAATGCCGTGCGCAAAGGAGGGCTCGAAACGTCAAAGATAATCTAATATCGCATGAAGATTAAATCTTCAAGTCGACTGTAAAATTATATATGTACATATAACTTATTGATAACTTTTTTATTTTTTTATTTTTTTTGCCATCTCAGGAACCCTTCTCCAAGACGTTTATTCAGTTGCCAATCAGCATTTTCCATCTATCCACTCTTCTCCTTCGTCCAATCAAACTCTCTGTCACTTATTTCATACGCGGGCGATTAAACTAAAAACAGAAATTTTGTTATAAGCGAATACAAATGCAGAACAGTTGTCAATGGTGATGGAAAGTTCCTAATTATCCTGGTAACGCAAGATAATTCAAGAAAGGAACCGAGTTATGCACAAGGACATCACACGCGTCGCATCACATCACATGATCATTTCAAAACGCTGTTGAGCGCGTCTAAGTTCACAATCAATGTACTGGCTACAAGAAGCTCGGGAATGAATTTGCGAAGCATGGTGTTTGTTGTTTTATAAAATCCACTAACCTAAGGAGCAGATTATCTTCACTCAAAGCGAAATAAAGGAAAGAAAATTAAAATTTACTGTTTCACCTGCAAATGTAACGTTCTAAAAAATTCTAAAACAACGATAATAAAAACTGCTACATTACAGTTACCTGCATAAAAAAATATACTACGAAATGTGGAATCTAGATCAAGATTACCTACGCCCGATTAAAACGAGTTAGTAAAATCATGCAATGCATTGATTATGATACGCTTTCCAACATACCAGAAGTTATTACTCAAGTTTTGAGGATAATGGCTGTACAATAAATCTCGCTCCTATGCCCTGACCTTTGACCCCATTTCGATGATATTCAACAGAATTGGTTTGGTATACCTCCGGAACAACATACTAAAGTTTTGTCGCAATAGAAACATTTTTCGTCAAGTTATGAGGATAATAGCTGTGGAATAAATCTCGCTCCTGTGTCCTGACCTTTGACACCATTTCGATGATATTCAACACAACCGGTTCAGTATACTTCCGAAACAACATGATAACGGTTTGTTGCAATCGAAGCACTTTTACGTTAGTTATGATATATAAGGGCAATGGAATGGATCCTGCTCCTATGTCCTGACCTCTGACCCTATTTCGCCCATTTCAATAGGGTTCGTCCCCAGGTGGTCCCCTACCACATACTAAAATTTCATCGAAATCGAACCATTTTTACGCAAGTTATGACGCATTAAGGCAATGGAATGGATCCCACTCGCATGTCCTGATCTTTGACCCCATTTCTCCCATTTTCAATAGGGTTCTCCCAAGGTGGTCCCCTACCACATACTAAAATTTCATCGAAATCGAACCATTTTTACGCGAGTTATCGTGCGGACGGACAGACGAACAGACAGACAGACAGATGGACAAAGCTGGAGCATATACGCTTCTCCAAACTACGGTTGGAAAGCGCAAAAAATAAATAAATAAAAGATGATACCGAATTTACGGTTTTAATGAGCACGTCTTTGGAATTCCTTCCATTCAAAGTCCTTCATAATAATTAAAATCCATTACAATAAAAAAATAAAAAAATCGGATTTCTACAACCAATAAAACATCTAGAAACAGATACAGCTAAGTACTTTTCCCACTAGCGGCTGAAACGTATGTTACGAAAATAACAAATTCTGCACCAAAAGTTTCTCATAGGTGAAAGAAGTTATCAGACGAATGGATTTCCAAATCGAACAGTTTAAAAAATCATACAGTGGAAAATTAGATATAACTTTACGTCCCCTACTGGAAGTATTTTGAATAATGGAAAAGTAAAAAAATATGCGAAGAGTATTCACAGCAAAAGCTATGCTAAGGAAAAATAATTTTTTAAATATGTGTCCTGGAAAAAGAAATGACAAAAAGATTTTGAAATTTATGCCCCCTAGCGGGAAAACTGTTCATTATTTACAGAGAATAGTGTTCATCATTTTTATTGCTACGAGTGGCATACAGTAAAAAAAATATTTTTTCAGATAGGATTTTTAGAAGCGGGCACATAGCTGCAAATAGAAATACATACTAACACTGCCTAGCGCCAGAACTGTGAACTCAAAAACCCCACGAGCACAGGCAAAGTGTTCCACAAAGTAAATGGTATCCGGTGTTACAAGAATTTTTTTAATCGGACTTTTAGAAGCAGAGATATATAGAGAAAAACAGATTAAATATTTACATTCCCTTGCGGAGAAATTGTACATTATCAATATTTTGGAAAGAAAATGCCCGCAAATATTTTTCGTAGTTAATGGTGTCTGAATAGAAAAGTGAAAAAAGTTTTTTTTCAACCGGGTTGTTAGACGCGCTGATATTGCTGCAAGTATGCTATAAACGTGAGCTTATGCTCTCTGGTGGCAAACTTGTACGTTGATAAAAAACTGAAATTATATGCAAAACATTTCGCACCAGAAACGCTCTCCGACAAGGAAAGAATTTTTCAAATCGGACTGTCAGAAGCAGAGATATCCAAAAAAATAAAATATTAACAACGCCCCCTGGCGGAAAAACTATTATTTTATGCAGAATATATTTTGAAAAGGTTTTTCGTAGTGAGCGGTATCTGAAAACAGCAAATTTTTTCAGGCGAGTTTTCAGAAGCGCAGATATTGCTGCAAGTACATCAGAAACAGAAATAAACACTTACGCCCCCTAGTGACAAAAACCGTTCACCAAAAATTAAAAATTATATGCACAGCATTTCCCGCTAGGAGCTATATCCGAAAGCAAAATATTTTTTTAAATCGATTACTTAGAAACAGAGATACCGGAGAAATCGCAATTTACCGTTACGCCCCTAGCGGAAAAACTACGCATTACTTCAAAAAGAAACTTGCCCAAAACAGTCTTCGTTATAATTGGTATCGAAGGGAAGAAATAATTTTTTCGCTTGGGTTATTAGAAGCAATGGCATGGGATAAAATGTATTTTAAATTCGATAGCATCTGCGTTCATGCCCTCTAGCGGCAAAGTTTTGCACCAAAAAAAAAATAATAATAAAGGGAGGGTAATCGTTCTTACAATACGGGCTTCCCAACGTAAAAAAAAAAAAAAAAAAAAAATTAAATCGGGCGAATAGTTGCAGAGATATGGTGTCCACAGACTGACGGTCGGACAAAGAGATACTATAAGCACGTAGCACTGTTTTTCTGGGGTTTTTTTTGTTTGTTTTTGTTTTTTACAAAAGACATGCAAAGAAAATGTGTGTCTAATAAAAGGAGAAGAAATGTCATCACAATACAAATATGGTGTTCTGTCCCTCCCTCGATGGGACAGCTAGAATACCGCTTGACTGGAAATCGGTGTTCTCGTGAACTAAGCCGACTGTACCCTAACTTCCCTCTATCCTTTCCACTTCGTACTAAACGCAGTTTCATGCATCTGGATCTATCCTCGTAGAATCTCATTATCCACTCTATCAAAAAGGGCACAGTGTTCCTATAAGACTTCTTAAACTATCTTTGAACTATCTCTGAAAAGTTGCTCTCATGGAATGAACTATATAACATGGTCACATGCTTTCGGCATTATATTGCTCAACCCCCGCGCTGCTTTTTTTAGCATGGTGCAAACGAGTATCGTACAGCAATATTTTAGTAATTGGAAAAACAAAGACGAAGCGCTCTTTGAGGGAATAAAATTAAAAAAAAAAATGTTATCTCAGAATTCTTAAGAACGAGGGTCATTACGCCACCCAAGTGTGAAATATTCTCGTTTATTTTCAGACGTTTCCATTAACCTAAGGTGACCTATAACTTTGTAATACTTTCTGGAGTAACCACAAGTCTCGCTGCGTCAGCAATGTAGCGCTCTGAACCACAGTGACATCAAAAGAAAACTGTGAAAGACCATTCCATTAGCCAATCAGTCACTCTCTTCTCGAAGTAAAAAGGACGCCAGCATTGATAACCAAGGCGTCACTGAGAGCCTTTACGAGGCATTCTTTTTCTCGGGTTCCAAAACAGACATCAATTCTTATACTCGCAGACTGACGCAATCTATCTTTCCTTTCCTTTCCTTGCAAAACAGCGGAATGTTGGGCATGCCGCCTCTATACATCACTGACGTCTCCTGCTTTCTAACATGAAATCATACATAGGAGAACGTAAAACCTGAAACACTTTTACGCTCACCATGCATGGGAACTAAACGATATCTGTTTGATTAAGCGCTCGTAACGCTTTCGCAATAATGCGGCCCCTTTCGGGAACATTTTCCACATTAGCCGAAATATTTTTACAATAGCAAGTACGGCAGTGTTGTACAAACACTATCCTCAGTATTTTTACACTTGTTTCCTTTTTTCAAGTATCTTTCACCCAAGCTTTCTTTTTAAGCAGCACGGGGTATAATAGCCCTGCATCATTTTTACACTGTTTCCTTTTCCAAGTACCTTTCACCCAAGCTTTCTTTTTAAACAGCACGGGGTTATAGCCCTGGCTCATTTTTACACTTGTTTCCGTTTTTCAAGTACCTTTCACAAAAGCTTTCTTTTAAAACTGCACGAGGTTATAGCCTTGGCTCATTTTTACACTTGTTTCCTTTTTTTCGAGTACCTTTCACCCAAGCTTTCTTTTTATACAGCTCGGGGTATAGCCCTGACTCATTTTTACACTTGTTTCCTTTTTTCAAGTACCTTTCACCCGAGCTTTCTTTTTAAGCACCACGGGGATAGCCCTGGCTCATTTTCACACTTGTTTTCTTTTTCAAGTACCTTTCACCAGAACTTTCTTTTTAAGCAGCACGGGGTATAGCACTGGCTCATTTGTACACTTGTTTCCTTTTTTCAAGTACCTTTTACCCAAGCTTTCTTTTTAAGCAGCTCGGGGTATAGCCCTGGCTCATTTTTACACATGTTTCCTTTTTTCAAGTACCTTTCACACGAGCTTTCTTTTTAAGCAGCACAGGGTATAGCACTGGCTCATTTTTACACTTGTTTCCTTTTTTCAAGTACCTTTCACCCAAGCTTTCTTTTTAAGCAGTACGGGGCTACAGCCCTGGCTCACCTAACCTAGTGATCAGGGGAGGATAAGGTCGACGAAAACAGGCCGGAAATCTTGTGGTACACTACACAGAAACACACGTACAGTGGAGCACCAGATAAATTCCTTCATTAAAAAAAAAAATTCTGTTAACTCTTGGATGAAATAGAATTGTTGAAATGTGCACTGTAAAACTAATTCAATCGTGAACAAATTTTAAGAGCAATTTAAGGGTAAAACAATTTTAAAAATCCACCCATGATTTGGGGGAGGGGTTAACGACCACCAGGAGAAACTCAATAGGCTATAAGCAGTCGCATGTCCCTATGATTTAGGGCCACTGGTTCCAAGGAAGGGAGAGAGCCAAGTCCGTAAGACAAACAAACTGCCATGCTTAACCGTGATCCAAACGCAGGTCGGACGAAGCAGGTAGAAGGCAGCGCTTATAGCGCTGTGCCATAGGTATGTTCACCCGTGATTGAATGTCAAACCATGCTCAAACGGGTGTGCTGTACTAGATAATTATATTTATTTGCTCACTGATCGTCTACTGCGCAACAGTATTCATACCAGCTCCTTAAATAGATGCCTTTTTTTTAATTTACCCATTGTTTTGACGCATGAACTACTATTTTGATCCGTGAACCACCGGTAAATCGTTGATTCTTTTAAGGTAAATATGGGAGGTACGCGGATTTCGGTACATCTTGGCCGGAATGAGAATCGCTTTGTACTCTATGCCTGTACGTAGATAAGGGCGCAGGGATGATGGACTAACAAAATTGTTACTAATCCCTCCAATATTACAAAAGGAGGGTAGGTCCTACTACTGACCCTTTGGCTCCAAAGGTTCACTGGTAGGCTCTACTCTCCATTGTAATGGGACTGGCAGCAATTTTTCCAGTTAAGTAGAGAGAAATTTACTCTGTTATTTTAGAGCAAAACGCCCAACATATACGTATATACAGATAGAAGGAAACGCCATTTTTTTTAAAGATAATAACGCTTTAGTCAGATGATATAAAGCCCAAATGAAGTTAACGATTCTTATTCGTTAACTTCATTTGGGCTTTATATCATCTGACTAAAGCGTTACGACGGATTCTCTGCAACAAACGTTTAAAAATGTCAAGATAGTAGTAGGCAGAAGCAGTATTCTAGCCCAATATTAGGCATGAACCTCTTTGTGCATAATTCCATTGCTATCGTAAAATATGAGCATTGTTTTGCTTTTTGAATTTTCTTGAACTTTTTTGGGCTTTCGGAAATTTTTCCGACTGTTACTCCTCATGCTATCGCTTAGTTTCCGGGTCGTATTGAAAACACAATATCTCGTCACTCGAAACGATCGAATACAAGAATCAAGTTTGATTTATTCTTAACGGCCTCACTCAATGAGTTCTCTGCAGTGTTCAACATGCTATTATTGTTTCTCGTCTGTTAGCGAATGTGGAACAAAATGAGTACTGATATCAGTTTTGTTAAAATCCTGGGTTATTAGTTTAGTGACGAATACATTAAACTGAAAAATTCAACAAAAAGCACATCAATCGACACACCATATAGTTTTTCTGAGCCATAAGGTATAAATACACTTGTACTTAACGTCAATTACGTAGTTACTGCATTGACCCTAAGATGGATCTGCACTGGCACAAAGTTTGACAGTCATAATTCCCTTTCATACATTGACAGTTTGTTTCTTGCCTTGCTGTGGAGAGTTTGCTATAGATTGCCGGTCTTTTCCACCTAGTAAAATTTACTGGAATACCAGGGGCATCTACGTTACTTCCTTCCACGGAAGATACTAAGAAATGTGTTCTCTCAACACAAATTCGTGCAGAAAGTCCGCTAATTCCTCTTAAAGATTTTGCTGAACATCTTTCACATTTAAAACTGATTAATAACTCAATCGGGAACATTTAGCTTAACGGTACACTTAAATCTCCACAGTATACTTTTTTTGGGGAGGTCAACACGAGAGAAAAAGGCTTCCACCTCTGAACCTGGTAGACTGTTAAGAATTTCGCAGTAGGTTGCACCAAAAAGGTGGTGCTACACCAGCTGCACCGTTTTTTGGGGAAAAGGTAGACATTGTACGATGCATGAAACATATACATTTATAAACATGGTATAATAGGTGCAACTTCGCACCATTCAGGTGAACACCATACCGTGGTGCATAAGTGCATCACGTTTTTGTGTATTGCATGCATAACACAATGGTTTGCATTTTCCCCAAATGTGGTGCAGCTCGTGCAGTACCACTTTTTGGTGCAATCGACAGCAAAATTTTTTAACAGTGTAGATAATTATTCCTACATCATGACCTTCATTTTTGTCCATCCATCATCTGGTTATTTGTTGATTCATAGCACCCGCCGCCCTATTCCCCGCGTCCTACGTAACAGAAAACCCCACGGCGGGGAGATGTCCGGATTGGAAAATCACTGTCGTACGTTAGCAAAAGATATTACACAAAAATCCTCTTCAACCGCCAAACCAATAACAATTTACCTACAGAACACATTACCCCTAAGCTTCGTTCTGTGCTTGATCACGCGAAACCCTCGAGACATCCTAAAAAGCATTACCACAACACACTTATTTTAACCTCCAACTCCCCAAGCGTCCTTGCTTTATTTCGCTTTGCGTGAAAGACGCTTGTCAAATTTGTGTCTGGTTCTTCTGCTTGCAATGAAGCGCCTCTCTCCTCACCGAGATGTTACATATTTAGAAAACCCGTCGCTAAATTTAGTACCATTTTCGCAATACCATTTTATCCCCTTTTGCGACTTTTCGTAACATTTCGTGTCTGTTCGCAGAGAACGCTGAAACAGCTGTGAAAGCGAAAACATAGCCCAACTCCTTTCCTTCTCAAATGAATAGCGAAAACATAGCCCAACTCCTTTCCTTCTCAAATGAAAGAGGGGGTGGGCGCTTATTTGCTTATTTTTTTAATCGACATTTTTCGGTCAATTAAGCCCACTCCTTTATTTTTTTTACCATTCTACTCTTCCTTTCGCCTCTGAGGGCGGCTCCGCCAACGACAGAAAAACCTTTAACTCCTTTACTAGAAAGACTATTATTCCCAAACAGAATTTGTATAAATGCCTGGCTGTCTTCAAAAATAGTTAATTTCGAAGCTTTTGAGCAATTCAACTAAAAAATTTTCGGCAATATAGAAGATTTATTGAGTTTGCATTTTTAAACATAGGACTGGTGTTCTTTCAGTACAAATAAAAAGGATCTTTGTATCTGACCCATGTACAATAAGGCCACGCTAACACTGAATGTGATAGATTACAGTAGAATTTGTCAGGAATTCAGTTCCTTTTTGTACAGCAAATCCTTTTAAACACTAAGGATTTTGTGGCTATTTTGAAGCACATCCTAAATATATGAAGAAGAACTGTAGCCACTCCACTGCAGAAGTGGTCTAAGCACTAGCTTCTGACTATTCGTCCAAAATGGGTCCGAGTTCGAATCCCAGGTGAGACATGGATGTTGTGTGTGTCTTATGGCACTGGCTCTCTCCCTTCCCTGGAACCAGTTGCCCTAAATTAAGGACGGGCAATCGCTTATAGCTCATTCAGTTGCTCACGGTGGTCGTTAAACCCTCAAATAATAAAAAAATAAATAAAAACGATGTATTGCTACGTTTCGGTGAAAGTCTGAAGACCTGGGCCAAGATATATTTATGTTTAGGCATTTCAAGTTTTTTGATAGCTGAGTCCACCACCGCGGGTTTGAAGCATCTCTTGATACAACCTCTGGCAAAAATATTATTACGGAATATAACTGCCACAAGAACATGGAGGCGCATAATAGGGAGAATGTAGAAATGACACAATGGAAGTAAGCGAAACAGAAACATAGTTTATTGAAATCTGCACATCTAAGTTACAGAGCAGGACTCATACAGAGGAACGTACAATACCTGACTGAAATGCGTAATGATGGATAACAACACGTGTGAGAAATAACTGTAGACTCACCGACATCAGAGGAAAAAATTATAGAACCAATCTATAGGGATATGATATTTATCGATTTTGATATGTACTTTGTAATTCCTCCACGAGCTTTTATGATAACTGGATACTTTGAGGTATGGATGTCGCTAATGAAAAACAGCAGTCACTATAAAGCTCTTTCCAGCATTTCCGAATAGCAATCGCCGAATCAGCTTTGCAACATGGAGATTTCGACTGGATTAGTTTCTTCATTTTTCACCACATATTCTCAATAGGATTTAGACCTGAACTGTTTGCTGGCCATGTCATAGTACTTATATATCGTTCCTGAAGAAATTGCTGCACACTTTTGGCCCTGTGACATGAGATATTATCGTCTTGAAATGTAACCACATCATCGCCAAAACCATTTTCAATAGGTGGAATAAGAAAGTTCTTTAAAATGTCAATGTATACCTGCACGTTGTCTGTTCCTGTGATGATTGTCATCTCACCTGGTCCTTCACATGACATGTAATCCCATATCATGAGTGGCTGGAGAAACTTCATTGTTTACTTGAAGCAGTTATCTTTATACGTTTTATTAGCGCGTCGCCAGACAAATGTTTCAGCAGCATCTCCGTGACCACTGCGCATATGTGATTCATCACTGAATATCACTTTAATCCAATCTTATACAGACCATGATTGCTTTCCTTTGGTCCACTGCAAAAGTCTTCTCTTTTGGCTAGTTGTCAATGCTGGTTTCTGTTTTGATCTTCTGTAAGGAAATCTCAACTCCTTCAAACGGTATTGAACTGTTCTGTGACATCAACACCTGTGTCCGCCAACTTTGTCTTCATTTGCGTTGTTGAAAATTTTCGGTTTTGAAGACATATTTCTCTTAATTTTCTGTGCTCATGCTTTAATGTTTTCCTTAAACGACCGGTATATTTCTCTCTTATAACTGTCCCATTCTGTGCATACTTCCACCAAATTTTCGAGGCCGCCGACTGCGAACCACCAACATTTTTTGCAACGTCTCTTGCCGATATTTCTTCTTAATGACTCTTAAGGAGCCTGTCTCTCGTTTCCATTGATAACTCCCACCTAGACGCCATGTTGTTACTGCAGCGACTGCGTGATACTGCTGACTCACAGCCAAGACTACTCCTTTTTATCGCCACATATTCCGAACGCGTGCTATTGCCAGATTCCGTTTGCAACCTATACGTTGATTCCATAAAATTTTCCTCCGATTTCGGTGAGTCTACAATTACTTCCCACACGTGTTTTTACACATCATCATGTATTTCAGTCAGATATTGTATGCTATTTTATATGAGTCCTGCTGTCTGTAGGTCAGATCTGCAGCTTTGATTAAACTATGTTTTCGTTTCGCCTACTTCCTTTGTGTTGTTTCAACACCAGAGATGGAAACGGGTCATGGGTCAGCGGGTCGACAACTTCTAATGGGTCAAAATACCCGATTTCGACCCGATTTTATTTCAGTTTTATTTTGAAAAGTAGAAAAATAAAAGTGTCCTGAGAAGGAAAAGTGTCCCTTCCTTCTGAGGGGTAATATGATGAAAACAACATCCAGATTTTGGTAACTTTCAGCTCATCATAAACTTGTGAAAATTGATGTTGCTGTGAAACATATTCTGAAGCTTGATATGTTATCAAGAAAACAGCTAAGTCTGAAATTAAACACACAAAAAGTTTTTAAATTCAAAAAATTTTAACTGTAGCGCCATCAAAGTTAGGTGGAACACCCTTAACATTGCTGCAGATGGACGTTTTGACTCTCCCAGACGTGTTTGAAAACACGTGTAAAACAGGCACGTTATGTCTCGCACATGAAGGACGACAGTTTCAATACTTCCTGTAAGTAAATGATACGTTCCTATAATGCATTTGTTTGATTTCCGTAGATCCTAAGACACCCACTGCGGAGAGACTTTTTGAACGCCCTATGTAATGTTATAATTCAAAGCAGATTTGTCCGGGTAGTGTCCGGGTCAGTTACAGATTCGGGTCGGGTCCAATTACGTGACGTCCGGGTCCAAAATTTTTGACACGTTACCAACTCTGTCCTACACACTACCTACTATGTGCCTCCATGGTTATGTGGCGGCGATTCCATAATTTTTGCAGGGGTTGCAGCAACACGTTTGACGCAATCAAGTTATTTTTAAAATCCATCAAAAAGAACAAGTAATCAAGTTCTTCTTGAAGACTTTCAAAATGGAAGCTGGAACAGGGTTCCATTCGAAACTATAGTAAATGTTAAATTTACTAATTGCACTTATAAATATTTCTTCATATTAAAATGAAAACTACGTTAATGCAATGTCTGTTCATTCTTTTTAAAGGATAGTAAGAAGCTTAGCAATATTTACGAAAGTGAATGCGTATCACACCAGCCAAGTTTGTAAGCTCTTTTAAATACAGTAGCGCCCACTTATAACGAGGAGCTCGGGACAGATGGGAATTCTCTTAAAAACTGGGCGCTCGCTAAATCCGTTATAGGGGTGAAAAATTCCACCACGTAAAAATATGCATACGTGACAAAATGTATATACTATACATCTGTATGCATATAATAACATATGGCAACAATTTTCACCCATTTTCTGGCTCTCTTACTACGGCTACTTTGTCGTTTACTGATAACAGTTTTATCTTAGATATTTTGTGGCTTAGCATTGTTTATTATTTTCTACTCGACGGCCAAGTGAGTTGACTGCTGTTTAACGACACACCTAAAGCATAAACAGCACTGTTCTTCCTAATGCAACGTTCACTTGGAGGGTGAAAGGGGAAATGGACACAATTCTAGGAATTGTCATCACCTGTTTCCTTTCAAGCCACATCCCCATTGCATTGCTTCTCTATTCCTCTCTGCAATCGTTACCCAGAAATCCATTTAATACATGTGTGAACTCCACCTATTCCCTTTTTATATTTATTCACCTGTTTTCAACACTACCGACGCGATATAACCAAGGCATAGCATAGCCCCTTGGAGTGGGAGGCGGAGATTCTCTTGTACAATTCGCTTGTTGTACACATTTGATGTACTCCTCCCCATTGCTTTTCTATCAACATTTTTCCACTAGCACACCAAGATTTCACTGCGCTGTAGCAATTTCATCCTGTATATCACTATTTCTCTTGTTCCATTACATGATAGTGCGTAGCAGATTTTCTTTGTCTCGTTGAATACGGAATTTCATTAAATTTTGTTACTTCGTTTGTTAAAATTGATCATCTTCGCTTTTCTGTCCCTCGTTAAATCCGGGTACAGCGAAACCTCCGAATAACGGTCACTGCTCGGACCGAAAGAAAGTGACCGTCGTTGGGAGGCGGCCATTGTTCGGAGGTTAGTCCTAAGTTAACGTTGCTAGTCCGTTGCGTTTGTGTAAAAGCAGAAGACATATGTCAAGCTTATGCACAACAAAGAAAACGCTGCTGACAAATGGCTGACTGGTGAATAAAACTGAAAATAATAATTAAATAAATAGTTCACGGTGTAGCAGATTTTAAGAAGGTAGTGTCTGACGTCTGGTGTTAAACAGCCCTTAGAAATAGCAAGCTAGGTGATCAAGGTTAACGTACGCTATAGAAGAAAGGAAAATGTCAGTAAGTAACGCGTAACTACAAAGCTGCCCGCGTGCCATAAAGCAGGAACAGAGCCCACAGGAACCAAACCAAGAGACATCGCCCAAGACGGGCAAAATTCCAGGCTCCATCAACCACTCCCGCAGCAACAGTGAGCTACTGAAACACACATGGAAGCTGCAGCTTGCCTCATGTAGAACTAGACTTTTAACTTCTTTCTTTTTACTTAAGCATGCCACTACACCAGCCGTAATCCAACTCATTACGCCTTTAGCAATAAATATTCTTTGTCGCTATCTTATAATCTTGCTGAAGTACCAAAGGAGCTACGTAAAATAAAATGGGCAGTGTGTCAGTCAGTTCTATTTCAGGGAAGACTGGGGTGTCCGTTGACCGCTGTTAAGAGGTTTCGTTGTTCGGGGGTTATCGTTAATGTTAATCATACGGAAGCTGTTCGGTACAAACCAAAACTTGCCGGGATTTTTTTTTTTATTTATTGGAGGTTTAACGACAACCGTGAGAAACTCAATGGGCTACAAGCAGTCGCCCGTCCCTAATTTAGTGTCACTGGTTCTAGTGAAGGGTTCCATCTGATCATTCGTGCGAATGATCAGATGCCATCGCTTAGACCACTGCGCCACCGGGGCGGCGCCGTTGTTCAGAGGTGTCACTGTTGTGACGTATATTCTAAATTAACTTTCCTTTTTAGTTTCTTTCCTTATGTAAATCTGGAGTTTATTCTCAGTTATACTTCACTCTTAACGTGATATCTTTTCTCTCAAACGAATACTGTTGGCAACATAATTGAGGTTGAATGAACGTGACGTATGCCTGATATAAGATAAGAACGAGAGATAAAAACGACGACTAAACTGTTGCTTGGCGAGCGTTGGGTTGTAAACTGATTATTGAAAGGAGCGTTGTAAAGCGAGCGTTGTTAAAGAGTGCGTTGCTTGGAGAAGTGTTGCAAGCTGAGCGTTGTGTTAAGAGCTGTGTGGTGTGTGGAGAGTTTAGTGCAATATACTATGCTATGTTATGATGTGTTTGCTACATCCTGAATAAAGCATCTTTTCCGTAAGTTTGACTTCCGTTGTTTACATGTTTCGTCTGGCCGTTAAGGTTTAATTTAGGAACTATTTCATCTTATGGTTATGTTTTTAAAATAACGTAGAAGTACGAAAAGACTTCTACGTCATACTGTATTCATTAAATTTTGTTCGTTACGAACGATTAAAGTGGCTTTGAATTAACATTATACCAGACAAAAGTTCTTGTTTTCCTCGTTAAATCCGAGATCTCGTTAAATACGGGGTTTGTTATAAGCGAGTTTTACTGTATTAAAAGCAATCGTAGGAAACCTAACTGTGTTTGCAAAAATGGATGAGCGTCACACCAGCAGAAAGCTTCGCCCGAACATTTCTGAATCGCATGTGAAACAGGAGTAACTACGAAAAACAACATTGCATCGAATGCCAAGAGTTTATTTTATAGCAAGCCTGTTTCACGAAACAAGATAAAAGAGAGAGAAAATATAAAAGATACACAATTTTTCAAGACGAAATTAGCTGTAAAAAAAGTACAAAGTTTTCGGTATTCAGCGATTAAAAAACAAATACATAAAAAACGGTGAAAAGCAGAAAATATCAATGAAAATTAGTCAGTACACCATATAGTGCTTTATTTCTTTAGGGAGATAACAGTTTGTTTATTGAAAAACACTCTGGTAAAGCTATTATCATCTGATTAGGTTAGGACGTCTGGGAGTAACTGCGTTAATAATCAGCTAATGGCTAAGTAATCGATTAGTCTAAAGTGAGTGCACTTTCTCGCGGGAGGGAAACACATACACATACAACGATGACTTCGGAGCTTGGAATGACTCTGAAACACTTTTAATTCCCGCACGCCACATCAATGAAAAATGTGTGTGTGGTGAAAAGAAAATCATCCGCGTTTTATACTGGTTTTAAATGGGAAACGGCTGAAACTTCGTTACTTCCCTCAAATGAGGCCTTTTGTCGAGAAATGGCACAAATTGCAAATTAAGCGGCTAAACACAATTTACTAAAAACGTCTGTGTTACAGGCAATAAATCTACCACCACAGAAATATCGATTTTCCAAGGCGACGCTTGTTAAATTATTTTAACTTGTAAGAAATCATACAGCTCTCGGTCTGTGTGCGTTGGTAATAGTTCAGTATCTGTTTGCATCCGAACAGATCATGCATAAAGAATCAATAAGTAATTCTTACTATACATATACCCGTCTAAGATTCAGCAAACTAGCGGCTCGAACAACAGTTAAGAATCCCATTTTTGGCTCCGAATTTTTTGTCTTTCAAACCAGTTTGGTGATTCCACTTAGCATTCAATGCACGTGGGTGTTCAACTACCGTATATACCGGTAGGATGCCACCCAATTTTTAGATTTAATAAAAAAAGTATGTGACAAAGGACTTTTTTTTTTATTGGAGGTTTAACGACCACTGTGAACAACTCAATGGGCTATAAGCAGTCGCCCGTCCCTAATTTAGGGTCACTGGCTCCAGGGAAGGGAGAGAGTCACAACATCCATGCCTCACCGGGATTCGAACCCGGACCCCTTACGGAAGAATGATCAGAGGCCATCGCTTAGACCACTGCGCCACTGGGGCGGTGTTTTTTTTTTTTTTTTTTTGATTGGAGGTTTAACGACCACCGTGAGCAACTCAATGGGCTATAAGCAGTCGCCCGTCCCTAATTTAGGGTCACTGCTTCCAGGGAAGGGAGAGAGCCAGTGCCGTAAGACAAACACAACATCCATGCCTGACCGGGATTCGAACCCGGGCCCCTTACGGACGAATGATCAGAGGCCAACGCCTTAGACCACTGCGCCACCGAGGCGGCCTGGGGCGGTGTGACAAAGAACTAAAATCACGCATTAGTTAATGGTATAACCGTGTAATCAGTACTTCTCTAAAACTCGAAGTTTTCCCAAAAAACAAACACCTGAACAGAGATGTTCATGTTAATAGTAGCCGTACGCATATATTTTCTGGCGGTGGCAACACTTCTGGTCACATGGTAAAGCCCTGTCATCCGGAAATAACGTCATTGAAGTAGATAGGCTTCTGTAGATATCGACGAAGAAACGTTTTTGTTAAGGCTGTCTTTGAAGGAGTAAGAGAAATTCTATCCTATACCTGCAACGTAAATTCTTGTGTACACATTTTCTCGAAGACTATTACTTTGTAGTGTTTGAAATTTTGAGCACAAATAAAAACGACCTATAGCTAATATGTGCCATAGTTATTATTCCGAAAAAATTCTTAGAATTTTTTTAAATTTCAGTTTATCTGACTCGAAAGTATTCCAATTTGGGCGCAAGATGGCGCGATAAGTTAGCTTAGCAGTGTTTCTGTCTGCAAGAAACGAAATCTCTCATTCCTGTTTGATTTTTTTTAATTATCTAGACCAAATAGAAATAATTGAATGGGGCCAAAGGTGAGACTGGAATCTTGTCTCCCATAAATCATCTTAAATTCCACTGTACGTTCATTTTTTGAAGAGAAAATGTGTAAATTAGCAGAGAACTCCTGAATTTGAGTTACAGAAATTCCGCCTACCTACAAAGCTCCACCCCAAACAACGTTATTGGTTAAAACGCAACAGTGCGTATTTTGTCTTTTCATTGTGGAGCCAACGAGAGACCACTTCCATTCTGAATATGGCGATGTCTGCAGTGATTCGGTGACGCCAACTTCTGGGACAGTCCCTGAAGACGTAAAAGCCAAGCCCAAGGAGTGATTTTTTGCGTTATCTATCGCCGAAGAGGAACCCTAACACTTATTTAAAGACAGCTTTAATGGCAAGAATGGGTGTGGTATTATGTGTTCGCCATTTTTATTTGGGCACATTACGTCACTACACACGTGGTTCTAATCGTTGTTTGCAAAGTAATGTTTTTATCGCTCAGAGAATTTTTGGCACGCCGTTTTTCTTTCCCATATTTTTTTTGTTGTTGTTATTATTTTTTTTAATATGACATGTGGCAGAAGTAACGTGTTAAATACAAATGTATATGTACGTCATCCAGCGGACAAATTCGTAACAGAAAAAAATGGAAAACCTTTGCGACGGTTACAGCTGTTCACTATGGAAAAAATTAAATAGAACAAACAAGAGCAAAACTGTCGTGATTAAGACAAATACACATTAACGTCCCCTACTGGAATAGTATTTTAACAAGCTGGGAAATACACGAATAACATTAGTCACAGTCTCATCTATTCGTTTCAAAAAGAATTTTGCATTTCAACGTAAACCGGTAATAGGTACTAAACAAAAATATACCGTTTTTCTCTTTTTTTTTTTTTTTTTCGTTTGTTGTGTTTCTGGGTTTAACAACCACCATGAGCTACTCTGTGTGATATAAGCAGTCGGTATGAGGAAAGAATGCCCACGGAAAAATCGCCCACAGGCAAAATGCTCACGGGAAAAATATGTGATCGACTGATAAGTTTATATGTCTGTTATAAACGGTGTTCGGACAACTGGTCACACATTGCTGGCCAAAAAACCGTTAGGGGTCATATAAAAATTGCGGTTTCTTGGCCACCTCACCTACATAACGAAAATGGGTGTAGGAGAATTGGCCACAAAAGTTCAAGGGGGGGGTAAGTATTATTGATTTTTGGCCTACATTGAGAATTGAATTAGGAACTCCAAACAAATTTCGAGAAAACGTTCTATGTAAGCCAAGCGAGAATTACAGCATAATTCATGTATGTTCGGAAAAGGACCCTAAGGTGGGATTTTTTAATAACGCTGCACTTTTACGTAGGTACTAAATATTTACATAACATGTCAAGTTTGCAATATTTTTCTTTTACTTAATTAATTCACAGGCGAAGAAAAAAGTGTTGAATAGGCTTAGGCCTACGGCCTATTAATTAATGTATGGATTGAATGTATGGTGCATAAGTAGAAGCGCAATATTATTGACAATTAATACAGACATTTGACGTGGAATAGGAATAGCTGTGGTGCAGTGGAAGCATATCCGGCGCGTAACTGGAAGACCCTGAGTTCGATTCCTGGTGGCGGCCACTGAGAATTTTTCCGTGACTCACTTATAAACGTGGAAAGAGCGATGACTTCTGTTTGATTATTGACAATACTTGTTATGTAAATTTACGAATATGGGAATGGCGGAACGAAAACTTTTAGAAGGGCCTAAACGTTAGTCCTAATATTATTTTTTTGCTTTTTTGCCTGAGTAATACCGCAATATTAATAATTTGATGTGTTACGTAAACGTTATGAATATAACATCGTTAGAATAAAAACTGTTAAATAGGCCAAGGCCTAGGACTTATGACTTAAGGGCCGCGGGTGGCCTAGTGAAGAACCAAATAAGATTGTTAACTTTCAACTTCCTACTGTAGAGTAGCTACTTTCTTAAAAAAATCCAGTTCGGCTTTACTGTAAAAAATTTGTGACTATTCTTATTTTTTAAAGTAAGGTCTTAATTTTTATAAAACTATGCATGTTTGTTATTTAACTATATCAATTAAAAGGGAAATCATTAAAAGTCAGATTATTTTATTTATAAATACTTGTAAAGTATAGCATTTAATTGTAAAAGCGATTTTCGTAAAAGTCGCAATGTACAGATATAACTTTGTGTAATGTGCTTTCTTTGCACTCTTGTCTCTTTTGGAAATCCTCTTTTGTGTACGGTGAGCCGAAGGGGGAGGGGGAGCATCTGTCTTTCGTCAAAGTGGTGCTTTGCAGCTGCAGCTGGAACGTTTGCTAGCGACCGCACCCCAAATAACAAGGGATATATTTCATTTAAATTTATCGGTTGGCCACCGGTCAGGGTGTGTCTTCCCCGTGAGTAGTATAATCTCAAGTTACAGGCATACTTCTTTTCTTCCCAGTGTAAAGAAAAAATACGCACTCATAGCTTCCTGGGAGTTTTCCAAAGGACAACTAAAACAGTTAATTTCTACATGACGGGTGTAGGAGAACTGGCCACAAAAATTTTAAGGGGCCTCATAAAAATAACGTTTTCGACCGCTTCGTGCCCACGACCCCCAGAGGTTGGTAATCAGAGTCATATAAAGTTTCCGTAATTTCGTCTTTTCTTAATTGCGATAATTAATGTAATTCTTTATAAGAAATGTTTATGATCTACATCTCAGCAAAAGATTTAAGGGTTTTCAAACTACAAGTCTGCAAAATATCTGAGCGCATGTGCTGACTCAGGGAACCTGTCCGGGGGGGGGGGATATCAAAACTCTAAGATTTGAAAAATGTATCGTCCCATCGGGAGATTTTCAGCATTTACAAGCTACAGTTGGACAGATTATTTGAGGGTACGTGCCTACTCAGCAAACCTGGGGGTGGGGTGGGGGTTATATGATAATTGTGAATTATATAGAATTTCTTGTCCGATCGGGCGATTTTCAGCATTTACAAACTACAACTGGAGACATTATCTCCGGGCATGAACCTACTGAGCAAACCTGTCGGGGGGGGGGGTAATACCAAAAGTGTAGAATATGAAGAATTTCTCTTCCGACCCGGAGATTTTCATCATTCACATGCCTTCAGATAATGTGTCGAGTTGTAGCTGCTAATTGCCGAGAATCTCCCGATCGGACGAGAAATTGTTCATATCTTACACTTTTGGTATTACCCCCCCTCTTCGCCGACAGGTTTCCAGAGAGTGACATGCGCTAAGAAAATTTGTCGAGTTGCAGTTTCTAAATACTGAAGATCTCCAGATCGGAAGAGATATTCTTGATATTTTACGATTTTGGTATTACCCCCCCCCCCCCCGACTAGTTTCCTGAGGCAGCAGATACCCTCAGATAATTCGACGTGTTGTAGCTTGTAAACACTGGAAATCTCCCGATCGGACCAGAAATTCTTTATATTACATATTTTAGATTTTAAGCACCCCCCCCCTCCCCAGACAAATTCCCTGGGTTTGCACATACTCGCAGAGAATTTTTTATTTGTAGTTTCTAGAAAAATATCGTATAGCAGTTGGCTTGAAGACAACGGTGAATCATTAGTATGTTTTTAAATAAATGTTGCATAAGACTACCACGGCTTTCAGGCCAACACCATACAACCTCTACAGTCAATCAGTGCAATCCGAACTTTCCTCTCATATTTGTAAGGTTTGCAGAAAATATTTTACACATCAAATTATTAATATTGCGGTATTACTTAGGCAGAAAATAATATTAGTACTAACGTTTAGGCCCTTCTAAAAGTTTTCATTCCGTCATTCCCATATTCGCGTTATGTAGGTGAGGTGGCCAAGAAACCGCAATTTTTATATGACCCCTAACGATTTTTTGGCCAGCAGTCTGTGACTAGTTGTCCGAACATCGTTTATAACAGACATAAAAACTTATCAGTCGATCACATATTTTTCCCGTGAGCATTTTGTCTGTGGGCGATTTTTCCGTGGGCGTTTTTTTCCTACTTTCGAAAAGTGGGCGTTTTTTCCGTGGGCGTTTTTTCCGTGGGCGATTTTTCCGTGGGCGTTTTTTCCGTGGGCATTCTTTCATACAATCAAGCAGTCGACCGTTCCTAATTTGGGGCCACTGGTTCCAGGGAGAGGAGAACAAAGCGTCGCGGGGACAAACACGCTACCCATGTAAACATACCATATAAAACTTGAAAACTGCATCGTTCTGGAACGGGAATCGTATCTGCATCTCCCGATTTACGTTCGGGCATGTTACAGTTACACCATCCCGAACGACAAACCTCCGAGCAACTAAGGATGTTGTAACCTGGACATCCATATTTATCAGAAGTGAAATTCAGTAGCCATTTTAGAGATAGTGAATTGCATTCATTTTCCCGCCGTTCTGATAAGCTGGGCAAGGAACAGCCAAAGTGCACTTTTTCTCACGCATCCCTTCAAACGAGGGGGTGTTAGATTTATGGTTTCGTAGATGTGAGAAGAGGGGGACAGTTTCAGCCAATTAAGTAACTTTGCGTTTTCAGAGAGAAGGCATTTTAAGGAGTATTCCGCGGTTTCTGGGAAAGAGTGGACTTCACTCTTCTGCAGGGGAAGACTTTGGGGGGGGGGGTTCTCTGCAAGAGGACGTGGCACTCGGTGGCAGAGAATTTGGTGTTAAAGAGGCGAGAGAGGAAGGCGTGGCGTGAAATCTCGCCGGTCAGGGGGAATTAGGGAAAACGACGGTGAATGAGAAGGTAGGAAGCGAACACGGGCCGAGAGAAAAAGGGCGATCAGTTTGTTGATGATAATAGAGGAAAGGAGATCAGGACAATGCTTTGAGACATTCCCCATAACATCTGAATAAAAGTCTTCCTGTTTGCTTAACTTTAATCGTGTTTATTTATACTTTATCAACCCCCGATATAGAACTTAACGCAAATGAAGCGTCAAGCGAACCTTTCACACAGGGCGCTGTAATATCACGCAGCACCAAGTCCTGTAACAATGTATTTGGGACTCAGATGCAGCGCTCTCAGCGTGCGTCATTCGAAGCATGTATGATCTCACATCTTAGCGACACGTGGACGGAAAGTGAATCTCCCTAACTTCAGGAACAAATGATACTCAAATACATGTTACAGGAAGATGGATGGCGTAAGTTTCAAGTCTTGTGAGATATATCTACATGTACGATTAATATGGCGTCCATCTGCCAGTAACATATATTTGAGCATCACACCACACATGCCTAGGTAATTCTGTCGCGGCGCGAATTTCCACGATTTTTTCGCGAATTTTAGGGGGGGGGTTGTAATTTCGCGAAAATTAAAAATATCGCGAATTTCAGATTTTTTACCATGTTTGCCTAATTCTATTATAATTTTTAATTACTGTATTTTTCATAATTAAATAATTTTAATACTGCCTTCGTTAGAATTTACGCGAAAAATATACCGTAAACTAATCCTACTCGAAAGTGCAAACCATAGCTTTAAACCTTGAATCTCGCAAGATTGTTCGCTACGAAGATGCTCTTTTCGAACAAGCCGGACACTAAGTAATTCAAGGTCACATGCTCTCTGCTGAAGAGTGCACACGTGGTTTTTCGTGATTTTCCCCAGCTACTGTTGAATGACCTTTGCGACTTGTCGGACCAGTAAACCGGATGTCGTCAGTTGTGTTAGTATTTTAGCTGGGAAAACAGATAACAGAAATGAGTGTTTCGCAGACGCTTAGCTTAGAAAATTTGTGCTTTTGTGTGAGTAATATGAAGTTTCTAGATATTGTTTTTTAATTTTGAGAATGAGCCACGTGAGTAAAATGAGTGCATCTGAAAGATGCAAGCAGTACGGCAAGGGAAAGTTTCATGTGGACAAAAATCTATTGTTCTGTTCGTGTTGCAACATACCAGTGGATTTTTCAAGAAAGGACAGTTGTGAAAAGCATTTAGCAAGCAAGCTGTATATAAAAAAAAAGGTGTATCTGAATAGTCAACCGAAAATAATGGAGAAATGTGTTGAATTAATTGAGAAAAGAACTGCACAAGAACAGCATCGCTCAATGGAACTTTCGAAATCAACTGGTGCCTTTTGTGCAGCTAACATCCATCCCACTTTCCAAACTGGATAACCCTACATTAAAAAAATACTTGGAAAATTCGTTAAAAGATATTGGTGTTATTCTAAATGCAAATTGGAGTCATTTGTATTACTGCTTCCTAACTTGGTAGACTTTTTTAGGGGGGGAATGTTAGTGTATATCATCGGCCGCGAACTTTTCGCGAAATTTTATAATTTGCTTCGCGAATTTTGCTTTTTTTTTCCCGCGATAAAATTACTACCCTACCCATGCCTCATGCGAGATTTTAAGGCCTATGGACCATATGCTGAAATAGAGTACCAAAGGTATATACTGATAAATTTTGTTTGAAATAGAGTACCAAAGGTACAGTATATACTGATAAATTTTGTTTGAAATAGAGTACCAAAGGTACAGCATATACTGATAAATTTTGTCCTGAATTTAAGGGTATTTTAAGTGGTAGCAGAATCACTGTTATGAAATTAACGAAGAATAATCCTTAGTTTTTGAAGCTAGGCCATTTTGGTGGGAAAGTATTTTACCGAGGACAGCCCCCAACTTGTAGAATGTGTGGGGAAGGACATTGATATTTACAAAACTGAAAGATTTACGGTTCCACACTGTTCCTTCACATTTCTTTTCTGTAAATAATACGGGACAAAAATTGCTATGTTTAAGGTCTAATGATGGCAACCTCATTAAGTTGGTTCCATCTAAAATCTCCGCCCTATGTTTCCAATGGTAAAACTTCTTTACATATTTTCTTCGCAATTAATGTATTCCCAAGGATGAAAATTTACACATCGATAAAACAAACATTAAGTTATAGCATGGGATATTTAACACTTGCTAAAACATAACCATAATTAAGCAATCCAACATTTGTTTGTCTACTGACGTCATCGTTGTACAGGTCGCGCCATCTATTAACAGGTCTGAACAATACTCAAAGAAAAATGATTGACTTTTACACCAAACGGAAATCATCGCTTTTTCCACGTTATAAGTGAGTCACGGAAAAATTCTCATCGGCCGCCACCGGGAATCGAACCCAGGTCTCCCAGTTACGCGCCGTGCAGTGGTAGCATGTCCGGCGCGTAACTGGAAGACCCTGGGTTCGATTCCGGGGGCGGCCGATGATAATTTTTCCGTGACTCACTTTTTAACGTGGAAAACGCGATGATTTCTGTTTGGTGTTCCTGATCCACGTCGAGTGTATGAATTAATTACTGATTGATTTTTTAATATAATCACGGTTATGTTTTAGCAAGTATTAAGTATCCCATGCTATAACTGAAAGTTAGTTTTATCGGTGTGCAAGTTCTCATTAATTCCGAAAAAAAAATTGTAAAGAAGTTTTACCATTGGAAACAAAAGGCAAAGATTTTAGGTGGAACCACCGTAACGGTCCAAACGTTTTACAGTGCATGAGCACTTGTTTTCCTCAGAAGCGAATGCTGAGTGTCGTCCGGAATGATCTCCGTCACGGAATAAACATTTCCAGCCTAAACGAAATTCTGAGCCACTCGAGAACCACGGAATATGTAGGAGCCTTATCATCCGATGTCTAAACCATGTCACTATGAATCCCTCCCGAGGGATGGGGTGGCATGCCTTTCCAGGAACAGGTACTAAATCACCTTGTGAAGTTCTTTTTTCTCCATTTCGTAAAGTCTCTACGGTTTAATTCACAAGAACACCCGATTAGAAAAACAAAGAATGGATTTGCAACATTGAAAATTGGTACAGTGGCATACAAGAAAATGTACTGCTTGTAGAAAAAATACTGCATATTCATATTCTTTCTTTTTTTTTTTTTTTTCAGGTTTAACGACCACCGTGAGCAACTCAATGGGCTATAAGCAGTCGCCCGTCCCTAATTTGGGGTCACTGGTTCCAGGGAAGGGAGAGAGCCAGTGCCGTAAGACAAACACAACATCCATGCCTCACCGGGATTCGAACCCGGACCCCTTTCGGACGAATGATCAGAGGCCATCGCTTAGACCACTGCGCCACCGGGGCGGCATATTCATATTCAGTAGTAGTAGTAGTAGTAGCAGCAGAGCACGTACTTTTTTGAATGACCGTTGTATTTCGCTCTTTTCTCGGAAGTTTCTGCAAAGGCAACAGCGGCTTGAAACAACCGAAATGTACAACGAACTTTTGTGTAAACACCAAGCTTAAAACGTTATCAAAGGAAATACCGGCTCTTTTGTTCTTTTGTCCTTCTAACGCTCGATCTACAAGCATGGTTCATACATTTTTTCAATCACAGAATTCCAGGAATTTTCCAGGACATACGATCCAAACGCTCCTACTTAAAATATAGTGAAACCATAGGTCTGCTCAAGCTGTACCTCACAACAAACAACTCCCTATAGACTTGAGCAAACCTATAATACGGAATGCTGAAAATTATGTCTGCTAGAATCACAGATAGATACTGAAATCCCGAAACTGCCACTGAAAATGTAACCACGATTAATTTCTACAGAACTTTTATTGTACATTATATACTATACTGATTCTGGAAAAAAATTATTTCCATTTCGGCTTTAGTTCAATTATTGAAGCAAATTCCAGAATAAAAAAAACAACATGAAAATTAAAAATGTATAGTTATAAAATCTATAGATAGGACATAAATGTGTCACTACTCTTGAAATGCTTTCAATACCACACAATCAATATATAACTTAAATACTATTTATATATATTTATGCAACAAAACTGGACCAACAAAGCTCCTCAAATACAAACCTAAAGTGTTCCACAAGATAAATCATATCCGTTGTTAAAATAATTTTTTAAATTGTACATTTAGAAGCAGAGATATTGAGAAAGACAGATTTAACATTCGCACCACCTAGCGGCGAAATTGTGGATTGTTTTGGGAAGAAAATATACACCAAGAGTTTTCATAGTTAGTAGCATCTGAGCGAAAAATAATTTCTTTCAATGGGGTTTTGGGTTTTTAGTCCCATCAATATTGCTGCAAACGGAAACGTGAGCTTACGTCCACTAGTGGCACACTTCTGCATTAAGAAAAATTTGAAATTGCATGAGGAACATTTTGCACCGGAAACACCTGTAACAAAAAAAAATTCAAATGGGATTCTTAGAAGCACAGATATCGACAAAAATAAAATATGTATCTACGCCCTCTGGCGGGAAAATTATGCACTATTTTAAGCAGGAGATATTTTAAAGAGGTTTCTCAAAGTGAGAGGTATCGGTAAACAAAGGAATTCTTTCAATCGAGTTTTCAGACGGAAAGATTTTGCTGCAAATACATCAGAAGCAGAAATAAACACTTACACCCATTGGCGGCCAAACCATTCTTTACCCAAAATTAAAAATTATATGCAAAACATTCCCCATCAGGAATTGTATCCGATTTAGAACGAATTTTTCAAATCGGACCTTTAGAAGCAGATATCGGGGGGGGGCGCAATTTACCTTCACGCCCCCTAGAGCAAAATCTATGCATTACTTACAAAAAGAAACTGTACGTAAAATAGTCTTCAATATAAATTACATCGAAAGGAAAAAGATTTTTTTCAATCGGAAAATATTTAGAAGCAAATATATGGAATAAAATGTATTTTGAATTCGGTATCATCTACATTTGCGTCCTCTAACGGCGAAGTTGTGCATCAAAAAAAAAAAAAAAAAAAAAGACGGAATGCAAAGGATCACCATTCTGACATTTCGGACTTCCCAATGCAAAAGAAATTTTTCAAATCGGACTAATATTTTGCTGATATGGTGTGCACAAACAAATGAACGGACAAAGTGAAAACATAAGCACGATCCTTTTTTTACAAAAAAAAAAAAAAAAAAAGGGCGCTAATAACGCAGCTTCAGTACTGCTGACAGACAAGAAAACCAATAGTCCCCCCCCTCCTTTAGCCGAGGGTGGTGAGAGAAATTTGTCAGACATAAGTGATATCAGTAGAAATATCCTCAACTACAAAACATCGCGCTGGGACAAAAAGACGGGAATGGATAAAATTCAAGGACATGTAACAGAATTTCAGGACATTTCCAGGACAACATGGAATTCCAAGACTTTTCCAGGATTTCCACAACGCGTACGAAGCATGTACAAGTAAGTCACCAAATGCAACGAAGAGTGAAAACTTTATGACCAGTGCGTCTTTATGCAAATCGAAACAACTGCAAGTAAACAACAGCGCGTGTGAAGGTTATGAAACGATATAAATAACACCTAATACTGAGCTCTGTTAATCAGTGTTATTCTCGTTCTTCCGATGGGAAAGGCAGAGGACTCAAGCGAGTTTGACGGCCAAATTATTGTATAACGGCCAGACGACTGGGTAAGAGAATTTTCGAGACGGCAAGGCGTGGGGGATGCTCACGGTCAGCCGCTGTTAGTAATTTTAACAAGTTAGCAAAATCATGCAATGCATTGATTATATGATAAGCTTTCCAACATACCAGATATCATTACTGAAGTTATTATTCAAGTTATGAGGATAATGGCTGTGGAATAAATCTCGCTCCCGTGTCCTGACCTTTGACCCCATTTCGATGACATTCAACAGAACCGGTTCAGTATACCTCCGGAACAACATGATAAAGTTTTGTCGCAATCGAATCAATTTTACGTAAGTTATGACGCATGAGGACGATGGAATTAATCCAGCTCCTATGTCCTGACCTTCGACCCCATTTTGCCCATTTTCAATAGGGTTCGTCCCCAGGTTGTGCCCTAATACATATCAAATTTCAACAAAATCGAACCATTTTTACGCGAGTTATCGTGTGGACAAACAGATGGACAAAGTTGGAGCATATACGCTTGTTCAAGCTACGGTCGGAAAGCGTAAACAAACAAGTTCGTAAAATCATGCAATGCATTGATTATCATACGCTTTCCAACAAACCAGAAATCATTACTCAAGTTATGAAGATAATGGCTGTACAATAAATCTCGATCCTATGTCCTGACCTTTGACCCCATTTCGTATAAGTTGGTTCACCAGATAACGCGCGCCTTTAACCACTCAGCCAGAAACACTCGGGGATTTAGCTCACGTTCATCGCAAAACAAACTGTGCGACGATGAAAAAATTTGTTTGTTATTAATGCGAGTGATTTAGTCATTTTATTTTCTGTTGGAGCTTATTATTTTCCTGAATAGGTTTGTTATATATATATATGGACTTCTCACAAATTAGGCATTTTTCATCGTGATTTTGAGGACTTCTCACAAATTAGGCATTTTTCATCGTGATTTTGAGGACTTCTCACAAATTAGACATTTCTCATCGTGATTTTTCGTAGCAACAAAATGCGTTGCAACTTGTTCTTTTTAAACTGACAATGACTTTCCATTATCCTAAAAAAAAAAAAAAAAAAAAAGGTGAAATGTACTGGTTTTATAGTATTATTTCACAAAATTCCTAAGTATAAACTTTACTCTTGATAGCTATAATAGCTTTTGTTTTAAGGGGTCCAAAGACTACATAGACATCGTATAATCACCTGCACAATAATAAGTTAAGTACCCGGTTTCTTACAGTAACACAATATAAGATAAATAGCTGGTGCGCAAAATGAGAAGAGGAGATGAAATATTCTGTGCCACAATAAACAAAATTCATGAGATATGCTATCCACAATATCCAATCTCGCTGCATAACTTCCCAATCAAATACTTCGACAGACTATTGAAATTTAGCAGTTAATCAAACTTCCAAGTATTCCCGTGAATCCCTCCTATTACCGGAAAATTTTCGTCATATGAATACGGAAAAAGGGAGAACGAACTTTTTCGTTTAATACTAGAAAGGAATTGCGGAAGGGTTTCTGAAAATTCAGAATTTTCCGTTATCGCATCTTGAAAACGGCAAATTACCGTCATATAAGAAAGGTATCGCGGGAAGGTTTCTGAAAATTGACAACTTTCCCGAAAAATCTGTGAAATTCAGGTCTCTTTCCGCCATTAAATCGCACGCAAAATGTTGTATCAGAAATATGCTTCGTTAACACACGAAAGAAATGACGGAAAATGACTCGTGAATTTCAGAAACTGTTTTACAGTGTACTTTCACGGCAACGGTATTTCCCTCTAGTAGTGCTTTCTGTTTTCCAGTGTACTTTCACGGCAACGGTATCTCCCTCTAGTAGTGCCTTCTTTGTTTCACAGTGTACTTTCACGGCAACGGTATTTCCCTCTAGTAGTGTCTTCTTTGTTTCATAGTGAACTTTCACGGCAACGGTATTTCCCTATAGTAGTGCCTTCTTTGTTTCACAGTGAACTTTCACGGCAACGGTATTTCCCTATAGTAGTGCCTTCTTTGTTTCACAGTGTACTTTCACGGCAACGGTATTTTCCCTCTAGTAGTGCCTTCTGTGTTTCACAGTGTACTTTCAGGGCAACGGTTTTTCCCTCTAGTAGTGCCTTCTTTGTTTTACAGTGTACTTTCATGGCAACGGTATTTCCCTCTAGTAGTGCCTTCTTTGTTTTACACTGTACTTTCACGGCAACGATATTTCCCTCTAGTAGTGCCTTCTTTGCTTCACAATGTACTTTCACGGCAACGGTATTTCCCTCTAGTAGTGCCTTCCGTTTTCCAGTGTACTTTTTCGGCAACTGTTTTTCCCTCTAGTAGTGCTTTCTTTGTTTTACAGTGTGGCTTTGACGGCAACGGTATTTCCCTCTAGTAGTGCCATTCTTTATTATACAGTGTACTTTCTGGGCAACGGGTTTTTCCTGTAGTAGTGCCTTCTTTGTTTTACAGTGTACTTTCACGGCAACGGTATTTCCCTCTAGTAGTGCCTTCTTTGTTTTACAGTGTACTTTCACGGCAACGGTATTTCCCTCTAGTAGTGCCTTCTTTGTTTCACAGTGTACTTTAACGGCAACGGCATTTCCTTCTATAGTAGTGCCTTTCAGTAGGATAATGCGCAATGAAACACGGCCCGAAGTGTTCGAGAATGGTTCGTGGAACACGAAGAAGACTTCTACGCATTGGCCGGAGCTTTAAATTTCCCCGACATCAATTCAATCGAGTATCTGCGGTTTGTGCTGGAACAGCAGGTCCGAACTGCGGCGGCTCAATCACGTAACTTACATGAGTTGAAGGATCTGTTCGTAACGTGTTGGTATCAGAAACTTCAAGACACCTTTAGAAATCTCGTAGCGTTCATACCTTGCCTGGGTAAAGGCTGTTTCGGCGGCACGTGGAGGACAAACATCATATCAGCAGTAGCGTAACTGGCACAACCCCCCCCCCGCGCGCAAGATTTGCTTCAGCGCCCTTAAGCAAAAAATTTTTCTCAGAATTTGGAACACGAAAGAGGATGTGTTTTCCGCGGTGTGTGTAGTTTAGAAGGAGGTGGGGGGGGGGGGTCAGGAAGATAGGGAGAGTGTCTGAGAAAGTAAGGGGGTTACTTGAAGGCCTCTAGTTTTAAATTTTTTAATAATTTTTGGAACAGAAATACTGTGTAAGGTTATTAACCAACCAATCAGGATTAACACGGTGCTTGGACCAATGCATGAACATGAATATACATTTTCTCGCAAGGAACGAATTCAGCAAAATATATTTAAATGGTTAAGGTTAATAATTATAAGACTTCATGATCATTCGTTTTACTTTCACTTGTTTCTGAAGTGCTCAGTTTTTTCAAATGCCTGTTTCTAAACTTTAAACAATTGACGAGCTAAACAAATCACCACTCTTTTCATGAGAAACGTCACTTGAGCTTAACAGGCTCAGCGTAAAATGAACTGCTTGGATTCAGGAAGTTTCTTCGCGTGCTCTCCTTCTTTTCTTTTTCTCCGATACTGTGCTCCACTTGGACATTTTTGTGACATTTTCAAAATGGATGTCGTTCGCTTGTATGTTAAAGTTTTTTTACACAGTGAGTGAGATAGACATGCTTACTATAAGGAAGCGCTAAAAGCAATAGCAACGTTTAATCGTTTTGTTCAAATTAAAACAAATCATTTGAAGAAATCACCCTCTTATACATCGCAGATCTGCGGCTGCTGTGAGTAAATGCGCTTGTCGTATTCGTAATCCTAGGTGACTGACTGTTTTCGCACATCCTTCACGAGGGATTCCCATATGGCTTCGCACTTTTACTAAGCAGTACAGAGGGAGGGCAACTGGAGAGCAATGGTATTATTTACAACCCATTGCAGAGCTATCGTATTATATGCCGCAGCCAAAGGGCGGAATAACTTAAATCTGTAGGGTATCCAGTGTTTTAAAAGTTAAACTTGACATTTATTTACTAATGACATTTATTTACCTGCGAAGCTAAATATACCTTAAAGGAAAATATTAATCTTTGGGTAAATTATTTGTTTGTTTTTGTGCGTTTCCAGATTCTTTCATAAAACTATAACTGTCAGCTGTAGTACGCCCCTTCTTTACCTGCGCTCATCCCCACCCCGCAACCGCGGGTGTGGTAGTTACGCCACTGCATATCAGGCAAGTGAGCATAATGTGTTTTAGCTCTTAGGTGTATCAAAACACATTTTTAACACAGTCGTTTACGAAAGCGTTAGGGGCACCGTACTGTTCTCACGAGTTACTGTTTCCTAAGTCAGTGCTTTTTTCCCCCAGTCAAATCAAAAGTTTCGTTTTATTAAGTTTACTTCGTTTTACTGATCTCGCTTTGTGAACAAAGCGAGATCAGTAAATCAACTTCACATACTTTCAATAAGTGTACATCTCTTCGGGTAGGTATTTATGCGAGTCATCCTGCAGTACGCTGTACATCCAACGACATCTCGACTCCTCTCTTTCGGCTTACGTCATTCGGCGACGTAAGCAACTATCTTTGGCCGCCGTGAGTCATTCTTCACGACATACAGCTGGTCAGTGATCGATACTACGACGCCTTTCACTTTCGACAGAGGCTTTGGGTTTTTGCAGAAGTGCGCCTCCTTGGGCAAGCACGATGACGTAATCAAATCCAAAATATACAGACTTTATGGTTCGCAAAACAAGTAATAAATTAGTGGCATGTCCATTCAAATTTCTGCTTTTCGATTCTTAAGAAAGAAATACTACGACATCAGCCGTGTAACAGTATCGTTCGTTATGTTTAATTTTATGATACTGATGCGCAAATAATATGACATTGCTCTCTGAGAGTGACGTATTATTTAAGATCCCAACGTAGATTTCTTAATAATACTACGAACTAAGTACCAGATTTAGCACGGAATACAGTAGAGATTTTTTCCCCTAATGATAGTAAACAATTTGTGTGTGTTAATTTTTTTTATCCTATTCTGATTTTGTAATACAGGACAAAGTTAACAGTTATGAGATGCTGTATAAAATATTACCAAAATGTGCGAATACGCTTCTTAATTTTGTTACCTATTTTACAGGACAAACTTTTTAGGTCCTCTTCCAAGGTGGATAGCAATACACGTACATTGGATATAGATGTACAGTGAGTGAAAAAATATGATCCATGACGAAATATATTGGTATCTGAACAAACCTGTGAATTCTTTCAAAATGGAGAAAAGAGCTCTTGCGTTGACGTCCACGCCAGTGGAGCATTGAAGTGTTCTGTTAGCTTTGTAGCCCTAGACTGTTACACTGAATAATATTTACTGGAAGATGGTATTGTGTGTTATATCTCTTTCTCTCTCTCACCCCCCCCTGCCCCTCATATAAAAGTGACGAAAAGTTCATCTTTACGCCATATAGCATTTGGGCCGGTGGTGGATTTTGAAACTACGTCTTCCTACTCCGGAGCGGGACGTTCTACCGAGTGTACTAAGCCGGCAAGGCTTATCGCTGCAACTTTGACGTTTTGACTCACGTGTCCCTTCAATGATAGTCCCCTCAGTGGTGGGATGTCCCTTCAGTGGTGGGATTCGAACCCACCACCGGTAGAAAAGGGATCTTAGATATAAATTTTGTGTTGTACTGTTCTGTGAAACTAAGTGAATCGTCTGGGCGATGTGTAAGAGAGGACGAGAGAGAGACTATTTCCGTAATTATAGTTAACAAAGATGAGAGAGAGCTGTAAGAGATAGAGACGTAGAGAGAGAGATAGGGGAGCAGTTAGAGATAGAGAAGCAGAGAGAGAAAGGGGCAGTTAGAGATAGAGACGCAGAGAGGGGGGGGCAGTTAGAGATAGAGACGCAGAGAGAGAGGGGGCAAGTTAGAGATAGAGACGCAGAGAGAGGGGGGGGGTAGAGATAGAGACGAAGAGAGAGAGAGAAAAGAGAGAAAGAAAGAGGCAGTTGGAGATAGAGACGCAGAGAGATAGAGAGAGGGCAGTTAAAGATAGAGACGCAGAGAGATAGAGAGAGGGCAGTTAAAGATAGAGACGCAGAGAGAGAAAGAGGGGGCAGTTAAAGATAGAGACGCAGAGAGAGAAATAGGGGGGCAGTTAGAGATAGAGACGCAGAGAGAGAGAGAGAGAGAGAGAGAGAGAGAGAGAGAGAGTGAGAGTGAGATATTAAAGAAAAAGAAAGGTGATGTAAGTGAGCTAAAATTACGAAGAAATAGTAAATTGGAGGTTCATATCCATGGTTCCCAGTACTACGTACAATTTGTACCTAAAAATACGTTTTACTTTACTGGGGATAAATCATCAGCGTCAGGTAAAACCTAAATGATTTTGTCCAAATTCCTGCCATACACTTCAAATCCCCTCCCCCCAACCACCACTACGATGCTTAGCTCTCCTAATAGCCTCACCCACCCCCAATTCTGAACTGCTGGCGTCACTACTGCTTTTCGTTGCAGCTGAAAGTCTTAATCTTACGTTTTCACTTGTTCATTAGCCTTTCACTCAATGCACGACATCTAATTAGCAAACTCTTTGCCACAAATCTCTTTGAGCTTCAATAAGATTCAAAATACTTCCACATGGAAATATCCTCTCTGCTCGCAACAATCTTGCGCATATGACTTTTGCTCGCTTCATAGTTAGTTAGGCTTCAGAAACTGATATACAATTAACTAGCAAAAGTTATTTTAGAATTGTCAACCCTACGTATAAACATTTACTCAAGTAGCTCATTGAAGTTTGGCGGTTTAACGACCACCGTGATCAACTCGGTGGGTTATAAACAATCGCCCGTCCAACAGCCAGTGCCGTAAGACAAACACAACATCCATGCCTAACGGGATTCGAACCCAGATTCACCTCGGACGAATGATCAGAAGCCAGCACTTAGATAACTGCGCCACCGGGGCGGCATATATAACATTGCCTGAGTATACACCCTGATTCATAAAAAAGTATACAGTTTCCAGATCGTGTAAAACAGTAACAACTGAAGACACGGACCACAACTGTGAACCGTTTGGTAGATGTACTCATAAAGTTTGTGTCCCGCAACTGAGGGAAGTGACGTAGGCGATAGCGCGCGTGTCACGTGACTAGTCAGTCAAAATGGCAGCGTCTGCAGTGGAGAAGGCGTTTTGTGTTCTTGAATTGAGCAAAACGGAATCTGTAACTGATGCGCAACGGCATTTTCGATCACGATTCAGAAAAGAACCTCCAACCAGAAAATCTATTTACGATTGGCATAAAAAATTTAAAACTACGGGCTGTTTGAGCAAACTTAAAAGTCCTGGACGACCGCGTGTATCGGAAGAAGTCGTCGATAGTGTTTGCACCGCCATTCAATGAAGCCCAGGGAAATCAACGCGGAGGGTGAGTCGTGAAATGCAGATTTCACAGCCCACTATCTGGAGAATTTTGAGAAAGAAGCTGAAAATGATTCCATACAAAGTGCAGATGTTGCAAAATCTCACTGCACTTAATTCAGATATCTTACCTCGCGTTTGGATGGAAATGGATTACCGGCTCGATGTATGTCGTGTGACTAAGGGTGCACATATAGAACATCTGTAACTGTCTCTACTTGAAACATTCCCCTACAATTCTGTTACAGGTAACATAAAATATTTTACATTGTTCTTGTTTTATAGTGTGTTGAAACTGTATACTTCTTTATGAATCACCCTGTATATTAATCAACAGAGAGTAGAACACTCAACTAAGCAGTCTAAAAGCACAGAGAACGTAAAACATAGAGGGATAGAAAAACAAATGCTCTTCAAAAACAAATGCTGTTGATACATTCAAACACACGCTCTTATCTCTCTATTCGAACATACGTCATTAACTTCTGACGTGCTGTCGGGTTGTCAAACTCAAATTAATCGGACTGGAATCAGTGGCGCTAAGTTTAAAGAAACATTTAACGAGAATAAACCAAATTTACATAAGAAGACAAGACTCAAAAGAAATATTAAATTAGACTACACGTCACAGTTTGCCATAAGGAGCCATTCTCAAGGCAAATGCACAATTCAGAGCTTTATACATGAGAATGCCCAGTTCAGACCTACATATAGTAGATCTGAACTGGGCATTATTCCGCAGCTCAGACTACGAAACAGTCTGAAGTGCGCAGAGCTATATACAAAATACTCGGTTCAGAGCTACATACAGAACACTCTGAACACTGCGTTAGCGAACTGCACAGTTCAGCGTACATAACACTCTGAACTGTGCGTAGCTACATTCAGAATACTCAGTTCAGAGCTACAAATAAAATACTCTGAATTGTGCAGAGCTACATACAGAACACTCAGTTCAGAGCTACACACAAAATACAGTTTCAATTATCCGTGATAATTGGGACACGCTTGAGCCCGGATAATTAAAAGACACGATTAATCCAAATTACGTTTTATTGGGTTAAATACATAAAAAAAATATAAAAACATAAGATAAACATTCTTGTAGTACGTAAATAAAAAAACTGAACATGCACTTTTAAAGTTATTGAGATAGAAAATCCGTGATTTTTGTTTATTTTCTATTATTTTACGAATTCACTTGCATAGAGAATTTAAAAAAAAGAAAAGAAAGAAAGAAATGTGTACATGTACAACAGAGGACCACGATTAACCCCACCCTCACGGATAATTGATCCCTGGTTAGTCGGCCCTGTACTCGAAGCCGCGCAGAGCTACATACAAAATACTCTGAACTGTGCATTGATGTATTTTACTTTGCGTGAAAATATCGGCAAAGTAAATACATCATACGCCTCTATTAACGAATGCTGTAAGATCTACTGTTTTTTGTAGCTCCTGTTAGACGGATTATTTCAAGGGTCATGATTTTCCGTTTAAATCAAACCTGTACCCCAAGGGCGTATTTAGAAGGGAAGCCAAGGAGAGCCTTGCCCCTCCCCAGAAATTGTTTTATTTTTTTTATGTTTTTGGTTAAAATGCGACTTATATTAGAAAGAAAAAAGTGCTGTGCGTTAATGAAGTCATGGCAAAGTCCTAGTGATGAGATGTCTTAAAAGTATAATTCACCAATACGGAAATTACTAGGAAGACTCAATTTTTACTATTTTTTTTAATATATATTTCACGCTTGAGTGGCAGCACCTACTCTCTTGAATCAGTACCGATAATAGTATGGTGAGCAAGCCGAAAATTTGACCAAAAAAAGTAAAGAGTCATCCTACTCACCCCGTATTGCTAAATCTCTATATTAATTCTATAAGGTTTTTTACTGTTAGTCCCATTTTGAGAGAACGGCTGAACGTAAAGATATGGTTGAGGTATCAAAATAAAGGTCTTACCATGTAGATATGCCAGTCGAAGAGAAAAATGAGATTGGGGCAACGGTTCGAGCGTTGTGGGGCGGCAAAGTTCTCATATAAAATCTATAGGAGAAACCTGCGGTTGACTCACGCGCTGTTGAAGGCAACAGCATTGAGGGACTGAGATAGTACGAAATTTCTTTTCTGAGCGAACCGTTGCGCAAACCAACGCTAGCAAGCATTCGTATAAAAGTTCTTCTCATCGGAACAGCGAACACTCTCGAAGATCTGATTGCGTTATGCCGTTGGACTGTGTGATGTATATATACAATTTAATATTCATTCGATCCAGTTTATTCACGTAGGTAAGACGTTTCCAATTATGTAAAGATGTAAATAAACATTCCGTTGACCACTGTTAGTGAAAATATTTAGAATGTATATATTGAGTTGTGCCATCTATATCTTCATTCTATAAGCGGTTTTTTTACTGTGAGACCAATTTTGAGAGAACGGCTTAACGTAAAAAATATGGTTCAGGTATCAAAATAAAGGTCTTACAAAATAGATGTGCCAGAGGAAGAGAAAACTGAGATTGGGACAACGGTTTGGGCGTGGCGGGGCGGCAAAGTTCCCATGTAAAGTCTATGGGAGAAGCGTGCGGCCCTTATCTACATCAGGCGCTCAGTTCAGTGTCAGACTTGGTGTGTGCATGGTGTTCTATGATCAGTCCTAAAGTAAGTAAATACTTTACTGCATACTTACCCTTAACAGAATTTCTCTCCCGTAGAAAAAAAAAAGAAAGAAAAAGAAAACGTAAGAGCCTTACTGGAAGGCGTGAGCGATCAGTGGGTCGCAAATATATACACTGGCGTGCAAAAATTAAGGACGAGACGGTTTTTCGAGTGTAACGTCGTGCAGAAGTGCTCCACGTCGACTCAAATCATACCATAAGATCCCTAAGATATAAGAATATGGGACAAGTGAGCAAAACCGTCTAAACAAGGAATCCAAAGGATACAAAGGCACTTTATTGAAAAGGTAGGTTCGAACAGAACTGGACAGAAGACAGAAACGTCCATGTGACAGGCGGCTGCCAAGAAAAATCCAGTCTTTAGTAAGGGAAATGATCACCCCTGACTGCGTTGCAGGGTTTACAACGTCTGTCCATGCTCAGGACGAGGTTGTCAAGGAGCTATTGAGGCATCGCGGCCCATTCCTCTTGTACGCCAATCGCAGCTGCGGAATCGTTGCTGGAGGCTGGTGACGTGCTGCCAAGCGTCTCCCGAGAAGATCCCACACGTGTTCGATTAGATTTAGGTCCGGGGACCTTGCGGGCCAATCCATGCGTTGAATATCTTCACTCTCCATGAGACACTGTACTATGAGGTGTAGCGTTGTCGTCCATGAAGAGGAACTCAGGACCCACAGCACCTCTAAACAGAAGCATGTGAGGCAGGAGAACCTCGGTACAATAGCGGACACCAGTGATTAAACCTCCTTGGAAGATGTGGAGGTCAGTACGGTTGCCAAGCATTATACCGCCCCAAACGAGAACTCCGCCACCTCCAAACCGGTCCAATTCGATGATGTTGGAGGTGTGATTGCGTGTTCCCTACTCTTTCCAGATGTGTATACGTCCAGAATCGCTCGTCAGACTAAATCGGCTCTCATCCGTAAAGAGAACTCGACGCCATTGCTGATGTGTCCAGTTCTTGTGTTCCTGGCACCACAGAAACCGCCGTCTCCGATGAGCAGGCGTTAATGGCACACACCGTACTGGTCGCGTGCAAATAGGCCACCTTTGTGCAGCCTCCTGGCCACGGTAAAACGCGATAACGGACGTCCAGTTGTCTGTTGCATGTGCCTTGCGATTTCTCCCGCTGTCTGCCGTCTGTCTCTTCTCGCCTGTAGGACAATATACTGGTCGTCCGCCGCCGTGGTTGCTCGTGGACGACCACTGCTAAACTCTCGGACAGCTGTTCCTGTTGTTTGAAATGCTCTCCAAGCTCGTGAAACGATGCTGTGAACGATCCCGAACTCCTCGAACTTCAATCTTCTTCCAACTTCCCAATGACGCGATCTCGGGTAAAGTCATCCAGATGTCGTCTACTGGATTGCCTGTTGGCCATATCACACGGTGGCAGCAACTCGACGTCGTTCAAACCGATGTACACCCTGCAATAGCTTTCACCGAATTGCTGAGCGTACACCGCCCGTGTGCTTTATACCCTTCCGATACTCCCCTCCTACGTCATGCTGCATGTATGCGCATGCCCTACCGTACCGGACCCTAGTCTATCTCCTGAGTGGTCTTTCGGTCCGTTCTGCCTTTGCGTTCCACTGTTATGCTAATTTCTCCTCTTCGTCCTTAATTTTTGCACACCAGTGTATATCTCAGAAAAGAGAGAACGAAGAGTATTCGCAACGCGAATCTCATTTCAACAACACTTACAAATACAGTTGTGACTTAAGATGAGAGTGAAAGAGTGCGCTATCCAGTTGAATATTTGCACACGATCGACATGAGTGGACTTCCGCCACATTCTACGACTGAAAAAGCGTGCTGTCATGATGCTCATCCCGAACCTGGTCGCCCTTGTGGCGGAGTGGTCTAAGCGCTGGCTAATGATGATTCGTTCGTGAAGGTTCCGGGTTCGAATCCCGGTGAGGCATGGATGTTGTGTTTGTCTTACGACACTGGCTCTCTCCCTTCCCTGGAACAAGTGACCCTAAATTAGGGGCGGGCGACTGCTTATATATAGCCCATTGAGTTGCTTACGGTGGTCGTTAAACCTTCAGTCAAAAAAAAAAAAATCACGAACCTGGACTATTGTCTTTACTGAAGTGGTTGAATGAATTTGTCAATCAAATAAAGTTTACATTTTTTGTTTCATATGAGTTAATTCTTTTAAAAAAAAAAAAAAAAAAAAAAAATTCCGACGGGTTTCGTCTAGTTATACTTTTAAGGGAAAAAATTGGTTTAATTTTTTCTTCCATTTTTCATTAACTTTTATTTTGTTCAGGTGGGTTTCAAGAACTTCGATTTTTCGTCCACACCCCTCCCCTCAGAAAAAAAAAAAATCTATATATGCCCCTGCTGCACTGTCAGATCTTTCTGATTTGCCCTGGTAAAGTGAAAGACACATGACAGACGTGCCGAGTCGAACTTATGTTGCCCATAGCAAAATACCTGGCACATACATCCGAATTACAGTGACCTTATTTTTTGAAAAGCACGTTACAACACTTAAAAAACCCACGAATGTTATCAAAACCGCAGAAGGACGCCAGGAGCAAACCTGTCGCACTAAATGGCACACGGCCGATCAACAAATGACGATGCGGTAAAACTTAAAAATGAAATTCTGTTGACCTTGATTCCTTATCAGGATAAGTAGACATTGTTTTTGTTCATGTAAAACACATGTCAACTTAAAATACCAGAGCACAGCGCAAATTTCAGTTGTTGCGTTTCTAACGTCGTACACACAACACAGAAAATCAGACAGCGTTACATTCGCGAGAATAACTTCCACCTGAGGTACAACACAGTGAAAAAGAAACACAAAAAAAGAAACATCTGTTATGGCTGGGTAGCGTAGGATAAGTGGATCAGAAATAAAAGGCATTCATATATCGGGTAAGTGCAATATTCACGTCACGCAAGTCTGAAAAACCGGAACAAAAAAAAAAAAAAAAAAAACCTAACTATATATATAATTATTCCAATTCCAGTTCCTGTAACATGGGCGAACTGAACGATTTCCTTCCGGCTACTGCGAAGTCACTTTCAACTTTAGTTTTACGCTCCCCTAATAATAATAATAATAATAAAAAAAAAAAATCCTACTGTTGTCACTCTTCTGTAAAGGTACGAATTTAGCTGGAGGGCGGCCAGAACTAGAATAATGTAACTGTGATGCAACTGATTACGAACTGATACAAAAATCAGGATATGCTTCCTCACCGCCATCGCATCGGCTCAACGGTCTTGGGGAATCAAACTGGAACGTACCACCCAATGAGAGGAAACACCAGATCTTCACGAGTGCATCTGCATTGTCGTTTACTCTACCAGAATTTTATATACGGTTGTTCTCATTGCTCAGAGTCCATGAGCGTCGCTGGCAGGTGGGAAGGGGGGGGGATATGCCTCCAATATTTCTATACTTCGATTCACCCTAAGTTGACACTGCAGTTTAAGGTACCAGAGCCTGCGCACTCACTGAGCCTTCGGGGACGGCAGAAAGTTATGTTCATCCGCGTCGCTCCCCACTGTGTCCTGCTGTTAGCAGCTGTCAATAACTTCCCCCATCAACTCATGGGCATTCTTGTCTCCCAAACACTGCATATCTACGCATGCGTGTGTTGATCTAATTTTAAAACTTAATTTCTGAAAACAGATCATTCTTAGATTTCTATAAAATAACTGTATGTACTTATAAGTAAACAGTTAGGACAATATACACTGAGTGGCCACTTTATTATGGCCACCCCCTCAGTACTTCGTTGGGCCACCGTTCGCCTTTAATACTGCGTCGATTCTTCGTGGCATGGACTCCACGAGATGTTGATAGGTGGTTTGTGGAATCTGAGACCATGCTTGATGAATAGCACTTTCCAGGAGCGTGAGATTGCAGGGTTGTGGATCCAGCTGTCTGATGGCTCGTTTAACTTCATCCCACAAATTATCAATGGGGTTGAGATCTGAAGATTGTGGAGGCTACCTAAGCAAAGTTAACTCACCGGCATGTTCCTGAAACCCATCCTGTACAATACGAGCACTATGGCAGGACGCATTATCTTGTTGAAAGTAGCCATCGCCATTGGAATAAACCATCCACATGACAGGATGCACTTGGTCCGCAACGATGTTTAGATATGATGTGTCAGTCAGACCTTGATCAACACGAATTAAAGGGCCCAAAGCACGTCAGGAAAACATTCCCCAAACCATAACGTTGCCCCCACCAGCTTGAAGGGTTGTAGCAATGTATTTGGGGTCCATGCTTTCGTGCTGTTTCCGTCAAATTCTCACTCTGTCATCGGCATGGTGCAACTGAAAACGTGATTCATCGGACCACATAATTTGTTTCCAATTATCGACTGTCCAATCCGTGTGCGAACTGGAGACGTTTTCTCTTGTTAACTGCAGACAGCAAAGGTGTTTGAACAGGCCTTCGGCTGCCATACAATCATCCCACGTTGAAAGTCCGTCAAATCGCATTTTTTACCCATCTCGTCACCCAAAAATCACTTCTACTACTGTCGCAAGCACTAAGCTTTCCCTTTTTATACTAGCCTCGCCCTCTGGCGGCAACAGCGTGCAGCCATAGCTCATTTGCTTAAAACTGTCAAGTGTTCATAATAAAGTGACCACTAAGTGTATAGTGTGATTCTGGGCAATAATTGCGTTGGTTTTCACGAAAAATCTTGGGAACTACTTTTAGTAGCGGCGATAGGTTTCACGTACCTTCCCTTTCAGTGTCATCTTAGGGTGAATCGAAGTATAAGTACCCTCCATATTTCTGATATTGCAATACATTCAAATTACTGCAATGCATTCACATAAGCATTTATTCAATACACTTAGAAGATTTGCTGTCCCCAGTACATTTTGAAAAAATTTCTTAAAAAACAAAGAAATTGGCTATTACTACTGCACGCTTCCGTCCCCCCCAATTCCCATTTGCCGGCGCGACACCCCTGCACAGACACGCCGAGATCCTAAAATCAGCTGTAATGTGACAGCATTGCCCTTCCAAACTCCACTGCAGAATCTGGTACTGTCGCCCCGGAAGTCGAATGGTCAGAAGCGCGGGCTTCCTTTTGACGTAGCACTACGTCCAACTCGGCGGATAGTATGTGGCGACTTACGGCCGACCGCCTGTGACAAAAATAGGTCCCAATAGAAATCATTACAGTGTTAAAAAATACGTGCCGCACACTAATCCCGTTAGCATATTCGTAAACAGCATGGAGTCCAATTCGCGTATTGCGCAATACGTCGTGCGCGCGACCGCTCCCTGTGCGCAGGGGAGATTATGCAATATTTTTGGGTATTGATTCAGTCTATCTCGGCAACCGTGAGCGCAACACGATTGTGCGTGGTATCAGTTTAAAGCTTTCGACGAGATCTATTCAAATATACGAAGAACATTTTGCAGTGGTTTGAACTAAAATATTTAAAAATTGTTTTCTTGTGAACACTTTTGACAACATTGCGGTTTATCTGGACAACCGTGAATGCAAAACGACTGTGCGTGGTATCGTTTTAAAGCTCTCGACGAGATCTATTCAAATATATAAAGAACATATCGCAGTGGTTTAAACGAAAATTTTTAAAAATTGTTTTCGTTTGAGCGGGTTAACATGTTCGACAATGCCGCGGAATTCGCAGAATGAACGCAAGCAAAAGTGGAGAAAATCAAAACGAGGGGCAAGAGCAAGTGATGAGGAATTTAAGAAGCCCAAGAAGACAGAGCCCCACGTTGGGTAATTCGTGTATCGATCCGCTTTGTGTTCGCAATGTATCCAGCATTATTTGTAAAAATTATGTATGCTACTTTTCATATTATAGACCTGTGTTGGCTATAACAAATTAAATAAACGCTTTGAAACCATACACTCGACTAGCTAATTTCAACTCTCCGATCTGTAAGTCGTAGTCCTACGTTCCATACTGATGGCTCACTCAGAACTGAGCCTACCTGTATTTTCTGTGGTAAAGGGGTTTTTAACGATTACCGTGAGTCCCAGTCAGGGTTGCCAGATAAAAATTTTGATTTAAAGCATAAAAATGCAAGAAAAAATCCAAACATTATTAAAACGTGTTTTTCTTACTTACATCATATGAAAAGTTCTAGATCCAGTTTATTACGTACTATCATTCTCACACAAATACATAGAACCTCCGGCATAAACCTTATTAGATGTAAAGTTTTTTAGCATTTTTGCAGATGGAGTGAAGTCCTTACAACATTTGTTTGAAAACAGTAATTATGCTGTGATTCTCACAATAGCATCAAGAAAATTCAGTTGGATTTTGTTTCTTGTTACTGCGGGGTTACAAAAGAGAATCTCCCAACTATGGCATTACTAACTGGGGTTATTAGACAAGTAAGGGCAAAAGTGGCGAGCTCTTTAAACGCCTGATGTTGAAGCACGCCAGTTCAAAACTGTTCACTGTCTGTAGGGAATCCATCTTCCTTAAACGAGCTTCTTCTTCCCAGTTCACAAAAAGTATTTCTCTGTATTGTTCTTCAGTAGTGCTGATGTTGTTTTCCGCAACGTATATAAAGGGTAATTCTGAAAACACGGTCTTTGAAACTCGATTTAAAATGACTTTAGGACTTAATTTTGATAGATTTTGAAATATATCACTCGCCGTGGGAAGTGTACATGTAACTTGTCACATACATCTTTCTTTGGCATTTTTTATTTCTAGATGAGACTCAGTAGTGTTGTTCTTCTGTAGCTACATACTACATTTTGTTAAAAATTTGACACCAAAATCAGCTTGATATATATTTTTTTCTGTCTAATGACATCATATGCAGTCTGCTCTGAAGACTTATCTGATGTAACAATAATTCTTGCTATAATTCATTAGGATCAGCTTTGGTCTGCTGAAAAAGGCTGTTCAGTATTTCGAAAATCTCACGAACACATAGAAAAATATTTGCAAACTAACATAATTTTCCTTAACAGTCTTGCTTTGAATTTTGTGTCAAAATTTGAGTGGGCTAATTCAGCGCTACTGAAATAAGCCTTTAGCTCTTCCCAATTCATCAAAATATTAAACATAACCAGGAACTTTGAGTCAACTGTCAATCAAAGTTTAAACTGCGTACATTCCGATTACTGGCCAGTCTGCCGTTAAACTGTTGCCATTTTGGAACAAAATAACTTTTTTAAAGTAAAATTATTTTAAAAACGGATGGTATGTAATTTCCGTGCAACTATTGAAAAAAGCCAAACAAGCCAAATCAATTCTCCGACGCCAACTAAACTGGAAAAAAAAAAAAAAAAAAAAAAAGCCAAATTCTGGGAATTTGGCGTCAAAAAAGCAAGTATGGCAACCAAGATCCCAATTGCCCGCCCCTAATTTAGAGGCACAGGTTCCAGGGAAGGGAGAGAACCAGAGCCGCAAGACAAGCGCATCTTCCATGCCTCTCCCGAGATTCGAACCCGGATTCATCTCGGATGAATGATTAGAAGCCAACGCTTCGTACCACTCGTCCATCGAAGCGCCGCGGGCTTCTGGTGATCGTCCGAGTGGATCCTCAGGTTCGAGGCCCGGTCAGGGAGCAGGTCTCTGATATGGTGATAGTTCTGTCGCTTACTTGGAACCATTGGTCCTGAATAAGGGGCAGACAACTCCTTATATTCTCAAATGCTCATAAGAGATGTCCCTTCCCGAAGAAATTTGGAAAAGCCAACTATATTAGAACTTCAAAATTTTTCGAAACTTTTCGAAAGTGTTCCCCATCCTCAGCGAACATGAAATTTTTTATGAGTCTGAATTTCCTCTGATAGAAAGGGAAAGAGAGAGGGGGGGGTCACCTTTACTTTTCAATCCAGAAAACCGCATATTGAGCACAAGCAACGTTGCCACAACCCTATTAATCAAAGCTCATCTTATTTAAGGGCACAATCTAAATAAAAACAAATTCTATAGTTTCTATGTTACAAAATCCTCCACAGAAACAAAAATAAAATTTCAAAAGGAACTTTCTTCGCAATTAATTTTTTAACTCGTAAGCAGCTCGCTACACTCCAAAGTACTAATAAAGCAAGCTGCTTACAACTTCAAGTAATGAAACGTAAAGAAAGTTTACCGAAAAAAAAATCGTTCCTACGTATCCTTAAAAGTTCAACAGCAAATAGTAGATTTTAATCTACGCCAAATATCACGTTGAAATTCCGGTAAACAACTATTACTGAATTGTTGGTTTTTGTTTTTTTGATTTATATGTAATGGTAATAGTATATCATCATCATCATCATCATCATTGTCAACCATTATCAATCCACTGCTGGACGAAGGTCTCCCCAAGTTTCCTCCACAACGGTCTGTCTTGTGCCAGTCTCCTCCATGTCACTCCCGCATACTTTCGAATTTCATCCACCCATCTTCCATGTGGTCTTTTTCTGGGTCTTTTCCTGTCCCTTGGAATCCAATCTAAAATTTCGGCTGTCCATCGATGGTCTGTTCTTCTGGCAGTATGTCCAGCCCATTGCCATTTCAGGGATTTAACTCTGATCATGATGTCTTCTACTCTTGTCATTTTTCGGATCCACGTGTTCCTCTTCTTATCTCTCCTGGTTACACCAAGCATGCACCTCTCCATACTTCTTTGAGTTGTTTGCAGCCTTTGTATGTCTCTTTTAGCTAAGGTCCACGTCTCTGCACCATACGTAAGCACTGGAAGGATGCATTGATCAAACACTTTTCTTTTAAGACATAATGGCATATTGCTCTTGAAAATTATGCTGTTTCTTCCAAAAGCTCTCCAGGCAAGTTTTGTACGCCGATTAATTTCTTCACCAATGTGACCCTCACTTGATATCTGCTGTCCAAGATAAACGTACGTGTCTGTTATCTCCAGCTTTTCTCCATCAATCGATAAATCTTCATTTCTTGTAAAAGCATTGTACATCACTTTTGTCTTCTGAAAGTTCATTTTTAATCCCACTTCTTTACTCTTGTCAGCAAGTTCCTGGATCATACTCTGTAGCTCTGATGGGGTAGTTGCAAAAATGACTATGTCATCAGCAAAACGAAGGTGGGTTAGATAATCTCCATTAATCTTTATCCCTTTGTTTTCCCAGTTCAGTGATTGAAAGACATTTTCCAATGTGGCATTAAAGAGCTTCGGAGATATGGTGTCACCTTGTCTCACTCCTTTTCCAATTTTTATGTGTGTTGTATTTTCAAACAGCCGAATCTTTGCACTTGCATTTTCATAGATGTTATTAATAATATTAATGTATGCATCTTCAATACCGCAGGATTTCAGAGCCATTGCAACTGCTGATGGTTTCACCGAATCAAACGCTTTTTCATAATCGATAAAAGCCATGCACAATGGAAGTTCATATTCCCTCGCTCTTTCAATTAGTTCTCTCAGTACGTGGATATGATCTATTGTGCTGTAGCCACTCCTGAATCCAGCTTGTTCTCTCGGTTGAGCCATGTCCAGTGTCACCTTAAAGCGGTGTGAAAGAACTTTAGTGAAGATTTTATAAACCACTGATAGGAGGCTGATAGGTCTGTAGTTCCTGAGATCCTCATTGTCACCTTTTTTATGTAGCAAGATCATTGTAGCGTTGTTCCAATCCTCAGGAATTTTCCCTTCGTTAAGGCATCGAGTGAAAATTTGGGCGAGTACTGTTTCGATTTCTCCACTTGTTTCTTGTATGATGTCTACAGTAATTCCATCTTCTCTTGGAGCTTTTCCCCACTTCATGTTCTTGATTGCATGTGCAACTTCTGCTGGAAGGACTGGAAGAACTCTGGTACTGGTACCTTTCATGATGTCTGGAGTACATGTATCATCCCTTTCATATAATTTGGAGTAGAAATCTTTCACTCTTGTCAAAATTTCGCCTCTATTTCTTGTTACAGAACCATCTTCTTTTCTCAGTGCCATAATCTGTTTTTTCCCCTTACTGAGATGTCCCTTTGCTATCTTTAGGCTTTGGTTGTTTTCAATTGCTTTCCTTACTAGTTCACAGTTGAATTTCCTTACGTCTTCAGTGATACTTTTTCGTACTGTCTTGCATAGCTCTATATATTCCACTTTGGAAGTCACATCTTCTTTAGTTGTCCTCATCACTCTTCTTTTTTGCATCAACATTTTGGTTTTTCCTGATAATTTGTTCACATGCAACTTGTTCTTAGACCCAGCTAATTTTGTTGCTGTTTCCATAAGAGCTTTGGTTACTTTTCTGTTAACTTCAGAAATATCCACTTCTTCCGATGTTAGGCCTTCTAAAGCAAAGAATCTGTTCTTCAGTTCCAATTTGAAGGTATTATGGTGTTTTTTAAGGTTGGTTATGTCAATACATTTTGTTTGTCTTATGAGCTTGCTACGTTCGAGTTTAGTGTTGAGGTGCATCTTACATCTCACCAATCTATGGTCACTGCCTGTGTTGAACTTGTTTAGCACACTGCAGTCTTCTATGACGAATTTTTTGTTACACATAATAAAATCAATTTCACTTGTCGTCCCATTTGGATGTCTCCATGTCCATTTCCTGTGTGGCTTTTTCTTGAAAAAGGAGTTCAAGATGAAAAACCCTTCTGCCTCTGCAAACTCAACGAGAGTATTTCCACGCTGGTTTCTGTTGCCGTGACCGAATTTACCTACTGAAGTTTCATTCTGTTGCCGTTGCCCTATTTTTGCATTGAAATCTCCCATAATTATCTTCAAGTGCTGCTTACCTTTATTATTTAGATCACGAATTTCCTCATAAAATTCTTCAATTTCTTCTTCAGCATGACTTGTGGTGGGTGCATAAGTTTGAATAATCTGAGCCTGGTATCTTCTCGAGAGTTGGATAACGAGTCGTGCAGCTCTGTCAGAGGAACTTTCAACTTCTACAACTCAACTTTATCCTTCAGTTTCTTGTTTATTATAAATCCAACACCACTAGTTCTGCCAATATCTGTCCCACGATAGTAGAAGAGATGTCCACTTTTCAGTTCAATGAGATCTTCTCCTTTTCTCCTTACCTCACTTAGCCCGACGATGTCCCACTTGATCCTTTGTAGTTCCTCTTCCAATTCAAGAAGCCTTGAATCAGAAGATAGGGAGCGTCCATTGTACGTAGCCAAGGTCAGCATCAGATGGCAGCCTAGTCCGGTCCTCCGGGGATTCTTAGCACCCTCTGCCTTCATGTCGCACTGGCCGCTGCCTTGGCCAGGTACATTCCAGCTGCCGGAGACTGAGGGCCAAGATTTAAGTTGTGGAGTCATTTTGGAGGGGTTTGGCCATAACTCACCACGCTGGCCAAGCGGGTTGGTGAGTGTGGGATAGCATTTCCTCTAATCCCGATGGTATAGTTATACCGCTATTGGCGGTCGTCAGAGCCCCTTTAGTGGGAACAGGATGTACCACGAGAAGGCGGGGTTGACAGTTGTCAAGGAGAGGCTGTGATGTTACGCATATATATATTTAATGTTAACATTTTATAATATACTCGTGCACTGCAGTTCAGAGTTGCTCATGCACTTGACTTCTTGCCTTACGTCAATAAAATACGACAGAACCGGAAAATGAACTGTTATCTTGTGTACCAAAAATCAAAAGGCAACGTTTTTAAAACGAATTAATGGTTCCTAGATATTTTTAAATGAATCAAGTCTCAAAGTGATCAGCCATCTTCGAAACTTCCTTCCTTCAACACTTTGGGAGAGGGGTAAAAAAATTCAATGCTTGCAAAATGTGGGAAATACTTTAAATGAACACACATGGTGTGGGGACGAGAGAGAGAGAGAGAAGGGGTGAGGAGGAGAGAAGGGTGTTCCTTCCCCAATCTGATATCAAATTCACAATCAACATGCCAGAAAATCCTATTAAGCAAAGCTCATCTTGGAGAGAGGGAGTGGGGAAAGGAAAATAAAAAAATAAAAAAGCCAATTCTGATACAGATTTTTCGCGCCCCGCCCGTTTGGCGAGGAAGACAAATGAACGGGGAACAGAATAGCATCAGGAATCTGACCAAAGCCTCTTAATCTATATTCCCCACGAAACCTATAAAACGAAGATAAACTGCACGTTACAAATGGTTTGACCAATATTCTCCGCCATAACGGTAGTGCGGTACGGAAAGTATATACGTGACGCAGCATGAATCTGCCACCTTATCCGTAATCTTCAACACCAGAAACCTACAAGACAATATCCACGTAAATTCAAAATTAAATTTCTTATACGGACACGAGAAACCGGAACTTTGAGGAGAGATCACGAAATTTTCACGATGGAAAAAGAGTTCTTACCACCTGATCTCAAATTTAAATTCAGCACTTCGGAAAATCTATAAAACGAAGTACATACTGCATAAAATTCAATATTTGATACTACCTGGGTTGTACCTGGAGCCACCTGAGCATAGCGTTCAAGATGCAATCTGGATATTGTTTTTACTGCAGTGAATGATTGTGTTGCGAGTGCCTCCTCCTGAGCTCCTAACCACGATATTAGTGTGGAAATCAATGAAGAAAACTTCCTCATAAATAAGTGAAATATTCATAAATTTATAACAAGCAGCAATCAAAATACGAGTCTGCACTGCGCTACAGTTCGCCATCTAACATCATATTAGAAAACTTGAACATCGCATCGAATCCGCATCTTCCGACTTCAGTTCGAGCACATCCGTTATACCACATGCACAGGATAACGAAGTTCCAAATAACTAAAGCTACGCAATAGGAATTTAAGTAACTGAAGCTACTCTTCTTAGGAAACTGAACAACTTCAGATTTAATTATAGGAATATTCCACGTATTCATGAAGTGTATATCTTCATTGATTTCCACATCTGAGGTATTGGTGATTTAGCACGCAACGATAACACAGGATTTGCATCGACTAGTGAAAATCTGAAGTTGTTCAGATTCCTAAGCGGTAATTGCTTAGCTTCATTCACTTGGAACTTCGTTGTCTCGGGTGGTGCAACGGATAGATAGCATGTTCGAACGGAAATCGAGAGATGCAGGGAAAATTAGTTTTCAAGTTTTCTGATACAATGTTACATGATGAACAGTAAACTAGCACAATTCAGTCACATTCGGATTTCTACTTGAATAATAACATGACATTAGTGTTTTATGTTCTCTGTGTGTATAAATCTTGATGTCAGAAGTGGAGCAGACCTGCCAACCTCTCAGAACCAAAAAACGTAACACTCACAAAGAAAAATCGTAACATGACCCATGCTGATAATTTTTTAATCCTATTTCAGCTATATAAATTCTTGATGATGAGAAAGTAGGGACTTTTCCCTACATCAAAATTTTATTGAGAAACTAATTAAATCTAATCAGCAAACACTTTTATGTTGCTAATTATTAGGAAAAAAATTACGATTACGTTAGAAATCTTCACTCCGCCTGACTTCCGTTTTCGGAATTTCTGAGAGGCCGAAAACTTGCATCTTAGGAAGTCTGCAAGATGGTTTAATAGGGTTCTGGGGATGTCGTTTTTGTCTGCAGGACCATAATACTTCTGCGATGTGCATCGGCCGTAGCCGCGATTCTGCTACGCGGATTAGTAAAAATGAATCTGCGATGTACGTCGGCCGTCACCGCGATTCTTCTACGGGGTGGGTACAAACTAAACCTGCGATGTACGTCGCCGCGATTCTTCTACGGGGATTTAAAATAAAAAATCGTATTTTTGGCGGCAAAATCGTATTAGCGTACTGCAGCATGATTTATCGTACTAAATACGATAAAATCATAACAGTTGTTATTTATTTAATTGTCTGGTGGAGCGATGATATTTTTGGAATACATGAATTCGGAAAATATCTCAGTTAAGGTTTAAAATACCTCTTTGTAAACTACATTAATCGTCTTTCGATTACGTCCTAAAGAAGCTTCTTTTCTTAGCGTTTTCGCATCTTCTGTTTCGGCAGCTTCAGCTGCAGCCATGAATATCTTCTTTCATAGGTAATGTAATAAAAATGCGTTTCATAAACACATGCTGTGCTCGTATATTCACAAATGAACCGTTGGTAAAATAATTTGCTAAACTCTATATCCGTAGTGAAGCACTGCCTGCACCGCGTGAGCAGCGTACATTGGTCGCCAGCAGAAACACTACCACCACCGGTGCAATAACAATCCTACCATGACAGACACATCCAAGGTCACATACGTATTCTCAGCTGTTTCGTTAAAGCTTCCGGGCTCCCGTAAAGAGCATGTTTAATATTTGTGCTTCTAGCAAGCTCCCTTTGTGAAATTTTCGACTTGAAATCATGCGTTGCAATTTGAACAACATTGAAAAACAACCGCCAAAGCCAAATTATCAAGTGTCCACCACAATTTCCTGATGAAATACAGCTCTCTCTCTCTCTCTCTCTCTCTCTCTCTCTCTCTCTCTCTCTCTCTCTCTCTCTCTCTCTCTCTCTCTCTCTCTCTCTCTCTCTCTCTCTCTCTTTCTCTCTCTCTTTTCTTCATATTATTATAGATGTACTCTTGAAATCTGAATTGAGGTGCTCAAAATATAGACCATCATCGCATCTAAATTTCCCAACTAAGCTGCCATTTAACATTTGCCTAAAAATATTAGATTTTAAACTTTCCAACAGAGCCGTTACCATGCATTTTACACAATAAATACAGTCCCTACAAAACATATCACTGCAAATTCTATTATGAAAATCCAGTGTTCCATAATTTTACAGCATAACTGTTTGCACAGTTGTCATTGGTTGCTTTTTCCAGTAACAAAGGCGTTCATTTTTTCCAGTTCTTTCTCAAATGCGACGTACTATGAACTTCTTCGGCGTTTGTATATTCAGCTCAATTCGATTCTGGTAACATCGTTAATACTGAACACGGTCTTTTAAACATAATATCACATCCAAAATGTTCACAAGTTCTTTCAGGTTGTTGAGCCGAGCGCATTTGTTGTTCTGTGGTATCTCTGCAACCGTTTTACATGCCATTTAACCGTCTCATTTTCAAGCCGCCACACCACGGTATAATCATTAATTAAGTCTGAAAATTTTTTCCACTCCAGATAATCCTACGACAACGATGAGTCACCCATCATCAACAGCATCCTGAGGAATGTGTGCTTTCGATATCTGCAACATTTCCATAATATTTTTTTCTATTATTATTCACAGAGGCTCATCCTTTTTAACTCGTATCAGCAGTGCGGGGTCGAAAAGAAAAAAAAATCCTTGCAGCTTCAGTCAGAAATATCGCAAAATACGTTTTGAATAATTTTGGTAGCCATAGTGGCGCATTTTTGCTTCAAGAAATAAACCTTCCGCACATCTGCGAAAGACTTATTTACTTATTTATTTAATTGTCTGAAAAGACCGCATAAATGGCTGGAAAAATGTTTGGTGATGCTTTCGTGCTGCAAAGATCGCTACGTGGTTCAAAGTGACTGGGGACGTGGGGGTTGACTTTTCAACGCTTCACTTCCGTAACGGAATATGCTCTCTTCCAAACCTCTGCCACTTTTCATTGGGGAATCATAAAATATTCTCTACTGTTCCTGAATGAGTCAAGGAAAAAACGTTTCCTTACTTACATCCGGTAATATATCATTTCCTTTGTTTGGTAGAGCAGATGAAAAATCCTCGCGCCTTTTGGCGGTACTTTTACACCAAATATGTTACTAACGAAAGGTTTGCAATTCACTAAGAACTAGACGAAACCCGTCGGAATTGACGGTTAGTTTCTTTTTTTTTTTTTTTTTTTTATGGAAAGAATAAACTTATATGAAACAACATATGTAAACTTTATTTGATTGACAAATTCATTCAACCACTTCAGTAAAGACAATGATTTTTTTTTTTTTTGACTGAAGGTTTAACGACCACCGTAAGCAACTTAATGGGCTATAAGCAGTCACCCGCAATATTTTCACTAACAATGGTTAACGGAATGTTTATTTACATAATTGGAAACGTCTTACCTACGTGAATAAACTGGATCGAATGAATATTAAATTCTATATATACATCATACAGTCCAACGGCATAACGCAATCAGGTCTTCGAGAGTGTTCACTGTTCCGATGAGAAGAACTTTGATACGAATGCCTGCTAGCGTTGGTTTGCGCAACGGTTGGCTCAGAAAAGACTTCGGACTATCTCAGTGCCTCAATGCTGTTGCCTTCAACAGCGCGTGAGTCAACCGCACGCTTCTCCCATAGACTTCACATGGGAACTTTGCCGCCCCACAACGCCCAAACCGTTGCCCCAATTTCATTTTTCTCTTCGACTGGCATATCTACATGGTAAGACCTTTATTTTAATACCTGAACCATATCTTTACGTTCAGCCGTTCTCTTAAAATAGGACACACAGTAAAAAGCCTTATATAATTAATATACAGATGTCTACATACCAAAAACCTTAAAAACGATTCTTTAAAAATTCGTCGGGTGAGCCTCGGCGGCGTATAGTACCTTTTATTTTACTATTTCACATCGAACAGGGATTTTTCAAACTTTCCCCCTTCAGCTACATCCGGGGCACACGAATGACTTAGGCTTTTTATCACAATGTGCTCTAAATTCTAAACCCTTTCCTTACAAGTCAAAATGTTCGGTATGAAGGGAAGCATCTTATAAATACGACCTGAAATTCGCAATATGCAAGATCAGAATCGCGTGAACCACAAATGGTAGAATGGAATACATCAGTTATGCGCTGACGGAGGACAGTGAAAAAACGCTTGTGTCACAACTTCGAAGCGCCAGCGAAGTTTCAAGTGCTATATACATCAATTCTGACACGAACATTAAGGCACGTTTCGGCCTGGAAAAACTACAAACAAAATTCAGAAGTGTCTTTCCAGGTTTTCCAGAACTGGTGCAAACCGTGTGATGCGTTAAGTTCAAACTCAGGTGATGGACGCATACTACTGAGCGCATCATTGCAACATACGTGTACGATTATTTATTTATGTATGTATGTATGTATGTGCGTGTGTGTGTGTGTGTGTGTGTGTTCCAATAGTTTACATTTGGTTCTCGATAATCCTTGCTGCCTAATTATACAGAGGATGTCCACACATCTTTAGAGCGATTTTCTAGTAATATATTTAATGCTTAAAATAAAAAAATAAAAAATTTCTTAAATGTTATATCTGATAGCCAGCCCTTTCTCTGGATTATGAACCTACATCTATATTACCGATTCCCAAGATAACAGGACATTTCTTAGAATTGGTAGTGGTATTTTTTATTCCACTTCTCCTCCATTGCTTTCCATAGACCAATCGCTGTTTTAGGTTTGCGTTAAGAAAGCGCTCTTTTTAGCAGTCTGAAGACACAATAAATAGTCTATTGGTGACACATCAGGTGACTATGAAGGAATATGAGTAAAAAACTTGACACTTTTTTTTTTTTTCATTTTTTCAAGAAACAGAGAGGCAGATTTGGATGTATGACTGGTAGCCTTATCCTAATGGATTTCTACTCTTCGGAGGCTCTGTGGATAAGGGAATGGTATTTCCTCCTTAAATATAGCAGTTAAAATTATCTTGGTAATATGTAGAATTGATTTTAACATTCTTTTCAACTTTTCTTAACTTCAATTTCGCATTCTACGAGAAGCCGGCATAATTATGAATCCTTTACTCAAACTTTCTTTGGAATCTTGGAACCAAGTTTGTAAGTCTTTGTCTGCTCTTTTGCGATAGTAAATCGATTTTTTTCTGTTACAGTCGTTTAGGTAGGTCCGTGCTTCATCAATTGTCACAATGTAAAGAGTTCCATGTATCTTCGGCTAAGTGATTTTTTATAAAGAAGTCTACACCGTTTTGCGCTCAGCCACATGCCTAGCCCAAAGGCGGTGAACATTATGTTTATTTACTTAATTTTTTTTTTTTTGATTGGAGGTTTAACGACCACCGTGAGCAACTCAATGGGCTATAAGCAGTCGCCCGTCCCTAATTTAGGGTCACTGGTTCCAGGGAAGGGAGAGAGCCAGTGCCGTAAGACAAACACAACATCCATGCCTCACCGGGATTCGAACCCGGACCCCGTTCGGACGAATGATCAGAGGCCATCGCTTAGACCACTGCGCCACCGGGGCGGCTTTATTTAATATTCAAATCTTTGTTTATTACCTTGTTTACAGTTGATACAGAGATTTTTAACGACTTAGCGGATGCTCTTTGGGTTAGTGGATTTTCTTCTAAGACCAGAAACCTTACTTTTGAAACGTCGTAAAAGTACGTATTCTTTGGATATTCGTTTGGCGTTCTTTTTCCTGTTAAAAGCAATGCTTAACGATTTTCCCCTCTATTATTAATAATATTGCTTATTTTACATTTAGAAATGCTAATTCCATGATTTTCGCAGAGTTTTCTGATTACAGAATACGAATTTGTCTTCGTAAAGAGCAAAGACATAACCACAGCTTGTTTACGTGCGCCATTTTCTTAGCCTATACGACATTTAACTGCAGAAGATGTTTCTCCCGTGTTCATCTAACACACTGTTGCCAGTTTCAATTATTTTAACTTCTTTCATTTTCGGTAATTTCTGATCAAAATTTTTCTAAAAATATGCGAACATTCTCTGTACCTATTTAACCGTCCAGCACTGAAGACCAACGCAGAAAATCTCAGAAATAATCATAGGCACAAATTTTCCAATCAAAAATATCTAGACAACCCTTCTGAGTATAGTGGATTTGCCCATATAAGTCACAGCCATGGCCCATACAGGCATACAAAGACTCATGTGGCTTGAAAAGCATCTAAGACAAGAATGAACAGTAGAATGGGCTCAGAGACTTTCAACGTAGTACTGTCACAGGATGCCGTCTTAGCAACAAGTCAGTTCGGGGAATTTCTGCCCTGCTGCAGCTGCCACAATCAACGGTAAGTGATGTATGTTGGTGTGAAGTGAAAACGCCTAGGAGCAACAACAGCGCAATCGCGACCTGGTAGTCCAAGTAAAATGATAAAGAGGGGCCGCTGAGTGCTGAAGCGCATGGTGCGACAAAATCGCCCGTCCTCAGTTGCAAGACTCCCCACTGAATTCCAAAATGACTCTGAAAGAAACCCAGCACCATAACGATTCGCCAAGAACTGAAGCGAACGGGTTTCCATTGCCGAACAGCCGCAAACGAACCTAACATCAGCAAGATCAACGCCGTCGGTTGGAGTGGCGTAAAGCTCATCTCCAGGGGACTATGGAGCAGTGGAAACGCGTTGTGTGGAGTAATGAATCACGCTTCAGCATCTGGCAGTCGCACGGACGAGTCTCGGAGTACGGGGTGCCAGGTAAACGCTTTTTGCGGCCTGTTGTGCCAACTGTGAAATTTAGTGGCGGAGGCATCATGGTTTGGGGTTGCTTTTCATGATTGGGGTGGGTCGAAACCGACTGTGAAATTTGGTGGCTGAGGCATCACGCTTTGGGGTTACTTTTCATGGTTTGGGTTGGGTCGAAACAAACCGTGAAATTTGGTGGCGGAGGCATCATGGTTTGGAGCTGTTTTTCATGGTTTGGACTGGGTCGAAATCGATTGTGAAATTTTGTGGCGGAGGCATCATGCTTTGGGGCTGTTTTTCATGGTTTGGACTGGGTAGAAACAGACTGTGAAATTTAGTGGCGGAGGCATCATGCTTTGGGGTTGTTTTTCATGGTTTCGGCTGGGTCGAAACCGACTGTGAAATTTGGTGGCGGAGATATCATGTTTGGGGGCTGTTTTTCATGGTTTGGGCTGGGTCAAAATCAATTGGGAAATTTGGTGGCGGAGGCATCATGCTTTGGGGCTGTTTTTCATTGTTTGAACTGGGTAGAAACAGACTGTGAAATTTGGTGGCGGAGGCATCATGCTTTGGGGGTGTTTTTCATGGTTTGGGCCGGGTCGAAACCGACTGTGAAATTAAGGGCTGTTTTTCATGGTTTGGACTGGGTCGAAACCGACTGTGAAATTTGGTGGCGGAGATACCGTGTTTGGGGGCTGTTTTTCATGGTTTGGGCTAATTCGAAACCGACTGTGAAATTTAGTGGCTGAGGAATCATGCTTTGGGGCTAGTTTTCTTGGTTTAGACTGGGTCCCCTAGTTCCAGTGTTCAGAAATCTTAACGCTGCGACCTATTATGACATTACGACAATTTGGCGATCCCAACATTATAGCATGAGTTCGGTGAAGGACTTTTCCTTTACCAGGAGCACAAAGCTCCTATCCACAAAGAGAGATAGGTGCGGGAATCGTTTCAAGTGATGTGTGTGGAAGAACTTGACTGGACGGCTCAGAACTCCGATCTCAACCCTATGGAACACCTTTGGGATGAATTGGAACACCGACTGCGAGCCAGGTCGAACCACCGACTTGACTAATGCTCTTGTAGCAGAATGTGGAAGGCAATTCCCGCATCAACGAACCAAAATCTACTGAAAAGCCTTCCCAGCTAGGTGGAGGCTGTGAGAGCAACAATGGATGCACCAACTCGATATTAATTCCTTTCCTATTACAGGGAATTTGTGGAATGGCATACATCCGAATACTTTTGATCAGATACTGTAGAGCAACACTAACGTCACTGATGCTTGGGAGAGAAGGAAAGGTATATTTGTAAGCATTAAGTTCGTATAAACCTGCGCCAACATTAACCAGAAATTCAAAAACGTTCTGAAAATAGTCTCAGACACCGATGTTGGTATTTAATACGTAAAAAAAACTATGCTCATTAAATTTTCTTTAATTATATTAGCATGCGGCTGATAATTAATTAAATGTACAGCTATCGCAGACACTGATTAAGATGGCATTTCGTTTTGTTTGTTTCGGGGTTCAACGGCACCGTTGGCATCTACGGCAGCGCCATAGGTCCAACGTGCCTCCCATGTCTCCTCCAGGGCTGGAACCCCAACTCGGATGTTTACCCAGAGCCCCGCGCCTCTGACCACTCGGTTAACAGGACGGCGGGGCAACGCGAACGTGTCCCATATGTTGCGTACCGATATATGCGCAGTGTATCGTTACACAAAATCGAATAGTCACCCAACACAATTCGTATTGCGCAGAGATGAAATAACGTCACATTGATTGCTTTTCCACATCATTTATACCCTGCAATCAAAAACCTTTAAAATCTCCAGTTAAACAAAGAATTAAAAAAAACTGTTTAGCGAGCAAACATGTGGTCGCCTAAAACAAAAGAAAACAATCTTGACTAGAAAATGAAAAAAAATGAGGAATAGTTCCTTGAAAAAAATCTGTATTCCGTAGTGTTCCAAATGGGAGGTGAAAAATTCCCCAGTTTGTGCCCCGACAAATCAGTACGTAATGTGTATAAAATATATAACCCATTTGCTATTTGAAATTCTTAAATTTACTAGAGGTTTCGTGAAAATACACAGCAATTTCTAGGACACTCGAAAACCATAAAAATTACTCAACATTTTGTTAAATAATTATATGTTCCAAGTTTTGAAATATTCATCATTTGATAACCATTTATTTTCAAATTAGGAATATAATAGCCATTACTTATATAATACATTTCATAACTCAATATTATAAAGCAATGCAAAATAGTAGAAATATTGCATCACATATAGTATGATATTGTGTACAATATTTTCTACGATATTTCTAGTTTTCTAAACGCAATCAAACCATAGAGAGAATCAGCGTTTCAAAATACATGTGCCAGTTTGAAATTATGCACGACTTTCACTTGCCACAATTTTAAAATTTTGACGGTCAGACAGTTTGGATACTATCTATCACTCCAAAACACGATTTTGTTTCAAATAAAACAACCGGTGGCCATCTCTTATTTATTGATTCATTTTTCAAAATCCGCACGATGTGTGATTGCTTATTAGTGGATAGCGTTTACACCGGAAGTACATAAAATAAAACACTGTGGAAGCAATGCTTTCCATACTCACTATGTTGACAATCAATATGGTAAATAAATCAAGCTCATCCACAAATAATTACTCTTTTTCAACGAGAATCATATAAATATATAGTAAGAGTATTAATATGTTAAACTTAAATTGACATAAGATTTTACTTTTGAATACGTGTGGCAATTAGAAAACATCATACGTAACTTAAAAACAAAAGCAAAAAAAACCAAAAAAAAAAAACGAGAGAGGGAGGGGGGGAGAGAGAGAGAGAGAGAGAGAGTGTGTGTGTGTGTGTGTGTGTGTGTGTTTATAAGTACACCGTCGAACCGCAAAACCTCGAAATGTTAGTACGGTTATCACACAAAAATTTTCTTTTGTCCCTCGATGACGTATCCTTCCATAAACTCTGACGTTAAGACATAACCTTCTTAAGTTTAATTCTTGAAAGACACACTCCTTTGTTGCAAGTGAAAGAACGAGAGAATGATAATTTCCCCCTTGTTACCATGTCAAGTATAATCTTTTGACAATAAAGAAATTCTTCCTCAGTTCCTGGTCTCCAATAATTCTCTTAACTTCTCGTGGCATAGCCACTTTTCTTACATTGTAAAACCTGCCTAAAAAGTGCAAGAATTTCCCCTCTGAGTTAAACGACACGTTTTTCTGAACAACTTAGGACAATAAATGGACACCAAGGTCGACCAACACTGCAAGTGCTCTAGGATCTAAGAAAGTACATTTGAGAATTTTCTGGCACTATGCAGAATAGTCTGCAAAATAAATTTGCACTAATTCGTCGTATGTTCCTTTTCAGAGGCAGAACGTACCATCTATTCATTTATGAGTGCAATTAGATTTTGTCCCATCACGTAAAGTTTTTTCTCATACGTCAAGGAAATAGTCACGACAAACATAATGTCCGTCGATCAAGCATCCCACGAATCGCTTTCCCAATTCATACATTACAGGACAATTACTACGATTGCAAGAAGAACAAGTTAGTAAAATCATGCAATGCATTGATTATAATACGCTTTCCAACATACCAGAAATCATTACTCAAGTTATCACTCAACTTATGAGGGAAATGGCTGTGGAATAAATCTTGGTCCTGTGCCCTGACCTTTGATCCCATTTCGATGATATTCAACAGAGCCAGTTCAGTATACCTCTGAAATAACATGATACAGTTTTGTCGCAATCGAAGCATTTTTACGTAAGTTATGATGCATAAGGGCTATGGAATAGATCCCGCTCCTGTGTCCTAATCCTTGACTCCATTTTCGCCCATTTTCAATAGGATTCGTCCCCAGGCAGGCCCCTACACATTTCATCCAAATCGAAGCATTTTTACGTAAGTTATGACACATAATGGCGATGGAAGTGATTCCGCTTTTATGTCCTGACCTTTGACCTCATTTCGTTCAATTTCAATAGGGTTCCTTCCAAGGTGTTCCCCTACCACATACTAAAATTTCATCCAAATCGAACGATTTTTACGCGAGTTATCGAGCGGACGGACATACGCACACAACGCGTGACGTAATGAAGCAGATGGGAATCGCGACCATCTGCTCGCAAGAGTGTGACGTCATAAAACTTTAATAGGATCCACACACGCTTGATGCAATGAGACAGACGGCGTGACCGCGCACCAACATCTCAATCGCGAGATTGTGACGTCATGAGATTTCTAAGCATCGGTAACATTAATGGGACGACGCAATGACACTAAAAACGTGGTAATTCGAGGTGGTTATTTAATGCACTAAACGAATTTTCCTAAAGTCGAGATCAAGCTAAATCGATTTCTAGTACCAGAAAACAGTAGGTTAACGACTTTCATCAAAATCCTTAGAGCCGTTTGCAAAATAAAATTTACATACAAACAAGAATTGCTCCTTTAATAGTATGGGATAAGGGCGATGAAATGGATCCTGATCCTATGTCCTAACCTTTGTTCCCATTTCGTCCATTTTCAATAGGGTTCGTCCCCAGGTGGTCCCCTACCACATACTAAAATTTCATTGAAATCGAACCATTTTTACGCGAGTTATCGTGCAGACAGACGGACAGACAAAGTTGGAGCATATACGCTTCTTCAACCTACGGTTGGAAAGCGTAAAAAATGAAAAATAACGAACGAAAACAAGAAAGATGACACGGAAAATGAAAAGGAACGAACGAAAGCAAGAAAGATGACATGGAAAAATGAAAAAGAACGAACGAAAGCAAGAAAGTTGACAGGAATTATTTGATTTAATGAGCACGTCCTTAGTCCTCTCAGACACGAAAAAGAATTTTCCCATGCAGATTTTTAGAAAAAATCAATGGAAAATAAATGCATTTACGCCTCGTAGAGAAAAAACAAAAACAAAAAAACTTAGCAATATTTAAAATTCACAACCTACCTACGGGAATGTTCTTCATGGTGAATTGAACCAGAGCTGCAGTCCTATCTGAAAAAGGAGTGGGGTGGTAAGTGTGAGTAATTATGGTGAAAGGGAATCTCCCCGCGGAAGGCAGACATGATATTGGCTTTGCCGATTTTGGCATGCCCAATAAATCTTTAGTGTTATACTGTACGCAGTTTAGGAGTTACTTTGATTACGTGCCATTACACTGTAAAAAATAAGTGTTGTGAATTCACGGAATATTTCTGAAAATAACGTGCAGCAAAGTTGCCAGTAAGTGTTCGTCTTTTAACGAAATTTCCGTTTTTAAAAGTGCCCGTTTTTTTTTTATTAACTTCCGTACTTTCACAGATTTTCCGTAGTCAGTAATTCCGTTTATTTCAGAAAAGTCCGCTTCAAATGGTTCCGTATTTATACAAAAAATTTCGCAAAATTGAAAACAAAACCCTTAATTTTTCACCCCTTACGCCAGATAATCCTTTCCAGCCGGTAGCTCGGATCGAACCAAGGTCGATTAAGTTGGGTCTACACAAGCCGCGCGCTTTAACCACTGAGCCAGAATGTCTTCGGAATCACACTTACGTTCAAGCTAAAACTGATTGAAGGACGATGAATTTTTTTTCTTCATTAATGCGAGTGATTTAGTATTTTGTGTTGGAGCTTATTTTTTTAATGCGTTTATAATAATTTCATTTTTTCTGTAAGAAGACGTATCACAAATTAAGTATTTTTTTCATCGTGATTTTTTTAAGCTACAGAATGCTTTGGAACTTGAGATCTTTTTCTTTAACGGACAATAACTTCCAATTATCTTTAAGAAAAGTTTAATTGTGCTGTTTTACAGTACTATGAAATAATACTTATTATTTCACAAAACTTCTAAATATAAAATTACTCTTGATAGCTATATAATAACTTTTGTTTTAAGGATTCCACAGTCTGATACATAGATATCGTACAATCACCTGTACAATAATTTAAATACCCGGTTTCTTACAGTAACCCAATACACAATAGCTGGTGCACAAAATGAGGGAGAGCACAAGAAATATCCTGTGTCACAATAACCAAAATTCATGCGATATCATCATCATCATCATTGTCAACCATTATCAATCCACTGCTGGACGAAGGTCTCCCCAAGTTTCCTCCACAACGGTCTGTCTTGTGCCAGTCTCCTCCATGTCACTCCCGCATATTTACGAATTTCATCCACCCATCTCCCATGTGGTCTTTTTCTGGGTCTTTTCCTGTCCCTTGGAATCCAATCTAAAATTTCGGCTGTCCATCTATGGTCTGTCCTTCTGGCAGTATGTCCCGCCCATTGCCATTTCAGGGATTTAACTCTGATCATGATGTCTTCCACTCTCGTCATTTTTCGGATCCACGAGTTCCTCTTCTTATCTCTCCTGGTTATACCAAGCATGCACCTCTCCATGCTTCTTTGAGTTGTCTGCAGCCTTTGTATGTCTCTTTTAGTTAAGGTCCACGTCTCTGCACCATACGTAAGCACTGGAAGGATGCATTGATCAAACACTTTTCTTTTAAGACATAATGGCATATTGCTCTTGAAAATTATGCTGTTTCTTCCAAAAGCTCTCCAGGCAAGTTTTGTACGCCGATTAATTTCTTCATCAATGTGACCCTCACTTGATATCTGCTGTCCAAGATAAACATACGTATCTGTTATCTCCAGTTTTTCTCCATCAATCGATAAATCTTCATTTCTTGTAAAAGCATTGAACATCACTTTTGTCTTCTGAAAGTTCATTTTTAATCCCACTTCTTTACTCTTGTCAGCAAGTTCCTGGATCATACTCTGCAGCTCTGATGGGGTAGTTGCAAAAATGACTACGTCATCAGCAAAACGAAGGTGGGTTAGATAATCTCCATTAATCTTTATCCCTTTGTTTTCCCAGTTCAGTGATTGAAAGACACTGAACTGGGATGCGATATACAATCCACAATATCCGATTTCACTTCAGCACTTCAAAATCAGCTCCTTTGACAGAAGACTGGAATTTAACACCTTATCAAACCTAAAGTATTCCTGCGTATCTCTCCTATTAACAGAATGCTTTCGTCATATGGATACGGAAAAAGTAAGAAAGGAGTTTTTCCGTTAATATATACGAAGGAATTGTGGAAAGGTTTCTGAAAATTCTGAATTTTCCTGTTGTACAAAAAATCCGTGAAATTCATATTTCTTTCCGTCGTTTCACGGAAAAGGTCGTATCAAAAATATGTTTCGTTAATTCACGAAAGGAATAACGCAAAGTGGTTCGTGAATTTCAGAAAGTTTTTTACAGTGTAGATAAGTTTCGTGCACACGATTTCATCGAAAATCGCTAAGGTCCCCGCGCTTTCCAAGAGCGGCTTAAACACCAAATATTTAGATTCCGGCAGAAAAGGACTAACAGGTACTGAGAGATAAAACAACTTTTTTTTTTTTTTTTTTAACAGACGGATGGATACCGTTAAAACTGCTATTTTCCAAACCTCACTTAAAAGAAGGGAATTTAAATCTCTTCATACTAGGTTTGTTGCTATTTTCGCCAGCGTTGCTGCATATTCAATGGTCTTGATCAATGTTTACGCAAAATTTCTTGGACAGAAACTCATTTCCGAAATCTAAACGCTTTCCGGAATGGACAGAAAGGCAAAGGTAAAAGCTGCACTTCCAAACTGTGGATTCGTTGAGGATTTTTGTTTTTAACAAGAGTTTCTTTATTTTTGGCCGAGAAACGCGGAGTTTACCGTAATCCCCTCACAGCATCTTTCCTAATTTGAACATCTACGCAGCTACTTTCATCTCCCTTCAACCGTTAAACATCTGTGCCCACTGAAATAAATGACAGCTTCTAATCCTATGTAATGTATTTCCTACTGGAAAATATATATTTTCGTGCACATTCCACGAGTGTGAACAAAAATAGTCGGTGACAAAATCTAAATATCACCTGACATTTTCCAGGCATGTAACTGGATCACCTCCACCTCCTCCATCACCACGCACTTATCCAGGAAGATTCAGTAACGGAACGGAGGCAAAAAAAAAAAAAAAAAAAAAAAAGTAATAATAATCTTATATGCCTATGTTTCTGCATTTCTATATTCTGTACCCTGGTATAAAAGATAAAAATGAAATAGTCACACTGCTTGACAAAAAATAAAGAAGTCAAAGACCAGTTATTTTTAGAAAATTGGGCTACAACAAAATTGAGTAAGGCAAAAACCTACCTAATGTACTCAAAAAATTATTCTATTACGGAAATACAGAAGAAGGGTGCCACTAAATTTCGCGGTTGTACCTCTTTTGATTGAAGCGAATGTGTGGTAATATAATACGCATAATAATCATCCGGCACTAATAATCACATGAAACCTTATAATTCAGGATGTAACTAGCAAAAAATGTCCGTCACAGATAACGCAGTCCGATGAAAAAAGAACTTTTTAAGACAGCCTTTAGAAGGTTGCAAATATCCATTTGCGATCCTACTAGAGAAATGAATTATGGTTATAGAAAACCCATGCAAAATACAACACAAAGAAAATTTTCCTAAGCATTTGTTGTAGCAAGTTTCAAAAAAACGGAGATATTATAGCAAACAGAATTATATATTACGCTACCGACTGGGAAAACCATGCATCATAAGAAGCAGAAAGCCTACTTAAATATTTGTCATCGTAATCCACCCCGCCCCCCTTTCCACGTAAAATTTATTCTCTCGGCAAATATTCTAGAAGGGAATCTTCAAATGGAGTTGTTTAGTGGCATACTTGGGCATTACTGAAAAGCAGGAAGTGTACAGGAAACATTTCTCTTAGAGTAGATGGTTTCTGACGTGTAAATAATTTGCTGCCCCGGTGGTGCAGTGGTCTGATAGCTGGCTTATGACCATTCGTCCGAGAGGGGTCCGGATTCGAATCCCGGTGAGGCATGGATGTCGTGTTTGTCTTACGGCACTGGCTCTATTCCTTCCCTAGAATCGGTGGCATTTCTGGATTCGCGTCTCCACAAAAATAATAATAATAAACAGAATCGTTGGGCAAACATAGCATTCTTCTTTTACCAAAATTCGAACTCAAACTTAGTATGAGTAGGCTTTTTCTCTAGGGGAAGCTAATGAATATTTCCGTTATGACTAACTGCTACTATTTCAATTATCTCAAATCTTTCGGGGGGGAGACGTTTTTGGGAGACTTCACCGCCTAGAAGTATGCCAGGAAAAAAAGGCTGATCATGACAGCAAAGAAACCTGCACATAAAAAATACTACACTGTAAAAACATTTCTGAAATTCAAGAGCCTTTTCTGTGATTTCTTTCGTGAATCAACGAAGCATATTACTGAAATGACGGGAAAAACTCTGAATTTCACAGATTTTTCGTACGGCAGAAAAATTTTGAATTTTCATAAACCTTTCCGCAATTCCTTTCTTATCATCATCATTGTCAACCATTATGAATCCACTGCTGGACGAAGGTCTCCCCAAGTTTCCTCCACAACGGTCTGTCTTGTGCCAGTCTCCTCCATGTCACTCCCGCATACTTTCGAATTTCATCCACCCATCTTCCATGTGGTCTTCTTCTGGGTCTTTTCCTGTATCTTGGAATCCAATCTAAAATTTCGGCTGTCCATCGATGGTCTGTCCTTCTGGCAGTATGTCCAGCCCATTGCCATTTCAGGGATTTAACTCTGATCATGATGTCTTCCACTCTTGTCATTTTTCGAATCCACGAGTTCCTCTTTTATCTCTCCTGGCTACACCAAGCATGCACCTCTCCATGCTTCTTTGAGTTGTCTGTAGCCTTTTTATGTCTCTTTTAGTTAAGGTCCACGTCTCTGCACCATACGTAAGCACTGAAAGGATGCATTGATCAAACACTTTTCTTTTAAGACATAATGGCATGTTGCTCTTGAAAATTATGCTGTTTCTTCCAAAAGCTCTCCAGGCAAGTTTTGTACGCCGATTAATTTCTTCACCAATGTGACCCTCACTTGATATCTGCTGTCCAAGATAAACGTACGTGTCTGTTATCTCCAGCTTTTCTCCATCAATCGATAAATCTTCATTTCTTGTAAAAGCATTGAACATCACTTTTGTCTTCTGAAAGTTCATTTTTAATCCCACTTCTTTACTCTTGTCAGCAAGTTCCTGGGTCATACTCTGCAGCTCTGATGGGGTAGTTGCAAAAATGACTATGTCATCAGCAAAACGAAGGTGGGTTAGATAATCTCCATTAATCTTTATCCCTTTGTTTTCCCAGTTCAGTGATTGAAAGACATTTTCCAATGTAGCATTAAAGACCTTCGGAGATATGGTGTCACCTTGTCTCACCCCTTTTCCAATTTTTATGTGTGTTGTATTTTCAAACAGCCGAATCTTTGCACTTGCATTTTCACAGATGTTATTAATAATATTAATGTATGCATCTTCAATACTGCAGGTTTTCAGAGCCATTGTAACTGCCGATGGTTTCACCGAATCAAAGGCTTTTTCATAATCGATAAAAGCCATGCACAATGGAAGTTCATATTCCCTCGTGTTGCTCCGAGGACAGCCCGCAAATGGTTTGAGCTGTTCCGAGGCAGCAATTTTGACTTCAACGATTCTCCACGCTCAGGTCGTCCATCTCACTTTGAGGAGGATCGTTTGAACCATCTCATCCACTTGGATCCGCATCAAACCACACGCGAATTAGCTACTGAGATGGACTGTGATCAGGCCACAGTGGTGCAACACCTGGAATGCATGGGAAAGGTCCAGAGTCTTGGGTGTCTCAGACTCTCACCGAGGACAAAAAAAATCAGCGTGTTGCCATACGTGGTTCCTTGCTCGCCCGTTATCGCGAATGTTCTCAGCAACACAAACCCCTTCTGTCACGTATTGTTACTGGAGATGAAAAGTGGTGCCTGTACGTGAATTTCAGGCATCAGAGGGAATGGTTAAGCGCAGACAAGAAGCCCACGCCACGTCAAAAACATGACCTTCATCCTGCGAAGATCATGCCGTGTGTGTGGTGGGACATGGATGGCATTATTCAGTGAGAAATGCTGCCGAGGAATCAGACCATCAACGCTGCACTCTATTGTGAGCAACTCCGCCGTGTGGAGAAAGCAATTCAGCAGAAACGGCCACATCGGCGCCATGGTGTCCTCCTTCAACATGATAACGCACGCCCTCACAGTGCAAACATGACCAAAATGGCAATTCAGAACATGAAATGGGAGATCCTTCCACATCCGGCCTATTCCCCAGATGTCGCCCCCCTTCAGACTATCACGTGTTCCGATCTCTGTCGAATGCACTCCGTGGCAGAACGTTACACAATGATGTTGATTTCCATAATTTCCTTGATGACTTCTTCGCAGCAAAACCTGCACGTTTTTTCAAGAATGGCATTGCAGACCTAACCAGACTTTGGGATACCATCGTACACAACGGGTTGGGGAGGGGGGAGTACATAGTTGACTGATTCCGTTTTCTCGTCTGATGTAATACATTCCTGTAGTGCGGTGAAAAAAACGGCATGAACTTCTGCATCAACCCAAAACATAATTTTGTATTATTCCATAGCTGATTGTTATTTTGAAAATCAGATTCAAAATATGAATAAGGTACATAAATACTTAGGTATGTAGTCCCTCTCTCCCTGAGAAATCGCGATTCCGCTCGCCCAGAGTTCTCAAGACAGCGTCCATGAGTCCTGTAACATGGTTTTCGCCCGGAGCAGCCAAACGTCTGGATCCGGCTTTGCTTATAGACCCTCTTCAGTCAAATCAGCAATGCCTCTTTAACTAGGGCGCAATCGCCCGTGTCCCAAATATTCAGGTCTCGGCTGAGTTCGTTCTAGCATTTATTAGGTGTACAAATAAGTTTTAAAGCGTTTTAGGACAACGCAACATGTAATTTGAGAGAAAACAACAATACCTTTACGAATCAAAATATGCGCCGTCATTATCTATCACCTTCCGCCATTGGTCGGGCAGCTGACGGATTCCAGCCATGAAGAATACTTCGCCGTGTGACGCGATGAAGTCGTCAACTGATTTTTGCACTTCGTCACATGTGCGGAACCGTACAGCAGACAAACCATGTTGCATTGATCTGAACAAATGATAGTCTGAAAGGGCTATGTCGGGACTATACGCCGGGTGCTCCAAAACTTCCCAGCCAAGCGTCAAAAACCGTTTCCTTGACCGATTTCGCGACATGTCGCCACGTTGTCATGCAGTAATTTCATGCGACGCAATCATTTGCCTGTGAATGGACGCTTCCGAGAGATTTTCTGGTTCAATTACAGCAATTGTTGCTTGTAGCGATCAGCAGTAACAGTTTGATCCTGTTCCAATAGTTCATAATAGAGCACACCCTTCATATCCCCACCAGATGCACATCAGAACTTTCTTGGAGTGAATACTGCGTTTCGGTGTCGAAGTCGTTGCTTCACCGGGGTCTACCCAGTTGTAGGGCCAGACATATCAATTCTTAGATAATACCTTTTGTTTCCCGCCGTATAGCGAGCTACCGCCTCGCCCTTACTATACGATCTGGCTATCAAGGCGTCCTTGTGTAGAAGAATAATTACCTCGACAAACTGAGTCCAGTACACTGAAATAAACACAACAGCAAGACTTTATTGTTCCGATAACATTTGCTTCACGAGTTTCCGATGACTTTCCGCTCAGGTTCCCGTGCTGACCACGTGCTACCTTTCCACACTTCTTTCCGCGATACCCAGTGGACGAATTAATCCTCCTTCCCGTTCACCACGCTGCACTTCTGCGATAACCGCAGCCCTTCCGTCAGAAACCGGCGTCCAAACCATGACCCTCTCTCCTTGACGACCGAAGCTCAACTGTCTCCCTCAATTCTCTTGGCCCTTTCTATCCTCTACTACGCATGCGCAAGAAAACCTGGTTTCCCCGGTCAGCACGTGAAATACCTGAACTCAGGAATGTCGTCGGATACCCGCATGCGATTACAACCTTGCACGTATACAAAAGCGGTATGACAACTTGTTTAACAGAAGCACTAGAGCAGCTGACTCTTCAAGGTCAGGTGCCCCAGGTGTTCATGCACCCCTCTCTTAATCCCACATAGGATTAAAATTGTACCACGTGGGTGGTGAAGAATATCAGTTCTTATCTGAAACAACAAAATGGCGGAATGAAACGTCCGTCCGCACGTGTTCATCACAATATTAAAAGTAAATAAATTCATAATTGACAGTTTGATAGCAGGCGACCCTTACAGGCCCCCACCAAATGAACGAGAGATACGGTCTTTTGCCGTATTCTCGAGTCTTTTCACTTGCTCGCGGATCTTGGGTGACACAACATAATACACTATCACTTCTCGCTTGTTCTGTCGCACGTTATGTAACATATACACTTGTACCACCCTGAGACCCTCTGTGGATCTCCACCTGTGCCGTGATACATTCTCACCATGGCGCTGTACTACTCTTTAAAACTGAGTCTTGACAAAGTATCGGCTTGAGGGATTAGTTTGCCCGCGACATGAGATATGGATAAATTAAATTGGAAAATAGCCAAACTCCAACGCTGTAATTTTGAACTTTGCGATGCGGAACGGGTAAGAAAAGTAAGGGGGTTGTGATCGGACATAACTTCGACCCGGTTACCGAAAATCCACCCTTTAAACCTTTGCAAACCCCATAATATGGCGTACGCCTCCTGGTGGCTGACCGCCCATCTGGCTTGCGTCCCATTTAATTTTTTGCTAGCATAGGCCACTGGCCTAATGTTGCCTTCCTCATCCCTCTGACTCAAACAACATGCCACCGCAAAGGAACTCGCATCCGTGTGTAAGATAAAATGCTTACTGAAATCCGGGGTGTTTAATACCGGTGCCTTACACAAAGTTTCCTTCAGAGTCCTGAATGATTCCTCCAACTTTTCCGACCAAACAAACTACCCTACCTGCCGCCCTTTTTCTTGTGCAATCTGTTAAAGGTTTAGCTACCTTCGCGAAGTTGGGTACGTAATCACAGTAATACCCACACAATCCCAAAAAGCTACGTATTTCCTTTTTCGTCTGAGGGGGCAAAAGGTCCCTGATGGCCTGCAACTTCTCGGGGTCCGGCCCGTGATAACCCGAGCCCACCACGTGCCCTAAGTAATTCACCTCCGTACGGGCGAAACAGCATTTGTTCAAATTGCCCGTGAAGCCTGCCGCCTCCAAACTTTTAATTACTCCTTTCAAATGCTCCTCCCATGAGCCAGAAAAAATAGCCACGTCGTCCAGGTACGCTATCGCATAGTCTTGGTGCGGGGTCAAAACCTTATTCATGGCTCTCTGAAAAGTAGCCGCCGCTCCTGACAAACCAAAGGGCATTACTTTCCATTGATAGAGCCCCTTATGCGTTGCAAAAGTGGTATACTTTCTACTGTCGGGGTCCATTGGGATTTGATAGTACCCCTTTAACATATCAAGCGTAGTAATATACCGGGCTGCCCCCACCTTCGCTAACAAATCTGGGATACGAGACATCGGAAATGCGTCCGGAACAGTGTGAGAATTTAACATTCTGTAATCTACAAACATCCGAACCTCTCCATTTTTCTTAGCCACGCATACTACCGGATGACTATACTCTTCTTTTGACTCTTCAATCATCCCGCGATCCCACAACTCCTGGATCTGGCTCTCCACTGCTCTCTGCATCGATAGTGGCACCTTGTACCTGTGCTGGGTACGAAGTAAGCTTTCCGACTTGAAAGTAATTGCGTGCTTCCCCACTGACGTCTCTCCCACTTCTCCCGAAAAGAATTTTTTCGAGCTGCTCACCAGCTCCTGTGACTCCCTAAGCTGATCCCGAGTTATCCTCTCCCTATCTATCCTGATTTCTTCAGATTCTTTTGCTTCCTCCGTTTTCCTCACCGGAGCCTCCTTAATTTCGCCGAACTACTCATCGGCCTCAAAAATCACTCCGACTACACTGATCCGGGGCTTAAACTCTCTTAGCTTCTCCACGGGTACATGCCGAAACTGCCCGTTTCCAAGTTCAACTACATAGCTATTGGACCCCCGTTTCTCAGTTATGTGTACTGGGCCGGTCCACCTAGCATACACCTTGTTCTTGGAGTCCGGGATCAGGGCTATCACTTGGTCTCCCACCTGAAAGGATCTTTGTCGCAGTCGACGGTTATAATACGACGTATACCGTCGCTGCTGTTCCACCGCCACCTCCTCCACTTGCTGAGCCGCCTTCTCCATGCGCTCCTTCATTTGCTGCAGGTACTGCTCCGCTGATACTGATATGTCAACGGGCAGCCTACATTCCCAATTTTTCTTCAGAATGGCCAGCGGTCCAATGGGCTCTCGCTCGTATAGCAACTGAAACGGGGCCGCGCCCGTTGTAACATTGGAAACCTCCTCTCTATAGGCCCATAATAAATACAATCGAACTTGGTTAAGACGAGCTCGGGTATAACGATGTCCCGGCTATAGCGAGTAAATGCCAGAAGAAGTTTGGTTTCGTATGCAATTAGTGTTAAATTATCCCGCTTGTTACGAGTATCAACTTTGTTATAGCGAGCAAATTTGCAAGACTTTCAGATTTTTTTTTTACACCCAGTAAAAGTAGCGCAGCATTGAAAGGTGGCATCAATTAGCCACCTGCTACTCAAAAAGACCGTTTGTGTATCAATTGCTCCAAGAGAAAAGCGGAGAATGTTTTGTGACGTCTTGCATTTTAGCCCAAGAGTAGGTGGGGTGGCATTTTGTAAGGGAAAGCTTCCCAGCCTTTTCTTTGCCACTGCTTACGAGAGGGTTCCTGGAATTCGCTTTCTCTCATTGGCAGCTATGGTCAAACCCCACGCATGTTTTCTTAGTGCATTCAGTATTTCAACTTCGCACAGGACATATTGTAACCTTTTTTTAATCAGAAAGTCGCACGCAGCCCTACTCTTGCGACATCACTTATGCTTTCCCCTCCCCTTTTTTATTAAGTGTGATATTGTGAGCAAAATGGTTGGTGTTAAAAGAAAGGCTCTCTCTATCAGGGAGAAAATGGATATTATTCAGGAACTGCAAGACGGCGAGAAAAATTCAGCTGTTAGGAAAAAGTATGGGCTTTCATCATCTACCGTATCTACATTGTCGAAGAACGAAGATGCAGTTTTGTCAGCATTTGAAAACAATCTTACATATTGCAAAAAAATGAAGTGTGGAAAAAATGATATACACTGGTGTGCAAAAATTAAGGACGAGACAGTTTTTCGAATGTAACGTCGTGCAGAAGTGCTCCACATCGACTCAAACCATACCATAAGATCCCCAAGATATAAGAATATGGGCCAAGTGAGAAAAACCTTGCAAACAAGGAATCCAAAGGATACAAAGGCACTTTATTGAAAAGGTAGCTTCGAGCACAACTGGACAGAAGACAGAAACGACCATGTGACAGGCGGCTGCCAAGAAAAATCCAGTCTTTAGTAGGGGATATGATCCCACTTGACTGCGTTGCAGGATTTACAACGTCTGTCTATGCTGAGGACTAGGTTGTCAAGGAGCTGTTGAGGCATCGCGTCCCATTCCTCTTGTAGCGCCAATCGCAGCTGCGGAATCGTTGCTGGCGGCTGGTGACGTGCTGCCAAGCGTCTCCCGAGAAGGTCCCACACGTGTTCGATTGGATTTAAGTCCAGGGACCTGGATGGCTAATCCATTTCTCTCATTGGCTGCTAATCCATGCGTTCAATATCTTCACTCTCCGACAGCTCTGTACTGTACGATGAGGAGTAGCGTTGTCGTCCATGAAGAGGAACTCAGGACCCACAGCACCTCTAAACATACGCACGTGAGGCACGAGAACTTCGGTACAATAGCGGACACACATGAGACTGAACCTCCTTGGAAGATGTGGAGGTCAGTACGGCTACCAAGCGTGATGCCGCCCCAGGCGAGAACTCCGCCACCTCCAAACCGGGCCCCTTCGATGATGTTGGAGGTGTGATTGCGTGTTCCCTGCTCTCTCCAAATGTTTTTTTTTTTTGATTGGAGGTTTAACGACCACCGTGAGCAACTCAATGGGCTATAAGCAGTCGCCCGTCCCTAATTTTAGGGTCACTGGTTCCAGGGAAGGGAGAGAGCCAGTGCCGTAAGACAAACACAACATCCATGCCTCAGCGGGATTCGAACCCAGACCCCTTTCGAACGAATGATCAGAGGCCAACGCCTTAGACCACTGCGCTACCGGGGCGGCACTCTCCAGATGTGTATACGTCCAGAATCGCCCGTCAGACTAAGTCGGCTCTCATCCGTAAAGAGAACTCGACCCCATTGCTGATGTGTCCAGTTCTTGTGTTCCTGGTACCACAGAAACCGCCGTCTCCGATGAGCGGGCGTTAATGGCACTCACCGTACTAGTCGTCGTGCAAATAGACCATCTTTGTGCAGCCTCCTGGATACGGTAAAACGCGATAACGGACGTCCAGTTGTCTGTTGCATGTGCCTTGCGATTTCTCCAGCTGTCTGCCGTCTGTCTCTTCTCGCCTGTAGGACAATATACCGGTCGTCCGCCACCATGCTTGCTGTTGGACGACCACTGCTAAACTCTCGGACAGCTGTTCCTGTAGTTTGAAATGTTTTCCAAGCTCGTGAAACGATGCTGTGAGCGATCCCGAACTCCTCGGCCACACTAGCCACACTTCGACCTTCTTCCAACTTCCCAATGACGCGACCTCGGGTTAAGTCATCCAGACGTCGTCTACTTTATTGCCTGTTGGCCATATCACACGGTGGCAGCAACTCGACGTCGTTCAAACCGATGTACACCGTGCAATAGCTTTCACCGAATTGCTGAGAGTACACGGCCCGTGTGCTTTATACCCTTCCGGTACTCCCCCCCCCCTACGTCATGCTGCATATATGCACATGCTCGACCGTACCGGACCCTGGTCTATCTCCTGAGTGGTCTGTCGGTCCGTTCTGCCTGCTCGTTCCGCTGTTATGCTAATTTCTCCTCTCGGTCCTTAATTTTTGCACACCAGTATAGATGAAGCTTTACTTTGTTCGTTTAAAGTACAACGTGATGCTGGTTTTCCTATCAATAGACCGATTTTAAAAGTGCAAGCGGAAAAATTTGCAGTACAGTTCGGTCATAAGAATTTTATATGCAGTAATGGGTGGCTTGATCGCTTCAAGAACAGACAAAATATTGTTTACGAAAAAATGTCAGAGGAATCAATGTCTGGGATACGGAATCTGTAAGTCAATGGCTAAAAGCGTTTGGCCCAGCTTCATTTCTGAATTCAGTGAGCAGAACATATTCAATGGTGATGAAACGGGCATTTTTTTAAGGAAACCCCTGACATGACTTTAACTTTTAAAGGCGAGAAATTAATTGGAGGTAAATTGGCAAAGGATGGGCTAACCTTTCCAATTTGTGCGAAAATGGCAGGAAATGAAAAAAAGAAAATTATTGTGGATTGGCAAATCGTTAAAGCCTCGATGTGTTAATAATGTTCAGCATCTCCCGGTTGTTTATAAAGCAAACAGAAAGGCGTGGATGACAACATATATCTTTACGGGAGAACTTCACAAATGGGATCGTGAACTACGAAAGAAAAACAGAAACATTTTGCTGTTAATAGAAAACTGCCCAGTATATCCCAAAGTAGAAAACTTGAGAAATATCAAAATCGTGTTCCTAACACCAAACACAACACCAATTCTACAGCCTATGGAGCAAAGGATTATTAGGAGCTTTAAGTACCATTTTCGGCGATTTCTAACCGTACAATTAATCCAGAAAATGGAGAAGAAGCTAGAAATTAAGATTTCCGTATTGGATGTTGTTCGTTTTATGAGAGAAGCTTGGGATAACGTCACTCCGACAACCATTAAAAATTGTTATAGGAAGGCTGGTCTTCTAAAGGAGACTTTAGTAGAAAGCACTGAAGTGATTGATGACGATGATCTCCCCTTATGATAATGGTTAAAATGTAGAGATATAAGCACCTTTAACAATTACAATTCTCTTGATGATTTTATCGACAATGACGCTGCGGTCCTAACAACTGGAAATTTAACGGAAGAACAAATTGTGCAAGAAGTCATTGCGGTGAATGAAGAAACTGAAACCGACAGTGAAGGCGAAAACATTACAGAAATACAAGACGTTTTTGACTTACAATCAAGCACAAGATGCCTTACGAATAGCTTTTATGAAACAAATTCTGGCAATGAGTGTGTGTTCAGTGCATTATCAGTTGTTAAGCGTAATCTGATGGATTTTCGGTTGAAGTTAAGGACAACGCAGCTAAAATTAACCAATTTTTTTCATACGAAATAAGAAGGATATATGCTTTGGGCAGATAGTACTGCACCTGTGCTTAATTTTATCTAAGTACTGTATGGTACAAAAATTACAATACTGTATAGTACATATTGTATTTCATACAGTACGTATGTAGTTTACATGTCCGTTATTCAATAATTTCAACTTAATCTGCATCACATCGTACGTACTTACTTATGTATGTACTACAGTATGTACAATGATACGTATAGTTCTGTGTGTGTGTAGTACTGTACGTACGCATTTTTCAACAATCCCACAACTAACCGAAATATTGTACGGTAATTTCAACTAAACGTAAGTACTATGTATTTCTCAACATCAAACATCGTAAGTACTATATTTGATAACGAAATTTATTTTTTGAATGATTTCCTTGATATTTTGGGTCTTTCCCGGATCATACGAGTAACGGCTATAACGAGCAATTTGTTCGATCCCGAACAGCTCGTCTTAACAGAGTTCGACTGCATGGCAAAGCCTTATGCCACTGCCGAGGCTCCCCCTTATTACATGACGGAGCATTCCTTTCAAAACTCTGTTGAATCGCTCGACAAGACCGTTCGAGGCGGGATTTCCCAGGACGGAGAACCTAGGAGTCGACCCTAGACGCCTTAGGATCTCTTGTGTCAACCCCGACACAAAATTTGTGCCCCGGTCCATCGCTACTACCTCCGGAATCCCTGTGCGCTGAAAAATTTCCAGTAGTGCGTCGCACGTACTCCGGGCATTCAATGAAGTCAGACATACGGCTTCCGGCCACCTAGTATGCTGATCTACCATCACTAATATCCACCAGTGACCCTTGCTCGACGGTGGTTCAATCGGTCCGATTAAGTCCACATTAACGACCTGAAATGGTCTGGGGGTCTCCTAACTGCCTCAATCGGAACCCTGTCTGCTCTCGTGATGGGACGTCTCAACTGACACGCTTCGCATACATCACAATACCTACGCACATCTTTCTTCAAAGTAGGCCAATAGAAATAATATCTGATCCGCTCTAGGGTCTTCTTGTGGCCCAAATGTGCGCCAAAAACCGAATCGTGTGCCAGCTTTAACACTTGCGCCCTCCGCTCTTCATGTACTACCAACTGTAACGTTACCTGTCCCACCACTTGCTCCCGATGATACAACATTCCATCCGTATAGAGATAACCACCTCTGCCATTTTCCGCCTCATTCCCAGCGGCTGCTAACGTCACACACCTCTTTTGTTGCTCGGTAAATAAGCGTCTGTCTGAACTCTCCTGAGCTTCACTCGTATCCAAATCCGTAACGCTATCTCCTGTTCCCTCGCTAGCTGTCGTTGCCTCCCCTGATTGGTCGGCCTGCTGTTGCTCTCGCTGATTTTCCTCGCCGCCTTTAGCACTGAGCGCTAAAATCCTGGGGCTATTTTGCTCTTCAAGCCACGTTCCACCAACTAAGCGCGCTTGCTCCTCCTCCGCTGAAATGTCTGTGATCGCAGGACTTTCAATTCCTAGAATATCCTCCCCATCGATTAGCGCTTCGCCAGTCTCAGATTCTGGATGCACATCCGGCCTATTCCCTAACTCTAACGCCTTTTCACACGAGGTTGCCCACATCGGAGTCGCTTCTCTTAAAATTTTCATGCGCTGGTAATCCTCCGGTGTTATAATTACCCTGTTTACCAGATTAGGAACAATTGCACACATCACTTCACAAAAACTTTCTAGCGCTTCTCCTGTTTCTAATCCCTCTTCATCTAATCGGAGATTCAATTGTTTAATGACAAACTCTCCCTTACTACCATCGAAGCCTCTTAAAATTATTCTACCCTTTGGTTCCAACAGCTCTTCGCCAAGTAACCCTACTCTTACACAACTCACCTCCGCGCCTGAGTCAATAAGAATTTCGGTGCTCTTTCCGCATTCCGACTTAACCCTCCTCACTTCTCCTACCGGAATTTCTATTACCTCGTTCTGACTTCCTTCCTGGCCTAAAACTCTATCTACCTTAGCCGTCATTCTTTTATCATCGCTGACCCCCACCGGCTCTATCCTTCTCTCTGAAACATCTTTGGCTCCCTTTTGTCCCACTGTTACTCTGTTTACCTTATTTGGGGGGTCTTTCCTTCAATTCTGAGAGTAAGAGCTGGGAGTACTCTGGGATGCCTTCTGGTTACAATTTGCTTTACGGTGCCCCACTACGCCACATCTAAAACAGATAATTCCCTTATCCAAACTGAAATTCCCTACTATAGGCCTCGCCGCTGAGTAACCTGGCTTATTTCCGACGCTCTGATCTGTCCCGGAAAACTTTCCTTTCAATTGATTTTCGCCTGTCGGAAAACTTCCCTTCTTCCCGGCTTCTGATTGACCTCCTTTGAAATACGTTCCCGAGGGATGACTGGGTTTGCGTCTTCCTTCTTTTATTCCCATAGCTCCCACGTGACTTTCGTATAAATCACAAAGCTCTCCTAATTCTGTCGAAGGAACTAACTTCCCTACGGAACCTCTTTGAAGAATGTAGGTCTTCAGTTCTGGGGACAACAAAGTTTTGAATTTGTCGCATACCAACAAATTGACCAACTGATCGAATTCTTTCACCTCACTACTGTTGATGTAGTATGCTAGGGTCCTCTTAATACGTTCCGCTAACTGCCAGTAGCTTTCCCCTTTGTTCTTGCTAATATTCCCAAATTGTTTCAGATAAATATCCGGAGTCAAATGGCATTCCACCAAAATTGCCTCCTTAACTATTTCGTACGTATCGTACTGCTCTATAGTCAAACGACGAAATAAGTGGTTCACACATTCTGAATTGAATAAGGCTATCACCAAACGACCTTTCATTTCTTCCGGTACCCAGTGTAATACAAATGCCTTTTCTAACGAATCAAAGGAGTCCAGAATTTCTTTCGGCTTACTGGGACTTCTGGGTAAAGTTCTTTCTAAGATTCTCATGTAGTCGGCCAACTTACCCTCATTTTTACTTTTAATAGACTCTTTCTCTTTCTCATTAATTAATTCTGATTTTCTTAACTCAAATTGCCTTTCTTCTTTCCTATCCGTTAATTGTAATTCTAGCATTCTTTGTTCCCTCTCAGCTTTTCTCTCTTAAATTGAAGTTCCCATTCCATTCGAGCTGCATTATTTTTCTTGTCTTCCATATTAATGCTTACTTCTTTACTAGAATCTAATTCTGGATCGTTAAGAACACTATTCTCTTCGTTGTCCGCGTCTAAATTATCCTCAACTTTCCCTTCCAAAAGCTCAGTCATGATAATACACTACGATACACTCATGCAAAGAAATAAGAAAAGAAATCATGCAAACTTCCGCATTAAATCATCGAAGGTTAATCTGCTTCCTGTTTTGTTTCTAACCTATCTCTACCTTCATGCATTACCCGAACATCTATTATCCTAATTTACTCAGATTACTTATTAACTCTGTCTCTTTCGCTACACGTTACTTTTTCTCTTTCTTTTTTTTTTTCTTCTACGCTATTCTAGCTTCAAATTTCTTACATCGTAAACATGAAAACTCGACTTATCTAAACACACTTATTTCTTAATGAAAATATTTTGACACTTCGCATTCTCTAGCAACTGACATAGAATTAACTGTTACAAAATTTTACTTTACAATGCTTTACTCAGAGAATATCTAATTATTAGCTTTCCCTTTCGTTTCTAGTAACATGATGAGAACTTCTACTCTTAACCCTAAACTATACCAAATGCACAGGCAAAGACACAGAAATAATCTTAGGAAAAAAATGTGGTACGTTATCGGAGCACTCGCCCCCCCCCTCTTCTGCTTCTTCTGTTGTCTTGCTTGTAAGTCCTCGTCCGGCTTGGGATTTCCGTACGTTGAGGTGCACACTGTCTTTGTCTCGGTCGACACGATGGATGCCTTATCTCGGCTAGCACGCTGGTGTCTTTTTCTTCCGGTCGGTACGTCGTCAGAGTTCTGTCATTCGGTCACTGGAATTTTCACAAAAAGTCTGTTGTTCCTTCTTCACACGTGTCGCCATTCACGTCATTCATGAGCTCGCTTTCAGGCTGATCCTGTCGATAGACTGCGCCAACTTATCTGGCTGTAGGGCCAGACATATCACTTCTTAGACCTTTTGTTTCCTGCCGTATAGCGAGCTACCGCCTCGCCTTTACTATACGATCTGGCTATCCAGGCGGCTGTAGGCGTCCTTGTGTAGAAGAATAATTACCTCGACAAACTCAGTCCAGTACACGGAAATAAACACAACAGCAAAAGACTTTATTATTCCGATAACATTTGCTTCACGGATTTCCGATTACTTTCCGCTCAGGTTCCCGTGCTGACCACGTGCTACCTTTCCACACTTCTTTCCGCGATACCCGGTGGGCAAACGAATCCTTCTTCCCGTTCACCACGCTGCACTTCTGCGATAACCGCAGCCCTTCCGTCAAAAGCCGGCGTCCAAACCAGGACCCTCTCTTTTTGACGACCGAAACTCAACTGTCTCCCTCAATTCTCTTGGCCCTTTCTGTCCTCTACCACGCATGCGCAAGAAAACCTGGTTTCCCCGGTCAGCACGTGAAATGCCTGAACTCAGGAATGTCGTCGGATACCCGCATGCGATTACAACCTTGCACGTATACAAAAGCGGTATGACAACTTGTTTAACAGAAGCACTCGAGCAGCTGACTCTTCAAGGTCAGGTGCCCCAGGTGTTCATGCACCCCTCTCAATCCCACATAGGATTAAAATTGTACCACGTGGGTGGTGAAGAATATCAGTTCTTATCTGAAACAACAAAATGGCGGAATGAAACGTCCGTCCGCACGTGTTCATCACAATATTAAAAGTAAATAAATTCATAATTGACAGTTTGATAGCGGGCGACCCTTACAGCAGTATTTTTTGCGTTTGAGATTGTCGTACTATATCCACTTTTCATCACCCGTAACGATTTTCCACAGGAAAGACTTTCTATGTTGTTTATTCAACAGATTCAAACACTTCATGACACGGCCATCCTTGTTCCTCTGGCTCAGGTCATGTGGCACCCATTTTCTTTCCTTCTGAATCTTTCCCATTGAGCGTAAACGATTGGAAATTGTTTGTTGAGTTATCCCCAGTAGTTCAGCTAGTTCTTTTTGCGTTTCAGACGAATCTTCATCCAGCAATGCTTGCAGTTCCTCGTGTGCAACATTCTGCGGGGCGCCGCTACGTTCTCGATTACTCACATCAAAATCACCTGCTTTAAACAGTATAGACCAAAACTCACACGTGATTTTCGCTACAATATTCCACCCCAGAACAGAACAGATCGATGATCATGCTTTTGCAGCACTTTTTCCTTGATGAAATTCGCAACGAATGCAGCGTCGAATAAATGCAGTATCGCTTGCCATCTTTCACCTACCGATGTGCAACTGTGTTTGACTATTAGGCAAACTTCTGTGTCACATTTTATACGCTGGACTAAATACGGTCACATGACAACAACGCGGGGGAATGTCGGATATGTAAATTAGCGGTATACGTCACACAAAAAACGCTTTAAAGCTTATTTGTACACCTTATAGAATATTTGGCAAATAATGTACATGTTCTGATACTCTTTCTTCCAATATCCAACATTTTTAAAGCAAGCGCATGTGGAATTACGATAAACTGCGCCCGCACGTTGTCTATAATGACATCGCGAAAACGGCGACGGTGTTCTGCGCACATGTGCACGCCCCCACAAAAAGTAAAGGGATCAAAAATGGGAAATAAACCATCAAATAAGGTTCGACGTCTCACGAACGGGAAGCCAGACATTTTGTTCCAGCAGCAACGAAACTGTGAAACAATGCACACGGGGAAAACTCGCCTGGTGGGTTGTGATTCGAATCACTGTGCACATCTAGCTCCCGAGACATCTATCACCAAAAAGAAAATCTTATTGGGGGGGGGTTACTGTTTTTAAGTTACTGGAACGATACGATGAAAATGGGAACGACGTTCTTCTGTGACAAACAAAACTGTGCGTTATGGACAAAATGACTGAAAATGGACATCAGGAAGCTATCAGAAGAACCTTTGACAGACTTTATTGAACTTGATCTAAAGAACGCAGGCCTTTTTGCAGGCAGCATTAAAACGTGTAACGACAGAGGAACACAGAAAGACCGGTGTGTAAGGAGCGGGGGCACCAATCTTCAGTTCTTTACCTTAACTTATCGAAAAAAAAAAAAAAGAAATGCAATTGGACAGGGGGAAAGGAACACCGCAGGCAAAGTAGAGAAATAGATTGTGTCTGTGTGTGTGAGAGAGAGAGAGAGAGAGTGCATATGGGCGCCCGCCAGCCAATCTTCAGCTCTTTTCTTTAAATCAATGATGAATAGAAGATATTGGACTTCCACCCTTAAGGAACACGGGCCGTTGTTCGGGTAGCATGAAGACTTAATAATAGAGGCACGTCGGAAAGCAAGTGTGTGTGTGTGTGTGTGTGTGTGTGTGTGTGTGTGTGTGTGTGTGTGTGTGTGTGTGTGTGTGTGTGTGTGTGTGTGTACAGATTTTGCTAAACAGAAAAAACCCAATAAAGTATGAAAAAAAAAAAAAAAAAAAAAAAACCACAAAGGTACATATCTGGAGAAAGCGAGAAAGATGCTGTGTCACGCGTATCTCTCCAAAACTTGTGTGTGTGTGTGTGTGTGTGTGTGTGTGTGTTAAAGGTGGAGAACTATCGATTGTTATGACCATCGATAGTTTTCTATAGTCCAAAAATAACAATCGATAGCTATCGATAGTGTTTGGCAAAGTTTCTTAGGAGAAAATTTGTTTTCCGGGATGAAAAATTATTTTTGACAAGAATTTTTCTTACTTTTCTACATTAACAAAAAGCTAAGCTCCGATAAACTTATAAACAATTTTTTTTTTTTTTTTTTTTTTTGGTTTGGGGTTTAAGGACCACAGTGAGAGCAACTCGATGGGCTGTAAATGCATTGGCCCATCCCTGATTTAGGGCCAGTGGTTTCAGGGAAGGGAGAAGCCAGTGCTGTAAGAATAAACACAACCACATCTATTCCTCACGGGATTCGAATCCGGACCGATCTCGGACGAATGATCAGAAGTCAGTGCTTAGACAACTGCGACACCGGGGCGGGGAATCTACGTTTTGAAGTATTCTTCCGAAGTGAGTGAGCAAAAGTCACGAAAAAATGTTTTGCCTACAGAACGAGCTAATTCGTGGCTCCTTAATTCTCATTTCTGTTTGTACTGTATGATTTTTTTATGTTTCTGTCCAAAAAACCTAAAGGAGAAAATTCTGCAGTTTTGTATGCAAAAATATTTTTTTCTATAATGTTTAGCAAAATCGTGGCAATAATTCGTGAGAAATTGAGTAAATAAAGTTATGAGTAGGACTGTTCCTCAATTGTTTTTTTCTGGGATCATTTAAAACGACAGCAGCTGGATGCTGTTGTTTTGAATTATGCCTAAGATTTGACGTATTGACCGACGTTTTGAAATTCTTTCTGCAAAGGCTACATTTTGCGTAGACCTTATCGTTACAAAAAGAAAAATGAAGTTGCACAAAATATATTTTACGTTTACCCATTATTACTGATCACTACTCTTAACAAATAACTGTTTCAGCACCTGACGTACCTTTAAACTTTCAGTACAAACAACAAGAACAATGCTTTTGACTTCGTTTTTATGCGACTGAAACGTGCAACAGAGTGCATAAACCCAATACCCTCCCTCACTGTTTACTTTTTTGATTACAATTAACTTTAGTTTCGCATTGTCATCATGTATCAATATGGCGAGCTAATAATGTTTTCAACACCGGTATCAATGAGGTGAAAATGAGCGTTTCAGTCATCAAAGCCATCGGTGGAAGCTGAATAATGTACATCATCGTGATTAACACTTACAGCATTGAAAAACGTACAAATATCGATAGTTACAAAAAACTATCGCTGCACTATCGATGTACTCAGTTGGACAAAAGTATCGATGCTATCGATAGTACCTCCACCTCTAGTGTGTGTGTGTGTGTGTGTGTGCGTGTGTGTGTGTGTGTGTGTGTGCGTGCAATTGCAGATATATGCAACATGGGAGATCCTATGCAAAATCTTAGACAAACAAAACGTGAATTTACGACAATGAAAGCTTTATTATTCGACATCTTGCACGATGTGGAAATAAAAAATGAACCTTTATAATGGGCTTTTAATATTTTTCGGAACATCGTAATAACACTGCACTTAAGATAATTAACACAGCAATCAGACATCTCTGAATTGACCGTATTTACTGTTCTTCACGTAATATCAATCACATCAGAAAACTTGAAAATTTAATCGCCCTGGAGCGGAAAACGAACACGTATCTCCCGATTGCCGTTCGAGTATGCTAACCGTTACACCACCCAGGACAAGAAAGTTACAAGTATCTGAGTGTTAAGTGCAACAGAAAGTAGTCCGACCGCATTCTTAATCGAAGCAACTGTGCTGCCATCTAGCGTTGTTAAGCGTATCACCAGTCATCCAAGTATATAATGTGGAAGAATTTTCCACGTATTATGAGAGGAATATTTCTTCCACATTAAACACTGCACTTGCTTTTGCTTAGTTCCGAGAATGTCTCTCCCGACCTTATCGACGCTAGGGAAACAACGCAGTGGCAGTTCCTCACACGTTTGGTCCATTGAAGACAAATCGTATGTAAACGGCAAAGATCGCACAACATTTCCCTGACGTGAAGGAAGAGGTCGGCTTTGGACTGCCCCACAAGCAAATGCAGCATTGCCAACTGACTGAGATATTATTAAACATACATTTAATAAATAATATTTAATCAAATATATTATTTAAATATAAACATTTAATTACCACAAGCACAGGAAAGATCCATTTTTAGCGCGTCTTTTGTAAAAATAGATGGTGTTTATGTTACCGGTTTGTCCGTCCGTCTGTGGACGCCATATCTCTGCAACTATTTGTCCGATTTGAAAAATTCTTTTTGCATTGGGAAGCTTGAAATATGCAAATGATGATCCTTCATGTCCTGTATTTATTTTGTTTTTTACGATGTACAATTTCGCCGCTAGAAGCATAAATGCAGATGATATCGAATTCAAAATACATTTTATTCCATATACACTGCTGGCCACCCAAAATGCAACACCAAGAAGGACACGAGATAGCAAAGCCAGATTTACTGGGCACATAACAACAGATACGGAGATGAAACGATTGAGCTTACAGGCCCGTGCGACATGCGGAACACGCAGACATCAATAGTTCGTGTGGCCCCTGTTACCGCGGAATTTTCTATATCCCCATAACATTTAAATTTCATCCGTATAAATTTTCTTATTTATTATTTTTTTTATTTTTACTCTAAAGCGGTAGGAAATAAATATTTAAACTGCCAAAATAGAATATCAATGATTAAAAATTACTTTCCGGTGAAGCTGAGCCAGACTACCCGAAAGTTTCGGTTGATAATTAGATCAGTCCTAATTGCACTCAAGCCAAATGAAAGGGGGAAAATTATATTTTTTTTTCTCACGGAAACTTGATGAAAATCCCAGATGGGAAGGAAGAGAAAGGAAGACATTCACAGTTCTTTTTCTTTTTTTCTCACGGAACGCATGGAAGGAAGGTATAATAGCAGTAGTCTCGTAGCCGAAGCTGAGAGAATAGCAGGAGCGCAATAAATCCTTTTGGGGGCGTCACCCCTTTTCTCAAGCAACGCTTGCGAGCATCTCTGCATTGTCCGGGGTAGCGACGAAATTCGAGATAAGTCACGTCGCCGGAAATACCTACGTGACAATCTTCGCTTCTAAGTAGCTAGGCGCGGTCAATTAACAAAAAGGTGCGAGAACAAGTTGACAGCTGAAAGAAGACATAATTTTTGGGAAAGTGACCCAAACTGAACGGATGGCCAGCGAATCGCATAGCACGGCTATCTGTGAGGGCCAATGACATAACCCGACGCGATTCGGACGGCCGGGCCGTCACGCCCCAAGATGGACACCGGACACGGAAAAACAGAAATATTAACTGAATGAGGAATGAAGAGGACAGACTTCAGACTAGAGACTAGAGACTCGAAGATAACGACAGAGAGAACATTCGAGAATTACATGCTAAGTAGAAGAGGTCTCAGCGGCTTTCGGAAGGGTGATATTTCGAAATGAGGTAGTTAGGAGTTCTGAATTAGTCTACGACCAGCCAGCAACCCAGCATCACGATCGGGGCTTCCCAAGGAAAAGAGGGTATGATGACTTTTATCTTACGCATTTCTGATTCATGCCTCATAGCTTTGCATGTGCTATGCAGGAATAGTTACCCGAAAGTCTCTCACATAGTGCATTAATAATTTTCCTCTGGCGCACCGCGCCGTGTTTTAAACCAGTAACTAAAGTTTAAAGTCAAGAATATTTAAGTACATTATACCTGCTTGAAATAAATAACTAAATTATTTAGCTAAAACAAGCAACCTCACCGGTACATTGTACCTAGCTTAGTTATTTTATTATTGTTATTCATGCAACTTTTTATTTTAACTTCTTTGCGGCATATGAATGAGCATGGAAACCCCATGCTAATTCATATGAAACACAACGCGATGCATTTGTCGACCCTGAGCTTGGAGACCCTTATTTAGGGAATCCAAATTCATTGTTGACACCACTAGGCGAAATATTGGGGGTGAATTGTTTAGTATTGAATTTTGACCTTTTTAACTTTTTTTTCCCACTACGGCGAATAAGACGTAGTAGTGGTTCGCTGATACCCGACAGGGAGCGGTAATACCCCCATGGCTGGCAATAACGGCCGCTACACGCCGCAGCATCGAACAAAAGAGGCTTTGGATGTGGGCTTGGGGTATGTCGGTGCAGGCTGCTTCCACACGTTGCCACAGTTCATCAGGCGTGACCGCGGGTGGTGCTTGCCTGGCCACTCGGCCAGGTGCTGCGTTCAACGGCCCACTGCCGCCGCACTCACCGGTGGTGCAACGTCAATGGTAATCGGAGCAATGGGCGCCGTGCGACAAGTCCCCGCTTCTGCAGACGACGTCGAACGGTACGTGCTGACACAGGTTGTTGCGCAACACACCCTAATTCCTGCGCTAACGTTCGTGATGTGGCGGTGCGAGCTGTCAATGCCCGCCGCACAACATGCCAGTCCTCTCGTTCGGTGGTATGCCGCGGCAATCGCTCATGTCGGTCCGTCCGGCCCTCCTGCACCCACCGAATTCATACTTGCCTCACTGTGGCTGGATATCGTCCCACACGGGCGCCGATGTTTCGGTACGATAAACCGCTTTCGCGATAAGCCACTATTCGTCCTCTGTCGAACTGCGAAACGTGCTGGAATGACTGCCGTATTCTGCGACGAGGCATCAGGAAGCTTCCCGCGCACAGGTCCGGCAGCACAACACACTTCCACTACTTACACCCCGCCTTCTGTGCACCCTTCTTATAGTGCTTCTCGGTGGCGTGCCGGGCGCACATGATTTGCATATGTCCTGCAATGCTAATCGTTTGCATGTACTCTCGCGGGCGACGCATGCTACGAATTTCAGGCCAATCGGATGCTTCCTTCTTGGTGTTGCATTTTGGGTGGCCAGCAGTGTATTTACTTCTAAACATCCGAATGAAAAATTATTCTACCTTTCGATTCATTTGTGTCGAAGGGTATTTTAGGTATAGTCACTTTTTCAAGTTACGCATAGCTTTTCCGCTAGGGGAAAAAAGTAAATTGAGTTTTCCCCGATGCCTGTATCTCTAAAACTCCTATTTGAAATTTTTTTCTTCAGCGGATACAGTTCCTGATGAAAAATCTTTTGCATATAATTTCTAATTTTTGGTAAAGAATGGTTTGGCCACCAGGGAGCGTAAGTGTTAATTTCTGCTTCTGACGTATTTGCCACAAAATCTGAGCTTCTGAGATCTCGACTGAAAAAATTCGTACGTGGACCGATATTAATCACGTCAATAAACCTTTTCGGGATATTTTCTTCTTAAAATAATGCATGGTTTCCCGCCAGGGGGCGTAGATGTATATCTTATTTTTGGCAATATTTCTACTTCAAACAGTCCGATTTGAAAAATTACTTCTTTGTTGAATAGCGTTTCCGGTGCGAAATGTTTTTCATATAATTTTAAAATTTCAAGTAACTCGTAGACTTTCCGCTAGGGGGCGTTTAGGTAAATTGCGTTTCCCCCGATATTTCTGCTTCTAAAACTCCGACTTGAAAAACTCTTCCTGTATCGCATACAGCTCCAGATGGATATGTTTTTAAATTCTAATATTTGGTAAAGAATAGTTTGGCCACCAGGGGGTGGGGCATAAGTATTGATTTCTGCTTTTGATATATTTGCAGCAAAATCTGAGCTCCTGAAAATTCGACTGGAAAAATTATTTCCTGGACCGATACCGCTCGCTCACAACGAAAAACATTTTGAGAACACTTTCTTCTTAAAATAACGCATGTTTCCCCCTCCATCCAGGCAGGGACGTCGCCAAGGGGTTGCGAGGGTGGGCTTCAGCCTACCCAGTTCAAAACGTGCCTTGCGTTTTATATCATGTGAAATACATGATATAATACGTAGGGCTATATATAACCCTACGTATTTCCCCCTAGGATGTGCGTTATTTTCGTCTCCGTAGAAAAGTTATCAAAATAACATCTGCAGGGCCATGAAAATTCACTTGTTTTCCAGTCTTTTAATTCCTTAGTTTTAAGCCTCTTTTTCATGCATGTATGACCAGGGGCTAATAAGGAGGGTGGATAAGAATTCACTGAGGGAGTCACTACTAATTGCTCTGCTATTTGTTTTCTTTACAAAATACGGGATTTCAACATGGAAAGTGGAGTCTAAAGCTACACCAGCGCTCTTAAAACTGCTCCGGGACAGTGAAAGTGCAGGAAGTGGCCGAAGACGGCTTTGTAGGAGAGGAGTGCAAGGCAAAGTCGCCGGCTTGAAGGAAGGAAGTTAGGAAAGGAGGAGGTACTGTGTCTGTGTGGCACGACGTTGAAATTTGATTTAGATAAAAAAAAAAAACCGACATTTTCCTTTGTTCAAGCACAGTACTATTTTCGTAAGCAAAAATGCAAAATTTTGAAAAGCAATTTAAGACAATGCATTTCAAAGCAAGCAAGAAAGTCGAAGGCGACATTCTAGTAACACTTGTATCTTACACCAGTGGCGTAACTAGTCAGATCCGTGTGTGTGTGTGTGTGTGTGTGTGTGTGTGTGTGTGTGTGTGTGTGTGTGTGTGTGTGTGTGTGTGTTTTGTGTGTGTTCAGGTCGAGGGGGCAAGGATTGCACGAATTCCTTTGTAGTGGGTAGTGAAAGCATTAAAAAGTAGCCCTTCCAGTGTTTCGTAAAAAAAAAAAAAAAAAATGCTATCAAGCCCTCACCCTTCGCCTATCTTCATTTCCCTGCCTCCAGGGGGGAGGGGGCGTAGATGCATATCTTATATTTGTCGATATCTCCGCTTCTAAAAGTACGATTTGAAAAATTATTTCTTTGTTGGAGAGCGTTTCCGCTGTGAAATGTTTATCATATAATTTTAAATTTTTCTTAGCTCACAAGTCTGCAACTGGAGAGCATAAATTCACGATTCCGTTTACAGCAATATCTGCGGGATTAAAATCCCGATTGAAAAACGTATTTCTTCGATCAGATGCTACTGGTTTCCATACCGATTGCTGTGTCTGTACTTGAAAAATTGCCCCTTCAGCGAGGACTGTTTAATGTTTTGTTGAAGGATGATAAAAATTTCAGACTGAAGTCCATGAGGACGTTTATTATTATTATTATTATTATATTTTCCCTCATAATTTTTTTTAAATCAGTTTCTCCGTGTCAGTCGAAGAGAAAAAATGAGATTGGGGGCAACCGTTCGGGCATTGTGGGGAGGCAAAGTTACCATGTAAAGTCTATGGGAGAAGGGTGCAGTTGACATTCGATCGCCTGCTGTAGACTCGTGCGCTGTTGAAGGCGGAGGCATGGAGGGACTGAGATAGTCCAAAGTCCGAAGTCTGTTTTGCGCAACGGTTTGCTGAGCATTATGCCTCCTCCACCAAAAACTCCCGGGAAATGGAGCTAGTGAGGGGCCGAGCTTATATCATGAAATCTAGCCTCAGAGCATGATGTCTCCTCCACCAAATTTAAGATTCCTGGGAACAGGAGCTAGGGATTCGCCGAGCTTAAATCATGAAACCCTTTTTTCCATACCGACTTGGAATAGCTTTGATAAATTTAATTCGCATCAGAGCGGATTCAAAAGACGTGCTCATTACATCCGAAAATTCGGCGTCAGCTTTCTTGTTTCTTCTGTATATGGCGGTTTAATATTCATAACCATGAAGAATATCCACAAATTTCAGCGCCTATTGAAACTTAAAAGGCTCAACCGTTTATCCTAGCAAGCTTAGTTTTCCGGAGAAAAGCGGTGCCTGCTTGTAGTATAACTTTTTGTTGTTTCGGGATTTAACCATCCACCACGAACAACTCACAGGAAGTGGCGTATCTTGGGTCCGAGACCTGGGCCATCCCCCTCCCCCCGTACTGTGTGTGTGTTTTTTTTTAATCGCGAAGTTTAATTGTTAAGTAATAGAAGTAACTTTTTTTTTCTAAATTTTAGGTACATGCCATTGCTAACATGATACCAAATAATTATTTGAACACTTATTTGTACATGAACTCCATTCTTCTTCTGAATACTTTATTTGTACATGAACTCTATTCTTCTCTTTTTGTGTGAACTTGAGTGCTACGTTTTCATAAAATGTTTCTTCTGAGTACTTTTTTCATATTTAAAAATAATATTTTTCTCTATGGACAAAACAGCCAAGTTTTTCGAATATGCATGTCCTGTGTGGCTCTAAGATATATTTTGATTATTTTTAATGCTGAAAAACTTCTTTCGGTAGTTGCTGAAGGAAACTTTAATATTAGGTCTGCTAATTTGTACACCTTACTAAACACAATGTCCAACAATTTATTCGACTTTATGTAACAAGAAATGCCTCTTACTGGTTTCTGTTTGTATTCATGAAGCGAATGAAACACCTTTAGTTCATTTTTTAGTGGAGCTGTATCAAAATTTGAAGCATAGAGTTCTTTAAGTTCTGACAGTAGACGTTCAGGGAAGCTTTCACAAAATTTATTAGAACAGTTCAAATCCAACACAGCCATGAATTTAAGGTATAATATTTGTGATTTTAATTCACTGACACTTCACAAAAACTAAAACAACTATCGCGAAACACTTATGGGCGGGAGCATGCGAGTGACTGAGATAGTCTAACTCTTCTTTTTTCTAAGCGAACCGTTTCCCAAAGCAATAATGGCCTATTCCCCTCTACCAGCTGATTCATGTTGTCGTGCAAACGCTAGCAGAACTGCCAAGACTCTGGAAGAGCTGCTTGCGTTATGCCGTTGGTTTTCGCTCGCCAGACTGAGTCAAAGAAGCGAATCCGCACGCGTTTTTTTTTTTTTTTATTTTTTTTTTTTTCGCACAGAAAGCATCGACATATTTTAATACCGTTGATAATTGACTTTTATTTGTGTATATTTAATTCAGTTTTATTTGTGCATTCTCTGGGCTTCGCAGCTAGCTTTGCTAGCCTCGAATATACGCCACAGCTCATAGGGATATATAGCAGTCCGCTTTCCGTAATTTGGGACCAATCGTTCCAGGAATATGAAAAACCCAGCGCTGTTAAGACAAACACGCCACCCATGCAGTGCAGTTCCAGGCCAGCGCCCAAAAATAATCGCTTTTTTTTTTTTTTTTTTGAATTACATATTAATTTTAATTAATTACCGGTATATGCAAGAATTTGTCCCCCCCCTTTTTTTGTCTAAAACCGCCACTGCACCCATTGGACGAACGATCGCAGTCCAGCGCCTCAGACCACTCGTCCACCGGGGGTGTCAAGAAAAACTTTGTCCACTCCTCGGTAAATATGAAACCTATGCATCTATGGGTCGGATTTGAAAAATTATTTTTGGTTTCAATAGATGAAAATTATGATCTTCGTATTTCCCTCTTTTCCCGGTAACCCCCCCCTCCCCCTACAACCCCATTAAACAGTTTTTCCGGTAACACAATTTTGGATTTTCCATTACATCTCCACTTCTAAAAGTGGAACTGCGAAACCTTTTTTCATACTGAATAGCTGGAACTGAAACTTTTGATGTAACCTACTTTGCACAGAGCACGGTGTTTCTCCTCGATGGTGCAAATAAATGCATACTTCTGCAAAGTGACATTAACGTAAGTAGTTTGCGTTTAGCAAGGTATCTTCCCTGCCAAAAATTAGATTTTTTTATTAATTTTTTTTTTTTACGTCAGATAGCTGTTACAGTGATAAGTAACATTTTCCACGCATTATTTTCAGGTAAACATCTTCCTGCCTCATTCGCAGTTGCATATTTATTTCTTATAATATTATATTTTCTACTGGTCGGATTAGCAAACGTTCTTCAACACCGGACAGCTTTAAACACTGATAAAGGTTATCCACACTAACAATGGCCAGTCAGAAATGACAGAATACTAACAGAATTTCACAAATAGAAATTCGAGCTTGTGAACATTTCCTCCTGAGAAACAAAGCGAATAATAAGACTTCTTTCTTGAAACAACTTGAAGTTTTTTTATGCTGAGGAGCAATTTTTGTAAATTCTTTTTCGTCCAAGAAACATTAGAAGGAAAAAAAAAAAAAAAAAAAGCGTAATAAGGCAAAAATGTTTTTCTTGACATTCTTTTGACACAAAATTGCATTTTGTTTGTTTATTAACTCGAATTTCCGCATTTAGCTGTAACTTTAATAATAGACAGCGCCACACAGCTAATCGAGGTCATTTATCTTAATTACTCGTGGATATGTTTACGGGGATAGTTTCTGATTTCCCAAATACCTACTTTTTTCCACTGCGTGCTATTTTTTTTTTTTTCTTTTTGATTGAAGGTTTAACGACGACCACGAGCAACTTGATGGGCAATAAGCAGTCGCCCATCCCTAATTTAGGGCCACTGGTTCCAGGGAAGTGAGAGAGCCAGTGCCGTAAGACAAACACAACATCCATGCCCCACCGGATTCGAACCCAGACCCATCTCGGACGAATGATCAGAAGCCATCGCTTAGACCACTGCGCCACCGGGACGAGAGGCTGCGTGCCATTACAGTGCATCTATATATTAGGAACTACATCTCAACTTCTAGGAGTCTGATCTGAAACTTCCTTTTCTCATCCGATTGCTATTTACGAAAACCAAAACTGTCCCTGCGTTTAGATTTTCAATACAACAGTTTTTTGACTTCTACATGTCGAACCGAAAAAATTATTTTGACATTGGTTAGCTGAAACAGTAATCCATATAATTACCAATTTTTCAGATGCTCGATATTCCAGCTACGTAAATCTAAATTCTTAGTTTGACATCTCAGCTTATACAGCTCAGTTTAGAAAGATTATCTGACACAACAGCAGCCATGATGAAAATTAGCCACACAGTTTCTGATTTTTCAGGTGTATAATTTTTTTATATGATAGCTGATATACAAAAGATTATCTCTTTCAATTTCCCCTTACGCACATCACCGTTATGAGACATTCCCCAGAAGACATTCTCACTATACTACAGAATTCGCTTTATCCTTCTTGCTTTAAATTTTATTTTTAAATTGCAAGTATCCTAGTAAAATCAAAAACCTTTACGAAGAAACAACAACGGATCCAAACGGCAGATGAAATTGAAAGCGTCACAAAACATTCACACTGCGTATTAAACCATATAACTTCAGGATCCAGAGAAGTGACTATGACGCATTATAGTTTATTTTCCTGAGATTTTTGTCTATATATGCACGTCACAGAAAAACAGTAATCATGTAAACACAAACGTACGCGCATGACATGACACCCGCGTGTACGCAGGTTTTTTACGCATCCACCGATCGCAGCACAACAGAAGTTCTGTTTTTAAATCACAAGTTCACAACGATGGCAATACCCTTGAACTCATAGTAACACACTCGTAACCTTCCTTACAAGTCATGCTACTGCGGAGATTGGGAAAGCCTACCCTACCGCATATGGAAATGCTCTTCTTCCTGCTTTAGCGTCGAAATAAATCATTTGCGCTGCTGAGAGATCACAACAGTGTTCATTCTTTGACGAAATCAGAATGATTCTCAATTTCGAAAAAAAAAAAAGGGGGGGGGGGTTAAACCATTGCGATCTACTGGAAGCATCTGAATTTCCTATTTCATGGGCAGCAAACTTATAAAAACACCACCTTTAATTCCAATCTCAATTCTATTTAAAACATGAAAATACACAGCCGCCGTCTTTTCTTCCTTTTCGAAAATTCTAGCCAAATCAATCCAGTCTTCCGATACTACTTCCGAATTGGATAACGACTGACTAAGTGTATGGTGAAATAAAAATATTATTAAATCTTTGATTGGCAAACCTAATGAATTTAGATAACTAACGTTTCTTTAAAAAAAGTCGTACAAAATCGTACACAGTAGTAATCTGCCCGTAAATACTATTTGGCGTGACTTTCTGGGCACATAAAAACTGTAACTTCTTAATTTTATTTAATACAATAAATGCTGAACTAATTTAGCATTCGAAATACACCAACAGTATTACGTTTAGTGTGAAAATTTCGAGCTAAGTAACGAGGAATGTATTTGTGAACCACATTTTCTGAAAGAGAAAAGTTTGACGTGATAATAAATACGTCCACATAAATACACCCAGTCTGAAGCTCTGAACTCTATAAATGGCCGCATAAGGAGAAACAATGTCATGAATGAAAGTATGGGCAATCTACCCCCCCCCCCTTCCCCGACCTTCTTTACATTACTTTATTTGCTTCCTTGAAATAAAGCTCTTCGAAATAACTTGAAGGAAGCAATTATCGTTTCCAAAAGCTGCCTTTTTTGTTATCACTTTAATCATGGTATGGGAAAATCGTCAAAAATAATTTTATACTTTTTTCCCTTCCACACTCATTAGTCATACCATACTCCCAACCTACCCCACCCAACACAACATGCTCGCAGATCACGAAATAACGTCGAAACATTTTTCGAGGCACTTTCTGATTTCGAATAAAATTCGTGCGTTAGTCAATCCGTGCTCAACAACTGAGTTACACTAACGACATAATTCCTTGTTTCCTAATCCCCTCCCCTCCTCGATTCCCTGAAAATCGATTTCATGTCACCAAAATGAAGAACGACAACACCTGATTCACTTCACTTCCTGCTTTCCAGGAAGTAAAGAATTCACATGTGACTGAACGAAGTCTTTAATCTTGCATCCGAGGAAGTTAACAACATATCATTCAATTCCAATCGAATCGAGTTTTTTTCGCTTTAAAATGTACTTAAATTCAGAAATGTGGACACAGTGTACTTTCTCCATCGCGCGAATCTGAAGATCCAGTCGATCACTTGTTCACACCGTGCACTATAAATAAATATCTAATGAACGCCAATGCGATAACTATGCTAATTATGTTTTCCCCTCCTAACAGGAAAAAATATATAAAGCGAAGTTCTATTCAACGCCGGAAAAATCGTGCTGTTAAAAATCTCCTAATCAATCCAAGACAAAGCAGTATTTTGTTACCAGGATTTGCTAGGCAGCAGCTGTTTTCTCTCATAAAAATTACGCTCGTGGCATTCTCTCCCCCACCCCCAAGGAGTTTCTATTCATAATACTCTAGTTAACATTAATTTAAAAATTTGTATGCATATTTAGACCGATAAAACTTTCCTATATACAGATTTTTTTTTCCTTTCATTTGCATCGGAAAAATATTAAAATTAACAACTCGTTCAGATTAAATAGGGAAAATAAAGAGGACACGTAAACCAATAAATAAAATGCACCTGAAATAGCCAAATTGCAACAACACCTTTTTCTTTTTTTCTTTTTTTTAAATTTTTGTTCAGGGTTTTACTGGTGAAAGCGATAGTCACCGACGTTAATGAGAACGAAAAATCACACACAGGGCGGGCCATCAGTTAGCCAAGTTCAATATGAAAGAGATGTCGTGCTACTAAATCACAATATAAAATAACACACCGTCTAAGCACGATTTATTATAAAAAACGAAAACTATTTACAGATTAAAACCATTAGCACTTTCGGAGTGCCGTTCACTCCATCATCAGATGTTCAAGGTAGCTAACACAGATAGCTGTATATATTCACAGGCAATGTGTGTGACATCACAAAGCCAGCTACTTGTTATTCATATACCACAAAACGACTTAACATAATAAAACTACTGTGTCAACTACTGTGTATGTTACGTCGTTTTGTGGTATATGAATAACAAGTAGCTGGCTTTGTGATGTCACACACATTGCCTGTGAATATATACAGCTATCTGTGTTAGCTACCTTGAACATCTGATGATGGAGTGAACGGCACTCCGAAAGTGCTAATGGTTTTAATCTGTAAATAGTTTTCGTTTTTTTTTTTTAATAATAAATCGTGCTTAGACGGTGTGTTATTTTATATTGTGAGTTAGCCAAGTATTTTCTCTTTTCTTGTTGTGGTGTTTGTTTGGAGGCTTAAAGATTACCATGAGCAACTCAACGGGCTATATGCAGTCACAAATTCCTAATTTGGGGCGAGAAAGAGAGCCCCAGTGACGTAAAACAAGCACAACATTAATGCTTCTTCGGGATTCAAACTAGAGATGAGTTCGGGCCCAGCCCGAGCTCGGAATTACACGTCTTGAATTTCATTACTGTAACTAATTCAGCACATGTAATTCCGAGCCCGGTTGAATTACACGTGTTGAATTTCATTGTGGATTTGTTACCATGGCGGAAGGATTTTCAATTTCCTAAGCTAGCTGCCATTGCAAGACAAATTTTGCTTAGCAAGACTTGCATTATGCATTGTCCAAACTATGGCAAGAGCAAAGATTAGTTTAAGGAGGTCTGGTATCGAAAAACTGGGAAAAAATCACATTCCCATTTTTTGTATTTTATTAAAAATCAAGAATCTTATTTTTAAAATGATGTATTAATTTCCAAAATTGTGCAGTTAGAAGTATTGTTATTTATTTTTTTTAAATTTCCTCACTCCCGCGATTTTTGGGGTGATGGTTTTTAGTGCAGCAGGTCGAGTTTTAGAGAAAAGAATATCAAGTTGAAGCGCTGAGGCATTAGATGAAATTCTCTCTCTCTCTCTCTCTCTCTCTCTCTCTCTCTCTCTCTCTCTCTCTTATCATGATGAACTTGATCTGGAAATTGCACACACATATGATAATATTGTGATTATTATACTTGTAACGTATACTCTAGATTCACTTTCCTTTTGATTTTTACTATCTCTGGTTATTTTATTTTACTATGTAAATTATCTTCTTACTGAACGAGATGTTATTTCTCCCGCTGAATGAGATCTGGCAATGAGTGTAAGTCATGACGTGGTGGTAGCCAGTATAAATAGGCGCGTTCAACGATACGTAGGAGAGCGTTTGTTGTTGTATAGAGAGAGAGCGTTTGTTGTTGTATAGAGAGAGCGTTTGTTTATGTGAGAGAGCTTTTTGTTGATGTGCGTAGAGTGAGCTGTGGTTTATGTGTCAGAAAGCTGTTGTTGTATAAAGAGATCTTCGTTTATGTGAGAGCCAGAAGTTTCACTAATAAAGAATTTGTTGTAAGTACGTTTTTCTCAGTTCATAGTTTTGTCAGATCTCTGTCTGGCTGTTAGGTTTATTTCATTAGGTGATTATTATTAACAACCAGCATAAGACTTTATTCATCTTAATTACTACTACAACATTACTAGCAGTTAAAAGCTTGTTCATTATTATTACTACACTACTAGCAGGAAAGTTTATTCATGATATAATTAATAAACAACAACCATTACTAGAAGAAACTAGTAGCAGAAGCATTATATTCATTATAAAGCATTAGAAGAAGCTGAATTCATTATAATTAGCTTAGTAGTTAAAAGCTATATTCATTATATACTATTAAGCGCAAAGTTTTGTTAATGTTACAAAATGCAGAATAATCTGGTCTGGAATGCTTTTACGTTCTTTTTTTTTTTTTTTTTTTTTTTTTTTGGAAATTTTCCTACATTCTTTTTTCTATATTCTACTACATCACTCTAAACTACCTTTACCAATTAGCAAATTAGCATATATGTAAATTATATTGCAAAGATTAGTTTTCTAGAGTCAAAATTTCAAACACTTGCAACTGCCTATACGGCGTTGTACGTTTTATAATGTAATTTATTTTAAATAAAAGCAAATTTAGAAATCAAAAAGAAATAACGAATGGAATTTTTAGTTTCTAAACGATTTTCTTTTCTTCAGCTTTTACCAAAATTACTGATTCCCCTGATACGGTCGAAGGGCACGTTGATTATTTATTTATTTTGAAATCCACATTCATTTTAGAACATTTGGCTTTATGCGTAGTATTTCTAAAAACATATTAATATTGTGAAGTGGATTAACTGAACTACGCTTTTTAAACTAATGATTTTTAAACTAATCCTTGCTTGGGCCATATCTTTGGCCAGTGTATAATGCATAAATGCAAGCCTTGATAAGCAAAATTTTCCAATAATCCGGACCCGGGCTCAGCAAGCACATGTATTCAAAGAAAGCGAGCCGGGCCCGGGCTCCTAAAATTGAGCCCGAACTCCACTCTAATTCAAACCCGGACCCATCTCGGACGAATGGTCAGAAGCCAGCCCCCTCGTACCACTCGCCCGCCGGGGTGGCCCCGCCATGTCTAATGGTTTATTTCTTCCTAACAAAGCCAGACGCAATCCATATTCAAGCCGTATGCAAACAGACATTTCTTACTATTTCTACAAAGATAAGCTCGACATGACTTCCGTTCACTCGTACGAATTTATGCAGCCTCAATCCGAAATAGGGCACTCCAAACTGAATGAAAAGAATTCATGCTGTACTCTCGATGCGAGGTCCCCAAGTGATTTGGGGTCAACCTCATACACCTGGTCCTTGAACTATCTCCCGCAAACAGAAATCGCACGGACTGAGGCTGAAGAGCAAGGAGGCGTTAAGGATTCCAGTTCCATAACGCCAACGATAGCTCGTAACACATCCAAGTTATACTCCTCAATAATGAATGTTCTACGGTGTATTGCGTCATGTTCTTAGTAAAGTATGTGTAAAAATATGCCGGAAGAAAGTTAAACGTGCTGCGACTTCTAGTGTGTGTCTCAGTAATGGCGGATTGAATGATCATTTACAGCAGTGAGAGAGAACCATTCACCATTCGTGGTGAAGTCATTCGTTTCTGAACTCGTAGGGGCGGAAGAAAGTTAAACGTGCTGCGACTTCAATCTGTGTATCAGTAATAGCGGATTGAATGATCATTCACAGCGGCGAGAGCGAACCATTCACCATTAATGGTGCAGAGTCATTCGTTTCCGAACTCATAGGGGCGGAAGAAAGTTAAAGGTGCTGCGACTTCAGTGTGTGTCGCAGTAATGGCGGATTGAATGATCATTTACAGCAGTGAGAGCGAACCATGCACCATTCATGGTGAAGAGTCATTCGTTTCCGAACTCGTAGGGGCGTAAGAAAGTTAAACGTGCTGGGACTTCACTGTGTGTCGCAGTAATTATTATTATTTTTTTTTATTGGAGATTTACCGACCACCGTGAGCAACTCAATGGGCTATAAGCAGTCGCCCGTCCCTAATTTAGGGTCACTGGTTCCAGAGAAGGAAGAGAACCAGTGCCGTAAGACAAACACAACATCCATGCCTCACCGGGATTCGAACCCGGACCCTTTACGGACGAATGATCAGAGGCCAGCGCCTTAGACCACTGCGCCACCGGGGCGGCCGCAGTAATGGTGGAATGAATTTTATCATTCGCAGCAGTGAGAGCGAGCCATTCATCGTTCATGGTGAAGAGTCATTCGTTTCCGAACTCGTAGGGGCGGAAGAAAGTTAAACGTGCTGCGACTTCTTTTTTTGAAGGTTTAACCGACCACCGTGAGTAACTCAATGGGCTATAAGCAGTCGCCCGTCCCAAATTTAGGGTCACAGGTTCCAGGGAAGGGAGTGAGCCAGTGCCGTAAGGCAAACACAACATCCATGCCGCGACGGGATTCGAACCCGGACCCTTCTCGGACGAATGGTTATAAGCCACCGCTTACACCACAGCGCCAGCGGGGCGGCTGTGCTGCGACTTCAGTGTGTGTTGCAGTAATTGCGGATTGAATGATCGTTCACAGCAGTGACAGCGAACCATTTACATTTACGGCGAAGAGTCATTCGTTGTGAACGAATAGCTCACGAATTGTTTATCAAAAATTCGTAAAAGTATTTATGACCCCAAACGCAAAAGCGAGATGAGTTTCCTCAGTAATGAGACGGCGATTTCCGAAAGAGAATTGATTGTGAAACTTTAGATGACCTTCTTCAGATTACGTTGGAGAGACCTGAACAAAAAGACAGACTCAACGGAGCAAGAAATAAAAATGCTCAAATGCAAATTCATTTTGCAGTACATATCCACGCGAATTAAACAGTGATTTTGAATCGGGATACCTAACACCACATAACCAATATTCTTCTTCCGGCACTTTTTTTTTCCTTGCAAATACACGATTTCTTTTCATGAGTCTCTGATAAATCATGCTTTCACTCCTAATGTGTGTGTGTGTGTGTGTGTGTGTGTGTGTGTTATGTAAAACCTTTCAACGTTTTTATACTCAAATTTAACTTTCCTTTTTGATTCCTGTTATGTTATGTAAATTTTTGTTCATTCTCCTTAAGCATTTTCTGTACTTAACGCAACATTTGCTCTCTCGCTGAATGCTTTTATGGCAACCTGACTAGAGGTCACAAGCTGAAGGACGTATGTGATCGAGACTAATGAGAGTGATGCTTACGATTGTATGAACGCTCTCGTTAAAATTCGGTTAGATTAGGAGATCGTTGTCACTGCTTTGGAGAGAGATGTTAATGATTATTCTTTCACGTTGAGTATTACGCGCTTCGTTGATATTGGAGCCTTAAATTGTTGTTTAGTTCGTAAGACTTGAAAAGTATTCTGTACATTGAGAATCTGCTGCATTTCGATGTCGAAGTACTAGAGGATTATGTACGAAGTGAATTCAATAAAAGGTTGAATTCGTGAGTAGACTTTCTTGGCCATTAGTGCTATTAAATGCCTAATTAACTGTTGTGGGTGTTAATTGAGCAATCCGAAGCACGATTTAACGTTACGGAACATTTCAGTACGAGCAGTATTTACATTGAAGTAATACTAGTATTTTGGTGCAAAATAGACAAGCAACTGATATCTGCAAGCAAATACATTAAACGCATTACAAGTGCGTATAAGGAGGAGTTAGAAAGGTAGGACACCCAAGAAAATTAGCGTGGAAATTTGAGTATAATGGCAGAAAATATAACCAAGAACCTGTTGTTTCTAATCATTTTTCACCACCAGGGGCTAAAGGTAAATGATATTTTCTGACATTGTTTCCAAATTATTTTTCATTATGACTAGAAACAATGTAAACCTAAAATTGAAAAAGAATAAAGAAGAAAAGAAAAGAATTGCTAAACAAAACAAATGATCGCATAGTAGATTGCTACACAAAATTTTCGGAACAAATTTAACCTTGGTACAAACCTAGCCAACAGATGACAGAGTCATATACCATCAGAGCAGGGATTTGCCAAAACTGACAGTCCGTAATAATGCGAAGGAGAAGGCGGCAAGTGCCTTGCACATCAATCTTCACTAATGCCTTAATTTTCGCAAGGCGCTAAACGAACAGTTCTCATAGGAGTCATCTTCTGATACCTTTTCCTTGACAATAAACTGCATCACGAAAATTGCTCAGCTTCCATCAACAAACTTCAACTCGCAACCTAAATAACAATTACGTCGGAATGCCTTAAACTGCAGACCTTCTTCCGCTAACCGGATTTCTCTCACACACGATCACTGCACAGCTGCTGCTAAGGATACTCTTAGTGATCGAAACGCAAGAGAAATATCGAATAACTCTTAGACGAAACGTGACAGTGAAAAGTTTTTAAGAGTAACGGCATCAGCACGAATGTTATCGGCTTAGTGCAATCGAGTTCCAATAATAAACTAATAACCCCGGAAATAACAAGCAAGTGCAAAAATGTTTGATCAGACGCCATTTTCACTGGGAAAAATCGCCGAGAATTTGCATGATGTCCGTTAAAACGCTTTTTCGTTTTGAACAGAAAAAGCTTTTCTGTCACATTAATTCATTACTTAAATACTTCACTCCAAAAAAGATGGTTCTCATCAGTAAGTGTGACGCGAAAAATAACCTTAAAACCAAACGTCACAAACAACGACACGAACTCAAGGAAAACGGCCACAAATAGCAAAGAACATGAACCGGCCGAGCCGGTGGCAGAGTGTTATCAAGCGTTGGCTTCTAATCATGCGCCCGAGATGTGCCCTGGTTCGAATCCAGGCCGCGAGTGGCCTAGTGGTCAGCGTTCGTGACTGCAATGAATATAACCTCAGGTTCGATCCCGGGCAGGTGCGAACGCTCGAACCACTAAATACCCGCCGTGCGACGGATGGGCACGTTAAGCCGTCGGACCCCGGGTACTGGCTCCCACGGTAACAAATAAGGGCGTCTTCCATCCCACTTTCTACCTCGCTTCCGTATGACTTTCCTATCGGGCACTCTAGCCCAAATCTCCTAGCTTCTTTGCTCTAGCTCAAATCTCCTAGCTTCCTATTTCTAAGGGTTGTTTAAGACCTGGAGTCAGACATTCCCTTCCTAAAATCCTCTACATATGATCTGATCTGGTTTGAATCCCCGGTGAGGCATGGATGGTGTGTTTGTCTTACGGCACTGGCTCTCGCCCTTCCCTGGAAGTGTCCCTAAATTAGGAACGGACGACAGCTCACAGCCCACTGAGTTGCTCATGCTCATGATCTTTTTTTTTTTTTTTTTCCCCTTTTGGAACGAGCAACCCGAGTTGCCTCCCCCTCCCCCCAAAGAACGTGAAAACTTGAACACAAGTGTTCGGTTGACGACGTAACGGCTCAGTGCCCCCCTCCCCCGGTGTTGAGTGGTCTGAGATGCTAGCCTTTGAATTCATTGGAGATGGGCCCAGTGAGGCAAAGGCGGTGTGCTTGCCTGATGGCGCCGCCCCTTCACTGGAACTAGAAGCCACAAATTAGGGACAGACAACTGCCTATAGCCCTCAAAGTTGTTCATAATGATAATTAAACTTCGAAACAAAAAAACAAAAAAAGTGCTCAGCCACAGGTTACATGCAGAAGGGTATTCAAGACGAAAAAAAAAAATATATATATATATCAAGAAGAATTCCCAGAATCTGACATCTTCATTTCTTATAGCGATAAATCCTATTCAAAAGCTTCCGCGGTTGATTAGCCAGAACCACCTGACCCCGGTGAGTCCTGAATATTACGTATACCGTGGAAACTTGGCAATTATCAGGTTAGACTAACTGACGATGCGTCTATTTTCTTGCGATTGTAGCATCAACAAGCAGTGAATAAGATGGTTGAACAAACGGATGACTAGTCATCTGTTCGTTAAACCTTGTTTTTATGAAAACCAACGCCCAGAAAAATTTAGTCTGAGGAGGTCCAAATGCATAAATGAACAAATTTTCTGCTTTATGTACAGAAAAAAAAAAAGCCTGAAGGCATTATGCTTATTTTGAACGTATAAATGAATAATTTATCTATGCCCCGCACATTAATTTTACCTTGCAGGATCTAACACTGTTGCGAGAGGGTGCCCCTATGGACGGCAACGGGATTTTCTCGTATCAGAGATTCACCGGAAGTTTTAATGTGGATTAAACTCAAGAGTCAACAACAGCAAAAATGTGAATTAATACAGGAGTACAAAATTATGGATAAAATGTGGCCTTTATTAAAATTATCGATAAAAATTTCCTAGGATGAAAAATGATGTCATAAAAAAAGTCTGAAAGTGGAATACTTAAATAAACAAAAAATCCGGTTTCATGTAAATGAAGACCAGTGAAGTAAACAGAATTTCATTTCGCAGGGAAGGGGGAAGCCGAGATACTATCTCACACTGTGTGTGTGGGGGGGGGGGTGCGTGTGGAACTTACCCGAAGTAACTAAAGTTCTATAGGTTTATTTTATATCCCATAATATGCCTGCACTGCATGTTTTATTCTGCAATTATTATTTGGAAACTTTTCGCCATTATAAAAGTACAGTCGGACTTCCATATATCGGAACTTCCATACATCGAATTCTCTATATAACGAAGTTTTGTGAATCCCCGTGATAATTACATAGAAAAACTGCCTCTACATAACGAAACAAAATTCTATATAACGAATTTTTAAGACAAATCGGGAACCCCCAGCCCCCGGGTGTGATGACGATGTTATAAGAAAACCTAAAACTGTAATTAAGGAAAAACAGGACGGAGATGTCCCGAGAAGGAGGAAAGGGTGGTCAAGGTCATTGCGACGCCGACAGGTCACCTAGGGGAGGGGAGGGGGGGTAGAATTGTCTCTACAGTCTCCTCAAGTTATCTTCCTCCTGCATAACACAGGTTCAGTTTATTTCAGTCTCTCTAACAGACTGTGTGCTCGCGATTTAAAAAAGAAATGGACATAACTTGTACATAATGCGATTCATATTCATCTTAAGTTATTTATAAAAACATGATTAGGAAATGTGTTTCTAAATACAATATACTACACACAGGGCCGTAGCCAGAAAGAATTTTCGGGGAGGGTTTCTGAACCTGAAAATTAATTTTCCCCATACGTTATACATACATATGTTAAATTTTTTGTCACATTTTACTTGCACATGAAATTCTTCTATTTAATACTCTCCATTTTTTCAAATACTGACTTACATGCTATACTACTTACACAAGTATATGGATCTCATCACATCCGATCATATGTAGAGGATTTTAGGAAGGGAGTGTCTGATCCAGGGGCGCACCCAAGCCCCCCTCTCCCCCCAATGAGGGTAAGTGTTTTGTAATATGATTCCGACAGCATCAGTGTCCGACACGAGAGATTCCTAACCTTCTAATTGTTCTCCAATTTTCCTAATTGCTGAAATCACGCATCATAGAATTTGTTCTAAAATACATTCTCTGAAACTATAATATAGCAATAGATAAAATAATTGCATTTGTGGTTAACTCCTTTTCTGAAATACGTATTTTTATTAAAAGTAAAAACAATAATGAAAACACCATTTGCAGCTGGATAAATCATGAATACAATGTATTAAATTATTTCACAGATCAAAACGTTTATTATAACAGTCACGTCGCGTAAGTACACATACATGAGCATTTTTATCCCCCCCCTCCTTCCGAACTTTTGAGTGCGCCCCTAGACTGACCCCAGGTCTTAAACAACCCTTAGAAGTAGAAAGCTAGGAGATTTGAGCTAAAGTGCCCGATAGGAAAGTAACACGGAAGCGGGGTAGAAAGGGGGAGGAGGACGCCCTTATTTATTACCAGGGGGAGGAAGACGCCCTTATTTATTACCAGGGGGAGGGGCAGTAACCGGGGACCGATAGCTTAACGTGTCCATCCGACGCACCGTGGATATTTACTGGTTCGAGCGTTCGTACCTGCACAGGATCGAACCTGAGGTTCCCCCGTGGCAGTCACGAACGTTGACCGCTAAAGACCATCAGCGGCCCCAGTATACGGATCTATCTACCCCTTCTTTATTTAAGTACGGCATTTCGGGGAGGGTTTAAACAGCCCAAACCCCTCCCTGGCTACGGCCCTGACTACGCAATACATACGTATAAAAAAGATTGTTTCTATATATCGAATTATTTTTATAGAACCATCGACTTCGCTATACGGAGGTTCCACTGTATTTTGTTGAACAGCAAAAGGGAGACACTTTGGGTAAAGACACATTACATCTAATACTTTGTATGCACTAAGGGGAACATTTAATGCACTGAAAGAAGAGTTTAAGAATTCAGTCATTGCTGTCCAGTTTTGTTCCTTAAAATGGATTTAACCCTCTTCATTCACGAAAAGGATCGTTTATTTGCCATTGAGACTGGAAGCTACGCCGGAAACTTTTAATGGCCTCCGAGATCTTGGGTAGAATTCCTGTTCCAACAATGGCTTTAGTAAAGTCGGCGGATATTAAATTTTCTGGTTTCCGTTTCCATTGCTCTCCCCACATAAAATATTCCGACTTTACTGTTGTACGAACCACATATTTTTAAAACAGGGTTCTAAGTGATGCAGTAAATTAACTTTGTCCTGCGATATTTTGCAACCCCTAATGCGCAGAGACAGCTACGTTCTCGCACGAGTACTGGGGGGGAGAAACAGAAGAAGATAACACACGTACAAAGTACATGATCAGAGAAAAAGTGTTGAACGTGTAACAATGTATATTCAAATTCAGTTGTAATAACTACAGCTAACCTGATTACTTAATTAAAAAAAACAATGAACAAGCTGCATATAATTTTGTAGTAAAAAGGACGTATTTTGAAACTGTATTTTTGACTGAACGGAAACAATCCAAAATACGGCAGGTGAAAATTTTCGGAAATGGTCTGGGCCATTAGGATTCTCCCACTGGGTACGTACGTCCTTGCTGAAGACATAACACTCATCGTCACATTACTTGTTCGATCACATCGCTAAAATATTTAGCGTAAGCTTTCGTTTAATTTCCTTTCACGTAATAAATCTGGTGGAAACGCTCAGACACCAAGCTGTCTGAAACGGAATCATGACTTCAATCGCCCAAAATGATCAATTCTTGAGCAGGTGAAAGGGACTTAACTTCATGCAAGCAAAACCACCCACTCTTCTCAGCTGTTATTATGTCGGCGTCATTATTCTGAAAAGCATTTTAAATGGATTTCCGAATGACTAAGAAGTTGCCACAATTAACGTGAAGGAGTTTTTAATATTATTTCTTGGTTTGGGATACATACTTCTGGGTACGAGAAATGCCATAAGTATACATATATAAGAGCTGTCGGGTATTGCTTTATGATGCTTATCAACGCAAACAACTCTGCTCTGCGTGGGATCAAAAGAAGCGAAGCTGAAAAGGCATTGTTCGTACCAACAATGACGTCGGTACGTAACTGAACGGGCTCATTTTCGCAATGGATTTAGAGAGATAACCGCTGTTTATCTCTACAGCTCTGAATGTGGGAACTTGAGTTTCGGTTTCCCATGTCGATTAACTGTGTTGGGCAGCTGACCTGGTATTCTCGCGGACAAATACGTGAATATGAGATAAAAATTCTTGTGTCATGGCCAGAAAGGAAATAGCATGAGAAGATAACCGATGAAGCATTATGGGAAGTCATCTTCACCTTGCCATCCCTAATGGATGCGGTCGTCCAAAACAGAAAACTATACAAATGAAGTGCTCAGCCCGCGGCATTTAATCCTTTAAGGTGGTTCCACATAAAATCTCTGCGTTATGCCTCCAATGGTAAAACTTCTTTACATACTTTCTTCGCAATTAATTTATTCCCAAGGATGAAAATTTGCACATCGATAAAACTAACCAGAAGTTATAGCATGGGATACTTAATACTTGCTAAAATATAACCATAATTATAGTAAAAATCTATAATTTTTCTCTGACTAATGTTTAGGCCTCTTAATAGATGGCGCGACCTGTACATTGATGACGTCAATAGACAAACAAATGCTGGATTGCTTAATTATGGTTATGTTTTAGCAAGTATTAAATATCCCATGGTATAACTTAAAGTTAGTTTTATCGATGTCCAAATTTTAATCCTTGGGAATACATTAATTGCGAAGAAAATGTGTAAAGAAGTTTTACCATTGGAAACATAAGGCAGAGATTTTAGGGGAACCACCTTAAGCGACCGATATACCCGAACCAAATGGTGCCTAAAGTTTTCTGGAGCTCCCAAAGAGAAATAAATGTTCATAAAGCGGCCGGGTTTTACGAAAGTTACGTCAAAACAATTCTTTTCCCCCTCTCATCGCATGAGGTATTTTCGGAAAGTGACTTGAGTATCGGTAAGTATCTACCTGGAAAAAGTCTGTTCGTTTTTATATTGAATACATTCTGAGAGTTTATTAAAAAACTAATTTAGTTTCATATCACAATACCTGTAAGAACTAGATTAGAAAGCGAAAAAAGAGTATATGTTGTGAATCAGTGCTACGTCGGATCAAGGAGCACCGAAAAAAAAAAAAAAAAAAAAACGCCTAGCAAGTAACAAAATATCAAATTAAAAACAAAAATAAAAAATGTACCTGGGTCTTAGACGCTGGCATCTGATCATTCATTTCAAGATGTGCCCGGGTTCAAGTTTGAGGTGAGGAAAATAGGTGGTGTATTTGTCCGATGGCGCCTCTTTCCCTTTGCTGAAACCAGTGGCCCTAAATTAGGAACACGGGAGGCTGTCTACAGCCGTTAGTTCCCTGCGGTGGTTGTTAAACTCCGAAGGAAGGAAGAAAAAATGACGTTAACGTTGAATTTTAAGGACAATTTCTCTGCATGTCGAAATTGTGTGTGTGTGTGTCCATTAAACTTCACTGTTCGGACGATACAATCCGGAAGGCAGCTTCCTCCGGCATCCGCCACACCCAAGTATACCACTAGACTGGTGGACTGTGTACCGTGATTGGTCAGTTCACAGCACAGTTTTCAATTGGTCTACGTCCAAGTTCGACATTTCTTACACAACGCTAATCGGCATGCGGTCGAAGTGATTAGTGGTTTGTGAATGGTTGCTGCATAGTGGTAACCCATGTCGTGCAGTGCACTGTACTGGTATTAACATCAGTCCCAATAGTCTCACACACAGAATTTACCTGATTTCAGACAATGTTGATCAAGGTTTTGGGTAGACGGTTTTTGCAAAGCTCGCCTGTCATTTTGTGTTAGCTTCGGTGATTTACCGGATCGTTTCTTAGAAGATTCTGCCCCAGCCCGCTTCCATTTGCACATCACACCACCAACCATTGGACTAAGGATATTCAATGTCGCTACAGTGTCATGTACGGAGCGATTGCTTATGTGGCACAATTATCAGCAATACACAATGGGTGCACAAAAATATTGAAGCAGTAGTGAGTAAAAATGCAGAGAAAAGTGATTTCCTTATCTGATGCGTGGCAGGAAAGCTTCACGTTCAGGAACAACGATTAAAAGCAGGTATCAGTAAATAATCGATAGCTTAGAATTTTACTGTTGATCGCCTAATCCATAAAAAATAACGAGCTACGTCACCGAATTTTTCGGTGTAATGATCAAGTCTTTTGATACAAAAGAAAGATAAATGTTATTATCGTAGTCAACATTTATAGCTTGTGCAATCTTATAACTGGGAGTTTATGATGACTAAGTGTTCGTTATACAGAATGAAAAAAAAAATTAATTCGGTCCTTTAAAAGACAAGGTTCGCGCTGCCGATCGCATTCTTCGCAATTTGCAAAAAAAAAAAAAAAAAAAACGTTTTGTCGATCGATTGATAAAAAGTTTTGGCGAAAATATTGGTGATTACCTTTTTTAATGACGTCCGAGCAAAAAAAATCTTTAATTTTTATTCGATTTGGTATTTGGAAAATGAAATTCGAATGTTAGTTACCAGAGCCCATTTAAGATTGGGATAGGGGGCTGCAGCCCGGGCCCCACATTTTCTAGGGGACCCAAAATTATACAGGATGCTTGAAGAATTGACAGAGTTATACAGTCTTTTTTTTTTTTTTTTAAGGTAGCACAGCAAAAAAAAAAACTATACGAAACTGTCTCGTGAAATTAATATATTTTTTTTTTTTTTTCCGCTTTTTCAGGAGGAGTGCGCAAAAGTATAGTCGCCTCCACTCCAGTCCATCCTCAAATCTGTCGAAATCATTACAGATTTGTTTTTACACATCTGTAATTGGAGGTAATTTTCATGCATTAAGAATTCGTTTGAATCATGATATTTGGATCATTTTATTTTACCCACTACTTCGATATAATTTCAACAAGCTAAACCCTGGGAGGAAGGGGGCGGGTTAAAGCAGAATTGAATTGGTATCCATTTTTACATTTTCTTGCTAACTGATTCGTCCATGAACCACGGGATACACACTTCAATACGGCAGGGATATTTTTATGACTTCCTCATCATGTTTTGGGAATGTTTTCTCCTTGGTATTTTTCTTAAGCCATCCATAGTGAAATCCTAGATGACACACAAATACTGGGCCCCAAAATACTGTCCAGTCCCGGGCCCCCCTGTCTCCTTAAATGTGCTCTGTTAGTTATTTTTTTTAATTGTTTACATTTCGCGTGAGAGGAAAGCGATTACGTGAATAGAGTGACGTAAGATCTGTTATAACCAAGGAGGTTAGAATAAGATATCTGGAGATGCCCTTGTTAATGAAGCAGTGCCACCTTGCGTGAAGCCTATAACCGCGAGCGACGGCCGTCAAAGTGTGAGAAAGTTGATGGTAGCCGAATCGCCTTCTTTCGTCGCAAATGTTGGATTTATAAAATTATTAATTATTTTGCGGCTCCGCCATTTTTATTTTAAATTGAAATACACGAACATTAGTGTGAATTCTTAACATAACATAACATTAAAATTGTAAACTTCACTCGTGTGAAAAGTATAATTCATTCCGATTTGATATTAACACGGTTTCTGCAACCCAAAACCACGAAATTCCATAATACAAACAGATGAAATTACATACGTATCATGTAAACAACGGCAAATTCCCACACCTTGCTTGAGGCTTCACGGTTAAGAGACAAGGACGCCTCCAGAAGTATTATTCTAACCTTACACTTTGTTTTTATGGTTTTCATAATTCCAGTGGTGGGTGAAAAAAATGGCGACTTCAGATTACGTTTGGCGAAAAAATTAAATTTGGCGAAAACTTTAAAAAATCCAGAGGAACCACTGAAAAGAGATTAAACAAAATGGTTTCAAAGAAAAACGCACATTTGCCAACCCCTAGCGGAAAACGGTGCATTATTCACTGTAAAAAATAATTCTGAAATTCAACAGCCATTTTCCGTTATTTCTTTCATGAATTACCGAAGAATATTTCTGATACAACCTTTTCCGTGTAATAATGTCTTCATTTCACGGATTTTTCATACATCAGGAAAATTCTGAATTTTCAGAAAATTTTCCGCAATTCCATTCGTATATTAACGCTAACCTGCCGTTTTTAAGATGTGTTAACGGAAAATTACGAATTTTCAGAAACCTTTCCTCCATTCGTATATTTACGGGGAAATTATGTTCACACTTTTTCCGTATGCATATGATGAAAATTTTACGGTAATGGGAGCTACTAGCGGGAATATTTCAGGTTTGATTAACTACGTATTACATTTCAGTCGTCTGTCGGAGGATCTGATTTTGAAGTTCCGTAGCGAGACCGGATATTGTGGATAGCATATCGCATGAAATTTTGGTTATTGTTGCACCGGATATTCCTTTTCCTCTCCCCTATTTTGTACACCAGCTATTGTATATTACGTTGCCGTAAGAAATCGGGTACTTAAATTATTGTACAGGTGATTGTATGATGTCTCTGTATCAGTTTCAGGACTCCTTTCAACAAAAGCTATTATAGCTATCAAGAGTTAATTTTATATTTAGGAGTTTTGTTGAATAATACTATAAAGCAGTACATTTTCACACTACGAAAAAAAGGTTGTTTGAAACAACAAAATAGTTTTGTTGAGCTGTTTTGTCGATTTATTTTGTAGCTTTAGCCAAACTCCATCGGAATTGTTTTGTTGGGCACAAAATTATTTCGTTGGCTACATTTTGTTGATTCAACTAAACGTTTTATCACAATAACAATACATTTTGTTGGATCAAACAAATCCCCAAAAATCGACCTACTTATTTTGTTAAATGAACAAAACATTTTTGTCATGATAACAATAAATTTTGTTGAATCAACAATAGTTTTCCGCAAAATACATTTGTAAATTCAACAAACATTTTTGTTGACGGCATATCAACAAAAATTTTTGGTTGATTCAACAATTTTTTTGCTGAATTAACAATACGTTTTTCTCAGTGCACCTTTTCTTAAAGCTAATTGAAAGTCATTGTCAGTTTAATAAGATCTCAAGTTCCAAAGCATTCTGTTGCTTCGAAAAATCACGATGAAAACAATACGTATTTGTAACAAGTCCTCCTACAGAATAAAATAAAAGTATTACAAACCTATTCAGTAAAAATAATAAGCTCCAACAGAAAATAAAATTCTCTGTTGATAAAAAACATTTCATCATAGTGCGTTAGAGTTTCATCTTATACGTGACTGTGCGTTACATGTCTCCCAGGTTATTTCCAGGACCTTCTCAACGAGCGGTTAGCACGGGCCCCTCCAGTTGAAAAGGTCTTTGGTTCGAAGCTCACCAGGGTAAAACGAGGAGGGTTCGCTAACTCCGTGTGCCAGGAAAGAAGAATCCCTTTTAAAAGGACTGGAAAAGTCAGAATCGAAGATTTTGCGAAATTTCTGTATAAATACGGAAAACCCCGAAACAGATTTTTCTGAAATAAGCAGAATTAGTGACTACGGAAATTCTGTGAAAATGCTGCAGTTAGAAGAAACGGAAACGTTTTAAAACGGAAATTTCGTTAAAAGGCGGACATCCACAGGAAACTTTGCTGGAAACGACATCCACAGGAAACTTTGCTGCAAGTTATTTTCAATTTTCCGTGAATTTACACCTTTTTTTTTTTTTTTTTTTTTTTTTTAAGTTTGGAAGGGAACGCAACGCAAGCGAAAGTTAAGCGGAACGGTCCCTACTTAGAAAACGTTGAGACGGAGGAACACGATTCCCTTGTCCTCATACGATTTTACGCTCGTGTAAGCATACATACTTGAGGTACCGCCCCGCGACTAAGCGTTACAGGATTACAGCAAAATACTGGGTTACGCTAATACGTTACCGCAAGAAAGTCTGTCCACAGGACCTGTTGCTTACACGTATCACCATACAATTCATCCTGCAGCGCTATGAAACTTGCACAGACAACGAACGACCTCTCTGAATCAATTGCAACATTTAAGGGACGAAGGACAACTTCATTTCACTCGCCAATAAAATGTCTGGAATTTGACACTCGTGGGCTTCCGGTAGACCTTTAATTGTCGCGAATAACCGCAGTTCTGAGTTGTGCAGACCTTGGTCTAATCCCACTGTCGCCGTTGATCTTAAATCTCCATAACATGAGCTTTTTGAAGGGCAAAGCACACTGTGGACGGAGACCTGTCTCTTGTGAAATACCCACACGCTTTGCTTGCACTATACATTATTACCGACAGACTTTTTCTAACGCACTGCTCTTATAATTAACTAATGCACCTGTTAATTATTTTGTAACTTGTCATCACTTAAATAACCCAGTCATTCTCGAAATATTACATGTAAACATGGTTTGTAACGAATGGTGTACATACAGTGTGATTTTCCACAGCATTTTATTCATCTATATTTTAAATTGGGATGTAAGGTCAGGTGATGCGTAACATCACAGCCTCTCCTTGACAAATGTCAACCCCGCCTTCTCGTGGTGCATCCTGTTCCTACTAAAGGGGCTCTGACGACCGCCAATAGCGGTATAACTATACCATCGGGATTAGAGGAAATTCTATCCCACACTCACCAACCCGCTTGGCCAGCGTGGTGAGTTATGGCCAAACCCTTCCAAAATGACTCCACAACTTAAATCTTGGCCCTCAGTCTCCGGCAGCTGGAATGTACCTGGCCAAGGCAGCGGCCAGTGCGACATGAAGGCAGAGGGTGCTAAGAATCCCCGGAGGACCGGACTAGCTGCCATCTGATGCTGACCTTGGCAACGTACAATGGACGCTCCCTATCTTCTGATTCAAGGCTTCTTGAATTAGAAGAGGAACTACAAAGGATCAAGTGGGACATCGTGGGGCTAAGTGAGGTAAGGAGAAAAGGAGAAGATCTCATCGAACTGAAAAGTGGACATCTCTTCTACTATCGTGGGACAGATACTGGCAGAACTAGTGGTGTTGGATTTATAATAAACAAGAAACTGAAGGATAAAGTTGTAGAAGTTGAAAGTTCCTCTGACAGAGCTGCACGGCTTGTTATCCAACTCTCGAAAAGATACCAGGCTCAGATTATTCAAACTTATGCACCCACCACAAGTCATCCTGAAGAAGAAATTGAAGAATTTTATGAGGAAATTTGTCATCTAAATAATAAAGGTAAGCAGCACTTGAAAATAATTATGGGAGATTTCAATGCAAAAATAGGGCAACGGCAACAGAATGAAACTTCAGTAGGTAAATTCGGTCACGGCAACAGAAACCAGCGTGGAAATACTCTCGTTGAGTTTGCAGAGGCAGAAGGGTTTTTCATCTTGAACTCCTTCTTCAAGAAAAAGCCACACAGGAAATGGACATGGAGACATCCAAATGGGACGACAAGTGAAATTGATTTTATTATGTGTAACAAAAAATTCGTCATAGAAGACTGCAGTGTGCTAAACAAGTTCAACACAGGTAGTGACCATAGATTGGTGAGATGTAAGATGCACCTCAACACTAAACTTGAACGTGGCAAGCTCATAAGACAAACAAAATCTATTGACATAACCAACCTTAAAAAACACCATAATACCTTCAAGTTGGAACTGAAGAACAGGTTCTCTGCTTTAGAAGGCCTAACATCGGAAGAAGTGGACATCTCTGAAGTTAACAGAAAAGTAACCAAAGCTCTTATGGAAACAGCAACAAAATTAGCTGGGTCTAAGAACAAGTTGCATGTAAATAAATTATCAGGAAAAACGAAAATGTTGATGCAAAAAAGAAGAGAGATGAGGACAACTGAAGAAGATGTGACTTCCAAAGTGGAATATATAGAGCTATGCAAGACAGTACGAAAAAGTATCACTGAAGACGTAAGAAATTTCAACTGTGAACTAGTGAGGAAAGCAATTGAAAATAACCAAAGCCTAAAGATAGCAAAGGGACATCTCAGTAAGGGAAGAAAACAGATTATGGCACTGAGAAAAGAAGATGGTTCTGTAACAAGAAATAGAGGCGAAATTTTGACAAGAGTGAAAGATTTCTACTCCAAATTATATGAAAGGGATGATACATGCACTCCAGACATCATGAAAGATACCAGTACCAGAGTTCCTCCAGTCCTTCCAGCAGAGGTTGCACATGCAATCAAGAACATGAAGCGGGAAAAGCTCCAGGAGAAGATGGAATTACTGTAGACATCATACAAGAAGCAAGTGGAGAAATCGAAACAGTACTCGCCCAAATTTTCACTCGATGCCTTAATGAAGGAAAGATTCCTGAGGATTGGAACACCGCTACAATGATCCTGCTACATAAGAAAGGTGACATTGAGGATCTCGGAAACTACAGACCTATCAGCCTCCTATCAGTAGTTTATAAAATCTTCACTAAAGTTCTTTCACACCGCTTGAAGGTAACACTGGACATGGCTCAACCGAGAGAACAAGCTGGATTCAGGAGTGGCTACAGCACAATAGATCATATCCATGTGCTGAGAGAACTAATTGAAAGAGCGAGGGAATATGAACTTCCATTGTGCATGGCTTTTATCGATTATGAAAAAGCCTTTGATTCGGTGAAACCATCAGCAGTTACAATGGCTCTGAAAACCTGCAGTATTGAAGATGCATACATTAATATTATTAATAACATCTATGAAAATGCAAGTGCAAAGATTAGGCTGTTTGAAAATACAACACACATAAAAATTGGAAAGGGAGTGAGGCAAGGTGACACCATATCTCGAAGCTCTTTAATGCCACATTGGAGGGTGTTTTTCAGTCACTGAGCTGGGAAAACAAGGGGATAAAGATTAATGGAGATTATCTAACCCACCTTCGTTTTGCTGATGACGTAGTCATTTTTGCAACTAGCCCATCAGAGCTGCAGAGTATGATCCAGGAACTTGCTGACAAGAGTAAAGAAGTGGGATTAAAAATGAACTTTCAGAAGACAAAAGTGATGTTCAATGCTTTTACAAGAAATGAAGATTTATCGATTGATGGAGAAAAGCTGGAGATAACAGACACGTACGTTTATCTTGGACAGCAGATATCAAGTGAGGGTCACATTCATGAAGAAATTAATCGGCGTACAAAACTTGCCTGGAGAGCTTTTGGAAGAAACAGCATAATTTTCAAGAGCAATATGCCATTATGTCTTAAAAGAAAAGTGTTTGATCAATGCATCCTTCCAGTGCTTACGTATGGTGCAGAGACGTGGACCTTAACTAAAAGAGACATACAAAGGCTGCAGACAACTCAAAGAAGCATGGAGAGGTGCATACTTGGTGTAACCAGGAGAGATAAGAAGAGGAACTCGTGGATCCGAAAAATGACAAGAGTGGAGGACATCATGATCAGAGTTAAATCCCTGAAATGGCAATGGGCTGGACATACTGCCAGAAGGACAGATCATCGATGGACAGCCGAAATTTTAGATTGGATTCCAAGGGACAGGAAAAGACCCAGAAGAAGACCACATGGGAGATGGGTGGATGAAATTCGAAAGTATGCAGGGGTGACATGGAGGAGACTGGCACAAGACAGACCGTTGTGGAGGAAACTTGGGGAGACCTTCGTCCAGCAGTGGATTGATAATGGTTGACAATGATGATGATGATGATTTTAAAATTAAAGTAGAAAAAGCTTTGCAGCTTAATGGCTGAAGATATATGTATATTGAAAGGTCCTCAGAAATGTGACTTTACAACACAGAAATGGGCAACTGAAGTAACAAGTTTTTTTCAAGAAAAAAACGTCTGAAAACATGAAGGTTGCATTCAATTTTTAAAAATTCTATCGATACGTTGCAAAATAAAGGATTACAAAAAAAAACAAAAAAACGCATTACTTTACAAAAACACGCACAGAACACACAGTTTTGTTTTTCACAGAAACCAGTGATGCCCTATATATATCTCAAAATAAAATTGTACTGTTACATAAATAACAGTACAAATTTTAAGAGCAATATGCCATTATATCTGAAAAGAAAAGTGTTTAACAAATGCACCCTATCAGTTCTTACATATGGAGCAAGGAGGACCTTAACTAAAAAACTCATACAAAGACTTCAGACAACTGAAAGCAGCCTGGAGAGATGCATTGCGTGCTTGGTGTAAGAAAGTAAGAAGAGGAACTCGTGGATAAGGAAGATATCATGATCACAGTAAAATCCCTGAAATGGCAAAGGGCTGAACATATTGCCAGGAGAACGGACAACCGAAATTCTAGACTGGATTCGAAGGGACAGGAAAAGACCCCGTGGAGATGGGTGGATGATATCCGAAAGTATGCAGAAGTGACACGGAAGAGACTGATTCATTCAAGACAGGCGTTGTGGAAGAAATTCGGGGAGACCTTCATCCAGGAGTCGATTCATAATGGTTAATGGTTATATCATCATCATCATCATTGTCAACCATTATCAATCCACTGCTGGACGAAGGTCTCCCCAAGTTTCCTCCACAACGGTCTATCTTGTGCCAGTCTCCTCCATGTCACTCCCGCATACTTTCGAATTTCATCCACCCATCTTCCATGTGGTCTTCTTCTGGGTCTTTTCCTGTCCCTTGGAATCCAATCTAAAATTTCGGCTGTCCATCGATGGTCTGTTCTTCTGGCAGTATGTCCAGCCCATTGCCATTTCAGGGATTTAACTCTGATCATGATGTCTTCCACTCTTGTCATTTTTCGGATCCACGTGTTCCTCTTCTTATCTCTCCTGGTTACACCAAGCATGCACCTCTGCATGCTTCTTTGAGTTGTCTGCAGCCTTCGTATGTCTCTTTTAGCTAAGGTCCACGTCTCTGCACCATATGTAAGCACTGGAAGGATGCATTGATCAAACACTTTTCTTTTAAGACATAATGGCATATTGCTCTTGAAAATTATGCTGTTTCTTCCAAAAGCTCTCCAGCCAAGTTTTGTACGCCGATTAATTTCTTCACCAATGTGACCCTCACTTGATATCTGCTGTCCAAGCTAAACGTACATGTCTGTTATCTCCAGCTTTTCTCCATCAATCGATAAATCTTCATTTCTTGTAAAAGCATTGTACATCACTTTTGTCTTCTGAAAGTTCATTTTTAATCCCACTTCTTTACTCTTGTCAGCAAGTTCCGGGATCATACTCTGTAGCTCTGATGGGGTAGTTGCAAAAATGACTATGTCATCAGCAAAACGAAGGTGTGTTAGATAATCTCCATTAATCTTTATCCCTTTGTTTTCCCAGTTCAGTGATTGAAAGACATTTTCCAATGTATCATTAAAGAGCTTCGGAGATATGGTGTCACCTTGTCTCACTCCTTTTTCGATTTTTATGTGTGTTGTATTTTCAAACAGCCGAATCTTTGCACTTGCATTTTCATAGATGTTATTAATAATATTAATGTATGCATCTTCAATACCGCAGGATTTCAGAGCCATTGCAACTGCTGGTGGTTTCACCGAATCAAAGGCTTTTTCATAATCGATAAAAGCCATGCACAATGGAAGTTCATATTCCCTCGCTCTTTCAATTAGTTCTCTCAGTACGTGGATATGATCTATTGTGCTGTAGTCACTCCTGAATCCAGCTTGTTCTCTCGGTTGAGCCATGTCCAGTGTCACCTTCAAGCGGTGTGAAAGAACTTTAGTGAAGATTTTATAAACCACTGATAGGAGGCTGATAGGTCTGTAGTTCCTGAGATCCTCAATGTCACCTTTTTTATGTAGCAAGATCATTGTAGCGTTGTTCCAATCCTCAGGAATTTTCCCTTCATTAAGGCATCGAGTGAAAATTTGGGCGAGTACTGTTTCGATTTCTCCACTTGCTTCTTGTATGATGTCTACAGTAATTCCATCTTCTCCTGGAGCTTTTCCCCGCTTCATGTTCTTGATTGCATGTGCAACTTCTGCTGGAAGGACTGGAAGAACTCTGGTACTGGTACCTTTCATGATGTCTGGAGTACATGTATCATCCCTTTCATATAATTTGGAGTAGAAATCTTTCACTCTTGTCAAAATTTCGCCTCTATTTCTTGTTACAGAACCATCTTCTTTTCTCAGTGCCATAATCTGTTTTCCCCTTACTGAGATGTCCCTTTGCTATCTTTAGGCTTTGGTTGTTTTCAATTGCTTTCCTTACTAGTTCACAGTTGAATTTCCTTACGTCTTCAGTGATACTTTTTCGTACTGTCTTGCATAGCTCTATATATTCCACTTTGGAAGTCACATCTTCTTTAGTTGTCCTCATCACTCTTCTTTTTTGCATCAGCATTTTGGTTTTTCCTGATAATTTGTTCACATGCAATTTGTTCTTAGACCCAGCTAATTTTGTTGCTGTTTCCATAAGAGCTTTGGTTACTTTTCTGTTAACTTCAGAAATATCCACTTCTTCCGATGTTAGGCCTTCTAAAGCAGAGAATCTGTTCTTCAGTTCCAATTTGAAGGTATTATGGTGTTTTTTAAGGTTGGTTATGTCAATACATTTTGTTTGTCTTATGAGCTTGCCACGTTCGAGTTTAGTGTTGAGGTGCATCTTAAATCTCACCAATCTATGGTCACTGCCTGTGTTGAACTTGTTTAGCACACTGCAGTCTTCTATGACGAATTTTTTGTTACACATAATAAAATCAATTTCACTTGTCGTCCCATTTGGATGTCTCCATGTCCATTTCCTGTGTGGCTTTTTCTTGAAGAAGGAGTTCAAGATGAAAAACCCTTCTGCCTCTGCAAACTCTACGAGAGTATTTCCACGCTGGTTTCTGTTGCCGTGACCGAATTTACCTACTGAAGTTTCATTCTGTTGCCGTTGCCCTATTTTTGCATTGAAATCTCCCATAATTATCTTCAAGTGCTGCTTACCTTTATTATTTAGATCATGAATTTCCTCATAAAATTCTTCAATTTCTTCTTCAGCATGACTTGTGGTGGGTGCATAAGTTTGAATAATCTGAGCCTGGTATCTTCTCGAGAGTTGGATAACAAGCCGTGCAGCTCTGTCAGAGGAACTTTAACCTTCTACAACTTTATCCTTCAGTTTCTTGTTTATTATAAATCCAACACCACTAGTTCTGCCAGTATCTGTCCCACGATAGTAGAAGAGATGTCCACTTTTCAGTTCAATGAGATCTTCTCCTTTTCTCCTTACCTCACTTAGCCCGACGATGTCCCACTTGATCCTTTGTAGTTCCTCTTCCAATTCAAGAAGCCTTGAATCAGAAGATAGGGAGCGTCCGTTGTACGTAGCCAAGGTCAGCATCAGATGGCAGCCTAGTCCGGTCCTCCGGGGATTCTTAGCACCCTCTGCCTTCATGTCGCACTGGCCGCTGCCTTGGCCAGGTACATTCCAGCTGCCGGAGACTGAGGGCCAAGATTTAAGTTGTGGAGTCATTTTGGAGGGGTTTGGCCATAACTCACCACGCTGGCCAAGCGGGTTGGTGAGTGTGGGATAGCATTTCCTCTAATCCCGATGGTATAGTTATGCCGCTATTGGCGGTCGTCAGAGCCCCTTTAGTGGGAACAGGATGTACCACGAGAAGGCGGGGTTGACATTTGTCAAGGAGAGGCTGTGATATATATATATATATATATATATATATATATATATATATATATATATATATATATATATTCTATTAAGAAGAGACTGAAGCAAAAAAAATGTTTGACTCATACCATGTACAACATAGAAAAGGTTATGTATTGACAGGTGTGAGTAAAAAGAAAAAAAAAATACTGAATTTAGAAAGTGTCGAGAATACTGAGCCTTGGCTTTATCAAGGACCAGCAAAAACTCTGCATTTTCTCACTTCCACAAAGACCTATTTGGAAATGGGTTTCTGCAAAGTCATAGATGCAAGTAATAAGCCCACCAAAAAAATTTAAATATATATATATATGTCATAACCTCCATAGAGTTGTATGACCATGCATTAGTTAACAATTTAGCTTGCATCCATAACTTTCCTGGCCTGACCCATGCTCTTCATCTGTTACTATTAAACAGAAAGAAGATGATTATAGAAAACTCAAGTTGTAAGAGTGACATAATGAATCAGAAATAATGTTCAGCAATAACAAATTGCCAAGTTCGCCTGAGAGAGAATTTAAACCTGAATAGCAATACAAAAGTATTACAAATTCTTAACATTGCAATAAAAAAGGAAATATTAATTTTTTTAAGGCACAGATTCTTGAAAGAAACCTAGATTATAAAAACCCCCTACTCCACTACTTCTGACAACACAAAAACGAGAATAAAATAAAGACAATAATAAACTAAAGAAATGCTTTGTGAAGGTTATATGACATAAACAAATGTTGCAATATGTACAAAGTATTTCAGAAGTGCTTTACTTAATCATGCACTTAAAGCACTTCTGAAATACTTTGTACATATTGCAACCAATTGTTTATGTCATATAACCTTCACAAAGCACTTCTTTAGTTTATTATTGTCTTTATTTTATTCTCGTTTTTGTGTTGTCAGAAGTTGTGGAGTAGGGGGTTTTTATAATCCAGTTTTCTTTCAAGAATCTGTGCTTTAGAAAAAATTAATATTTCCTTTTTTATTGCAATGTTTAAGAATTTGTAGTACTTTGGTATTGCTATTCAGGTTTAAATTCTCTCTTAGGCGACTAGGTAACTTGGCAATTTGTTATTGCTGAACATTATTTCTGATTCATTATGTCACTCTTACAACTTGAGTTTTCTGTAATCATCTTCTTTCTGTTTATTAGTAACAGATGAAGAGCATGGGTCGGGCCAGGAAAGTTATGGATGCAAGCTAAATTGTTAACTAATGCATGGTCATACAACTCTATGGAGGTTATGACATATATATATTTTTTTAGATTTTTTGGTGGGCTTATTACTTGCATCTATGACTTTGCAGAAACCCATTTCCAAATAGGTCTTTGTGGAAGTGAGAAAATGCAGAGTTTTTGATGGTCATTGATAAAGCCAAGGCTCAGTATTCTCGACACTTTCTAAATTCAGTTTTTTTTTTTTTACCTCACACCTGTCAATACATAACCTTTTCTATGTTGTACTTGGTATGAGTCAAAAAAATTTTTTTGCTTCAGTCTCTTCTTAATAGAATGTGAATTCTGAATTTTCATAATTGCCGCGTCGCGCGTTTTGATCTTCAGGTTATTTTGCAACTTTTGTTTTAAATTCTTAAGTTTTTCTTATGTTTTCGGCTCTGCTCTTAAGTATATATATATTCTATTAAGAAGAGACTGAAGCAATATATATATATATATATATATATATTCTATAAAGAAGATACCTAAGCAAAAAAATACATATATAATTTTGACTCACACCTAGTACAACATAGAAAAGGTTATGTATCTACCTGTGTGAGTAAAAGGAGAAAAGATAAAAAAATAAAATAAAACAACTGAATGTAGAAGTTATTTTTTTATCTTTTCTCCTTTTACTCACACAGGTAGATACATAACCTTTTCTATGTTGTACTAGGTGTGAGTCAAAATTATATATGTATTTTTTTGCTTAGGTATCTTCTTTATAGAATGTGAATTCTGAATTTTCAAAACTGCTGCGTTGCGCGTTTTGATTTTCAGGTTATTTTGCACCCTTCGTGTTAAATTCTAAAATTTTTTCCTTAGTCTTCAGTTTTGCTCTTAAGTATATATATATATATATATATATATATATATATATATATATATATATATATATATATATATTGAGATTAGGCTATTTGATAATACAGCACCCATAAAAATTGGAAACAGAGTGAGACAAGGTGACACTATATCTCCCAAACTCTTTAATGCCACATTGGAAAATGTCTTTCAATCACTGAACTGGGAAAACAAAGGGATAAAGATTAATGGAGATTATCTTTTACAAGAAATGAAGATTTATCAATTGATGGAGAAAAGCTGGAGATAACAGATACGTACATTTATCTTGGACAGCAGATATCAAGTGAGGGTCACATTGATGAAGAAATTAATCGGAGTATAAAACTTTCCTGGAGAGATTTTGGAAGAAACAGTATAATTTTCAAGAGCAATATGGCATTATGTCTTAAAAGAAAAATATTTGATCAATGAAACCTTTCAGTGCTTACATATGGTGCAAAGACGTGGACCTTAACTAAAAGAGGCATACAAAGACTGCTGACAACTCAAAGGAGCATGGAGAGGTGCATGCTTGGTGTAACCAGGAGATATAAGAAGAGGAACTCGTGGATCAGAAAAATGACAAGAGCGGAAGACATCATGATCAGAGTAAAATCCCTGAAATGGCAATGGGCTGGACATATTGCCAGAAGGACAGACTATCGATAGACAGCCGGAATTTTAGACTGGATTCCAAGGGACAGGAAAAAAACCCGGAAGAAGACCACATGGGAGATGGGTGGATGAAATTCGAAAGTATGCAGGAGTAGCATGGAGGAGACTGGCACAAGACAGACTGGTTGTGGAAGAAACTTGGGGAGTCCTTCGTCCAGCAGTGGATTGATAATGGCTGACAATGATGATGATTGATTGCGCAACCTACATGTTGAGCTTTATTGAATTAATTATTAATTAATAATTCATACATCGCCCCTACACAATAACATCGGTGTTTTCGCGCGCCGGAAGAGATAGACAGAAGGAAGAGACAAAACATCATCATCATCATCATTGTCAACCATTATCAATCCACTGCTGGACGAAGGTCTCCCCAAGTTTCCTCCACAACGGTCTGTCTTGTGCCAGTCTCCTCCATGTCACTCCCGCATACTTTCGAATTTCATCCACCCATCTTCCATGTGGTCTTCTTCTGGGTCTTCTCCTGTCCCTTGGAATCCAATCTAAAATTTCGGCTGTCCATCGATGGTCTGTTCTTCTGGCAGTATGTCCAGCCCATTGCCATTTCAGGGATTTAACTCTGATCATGATGTCTTCCACTCTTGTCATTTTTCGGATCCACGTGTTCCTCTTCTTATCTCTCCTGGTTACACCAAGCATGCACCTCTCCATGCTTCTTTGAGTTGTCTGCAGCCTTTGTATGTCTCTTTTAGTTAAGGTCCACGTCTCTGCCCCATACGTAAGCACTGGAAGGATGCATTGATCAAACACTTTTCTTTTAAGACATAATGGCATATTGCTCTTGAAAATTATGCTGTTTCTTCCAAAAGCTCTCCAGGCAAGTTTTGTACGCCGATTAATTTCTTCACCAATGTGACCCTCACTTGATATCTGCTGTCCAAGATAAACGTATGTGTCTGTTATCTCCAGCTTTTCTCCATCAATCGATAAATCTTCATTTCTTGTAAAAGCATTGAACATCACTTTTGTCTTCTGAAAGTTCATTTTTAATCCCACTTCTTTACTCTTGTCAGCAAGTTCCTGGATCATACTCTGCAGCTCAGATGGGGTAGTTGCAAAAATGACTACGTCATCAGCAAAACGAAGGTGGGTTAGATAATCTCCATTAATCTTTATCCCCTTGTTTTCCCAGCTCAGCAACTGAAAAACACCCTCCAATGTGGCATTAAAGAGCTTCGGAGATATGGTGTCACCTTGTCTCACTCCCTTTCCAATTTTTACGTGTGTTGTATTTTCAAACAGCCTAATCTTTGCACTTGCATTTTCATAGATGTTATTAATAATATTAATGTATGCATCTTCAATACCGCATGTTTTCAGAGCCATTGTAACTGCTGATGGTTTCACCGAATCAAAGGCTTTTTCATAATCGATAAAAGCCATGCACAATGGAAGTTCATATTCCCTTGCTCTTTCAATTAGTTCTCTCAGCACGTGGATATGATCTATTGTGCTGTAGCCACTCCTGAATCCAGCTTGTTCTCTCGGTTGAGCCATGTCCAGTGTTACCTTCAAGCGGTGTGAAAGAACTTTAGTGAAGATTTTATAAACTACTGATAGGAGGCTGATAGGTCTGTAGTTTTCAAGATCCTCAATGTCACCTTTCTTATGTAGCAGGATCATTGTAGCGGTGTTCCAATCCTCAGGAATCTTTCCTTCATTAAGGCATCGAGTGAAAATTTGGGCGAGTACTGTTTCGATTTCTCCACTTGCTTCTTGTATGATGTCTACAGTAATTCCATCTTCTCCTGGAGCTTTTCCTCGCTTCATGTTCTTGATTGCATGTGCAACTTCTGCTGGAAGGACTGGAGGAACTCTGGTACTGGTATCTTTCATGATGTCTGGAGTGCATATATCATCCCTTTCATATAATTTGGAGTAGAAATCTTTCACTCTTGTCAAAATTTCGCCTCTATTTCTTGTTACAGAACCATCTTCTTTTCTCAGTGCCATAATCTGTTTTCTTCCCTTACTGAGATGTCCCTTTGCTATCTTTAGGCTTTGGTTGTTTTCAATTGCTTTCCTCACTAGTTCACAGTTGAATTTTCTTACATCTTCAGTGATACTTTTTCTTACTGTCTTGCATAGCTCTATATATTCCACTTTGGAAGTCACATCTTCTTTAGTTGTCCTCATCTCTCTTCTTTTTTGCATCAACATTTTGGTTTTTCCTGATAATTTGTTTACATGCAACTTGTTCTTAGACCCAGCTAATTTTGTTGCTGTTTCCATAAGAGCTTTGGTTACTTTTCTGTTAACTTCAGAGATGTCCACTTCTTCCGATGTTAGGCCTTCTAAAGCAGAGAACCTGTTCTTCAGTTCCAACTTGAAGGTATTATGGTGTTTTTTAAGGTTGGTTATGTCAATAGATTTTGTTTGTCTTATGAGCTTGCCACGTTCAAGTTTAGTGTTGAGGTGCATCTTACATCTCACCAATCTATGGTCACTACCTGTGTTGAATTTGTTTAGCACACTGCAGTCTTCTATGACGAATTTTTTGTTACACATAATAAAATCAATTTCACTTGTCGTCCCATTTGGATGTCTCCATGTCCATTTCCTGTGTGGCTTTTTCTTGAAGAAGGAGTTCAAGATGAAAAACCCTTCTGCCTCTGCAAACTCAACGAGAGTATTTCCACGCTGGTTTCTGTTGCCGTGACCGAATTTACCTACTGAAGTTTCATTCTGTTGCCGTTGCCCTATTTTTGCATTGAAATCTCCCATAATTATTTTCAAGTGCTGCTTACCTTTATTATTTAGATGACAAATTTCCTCATAAAATTCTTCAATTTCTTCTTCAGGATGACTTGTGGTGGGTGCATAAGTTTGAATAATCTGAGCCTGGTATCTTTTTGAGAGTTGGATAACAAGTCGTGCAGTTCTGTCAGAGGAACTTTCAACTTCTACCACTTTATCCTTCAGTTTCTTGTTTATTATAAATCCAACACCACTAGGTCTGCCAGTATCTGTCCCACGATAGTAGAAGAGATGTCCACTTTTCAGTTCGATGAGATCTTCTCCTTTTCTCCTTACCTCACTTAGCCCCACGATGTCCCACTTGATCCTTTGTAGTTCCTCTTCCAATTCAAGAAGCCTTGAATCAGAAGATAGGGAGCGTCCATTGTACGTAGCCAAGGTCAGCATCAGATGGCAGCCTAGTCCGGTCCTCCGGGGATTCTTAGCACCCTCTGCCTTCATGTCGCACTGGCCGCTGCCTTGGCCAGGTACATTCCAGCTGCCGGAGACTGAGGGCCAAGATTTAAGTTGTGGAATCATTTTGGAGGGGTTTGGCCATAACTCACCACGCTGGCCAAGCGGGTTGGTGAGTGTGGGATAGAATTTCCTCTAATCCCGATGGTATAGTTATACCGCTATTGGCGGTCGTCAGAGCCCCTTTAGTGGGAACAGGATGCACCACGAGAAGGCGGGGTTGACATTTGTCAAGGAGAGGCTGTGATGTTACGCATCACCTGCAAAACATACATATATATATATATACATAAAACAGAGTTACTGTGGTGTAAAAATGCTGAACGTGTAATGTATTGTGCATTCAATTTCATTTGTGGCATTACGGCTAAGTTTATTATAATCACAAGGTAATAGTAGTGTGCGAATGTTTTAACTATATCGAAAAAAAAAATCACACGAATTGAACACATAAAATCAACGTGAAAAATCCTATAGGAGAAACTTATTTCTTGTGGTGGGTAACAACTTACCTACACTGTCAAATTTTTCTTGTATTATTACGGACAACGATCTACAATTAAGGGACGACAATATCCCGTTAAATTACTACTCAGGCCGTATTCATGGTAGTATCAACCGTTAATAATCGCAGCGTGAAAATTTATATATATAGAGAGAGAGAGAGAAAATTTATATATATATATATATGCTTGGTATAATCAGGGCAAATAAGAAGAGTAGTTCGTGGATGAAGAAAATGACAAGAATGGAAGACATGATCAGAGTAAAATCCCTGGAATGGCAATGGGCTGGACATGTTGCCAGAAGAACTGACCACTGATGGACAACCGAAATTCTAGACTGGATTCCAAGGGACAGAAAAAGACACCACGGGAGATGGATGGATGAAATTCAAAAGCATTCCGGAGAAACATAGAGGAGAGTGGCTCAAGACAGACAGTTGTGGAAGAAACTTGGGGAGACCTTCATCCAGCAGTGGATTGATAATGGCTCACAATGATGACGATATAATATATAAATATACATATGTATATATATATATATATATAAGCATCTTTCGATTTAAATTCTAAAGTTTTTCTTATGTTTTCGGCTTTGCTCTTTAGTATATATAGGAACAGAAGATGGCTAAGCTTGTTCCTTTTCTATGCGCTGTCTATGCGCTGTTTTTTCAAAGTAGTTAAGTTCTTAATAACTAATTAATTATGCACTTAAAGCACTGCTGAAATACTTTGTACATATTGCAACTAACTGTTTAAGGTATATAACTTTCACAAAGTTTTCTTTAGTTAATTATTATCTTTAACTTATTCTCGTTTTCGTGCTGTCATAAGTTGTAGAGTAGGGGGTTTTAGACTCAAGTTTTCTTTCAAAGATCCGTTCGTTGAAAATTAATATTTCCTTTTTTAATTGCAATGTAAAAATTTGGATTTCTTTTGCATTGATTTTCAGGTTTAAATTCTCTCTCAAACGAACTTGGAATTTCGTTATGGCTGAAAATCATTTCTAATTATTATGTCACTCTCACAGCTTGAATTCTCTTTAATCTTCTTCTCTCTGTTTAATAGTAACAGATGAAGAGCATGGGTCGGGCCAGGAAGGTTAATGGATGCAAGCGAAATTGTTAACTAGTGCTAGGTCATGCAACTCTACGGAGGACATGACATATATATATTTTTTAAACTATTTTAGGTGGGAATGTTACTTGCATCTATGGCCTTGCAGAAACCCATTTCCAACTAGGTCTTTGTGGAAGTGAGAAAATGCAGAGTTTTTGCTGGTCCTTGATAAAGCCAAGGCTCAGTATTCTCGACACCTTCTACATTCAGTTGTTTTATTTTATTTTTTTATCTTTTCTCCTTTTACTCACACAGGTAGATACATAACCTTTTCTATGTTGTACTAGGTGTGAGTCAAAATTATATTTGTATTTTTTTGCTTAGGTATCTTCTTTATAGAATGTGAATTCTGAATTTTCAAAACTGCTGCGTTGCGCGTTTTGATTTTCAGGTTATTTTGCAACCTTCGTTTTAAATTCTAAAGTTTTTCCTTAGTCTTCAGTTTTGCTCTTAAGTATATATATATATATATACAATTGAAAACAACCAAAGCCTAAAGATAGCAAAGGGACATCTCAGTAAGGGAAGAAAACAGATTATGGCACTGAGAAAAGAAGATGGTTCTGTAACAAGAAATAGAGGCGAAATTTTGACAAGAGTGAAAGATTTCTACTCCAAATTATATGAAAGGGATGATACATGCACTCCAGACATCATGAAAGATACCAGTACCAGAGTTCCTCCAGTCCTTCCAGCAGAAGTTGCACATGCAATCAAGAACATGAAGCGGGGAAAAGCTCCAGGAGAAGATGGAATTACTGTAGACATCATACAAGAAGCAAGTGGAGAAATCGAAACAGTACTCGCCCAAATTTTCACTCGATGCCTTAATGAAGGAAAGATTCCTGAGGATTGGAACACCGCTACAATGATCCTGCTACATAAGAAAGGTGACATTGAGGATCTCGGAAACTACAGACCTATCAGCCTCCTATCAGTAGTTTATAAAATCTTCACTAAAGTTCTTTCACACCGCTTGAAGGTAACACTGGACATGGTTCAACCGAGAGAACAAGCTGGATTCAGGAGTGGCTACAGCACAATAGATCATATCCACGTACTGAGAGAACTAATTGAAAGAGCGAGGGAATATGAACTTCCATTGTGCATGGCTTTTATCGATTATGAAAAAGCCTTTGATTCGGTGAAACCACCAGCAGTTGCAATGGCTCTGAAATCCTGCGGTATTGAAGATGCATACATTAATATTATTAATAACATCTATGAAAATGCAAGTGCAAAGATTCGGCTGTTTGAAAATACAACACACATAAAAATCGAAAAAGGAGTGAGACAAGGTGACACCATATCTCCGAAGCTCTTTAATGATACATTGGAAAATGTCTTTCAATCACTGAACTGGGAAAACAAAGGGATAAAGATTAATGGAGATTATCTAACCCACCTTCGTTTTGCTGATGACGTAGTCATTTTTGCAACTAGCCCATCAGAGCTGCAGAGTATGATCCAGGAACTTGCTGACAAGAGTAAAGAAGTGGGATTAAAAATGAACTTTCAGAAGACAAAAGTGATGTTCAATGCTTTTACAAGAAATGAAGATTTATCGATTGATGGAGAAAAGCTGGAGATAACAGACACGTACGTTTATCTTGGACAGCAGATATCAAGTGAGGGTTACATTGATGAAGAAATTAATCGGCGTACAAAACTTGCCTGGAGAGCTTTTGGAAGAAACAGCATAATTTTCAAGAGCAATATGCCATTATGTCTTAAAAGAAAAGTGTTTGATCAATGCATCCTTCCAGTGCTTACGTATGGTGCAGAGACGTGGACCTTAACTAAAAGAGACATACAAAGGCTGCAGACAACTCAAAGTAGCATGGAGAGGTGCATACTTGGTGTAACCAGGAGAGATAAGAAGAGGAACTCGTGGATCCGAAAAATGACAAGAGTGGAAGACATCATGATCAGAGTTAAATCCCTGAAATGGCAATGGGCTGGACATACTGCCAGAAGGACAGATCATCGATGGACAGCCGAAATTTTAGATTGGATTCCAAGGGACAGGAAAAGACCCAGAAGAAGACCACATGGGAGATGGGTGGATGAAATTCGAAAGTATGCAGGGGTGACATGGAGGAGACTGGCACAAGACAGACCGTTGTGGAGGAAACTTGGGGAGACCTTCGTCCAGCAGTGGATTGATAATGGTTGACAATGATGATGATGATGATGATGATGATGATATATATATATATAACCCAATACGTGTACGTGTATTAAATTAACATGGTCAATGTATTAATACGGTCCCCCTTGATCGTATCAAATATAAGCAGTAAAATTTACTTCACTGAATTTCACAGTGTAGATAGACCCCTCCCTCGATTATGTCCCACACAGGCACAGAGTTAAAATTAAACAGGAATAAGGGAATTATGTAATATAAAAGTGCACATACAATACAAATTTGCATGCTTTCTCGACAGAAAATTACTTGGAATACATGCAGATGTGCAATAATTTTGTAGTAGTCTGATATTTGGATTACTTCTTTTTCAAAACTCTTTTCGAGGCATCAATGCTTTCTTGCAAAGGACACTGCCCTCAAATCCCTTGTCACGGCTAAAGGCATGAATTTTCAAATGCTGAGGAGCACGTATCAAAAAGGCGATCGTTAATATTTCGACTTGGCGCGTGCCCGTTTCTCCGGCAAAATAAGAGCGGGCGATGACCCTGCGCAAGACTGTATATTGCACAGTACACATACACACACAGCACCCTCATCAATGCATACGAAATTTCAGCAAGAAGAATCCCACCACCAGTGAAATGGCATTGCAGTATCTCCCAAAAAAATAAAAAACAGAAAAGCTGAAATACGTATTTGCTAAACAAATATGATGAGCGGCATCAGTTCAGCTGAAGGTAATACGACTACCTCCCCTTTCCATACACACTGCATATTATCAGCACACACACAAGCATAAGTGCAGTTATTTATTATTTTTCCTCCCCTACCTGCATTGAGCAGCTGATCGTCCGGGTAAAGTGCTGCTACCGGTTAACACAGGGATGCAACAGAACATGATGGACGCTTGAGAAGGACCATCGACCGAGCAGGAGGGACGACTGAACCGAATCCAATGCCAATGGCACACACACGCACACTCCGACACGCACTCCGGGTGAGCAGCTTGCAAAGGAATGAATGAAGACGACGCCGGTGAGGCCACGGAGCAGACTGGAGTCTCCCTACTCCACGCACACTAGCGACATCATCAACATCCCTGGCTTCTCCGAGGAGCAATAAAAGCAGCGCGAGCATTGCAAATGATCAAAACGCAACACCCAGTAGCGGTAAATATGCTTCTCTGTGTTGTTAATTTAATGGCTGGAGAGAGAAGAGCACGCGAACTTAGGCGGAGAAATGACTTAATGCCATTTTTCAAGAAGATGATACGCGAAAGCAGAAGTTTGCGCAAAGGCGAGTAATAATCTCCTTAGAGGTTACTTGCTAGATTACGTATCTCAAAACATAATTAACTTCATCCAAGCATAAATCCAACGATACGAAAAAAAAAAAAAAAAAAAAAAAGCCAGCTCTTGAACTACCCTCTTAACGATACTTAAATATTTTCCTAAATCATGCCTACATATTGCACTTTAAACGCGGTCGGCAACTTTTGCACGACAGCAAACAAAACTGACAAGAGGCTGAAAAGAACTTTTCACCTCAAGTCGCTGTTACGGCAAAATTCTTGATTTAATCACTCCCTCAGGTCGCTTTTTAACGGACAGAAGTCACCCCCTTTACGAACTCTTTTAAAACAGCATTGCATAACGATACGTCAGAATTCTTCCAACATCTCCTAGCGTTTCCTGCAGTAATTTTTTTTTTTTTTTCCGACAGGAGTTTATTTGTATTGTATTACGGAAACTCTGTTCCTATACGATCTGGAAAAAATATTTTTTGTGACACATACTTCCAGCTTTCCTAAAATTTCGGTATCTGTCCAGTTTTTTTTTTGTTGTTGTTGTTTTTTTCGAGTACACTGTAAAAAAAAAAAAAAAAAAGTGGTGTGAATTCACAGAAAATTTCTGAAAACAACGTGCAGCAAAGTTGCCAGTAGGTGTCGGTCTTTTTCAGAAATTCCCGTTTTTAAAAGTAACCGTTTATTTTAACTTCCGTATTTTCACAGATTTTCCGTAGTCAGAAATTCCGTTTATTTCAGAAAAGTCCATTTCAGGTTTATCGGCAAAATCGAGGACGCTGCATTTTTCAGCCCTTACCCCAGATAATCCTTCCGCTGTAGTCAGGGTCGAACCCCCGTCGTTTCGGTAACCACTGAGCTACAAAAGCTCGGAAATCCGAATCACGTACATCGTAAAACAAATTGCTCGACGATGAATTTTTTTTTTTTTTTTTTTTTTGTCACTAACGCGAGTGATTTAGTCCTATCATTTTTTCTTGGAGCTTATTATTTTTCTGATAGGTTTGTAAATTTTTTTTTGTACCAGGATTTTCATAAATTAAGCATTTTTTATTTTTATCGTGATTTTTCGAAGCAACAAAATGCTTTGCAACTTGACTTTTTTAAACCGACAATTACTTGCATTGATCTTTAAAAAAGGTGAAATGTATTTTTTATAGTATTTAAAAAAGGTGAAATGTATTTTTTATAGTATTATTTCACAAAAAAACCCAAATATAAAATTTACTCTTGATAGGTATCTTTAGTCTTAAGTTGTCCAAAGACTGATACGTAGACCGTATAATCATCTGTGCAATAAGTTAAGTACCCGGTTTCTTACAGTAACACAATATATATAATAAATAGCTGGTGCACAAATTAGGGGAGAGAAGAAATATCCTGTGCCACAATAAACAAAATTCATGTGATTTGCTATCCACAAGAGTTGTATAAAAATAAAATGTATCTGCGTCCATTGAAGCAGAAAACTTGCTGCAAACCCGCGAATTACGATAACAATACAATAAGATAATTTAAAGAAAAATTAATAAAACAAAAATATTTATTAGAACATTACAGATTCCAATTGGGACAAAATAAGTATATTACAATTGCATGTGCAGCAATTTGTGTGAAATGGACCTTTACGGTAAAATATTAAAATATCGGACCGTGAACCTCATGAAAATAAGAGACTAATTAAAGAAAGTTTTTATATCCAGAAAAAAAGTTACATAATGAACTTCAAAAAATATAAATAGCATTTCCAACAATTTAATTAAAAATAGCAAACTTACGAAATACATATGGAAAAGATTTTAATTTAATAACTGGCAACTGCAAAAGGAAGCCGTCCCTAATTTGGGACCAGGGGCCTCGGATGGCCTAGTAGTCAACGTTCGTAACTGCCACGGAGGAACCTCAGGTTCGATCCTGGGCAGGTACGAGCGCTCGAACCACTAAATATCCGCCGTGCGTCGGATGGGCACGTTAAGCCGTCGGGCCCCGGGTACTGCCCCCCCCGGTAATGTCTTCCTCCCCCTTTCTACCTCGCTTCCGTGTCACTTTCCTATCGGGCACTCTAGCCCAAATCTCCTAGCTTCCTATTTCAAAGGTTGTTTAAAGACCTAGAAGTCAAACACTCCCTTCCTAAAATCCTCTACATGTGATCTGATCTCTGATCTAATTTGGGACCAGAGCCTCCAGGGGAAGGAGGGGATGTCGGCTTCGAAGGTGCGTAAGCAGACTGCAGACTACCCATGCTTCATCGGGAGTTGAGTCTGGACCCTTCTCGAAAGAATGATCAAAAGCCAGCGCCTCAGACCACTCGGGCACGTCTGCTATTTCTATTTGCAATTTTAATAATTTCTAGGAACCCGGCTGAAGAAAAAAAAAACATTTTTATGGCCGGTTCCATTCATTCGCTGTAAAAGACAAAACGAATATTGTGCATTTTAATTAATGCACAGTTTTTTTACCGATAAGGGTGAAAATACGTTTTCTTTTTCACTGATTTCCTGCCTTTTTAAAATCCGCTTTGAAAAATTATTTTCCGTGTCGGAAAGACGTGCTTATTACCCCCCGTGAATTCGGTGTCGTCTTTCTTGTTGAAAAAATACAACTGTTCCCCAAGTTACCTTGAACTTGAGAATAACCTGGAACAAGTTCGGCAAGAATTGTGTCTTAAATTCTTACATCATTGTCATGGTGTCATTATCTTCTCTAATTAAATCAATATCCATTACATCATCGCTCGCAGGTATTCCTGGAGTCTTTAACATGAAAAAGAAAATCTGCAGGCATAATTTAAGCGGTTTTAATTTCATTTTGGAGCATCCATTTTGATAAAGCTCGATCACTAGCAGTAACGTTAATAATTAGTACAGATAAATTATCCAGAAGATAAACCAGATTTGGAAAAATAATTTATGACAGTTGCAGATGAAACGATATGCCATGTATCTTTCGTTAAACGAATAGAATCCATAACACAAACGTCGTTACCTAATCCTCATTCTGTTTGGTCAGTGATTTGGAGAACAAAATTCGTCAGATAGAACCCTTAACGCTTTTATTTATGCGGATATCAAATGGCAATGAAATAAAAATACTGCTTTCGGAAGCAATCACACCAGCTTTACACTCAGGAATGTTTCTTTATTTATTTCTTTACTCATAAAAGAAAAAAAGAAAGAAAGAGAAAAAAAGGGAAAAAATTGGCGGAAACGCGACATTGGGCAATGTTGTATATGATGATGATAATCATTTACCACGCATAAAAATGTTTTTATTTTATTCTTGCATCACTGCTTGAACTTGCGTCAAGACATCGGAAGTTGCCCGTGCCTTTTTTCTTTCGTTGCCGACATTTCTACGGGAAGCGCCTTTGTTTTTTTCAAGATGTTATATGTTATGACTTGATGGGGGTATTAATCCTATTGCTTGTCGACAGATTTTAATACATGTGATGGTTTCGATTCCACTCACACATACTATTGTTTACGGTAGCGTCGGCCAAAGAGAGATTTGGCACTTACCATTAGAGATGAGTTCGGGCTCAATTTTAGGAGCCCGGGCCAGGCCCGCTTTCTTTGATTACATGTGTTTCCTGAGCCCGGGCCCGGAGATTCTTGGAAAATTTTGGTTATCAAGGCTTGCGTTTATGCATTATACACTGGCCAAAGATATGGCCCAAGCAAGGATTAGTTTAAAAATCATTAGTTTAAAAAGTTTAGTTCAGTTAATCCACTTCACAATATTAATATGTTTTTAGAAATACTACGCATAAAGCCAAATGTTCTAAAATGTGGTTTGAAAATAAATAAATAATCAACGTGCCCTTTGTCCGTAACAGGGGAATCAGTAATTTTGGTAAAAGCCGAAGAAAAGAAAATCGTTTAGAAACAAAAAATTCCATTCGTTATTTCTTTTTGATTTCTAAATTTACTTTTATTTTGAATAAATTGCATTATAAAACGTACAACGCCGTACAGACAGTTGCAAGTGCTTGAAATTTTGACTCTAGAAAACTAATCTTTGCAATATAATTTACATAAATGCTAACTGGTAAAGGTAGTTTAGAGTGATGTAGTAGAACATAAAAAAAAAAAAAGCATGTAGGGAAGTTTCCAAAATTTAAAAAAAAAAAAAGAATGTAAAAGCATTCCAGACCAGATTATTCTGCATTTTGTAACATTAACAAAGCTTTGCGCTTAATAGTATAATAATCACAATATTATCATATGTGTGTGCAGTTTCCAGATCAAGTTCGTCATGAAAAGAGAGAGAGAGAATTATTGCATCTAATGCCTCAAGCGCTTCAACTTGATATTCTTTTCTCTAAAACTCGACCTGCTGCACTAAAAGCCAACGCCACTCCAAAATTCGCGGGAGTGAGGAAATTTTAAAAAATAAATAACAATACTTCTGACTACACAATTTTGGAAATTAATACATCATTTTAAGGATAAGATTCTTGATTTTTAATAAAATACAAAAAATGGGAATGTGATTTTTCCGCAGTTTTTCGATACCAGACCTCCTTAAACTAATCCTTGCTTAGGCCATAGCTTTGGACAATGCATAATGCAAGTCTTACTAAGCAAAATTTGTCTTGCAATGGCAGCTATAGCTTAGGAAATTGAAAATCCTTCCACCATGGTAACAAATTAATTAATTACAGTAATGAAATTCAAGACGTGTAATTCCGAGCCCGGGCCCGGGTTTTTCGTTAGTTAATGAGTTCTGAGCCCGTCCGAGCCCGAGCTCATCTCTACTTACGATCATCAACCGCTTTTCATTACCGCAGGTCAGCGCAAATTACCATGTAGCATTATTCAAATAAAATACAAGGTAAGGTGTTAAATATTTTTTAATATAACCACACGAACACAAGGACGGTACAACATATACAGAAACATTAAAATTATATAATACGCTGGCGTTCTCCTCTTACACAGGGAAACAACAGCTCAAGACGCAAAGGAAAATCTGTCTGCTGGCAACGCCATCGCAAAAACGAACCCTTTCTTCAAATCGCTTCTTGGGTTTTACAATTCACCATTCGTGCGCAGGTGTCAGCAGACACATAAACAAAACGCGCCATGCAGGTAACATGCTTTTAAGTGCGCGATCGGTCGGCAAAAATCTTTCACCGCTTCGTTCAATTCTGCTCCGCCGCGCGGTTGTTTACATAAACACACAGGTTCTTCTGTTGTTTTTTTATGATGGCTGTTCGCATCATTACAAAAGACACGCGGTTGTGACCATCTAAATAAACTTCCTTTCGATTTTGTTTTCATATATAAATCTCGCAACTTCTCGTTTAAGATTTTTTCACTGAACAGCACAGTACCTACCAGAACAGTTTTTACAGTTTGGCAACACTGACAGTGAGTCAGAGCAAAATTGTGAGACGAGATTAATGTGGGGTTCGTGGAGATGTCGAGATATCGCGAGTAAATTGTTAAACGTTGATATTGCGAAAAAGATAAAGCCTGTTGATATGTACAGTATGTGATCGACGAATAAGTGCCATTTTCGTACGGTTGATATCTGTGTTTGATACGAGCGGGATTATATTCTAGCAGTTGATTATATTGATGTCCTGAAGTGCAAGTGCTTGGAGAACAACTTGCTGGAATTACGTAAGACAATAATATGCTTATTCTTTCTAAGGTGTGATTCATGTGCTACGAAGATATCTAAGAACATTAGCCAATTGATTAGCTACGTAGTTAACCACTTACAGGTAACAAAACTTAAACTCTGTACGGTGAATATATGTCAAGTACGTGGAGATAATGTAAATGGACGATGTCATCGCTCTGTCCACATTATTTTATAAAAACAACGCATAGCAACTGGAAAATTGTGTTCCGACACCACTGGGATCGAACCCCAGATCTCTCAATAACTAGTCGAGTGCGTTCGCATTTACGCTACGGTGCGAACAATTCTCAGCGCCATGCGTGGTTTATCAGTCAGCATCTGACAACACAAATCGGTATTGATGGTCTCAGCAACTGAGATGTCGTCATCTGGTGGCATTTAACACAACAGCTATTCAATTGTAGCTGACAAACCACGCATGGCGCTGAGAATTGTTGGCACCGTAGCGTAAATGCGAACGCACACGACTAGTTATCGAGAGTTCTGGGGTTCGATCTCAGCTGTGTCGGAACACAATTTTTCAGTCGTTATGCGTTGTTTATAAAATAACGTGGACAGAGCGATGACATCGTCCATTTACTCTGTATGGTGTTGGTGATTTTCCACAAACAAAACAAAAAATGTATTTGAATCCTATTCACACAGACATACAAAACACTAACATCTTTCCCGCAGTACACACGTTTTGTACTTCAACGTTACGCCAGGAATTGTACTGAAAAACAGTTTCGTCGTATGTGGCCATGGAGAACGTATACTGCTTATGGCGCACGTGTTGGGGCAGGAGGGTCCAAGGTTAGTGCTCGGCTTCAGCCAAACACCCGCTGTGATTCGAAAGCCACGTTAAACTGCTACTTCCAGGAGAGACTTTTCGTTATAAACAAGGCCACCATCTTTCTTCCCCTGGGAGTTTTCAAAATGACAGATCATTTCCCTAACGTGGCAATAAGTGTTGTACAGGATCCTAACTTCACACAGTCCGGCTTAATACATTTGTGAGTTGCTCGTATATTTTATATACATACATACAGTAGCCCACTGTGAACTGCGAGAGTTCGGTCCTCGAAAAACCTCACAATTGGAAAATTCGCGGTTTGCAAAACACAATATTTTATGGAAAAAGCAAAGCCAGGGGAACCTGAAACTACAACGATAACAACCCCTCAAACTTTTTTTTTCTAAATACGATAAAGCCCAATCAGAGTGAAGAAAACATCAACGAAATAAAAACGTACACACAATTTTTAAATGAATTCCCATCTAGGGCCATAAAAATGGCGAAACCCCCATCAAAACAAAACCATTCACCAACAATGTATATTGCAACATATGTCACGTGATGCGCACGACACTATATCATGCCTGCCAAGTTTTACGGTTTACCCGGTAACTTTACGGAAACTGTACTTGTTTTACGGTTATTTTACGGATTTTTTTTTTTCCGATAGCATTAGGGCCATACGTATGATAAATATTTATATATATTACCTAAAAAGTTTTTCGAAGAGAATAATTACACTGCTGGACAATTGCTAAGGACGGATCATAAACGGCTACATAGCGCATGAAAACGTAAGTGTGGTTGGATGCCAAGTGAACTAAAATAATGTCAGAATGCCAGGACATTACAAGAAAAACAATTTATTGTGCTCCGAAATCCAGAAGGCTTTGGAACGTGTTCAAGGGACAAACAGGCCATTTTGTGCAGAATACGTAAACGTGAAAAAAATGCAATTACCGTCCGCAGGCGTTCCGGCGTAAGATTGCAATACGGGATATGGCCACCATGGAGGGCGATGCAAGATTCCACACGTCGTGTCATGCTTTGCACAACATTATCAAGCAGCTGTTGGGGTAATTTATCCCATTCCTCTGTCAGTGCACGGCTGAGGGTGTCCTTGTTTATTGGAGGGCATTGGCGACCAGCAAGACTCCTCCCCAAAGCACCCCACACATTTTCAATGGGATTCAGATCTGGAGAACGTGCTGGCCATACGAGGCGTTGAATATCCTCACTCTCAAGACACTCCTGGACAGCGACTGTTCGATGACATGTTGCGTTGTCGTCCATGAAAATGAATCTATCACCGACAGCACCACGGAACATGCGAACATGAGGTAGCAGAACATCATTAATGTATCGTTGGCCAGTCATAGTCCCAGTTGGAAGCACATAGAGGGACGTACGGCCATTGATCATGATGCCAGCCCATACCATGACACTACATGTCGGATATCGGTCCCTTTCCTGTATGTTTGCTGGACAATATGCAGTACCACTATCACGCCAGATCAGTTGTCGTCGACAATCAGACGATAGACTGTATCTACTCTCATCTGAGAAGAGGACAGCAGACCAGTCGTTATCAGTCCAATTGCGATGTTGATGGCACCACTGCAAACGGGCGGTACGGTGACGTCTGGACAATGGGATGCACACAACAGGACGGCGGGCGTATAGTCCTCCTTCATGCAAACGTCTGGCGACAGTTTTTCGGGAGATCCGCTTGCCAGTAGCAGCCATAAACTGATTTGCTACCTCACTAGCTGTGCTGCGCCGGTGTCTTTTTGTTGACAGCACTATGTACCGATCTTCTGCAGGTGTCGTACTGAGAACACGACCTCCCCCGTGACGTTTGCTACACTCTCCATTTGTTTGAAATGATTTCCAAAGCCTTGAAACAACACTGTGGCTGACGTCGAACTCCCTGGCAACATCTATTATTTTTCGCCCTTCTTCACTCTTGCCAATAATACGGCCACGCGTAAAATCATCTAGGGGATGTCGTGAAGACATACTGAAAACTGCAAGTTCGTCAATTGATTCTTTCCCTTTCAACTTTGCATTTGAACAACAACGGTCAATACGCGTCAAATCCTTTATATCTCTTATCAGCGCTATGACGTCACGAACAAGTTCGGCAATCCAAAATTTGCGTTAGCACAACACGTCTTACTGTATCCCGCACTTATGCTAATTTCCACATTTTCCTACCTTCCATTTTATGGTTGCTATCGTTGTTATTGTCATCCGTCCTTAGCAATTGTCCGGCAGTGTATTTAGCCCAAAGGACTACAGCACCTGAATGGTCTGATTCCCCTGATTACAATTTAAGCGATTTTCGCTTCCCCAACCCTCTCTGTTTTCAACAAATCTGGAAAGACTCGAAAATAAATTTTGTAGGATTAAGATTGGCGATAAATGAAAAAATAAAAAAAATAAAAATGAGAGAAAATAGCGGGTTTTTTTTTTTTTTGAATTTTAGGATGCTGACACAAAAATTTTAATTCAAAACCACTGGTAACTTGTTTACAACTATAATTTCGAGGTTTCAAATGATTTTTTTTCGCATATGTAGCCCAATGGTTGTATACTGAGTTATGTATCGATTGCATTACATTTTAATAGCTGCAGGCGTGAAATACTGCTACACATCTTTATCGATATATCAATTACATAGTGAATCAGTTTTTAATCGATGTGCTCGATGATTTTCATCAATGCATTTGATACGCTAGTCAATCTAAAATATTAATTAAGCGTTCACTGAACGTTTTTTACGGATTTCAATTCTTGAAAGTTAGCTGATCTGCTATATATAAACGGTATATTTACTTATATTTCCTTCTATTTAACTTTTGCATCAAATGAGAGAACTGTTTCACATTTCAACCTAAATAGCAAAGTTGACTGGGTAATAGTTGATAAGTTGTAGAATTCGATTAATAATTTACAAATCTGTAATAAAAATTTCCAACAAATTTACAGTAAATTCTGAATAAAAATTGATTGGGCACCAGTTTCAGAAAAGAGTAATATAGGGTTCTGTAGAAACAAACTGAAGGAGGCGCAAGAAAACCCAGCATAAAATATTACTTTCACAATAATAATCATAAATGGAATACGGGATTACACCATTCAATACAAATTTTGAAAATGTTAATCCGTTTTGTGGTGTAAATACACTGCTGGACAATTGCTAAGGACGGATCATAAACGGCTATATAGCGCATAAAAAAGTAAGTGTGGTTGGATGCCAAGTGAAATAAAATAATGTCAGAATGCCAGGACATTACAAGAAAGACAATTTATTGTGCTCTGAAAACCAGAAGGCTTTGGAACGTGTTCAAGGGACAAACAGGCCATTTTGCGCAGAATACGTAAACGTGAAAAAAATGCAATTACCGTCCGCAGGCGTTCCGGCGTAAGATGTCAATACGGGATATGGCCACCATGGAGGGCGATGCAAGATTCCACGCGTCGTGTCATGCTTTGCACAACATTATCAAGCAGCTGTTGGGGTAATTTATCCCATTCCTCTGTCAGTTCACGGATGAGGGTGTCCTTGTTTATTAGAGGGCATTGGCGACCAGCAAGACTCCTCCCCAAAGCATCCCACACATTTTCAATGGGATTCAGATCTGGAGAACGTGCTGGCCATACCAGGCGTTGAATATCCTCGCTCTCAAGACACTCCTGGACAGCGACTGTTCGATGACTTGTTGCGTTGTCGTCCATGAAAATGAATCTATCACCGACAGCACCACGGAACATGCGAACATGAGGTAGCAGAAGATCATTAATGTATCGTTGGCCAGTCATAGTCCCAGTTGGAAGCACATAGAGGGACGTACGACCATTGATCATGATGCCAGCCCATACCATGACACTACATGTCGGATATCGGTCCCTTTCCTGTATGTTTGCTGGACAATATGCAGTACCACTATCACGCCAGATCAGTTGTTGTCGACAATCAGACAATAAACTGTATCTACTCTCATCTGAGAAGAGGACAGCAGACCAGTCGTTATCAGTTCAATTGCGATGTTGATGGCACCATTGCAAACGGGCGGTACGGTGACATCTGGACAATGGGATGCACACAACAGGACGGCGGGCGTATAGTCCTCCTTCATGCAAACGTCTGGCGACAGTTTTTCGGGCGATCCGCTTGCCAGTAGCAGCCATAAACAGATTTGCTACCTCACTAGCTGTGCTGCGCCAGTGTCTTTTTGTTGATAGCACTATATACCGATCTTCTGCAGGTGTCGTACTGCGAACACGACCTCCCACGTGACGTTTGCTACACTCTCCATTTGTTTGAAATGATTTCCAAAGCCTTGAAACAACACTGTGGCTGACGTTGAACTCCTGGCAACATCTGTTATTTTTCGCCCTTCTTCAATCTTGCTAATAATACGTCCACGCTTAAAATCATCTAGGTGATGTCGGGAAGACATACTGAAAATTGCAAGTTCGTCAATTGATTCTTTCCCTTTCAACTTTGCGTTTGAACAACAACGGTCAATACGCGTCAAATCCTTTATATCTCTTATCAGCGCTATGACGTCACGAACAAGTTCGGCAATCCAAAATTTGCATACGCACAACACGTCTTACTGTATCCCGCACTTATGCTAATTTCCACATTTTACTTCCTTCCATTTTATGGTTGCTATCGTTGCTATTGTCATCCGTCCTTAGCAATTGTCCGGCAGTGTATGACATGGATGGTAAGTCAGATAATATTCGAATTCAAATCTTCAAAATAATCATAATAATAATGAAAAAAAGTTCAATAATGATGACGTCTTTTCTTTCATTTCTAGAAACATTAAATAAATAAATAAAAAGGCGGCTCCTGTTAAGGTGAACGTTTACTAGCTTTGCTCCACATACTTCCAATGGAAAAATTTTCAACCCTATTTCCTGAACGAAGAAAGATTTCCCATACATCAAAATTGGCCCACTGATGAAAAAACATTCTGACAGATTGCACAATCTGTGTTTTTTGCAAAAAACCTTTCCTGAACTATACACGGTTGAATCACATTATTGTGACAACCAGCTAAATTCCAGAGTAACCGCCGTGCGCAACGCGGACAGCAGTTAGACGGGCTGGGAGTGACTCAATAAGGTGCTGGAAGGTGTTCATGGGTACGTGGAGCCATGCTGACTGCAGTGCATCTGACAGCTGCTGGAGGATCCATAGAGCGAACAACACGATCGAGGTGGTCGCACACATGCTCAATGGGGTTTAAATCTGGGGAATTAGGGGGCCAGGGAAGTACTTTGAAGTCTTCATCGTGCACTTCCAACCACTCTCGGACATTTCTAGCTGTGTGTCACGTCGCAGTGTCGTGCTGGAAGATCCCATCAGCCTCAGGGAAGACAATCAGCATGTACGGATGTATGTGGTCTACAAGGTTGGATTCACAACGAATTCGGTCTATAGTGCATTCCACAGGTATGAGTGGACCCAGAGAATGCCACGAAAACATTCCCCAGACCATAATGCTGCCCCCACCAGCTTGTGTTCTTCCAGCAATGGTTGAAGAATGTCTATTCTCCGATGTTTCTCGCCTTATACGCCAACGTCCATTCGTTCGATTAAGCAGAACACGTGCTCATCGGAGAAGGCAATCCTTTGCCAATCAGCGGAGACCCAATTCCGATACTGCCGCACAAATGTAAACTTTTTCTGCCGATGCATCTTCGTTACCATAGGTGCAGTGACCGGATGGTCACTGCATTGGAGCCACATACGCAGCAGGGTTCGCTGAACTGACGTTTTAGACTACTTCCGGTAGCCCCTGGTTCATTCGGCCAGTGAGCTGCTCCACTGTAGCGTGTCGATCTGCCCTTACGCACCTTCGAAGCCGACGTTCACTTCTCACATCAATGGCACGTGGCGCTCCGAAGTTTCCGCCTCGCGTATTCGCAGTGGTGACATTTCTCCAATCACGATACACTTTAACCACAACAGCATGCGAACAGTTCAAAAACTGCGCTGTTTCAGAAATACTGCCACCCTTGGCCCGAAAGCTAATAATCATCCCTTTTTGCAAATCTGATAAATCGCTCCATTTATCCATGACAGCAATGAATGGTATGTTTTCAGATTGCCTACAGCACACCTTATATACCCTCCAAGCCAGCTCACGACACGCGCCTTCTTTTATTGGGTACGCGCTGTTGACGTCAAAAGCAGGAGGTGGTCACAATAATGTGACTCGACCGTGTATATTAAAAATCAATAACTTTACTTCGATGTAGTGGTAAGGAACAGTGGCGCCACCTGTAAGCAAGTATCATAACTATATCGAAGTAAAGCTATTGATTTTTAAAATAGTTCAGGAAAGGTTTTCGCAAAAAGTACCGATTGCACAATCTAAGTTATAGGATGGGGGGGGGGGGGGTATCAGCGGGCCAATTTGATACATGGGAAATCTTTCTTCGCTGAAGAAATCGGGTCCAAATTTTTTCGACTGCAAGTATACGGAGCAAAATCACTAGACGTCCACCTTAAACAGGAGGACCAGGACCCGGCCCCGAGTTATTAGGACCTGTTCCAACTCATAATCCTTACGTTTATTACAGTGACGACGCCTCGTTTTCTCTCTCTCTCTTTTCTACTTCCTTCTTTCTTCATAATATACACTTCAAAAACACAGACTCACATTTTATGGAAGGAAGAATAAATTTTAAATTTCAACGGAATAATTCGTCGATGGTTTGAAAGATTTAGAAAATATTGGCAAAGAAATTCTCATATACACTATTACAAAGGCCGTTCTATAAAAACTGAGGGTAATTTTTTTTGAGTTGGCAACAGTGTAAAGAGGAGAATTAACCACGCAGACGACTAACTGAATTAACGAAGTATCTATGGCAACAGTTATTAGCCGTGGCAGACGATTCTGGTTTTGTTATTGCGCGGTTGTTTAAGGTACGTCTGCATTTCGCCCCACAGCTATGGAGGTGAGTGATTCAGCGTTAAGAAGTGAAATGCATTATGCGATAAAAAAATTTTATCCTTTGGGTAAAATGGCTCCAGAAACAGTTGATTTAATGGAAAATGCTTACAAAGATAAATGTTTGAGTGAGTCAGCGATTTTTAGATGGCACCATGATTTCAAAAAAAGCTTTTGTCGGCAGAACTCGCCCCTAGGCCTGGTCGATCTGAAAGCGTTGTTACGGAGCGTATTGTTAACACGGTTTGGGCAATCCTGTAAGAAGATCGACGAATGACGAGTGAAGACATAGCGGCGTCAACCAATGTTTCAAAAACGTCGGCATTCCGCATTCTACGCGACAAATTACTGCTGCATGGAGTGTGTTCCAGATGGATAGGTACGTCATCACCTGGCGAGAGAACAACTGTTAGCCAGAGTTCATGTGTGTCATGAGTGGAGACAAATGATTGCAAAGTATCCAAACTTTCTAAATACAGTAAGGACTGCCGATGAAACACGAGTTCACCATTTCTACTACCTCACGAAGCGAGCGACGAGTGTCTCGAAACACACAGGCTCGCTTCCTCCGAAAAAAGTCCGCCAAACCAAATCAGCTGAGAAGGTGATAGTGATAATTTTCTTTCTTAAATCATAAAGATGTAGTCTACCAGCATGCCGTTCCTCCACAAATTATTGTCAATGCTGAGTATTACATTTCAGTCTTGAAGCGTCTGCGACGACACATATCGATTAAGCGACTAGAACTGGTGGGCAAATGGACCCTACACCATGATAACACCCGCCCACATGTGGCTGCTTGAGTTCAACAGTTTCTTACGAAATGCAGTATTGAAATCATGCCACAGCCTGTCTACGGTCCTGAACCTCGTCCCGTGAAATTTCTGGCTGTTTCCAACAATGAAGGAGAAGTTCCGTGGCGCAACATTCAACACAGATGATGACGTTATTAAAGCTGTACAGGGGTCGCTAAAGCAGCTTCTACAAAATGCCTTCGCCACATGCTCCAAAAAGTGGACTGAACGATGGGACTGTTGCGTATCATCCTAGAGAAGATATTTTGAGAAAGAATAACATATATTTTGCTGTATCTATATTTCTTCATTCTGTGTGATTTTACTCTCAGTTTTTTTGGAACGGCCGTTATAGAACTCGAAGTCTGCTGACCCCTGTATTATTACGGTCAAAGCTCATTCTATCAATTCAGGGATATGGCAGTGTTAATACACGTGTCGAGTGCCATTTTTTTAAGGGCATCAGTACCGGAATTTTTTAGCTCGGCGTTATTTAATGGTGGATGCCACTATGAATACGGGCTCAGTCATAATCTAACTGGCGTGTGTCAGACTCCTAGTAGATGGCAGTAAAAATACATGGAAAATTTTTAAGTGTAGCGGCTGCATTCTGTGATAAGGGCTTCCCGAACGTTATGACCAATGCTGACGTTCATAACGCACTCACGAAAAGCGATAACGAAGAGAGCAGAAAACAAGGAACTAGTAGCTGGTTTGGTGGCATTGAGAAGTGCCGAGACAATTTTTTTTTTTTTTTTTTCAATACACCACATACGTGGCATTTCAACAGCTGCGAGAAATATACAAACGACCATGCAAGTTTAAACAACTCTAAAACGGAAATTCAAATCATTTCTACTGAAGCACAAGGGATAAAAGCAGTGCAGACAATGAAGTAGCCAGGATTTCATCTCACCTTCGAGGATGGGGAAAATCCGGGATCCCCTTCCCCATCTCTAAATGTATATCATCCACTCTTGTCATTTTTCTGACACATAAGTTCCTTTTCCTACTTTCTTGTTTACATGAAAGATAGGAAGAGGAACTCGTCGATCAGGGATATGACAATGGATGACATCATGATCAAAATAAAGAAACTCAAGTGGCAACGGACTGTACATATTTCTAGAACTGACCACCGTTAGACAACTGAAATACTAGATAAGATACCATGGGACAGGAAAAGGCCCAGACATGATCTTCCATGTCATTCCAGCATGCTTCCGAATTTCATCTTCCCATCCAGGGCCAGATTAAGGAAGGTCTGTAGGGGCTGTAGCCTTGGGGCCAGGGCCCAGGAAGCATGCCTACGCAAAATAAGAGAGAGAGAGAGATTTATAAAACAGTTTTACTTTTGTCTTGAATGATTTCCACTTGGTCAGAGACTGGAAGACGAACAGATTTCAAGGCAGTTACTCACCAAGGGCAAAGGTTTCATGTCGCTGTGTACAGCGCGGTCAGCGAGATAGTTTCAGCTTTTTCACGTAATCCACCCATACCTCTCAATTTGCACTTGGAACCATTAATAGTCGAAGCCCCTGTGACTTCACATTGCATTACAAAAAAAGATTCACTAAGAAAGTATACAATGCTAAAACATTAAAAAATCCAAGACAAAATCTGGGAATCTTAAGCTTTTAAACTCGTGTACTTGAGAACAATGAAAAATACTGTGACTCGTTATGAAAACTCTGCAGATAATTTATTAGTTCGGAGAATGCACTAGATATTAGTTATCAAAAGTATATTGCTACATTTTCGTGTTTTAACAGACTTTTTAATGATTCCAGTCATAATTCTTTGAGGGCCGACTCAGATGTCTTAGCCTTGGGGCCCATTCAAATGGTTTAGCCTAGGGGCACACTAAGGCCTTAAATCCGGCCAAGGTCCCATCTCCCACGTGATCTTCTTTTGGATCTTTTCCTATCCCTTGCTATCCAACCTAGTATTTCAGTTGTCCAACGGTGGTTATTCCTGCTAGCAGTAGGTCCTGTACATTGCCACTTGAGGGTCTTTACTTTGACCATGATTTCACCAACTCTCGTCATTTTTCTGATCCTCTTCTTTTTCTTTCTTGGTTACACAGAGCATAAGTCTTTGATTTGTCCGCAGCTCTCTGTACATCTTTTTTTATTTAATGTCTGTGATCCGTAATTAAGAACTGGAAAGATGCATTGATTAAACTCTTCTTTTAAAACATAATGTGAAATTGTCCTTGAAAACTGTACTGATCCTTTCAAATGCATTCCAACCAAGTTTTATAAGTCTATTAATTTCTTCTTCGATGTGACGCTCGCTTGATATCTGTTGCTCAAGGCACAAATGCAGGCATCTGTTAATTCTAGATTTGCCCCATAAACCGCTTTTTTTACGCTTTCCAACCGTAGGTTGAGGAAGCGTATATGCTCCAGCTTTGTTCGCCTGTCTGTCTGTCCGTCCGCATTGGCGCAAAAATGGTTCGATTTCGATGAAATTTTAGTATGTGGTAGGAACCACCTGGGGACGAACCCTATTGAAAATGGGCGAAATGGGGTTAAAGGTCAGGATATAAGAGCGGCCCTTATGCGTTATAACTTACGTAAAAATGCTTCTATTGCGACAGAACTTTAGTATGTTGCTCCGAAGGTATACTGAACCAATTCTGTTGAATATCATTGAAATGGGGTCAAAAGTCAGGTCATAGGAGCGAGATTTATTCCACAGCCATTATCCTCATGACTTGAGTAATAATTTCTGGTATGTTGGAAAGCGTATCATAATCAATGCATTGCGTGATTTTACTAACTTGTTAATTCCTAATCTTTGCTTTTGTCAGCAAGTTCGTGGATCATACTCTGCAGCTTTGAGGCGCTATTTGCAAAAATAACTACACGTTTAACAAAACGAATATCCACTAAAATGTCTTGATAAGTCTTCTTCAATTGTCTACTAAGTTCAATTATTTAAAGACACTGTAATGTGGAATTGAAGAACTTGGAAGACATGGTATCACTCCGTTTCCAATTTTTATATGTGCTGCGTCCTCGAACAACTGAACTTTTGCACTTGCATTTTTTCTTTAGGGCTTTAATGACCACTGAGCAATTCAAAGGGATATAAAGTAGACGCCCGTCCCGCATGACAGACACACCATGCATGCTTCATCCAGGATTCAAAATCAGACCCTTCTCAGACGAATGGTTAGAAGTCAACGCTTAGACCACTGCGCCACCTGAGTTCATTTTAATTGATATAGATAACTCGAGAGAGAAAGAGTGAGAGATTTTGTTCTAAATAGTACTGAAAGTCAACAAAAGCACCTAAATGCACAGAATTTTAACACATTTTACCAAATGGTAAAAAAAAAACAAAAAAAACCGAAGTCAGTGACATGGCCAAATTGCTACACAGTGAATTTTGACGAGAATATTAAATAAATCATGTACCTAAATCAGGTGCACCATAATGCAAATTTGGTGCAGATTTGTAACAATTTGTACTGTTTATCATATGTTTTACCTCTCTGCGAGCATGCGGTTCTGACACAAGCAAATATATAGAGAAGGAGATACATAATAAACACAGATAAAAATAAAGTGATGTGCGAAAACAATACTGAATGTGTAACATAATATATATATACACTATATTGACAAAAGTCACCGGACATCCCTTCAAAAACAAATGAACGGATTCGCTGCGTTAAGATGCGCGGTACAGCTGCAAACAGTTCAAAAACAAACCTGCAGTTGACCGCGATCCTATCGCACTGTGAGGTTCAGTGAAAATGTCGCGGCGGGAGAGAACTGATTTTGAGAACGGAAAGATTGTTGGGTTTTATATTAGTGTGTTGCCCATAAGAGAAACAGAAAGGCGTTTAAACACATCCAAGACAACTGTTTTGGGTGTACTGAATAAGTGGAAAACATATGGCGTGCTTGAAGCAGCAAAACGCACCGGCAGACCAAAGAAAATCAGCGATAGAGGACGTTGAAGCCTCAGGAGAGTCGTTACAGCTAATCGACGGAGTACTACATAAGACTTCAATGTACAGGTGAATAAAAATGCTGAAACCTCGGTATGTACACGTACCATTCGCAGATAACTTCATTCCATGGATTACCGTGGTCGTGCGGCTGCTCATAAGCCTTTTATCTCCACTCGGAATGCTACTCGCCGTTTAGCATGGTGTAAAGAACATTTATCGTGGACCGTAGATCAATGGAAACGGGTCCTATGGACTGATGAATCCAGATACACGATCCATCAGTCTGATGGCCGTGTGTGAGTATGGCGACAGCCAGGGGAACGCTATTTACCACAGTATACTGTTCCTACAGTCAAGTTTGGAACTGGCAGTGTACTCGTGTGGTGTTGTTTTTCGTGGTATGGTCCCGGCCCACTGGTTATCATGGACAAACCTGTTAACCAGCACGTCTACCTCGATATTCTGGACAATTATGTCCTACTAACTCTGTTACAATACTATGGGGCCGAGCCTTGTTGGTACCAGCTAGTGGCGTATATTCGAGGCTAGCTGCAAAGCCCAGATAATGCACAAATAAAAGTAAATGAAATATACACAAATAAAAAAGTCAGTTATCAACGGCATTAAGATATATCGATGTTTTCACTGCGGAAAAAACGCGTGAGAATTCGCTTCTTTGACCCAGTCTGCCGAGAGAAGACAAACGACGTAACGCAACCAGCTCTTTAAGTCTTCATTGTTCTGATTCGAAGACCTTCCATAAGATCGCCTGCTAGCGTTTCCATGACAACATGAATGAGCAGGTGGAGGGGAATGGGCCACTGTTTTGGGCAACGGTTCGCTCTGAAAAGAGAAGACTTGGACTACCTTAGTCAATCGCATGAACCCGCCCATAAGAGCACGTGTTTCACGAGAGTTGTTTCAGTTTGTGTGAAGTGTCAATGAATTATAATGAGTGAAATTGTAACTTAAAATCGTGGCTTTGTTGGATGCAAACTGTTTTGATAAATTTTGTGAAAGTTTCCCTGAACATCTACTCTCAGAACTTAAAGAACTCTATGCTTCAAATTTTGATACAGCTGGACTGGACTAAAAAATGAACTGAAGGTGTTTTATTCCCTTGATTAATACAAAAACAAGTCAATAAGAGACATTATTTGTTATATAAAGTTGAATAAATTGAACATAGTTTTTAGTGAGGTGTACCAATTAACAGACCTAATATTAAACTTTCCATCAGCAACTGCAACTACCAAAAGAAGTTTTTCTACATTAAAAAGAATCAAGATATATCTTAGAGCCACACTAAGACAAGTACATTCGAGCGACTTGGCTGTTTTGTCAATAGAAAAAAACATTCTTTTTAAATATGAAAAAGTACTCGGAAGAAACATTTTATGAAAACGTAACAATCAAGTTTACACAAAAGGAAAGAAGAATGGAGTTCATGTGCGTAAAGTACTCAGAAGAAGAATGGAGTTAATGTACAAGTACTCAGAAGAAGAACGGAGTTCATGTACAAATAAAGTATTCAGAAGAAGAATAGAGTTCATGTACAAATAAGTGTTCAAATCGTAATGCTCATAATTATTTGGTATCATGTTAGCAATAGCATGTACCCAAAATTTAGGGGAAAAGTTACTTCTATTACTTAACAATTGAAAAATAAACTTCGCAATTTAAAAACAGTAGGGGGGGGGGGCTAGGCCTCGGACTCAAGATGCGCCACTGGTACCAGCTCCTTATCATTTCTCATTGTAGTATATATTTCTTCGTTGCATAAGTCATACTTTGTTTTTTTATCGCCGTCGTTTCGCTTCTACGTATGCCTGCGCTATGGAATGTTACCTATATATATAATTATCATTCTATTTTATTTTTGTTTTTACTCAACCTGTGCCTACTTTATCATGCGTTTTAAGTTTTCAATACAGTGTACCTGGAAATATGTTCCTTCAGTGTCATGTGACACGTTAACCAACTTATGGTGTTTTTCCCTACACCTGCTGTGTATTTAGCTCAATTGCAGCATATCAGTATCATCAACATTTCTCATTGCAGTGTAAATATCATTGATTTTATCAGTTTGAATTTTGTTTGTAAGACGCTTCATGCTGAACGTCTATTTTATTTCGTTATACCAATAAAGCGATTTTGAAAAGCAGAATAATGCACCGAGACATAAAAAGCAAGGACTGTTACGGCGTGGTTTGACGATAATTCCGTATCGTGTGTGGACTGGCCAAAACCCTGGTCTTAATCCCATAGAGCACCTATGGGATGAATTACAGCGCCGCATAAGAAGTTTGGAACCAAAGCCTACTACTGAGCAACAGTTAGCGGCAGCATTATGTACTGAATGGAAGCGCATCCCTATCGCTGTGTTCCAAAACCTTGTCGAAAAAAAATATGTATATAGATAGATAGATAAATAAATTCATGTATAAAATTGCAGCTGAGTTTATTAAACTTACAAAATAGAAGAAAAAAATATTTCACACACAAAAAAAAAAAAAAATAAGGTCGTAACACTTAATTTTTGGTATGAAAACCAAACTAACTACATAAAAAAACAATCTTAAAATTTTTTTGGAAGGGAGAGATGACCCCTGAACCCCCTTTAAATACGTCCGTGACTGCAATTTAAGTAATGTGTTATGCTTTGCAACAAACCTCTAAAACATATATAGACCTTCCACCAATTAACATTCGTGCATCTTTTCTCGACCCTTGACTGGCTCGGGTAATTGGGAGTCGCTTCACACGAAAACATCCGTTGCGCAAGTCTTTGGTAGAACGTCGTAGTTTCAAAAAATAACTGTAGCGTCTTTTTTTACTCACCTCTGCCAAATATGGGCCAACAATCCCAGCAACAAAAATAGCAAACTCGTATTTGAAATTCCAAAAGGTAATACGCAAAGCAGAATATATCATACTTAGCTAACCTTGGTCCTTGAAATAGAATCTCCTACGTTCTACACATTTTCTTCCTTCCGCTGTAATTAAGAGTTTAACTGGAAGAGCTCAAAAACTGTAACACCACCAAAATCATCCTGCCACTATGGAAAACCCAGTGACGCACTTAAGTTAAATATTCCTGGAGACAGCGCGTAATTTCATGACTAATCTTCAAATCATTATTACTGTATCATAACATTATAACGCGAAATAAATTAACAGTTAGTAACATAATGCATAAATGTCGATACATCAGGCTACGATCTGCGATATTTCATGACGGTCACACTGTTTTGGAAGTGTACATAATGAAATTTAAGTACGAGCGTATATACAAGGTGTTCGTAAACAACTGTTTTGACAAAAGAAGAGGGGTGATAGTACCCATCAAGACGAACAATATTTACAATGGAACCTAGGGTCGCATTCCACTCTGAGTGTCAGAAAAGAGTAACTTCGAAATACGTCCAACAAGCACAAGTCGTCGTCACCTCAGACGTCATTTCTTTCGTGCCGGAGAAGTAGCACAACGCCAGAACATCACCGTCCAGCATTTACCGTATGCAATTTGCCATCGACAGTTGCAGCTGATTGGCTTATCAAGGTGCAGTAGACACTTCCTGAATGCCACATATCCCGCAAGATGGATTGGACGTGGCAGATCTGTGGCATGGCCTCCACGCTCTCACTGGACTTAAACCCACTGGACTTCTTCTTCTTCTCGGGGGCACATGAAATCATTGGTGTACGAGACGCCTGTGGACTCCGTGGAAGATCTCGTCGCGAGAATCGTTGTTGCAGCGGACAGGATAAACACGACACCAGGAGTCTTTGAGAGGGTGCGCCAGTCTTTCATTCGCCGGTGTGAATTGTGCAACGGCACCCGTGGCCGCCACTTTGAGCATCTACTTTGAGTCTGTCCCTGATCTCCATAAATGGGATTGTGCAACGGCACCCGTGGCCGCCACTTTGAGCGTCTACTTTGAGTCTGTCCCTGATCTCCCTAAATGGGATTGTGCAACTTATGATGTCGTTAATTCTCTTTCTTAGAACTGTTGAAAGTTCAACTTGGATATCTAACTTTACTCTTTTCTGACACTCAGAGTGGAATGCGACCCTAGGTTCCATTGTAAATATTGTTCGTCTTAATGGGTACTATCACCCCTCTTCTTTTGTCAAAACAGTTTACGAACACCCTGTATATCCCCAATGAAACAAATTATATAAAAAATGTATACCCCCTTCCCCTTCCAGCTTCTGATTTATTTGCAAAACAAAGAAAATCAAACAATATAGCTTTTTAACTTGTAGAAACATTTATTTCATTAAAAGAAATCCCTACATTTTTTGTAAACAGAATATATACACCCAATGGACAAAGCATTAGAGAGATGCCTATAGCGTTTTGGTCCTTCTCTAGCGCGAATAACGGCCTGTACACGCCGAGGCATCGACTCCACCAGATGCCGGAGAGTTTCCGGAGGTAATGCAAGCCGTGCCTTTTGCAACATCGTCCACAACTCCACCCGAGCCATCGGTTCAGGATCCATGGATCTGATGTTCCCCACCACGGAATCCCAGACACGTTCATCAGGGTTTAAATCCGGGGACCTTGGGGGCTACTGAATAGTTCCAAACTCAGATGAGTGTTCCTCGAGCCATGTCTGGGTTGTTGCAGCCTGGTGAGGCGATGCATCGTCTGCTGTAACAGACCAACGGCCGCAGAATGCGCGAAGGCCATAAAAGCGTGTAGGTGATCAGCCAGCACATACTGCATGGTAGCGCGCAGCGGTTAAAAGACCTCTCCAGACACATTAAAGGACTGAATGTGTCCCATGAGAAGAGCTCCTAAAACCATCATCGCCTTGAAAAGAACCAACATGGCATGACAGAGGTATGACCTCATGCTGTCGACGCCACACCCGCACCCTCCCGTCATCTCGGTACAGCTGAAAACGGAAATCATCTGACCACACGACGCGGAGCCAATCTGCAGGGATCTAGGTTTGATGTTTTCAAGCACCAGGCGAGACGTAATGTCCGATAACGGGCAATCAGCAGGGGCCCGCGAGTAGGGTGTCTGCTCCCGTACCCCAGGTTATGAAGCGTGCGTCGTACCGTACCCGCTCGATGACGCTGGTTGGGCCTCCGACATTTAACCTGGATGTGATTTGCGCCGCCGTTGCCAAGTGGTCAGTCTGTAAGAGCCAGCCAGGATAGTCTACGAAGACGCCGGTCATCAATGGCTTGTGGTTGGCCACCGCTTGCTCTCAGGGCGCTGGTATGTCTGTCGATGGTATACTCTCGGTACACCCTTCATACGATTGCCTTCGGGAACTCTTGGATTCTAATGACTTGGAACGCGCTAAACCGTTCGCAGACAATGCTTCCACGGTCAAAGTAGCCCAGATCACCACGTTTCCTCATGTTCGTCGATTGCGATACACTGTTGGGAAGCCCTGCTGTTCGCCTATTTATCGCTTGCGTTCGGTTTGGGTCTGTTCCACTCGGTGCCGGTGATGCCTACGTCAACTGCCCATTATCCCATCTTTAATGTTTTGTCTACTGAGTGTATACAGTATATTGACAAAAATCACAGGACACCCCTTCAAAAGCAAATGAACGGATCCGCTGCGTTGTTAAGATGCACAGCAGCAAATGGTATAAAAACAAGCACGCAGCTGACTACGATCATATCGCCCAGTGAGGTTGAGTGAAAATGTCGCGGCGGGAGAGTATATATATATATATATTGACTTTTAACAGTCGGTCAGTACGAGTCTGGACAGTCTACGTCGATCTCGGTCATCAATGGAGTGTGGTCGACCATCGCTTGCTCTCTGGGCCCTGGTACGTCTGTTGCTGGTTGCTGGTATACTCGCGGTACACTCTTGATACGATTGCCCTCGGGAACCCTAGGATTCGTACCACTTGGACAATAGAACGCGCAAAACAGTTGGCAGACAATCGTCCGTACGAGCCTGGACAGTCTACGTTAAGCTCACAGTCCGATATGATCGCTCATCGGTGTGTGTGTGTGTGTGTGTAGTACAGACCTGTCAGCCTCCTATCAGTGGTTTATAAAATCTTCACTAAAGTTCTTTCACACAGCTTGAAGGTAACACTGGACATGGTTCAACAGAGAGAACAAGCTGGATTCAGAAGTGGCTATAACACTACAGATCATATCCACGTACTGAGAGAACTAATTGAAAGAGCGAGGGAATATGAACTTCCATTGTGCATGACTTTTATCGATTATGAAAAGGCCTTTGATTCAGTTAAACCATCAGCAGTTACAATGGCTTTGAAATCCTGCCATGTTGAAGATGCATACATTAATATTACTAATAACATATATGAAAATGCAAGTGCAAAGATTAGGCTGTTTGAGAATACAACACACATAAAAATTGGAAAGGGAATGAGACAAGGTGACACCATATCTCCCAAGCTCTTTAATGTCACATTGGAAAATGTCTTTCAATCACTGAACTGGGAAAACAAAGGGATAAAGATTAATGGAGATTATCTAACTCACCTTCGTTTTTGCAACTACCCCAACAGAGCTGCAGAGTATGATCCAGGAACTTGCTGACAAGAGTAAAGAAGTGGGATTAAAAATGAACTTTCAGAAGACAAAAGTGATGTACAATGCTTTTACAAGAAATGAAGATTTATCGATTGATGGAGAAAAGCTGGAGATAACAGATGCATACATTTATCTTGGGCAGCAGATATCAAGTGAGGGTCACATTGATGGAGAAATTAATCGGCGTACAAAACTTGCCTGGAGAGCATTTGGAAGAAACGGTATTATTTTCAAGAACAATATGCCATTATGTTTTAAAGAAAAGTGTTTGATCAATGCATCCTTCCAGTGCTTACGTATGGTGCAGAGACGTGGACCTTAACTAAAAGAGACAAACTGCAGACAACTGAAAGCAGCATGGAGAGATGCGTGCTTGGTGTAACAAGGAGAGATAAGAGGAACTCGTGGATCAGAAAAATGACAAGAGTGGAAGACATCGCATGATCAGAGTAAAATTCCTGAAATGGCAATGGGCTGGACATACTGCCAGAAGGACAGACCATCATCGATGGACAGTCGAATTTTTAGATTGGAAGAAGACCACATGGAAGATGGGTGAATGCAATTCGAAAATATGCGGGAGTAACGTGGAGAAGACTGCCACAAGACAGACCGTTGTGGAAGAGGCTTGGAAAGACCTTCGTCTAGCCGTGGATTGATAATTGTTGATGATGAAGATGATGATGATGATGCTACACCGATGAGTCATTCTATTATGACCACCCCCAGCCCAGAAAAATGAGCGCGCCTGGAGCCCTAACGACTTTTTTCGCAGGTGAAGTTCACAGAGCAGTATATTATACAACCCGAGGCCCGGCTTTCGGTTAGTAGAGTGTTCGGAGTCAGAATGGGAAAAAGCTGCCGATTTATCGGAGTTTGATAAAAAGCAAAACAAATTGTGACGTCACAGGCGCTGCTGAACAACGATCTCCGAAACGGCGCTGCTTGTGGGTTGTTCATGTGCCGCTGTAGTGAGTACGTATCAAAAGTGGTGCACAGATCGACGAACCGTCGTCCAGCGGTGTTACGTCCTCAGCTCATTGATGCCAGAGGAGGACGGAGACTTTCACGCATTGCTCACAGCGACCGCAAGGCCACAGTGCAACAAATCACTCGCAGCTACAACAGTGGTGATCAGGGCAATGTGTCACAGCACACAGTTCATCGCAGCCTTCTGCGCATGGGCCTGCGCAGCCGAAGACCCAGCCGGGTCCCCATGCTCACTGCACGTCATCGCCAACAACGCATGAAATGGGCCCAAAACCGCGATTTTTTTTTTTTTTTTTTTTTGATTGGAGGTCTAACACGACCACTGTGAGCAACTCAATGGGCTATATAAGCAGTCGCCCGTTCCTAATTTAGGGTTACTGGTTCCAGGGAAAAGAGAGAGCCAGTGCCGTAAGATAAATACAACATATCCATGTTTCACCGGGATTCGAACCCGGACCACTTTCGACGATTGATCAGAGGTCATCGCTTAGACAACTGCGCCACCGGGGCGGCATCATTCAGACTGGACCGTGGATGATTGAAAATGCACCATGCCACACTGCCAGAATCGTCAAGGAGTGGTTCGAGGAACATGCTGGTGACTTTCTGCGGACGCCCTGGGTCTCCAAATTCACGTGACATGATGAACCCAATCGAACATTAGTGATTAGACTTGGAAAAGTGTGTTCGCGCTAAATCACCGCTACCACGAAATGTACGGGAACTGGAGGATCTGCTGTTGACATTATGGTACCAGATACCCCAGGATACCTATTCGCCACCTCATCGAATTGATGCCTCGCCGAGTGGCCGCTGTTCTGCGGGCTAACGTGGATCCTACAGCTTATTAGGTAGGTGGTCATAATGTAATGGCACATCGGTGTATATATATATCATCATCATCATTGTCAACCATTATCAATCCACTGCTGGACGAAGGGTCTCCCCAAGTTTCCTCCACAACAGTCTGTCTTGTGCCAGTCTTTCAACTAGGAGATTTAGGGAACTTTTGGGGATGCACATGCGCGATTCCGAACGAAGCTCTGAAAAAAGAGAAAGAAACGGGTTTTCGCTTCTTCAGTTGGCCATTTTCCCACTTAATTTAACCGTGCCTTCCTCAGCTTAAACGTGGTTAAATTATATATATATATATAATTTAACCACGTTTAAGCTTTTTGTGTGTCTCTATGTAGGAATTTTAAATTCGTGACGATTCTGAAGAATAACTTCCTTGGCTATTCGAAATATACACTTGCAAAGAGCCTGTGCTGTTAGGATACGATTTGAAAAAGCTGAGGAAGGCACGGTGTAACGTATACTCTCGATTCAGTTTCCTTTTGATTTTACTATCTCTAGTTATTTTATTTTTCTATGTAAATTATCTTCTTACTGAACGAGATGTTATTTCTCCCGCTGAATGAGATCTGGCAATGAGTGTAAGTCATGACGTGGTGGTAGCCAGTATAAATAGGCGCGTTCAACGATACCTGAAGAGAGCGTTTGTTTGTTGTATAGGGAGAGCGGTTGTTGTATACGGAGAGCGTTTGTTTGTTGTATAGGGAGAGCGGTTGTTGTATACGGAGAGCGTTTGTTTATGTGAAAGAGAGCTTTTTGTTGATGTGTATAGGGAGAGCTTCGTTCTATGTGATTAGGTTTTTCTTCATTATTGCGATACGATTAGTGTGTGTGTGTTGGATGATTCAAGAGTTTATCTAATAAAAAGTTGTTTTAAGTAAGTACGTCTTTCTCAGTTCATAGTACTGTCAGACCTCTGTCTGGCTGTTAGGTTTATTTCATTTAGTGTTATTAGTAACAACCAGCATAAGACTTTATTCATCTTAATTACTACTACAACATTACTACCAGTTATAAGTTGGTTCATTACTATTACTACACTACTAGCAGGAGACTTTATTCACGATCTTAATTAACTAGTAACAACAACCATTTGAATTCATTATTAGAAGCTTAGTACAAGCATTGAATTCATTATATTAGTGAAAGCTATATTCACTACAATTAGCTTGGTAGCAAAAGCGTTATTCATTATAACGGTTAAATTAAGTGGAAAAATGGCCAACTGAAGAAGCGAAAACCCGTTTCTTTCTCTTTTTCAGAGCTTCGTTCGGAATCGCGCGTGTGCATCCCAAAAAGTTCCCTAAATCTCCTAGCTGAAAAACGATACATTCAAGATATGCAATGAATGGAATATGTGAATTTTCATAATATACAGAAGCCCTCCCTCTCTTCATCTAAGGAATATTAATGGCCCTGTTAGGATTTCACGTTACAAGTTCAGGCACCCATTAGATTTTGGGCAAGTCAACTTCATAAAATACCTCCAGCGTAAATCAGCGAAAATCTTCAACGCTATTGCAATGCAGAATCGACTAAAGTTAAAGCCAAAACAAAAAACGCGACAGTATTTTTCTTCTTTTTTTACTAGCTCCTTCAGCTTAAGAATCAAGGGAAGTAAAGAACGTAATAAACAATCGATATTTGGGTACACATTGCAAGGGGGATAGACTGTTTGGCAGGAATTGGAAGGTAAACAAAAGCGCCGGCTGCTCCGTTGTTGAAGCAAGATAAATGAAGTCAACAGAGTTGCACAAGCCGCAAATACTTACGGATACTAAGACGAAGAATTCCGTATCGGATAAGCCATATCAGTTATCGTGAACTTCAGAAAACCGTATCTCTCCTAAGGAACGAAAGACCTTAGGAGCCAAGGAAGTTTGAACAGCAAAGTTACGTGTTGTGTTGCCTTGCATTCTGGAGGAGAGCAACAAGACGAATTCACACCTTGCCCACACAAAATTGCGAAAATCTGATTTTAATGTGACAACACATTTCTCAAAAAATATACTGGTCAGATATGATTACAATAAAACAAGTTGTTTTTTCGAAAAGGAAATCATTAATACCACAGTCGAACACATATATAACAACGAGCTCGCATAATACGAAGTTCCATAAGTTTTCATTGATCTCTTGAACTTCGTAATATTCTCCCTTGCTATTTAAACAGCACACTACGAACAATATTTTTTGGGAAAACCGCATATATCGAAATTCCCCACGGTTATCACCGAACAAAATAAGTGACGCTCATCCCGTTTGAAGCTTTCTCTCTCTTTCAATGGAAAATTATAAATTACTTGCTGTTAACAACATTCCTTGGTACTTCTTACAGACATCCAGATTTGCATGAAGACATGAATGTTTCCGTCCTTTACTACCTCCCGCTTACATACATCTCCTGTGCAAACGCTTTCATTTATACCTCCCTCGTCACCCTTCAAATCACTTAAATCTCTGTTTACAAAAAACTTTAAGAGTTTATTTCATATTTCAAAACACCTTAACGTCCAAGGAAGTTTGAAAACATTTAAAATAGCTACCATGACAAGCACAAAACAAGAAACAATTGACTCATGCTTCTGACGTAACGTGCAAACAGCAAATCAAATGTAATAGGAGAAATGTTAAAATTTCGGCAGTACAATTTTAACTTTTGTTTTGCTTATTGCAGATCTCGCTCATACTTTTCTAGATATAATTTTTTTTCCAATTAACTGCTTATCAATTACCTTCGATTAATTGTTAACAGCTTAGATTGACTAGTTTTAACATACTTTTCCACTCTTTTTCCACCGAAAAAATCAAGGACTTTTCAAGGACTCAAAAATTTTTAAGACTATAATCATGCCCAATAAGAACTTGCATGAAACACTAAAATAAGTTGAAACAAACAGTCAAAAAGTTCAATTAAAATTATAGTTATATCTAAACATAGGGCCATAATTCGGTAAGGTATTATTGTTCCACAAGATCTCTTGCACAGAGCTACAGGTATACACTGCTGGCCACCCAAAATGCAACACCGAGAAGGAAGCATCCGATTAGCCTGAAATTCGCAGCATGCGTCGCCCGCGAGAGGACATGCAAACGATTAGCATTGCAAGGCATATGCAAATCATGTGAGCCCGGCAAGCCACCGAGAAGCACTATAAAAAGGGTGCACAGAAGGCGGGGTGTAAGTAGTGGAAGTGTGTTGTGCTGCCGGACCTGTGCGTGGGAAGCTTCCTGATGCCTCGTCGCAGAATACGGTAGTCATTCCAGCACGTTTCGCAGGTCGTCAGAGGACGAATAGTGGCTTATCGCGACATCGGCGCCCGTGTGAGATGACATCCAGCCACAGTGAGGCGAGTATGGATTCGGTGGGTGCAGGAGGGAAGGACAGACCGACGTGAGCGATTGCCAAAGCCGCGGTACACCACCGGACGAGCGGACCGGTATGTTGTTCGGCGGGCATTGATGGCTTGCACCGCCACATCACGAACGTTAGCGCAGGAATTAGGGTGTGTTGCGCAACAACCTGTGTCAGCACGTACCGTTCGACGTCGTCTGCAGGAGCGGGGATTTGTTGCACGGCGCCCATTGCTCCGATTGGCATTGACGTTACACAACCGGCGAGTGCGGCAGCAGTGGGCCGTTGAGCGCCGCACCTGGACTATGGAATGGCACGACATTGTCTTCTCCGACGAATCCCGCTTCTGTCTGCAACACCACGATGGTCGGATCCGCGTGTGGCGGCACCGTGGCGAGAGACTGTATGACGCCTGCATTATGCATCGCTATACCGGTCCGTCGTCTGGCGTTATGGTTTGGGGCGCAATTGGATATGACACCCGCAACCCTCTGGTACGCATCGCCGGTACACTCAACAGCCACCACTACATCTCCGACGTTTTGGAGCCTGTAGTCCTCCCTTACCTGCAGGACCTGCCAGCGGCCACGTTTCAACAGGACAATGCGCGCCCGCACGTGGCACGCATCGTGCAACAATTCTTCACGGCCCACCAGGTGTCACTGATGCCGTGGCCCGTCTGTTCTCCTGATATGTCGCCCATCAAACACGTCTGGTCGCTGATCGGCAACCGAGTGCCCGGCAACCACCACCCGCGGCTACGCCTGATGAACTGTGGCAACGTGTGGAAGCAGCCTGGACCGACATACCCCAAGCCCACATCCAAAGCCTCTTTCGTTCGATGGTGCGGCGTGTAGCGGCCGTTATTAATAGCCATGGGGGCCACACGAACTATTGATGTCTGCGTATTCCGCAAGTCGCAAGGGCCTGTAAGCTCAATCGTTTCATCTTCGTATTGTTATGTGTCCAGTAAATCTGGCTTTGCTATCTCGTGTCCTTCTTGGTATTGCATTTTGGGTGGCCAGCAGTGTATATACTGTACATATGGAAGATATCATGATCAGAGTAAAATTTCTGAAACTGCAATCTCGTGGACATATTGTCAGAAGGACAGACCACGGATGGTCAACCAAAATTTTAGACTGGATTACTGGGCTACAAGCATTCAGCAGATCGCAAACCCAGTTTCAGATGCTAGTACCTTCACTTATACTCCCTCGCATTCGCTTATTGTAGTTCAGAAGCATTCCCCTCGCATTCGCTTATTGTAGTTCAGAATCACAACCGCGTGAAAACTGGAAATGTGACAGCTACGTGCTCCCGATTCCAAGAGAACTCGTTCAACAATACAGCGCAGCCACCTGTGACATTTTGGCGATAGCTTCTCTTCAACGAAGTGCGGCTATTCTGAAATTTGGTGAGCAGGAAAAAAAATCAAGTACTTTTCAAGGACTCTTACAAAATTCAAGGACTTTCAAGGGCCCTTGAAAAGGAAAATTAAATTCAAGGAGTTTTCAAGGACCGTGGGAACCCTGTTTAACCTGGCATAATAAAATATGCCAGAAATAGCTTTATATATATATATACAACCCGAGGAACGGATTTCGGTTAGTAGAGTGTTTGGAGTCAGAGTGGGAAAAGCTGCCGATTTATCGCAGTTTGATAAAGGACAAATTGTGATGACACGGCGCCTCGGAATTATCACCTCAGAAACGGCGCGGCTTGTGGATTGTTCGAGTGCTGCTGTAGTGAGTACGTATCAAAAGTGGTGCACAGATGGCCAAACGACGAACCGTCGTCCAGCGGTGTTACGTCCTCAGCTCATTGATGCCAGAGGAGAAAGGAGACTTTCACGCATTGCTCAAAGCGACCGCAAGGCCACAGTGCAACAAATCACTCGCAGCTACAACAGTGGTGATCAGGGCAATGTGTCACAGCACACAGTTCATCGCAGCCCTCTACGCATAGTCCTGCGTAGCCGAAGACCCTGTCGGGTCCCCTTGCTCACTGCACGTCATCGCCAACAACGCATGAAATGGTCTCAAGGATATCGAGATTGGAAGAAAGTGGCCTGGTCTGACGAATCAAGATTCCTGGTGCATCACGCAGACGGCCGAACGCGGTTACGCCGATTATGAACGGAGAGTATGGCATCTTTTTTTTTTTTTTATATTGGAGGTTTAACGACCACCGTGAGCAACTCAATGGGCTGTAAGCAGTAGCCCGTCCCTAATTTAGGATCACTGCTTCCGAGGAAGGGAGAGAGCCAGTGCCGTAAGACAAACACAACATCAATGCCTCACCGGGATTCGAACCCGGACCCCCCTTTTTTTTTTTTTAATTGGAGGTTTAACGACCACCGTGAGCAACTCAATGGGCTATAAGCAGTCGCCCGTCCCTAATTTAGGGTCACTGGTTCCAGGGAAGGGAGAGAGCCAGTGCCGTAAGACAAACACAACATCCATGCCTCACCGGGATTCGAACCCGGACCCCTTACGGACGAATGATCAGAGGCCATCGCTTAGACCACTGCGCCACCGGGGCGGCGGACCCCTTTTGGACGAAAGATCAAAGGCCATCGCTTAGACCACTGCGCCACAGGGGCGGCAACATGGCATCTGGATGCACTGTTGGGCGGAAACAGGCCGGCGGCGGCGATGCTTTCTTGGGACACTTTAGGCCCCATTATCCCAATAGCACAGTCCCTGACAGCTGTCAGGTATCTGAGCATCGTTGCGGACCAAGTTCACCCATTCATGGCAACTGTGTTCCCTGCTGGTGATAGCCATTACCAACAGGATAATGCGGCATGCCACACTGCCAGAATCGTCAAGGGGTGGTTCGAGGAACATGCTGGTGTCTTTCTGTTAATGCCCTGGCCTCCTAATTCCCCTGACATGACCCCAATCGAACATTTGTGGTTAGACTTGGAAAAGCGAGTTCGCGCTGAATCACCACCACCCCGAAATGTACGGGAACTGGAGGACTTGCTGTTGACATTATGGTACCAGATACCTCCTGATACTTATCGCCACTTCATCGAATCGATGCCTCGCCGAGTAGCCGCTGTTTTGCGGGCTAAAGGGGGTCCTACAGCTTATTAAATAGGTGGTCATAATGCTCATCGGTGCACGTGCTGAATTAAAATCAAGCTGCACACTAATGAACGAATTGTATGGGGGATTTTTCATTTTGCCAAAGTTTTTGGAGGAACTCAGAATAAGCACAGTCACAATTTGGCCGCAGCACTTGTGCGGCCACCTTAGTGTTGGTTACTTACCATTCGTACAAGTTGGTTCGGGTTCGAGATCCGAATGAGGCATGGGTGGTGTGTTTGCCTTATAATACTTTCTCTCTCCCTTCCCTAAAACGAATGTCTCCAAGGTGACTGCTTAGACTCTTTAGAGTTGCTCATGGCGATTGTTAAACTCGAAAAAAAAAGAAGGGGAGGGCAGTGAAAATTTGTTTTCACAAAAAGCATGTTGGCAAATTAGTACAACGAAACCTATTTTTAAGAACATTTTTCATTAGAAATGTAACGAAGAGGAAGTGTAAATTCAACGACCCTTGACGACGCGCGCTTGAGGACAAACATCAAAATTTGAGGAATATTTGCGTCCCCAAAGGTATCAGACATTTTTGGGAGCGGTAAACTAAATTCGAGGGCTGTCTTCAAGAATTCAGGACTTCTGGTCGGCGCTTAGTTTAGACGCAACTAGCTATATCAGATGAAACTTTTGTGCTACGTTCAGAAAAACGAAGATACATTAAACTGAACCTAAAGGCTCAGATACGATAGAGAGTAGACAGGCCAGAGAAGCTGGAGTACCAGACTGAAAGTACAGCTAAACAGTATTTCTTTGCAAAAACTTTTATCTTGCATGAGCGAGATGGAAATGGAGCCAGGTGTGGCTTTCCAGAAGAGAAGGCCATGACAGTTAATCAAGTGACGTCAAACTTTCCGTCAGATCGAATCCAATTTAGTTTAAAAGTTCTTTTTCGAAGTAAACAGTGTTTACTGTGAGATGGTTTATTTTATTTAACTATGTTTATTATTAAACTAAAACGAATTAGAAGGGAAAGGATATGTTAATTTTATCTCTCAAATGTCTTCTGGTTCGAAACAAAGAATAATCGAGCTGATAGATTAGACATCTCACAGTAACCACTATTTACTTTAAAAAAATAATTTCAAATATATTTCGCTGAATCTGACGGAAAGTGGGGGACGCGGGTGGCCTAGTGGGCAACGTTCGTGACTGCTACGGAAAGGACCGCAGGTTCGATCCCAGGTAGGTACGAACACTCGATCCACTAAATATCCGCCGTGCGTCGGATGGACACGTTAAGCCGTCGGACCCCCCGGTAATAAATAAGGGCCTCTTCCTCCCCCTTTCTACTTCGCTTCCGTGTCACTTTCCTATCGGGCACTCTAGCTCAAATCTCCTAGCTTCCTATTTCTAAGGGTTGTTTAAGACCTGGGGTCAGACACTCCCTTCCTAAAATCCTCTATATATGATCACTTGACGGAAAGTGGAAGGCCGCGGGTGGCTAGTGGTCAGCGTTCGTGACTGCCATGGAGATAGCCTCAGGATCGATCCTGGGCAGATACGAACGTTCGAATCACTAAATACCCGCCGTGCATCGGATGGGCACGTTAAGCCGTCGGACCCCGGGTACCCCCCCCCCGGTATTAAATAAGGGCGTCTTTCTACCACGCTTTCGTGTCACTTTCCTATCGGGCACTCTAGCCCAAATCTGCTAGCTTCCCATTTCTAAGGGTTGTTTAAGTCCTGGGGTCAGACACTCCCTTCCTAAAATCCTCTGCATATGATCTGATCTGACGGGAAGTGTGGGCCGCGGGTGGCCTAGTGGTCAACTTTCGTGACTGCCACGGAGAAATCTCATCCCCACGCAGGTTCACGAACGCTCGAAACACCAAATATCCGCCGTGCGCCGAATGGGCACGTTAAAGCCGTCGGACCCCGGGTACTGGCCCTCCGGTTATAAATAAGGGTGTCTTCCTCCCCCTTTTTGCCTCGCTTCCGTGTCACTTTCCTATCGGGCACTCTAGCCTAAATCTCCTAGCTTCCTATTTCTAAGGGTTGTTTAAGACCTGGGGTCACACACTCCCTTCCTAAAATCCTCTGCCGCCCCGGTGGCGCAGTGGTCTAAGCGATGGCCTCTGATCATTCGTCCGAACGGGGTCCGGGTTCGAATCCCGGTGAGGCATGGATGTTGTGTTTGTCTTACGGCACTGGCTCTCTCCCTTTCCTGGAACCAGTGACCCTAAATTAGGGACGGGCGACTGCTTATAGCCCATTGAGTTGCTCACGGTGGTCGTTAAACCTCCAATCAAAAAAAAAAAAAAAAAAAAAAAAACCCTCTACATATGATCTGATCTGATCTGACGGGAAGCGTGACGTCGTTTAATTTATTTTCATTTCTCGAAGGCCACGACCAGGTGCTGGAGACGAGTAGGACGTACTTGTTAGTTAGTACACCGGGTTGTAACATCCCAGGATGTTAGTATCACGTAGGGAAAGTCCGGTTAGTGAGATACTAAGTTGTCAATGTTATACACTAAATTAGGCAGGAATGTAGCTCTAAATAAATATGTGCCTTAGCGGTTAAACAATGCTACCCAGTAAAACGACTCTGGAAATTTTCAAGTGCTACTTTAAACTTAATGTGAACTTTTTATAATTTAGTAGCTTTTATTAAAATATGCTACTGCTTATTTATATATTTTTTGGTTAAAATTGCTTAATTTCAGCAATTTTAAATTTAAAAGTCACATGTAAGTCGAATATTGTGGTCATTAAATCCTTCGGATACAACTTTGTCATCATTCCACAAATACCAAATCTTCAGTGCAAGAAATATCTGTCACTTACACTGAATTTAATGTGATTAGTGCAGTCCGATGTATTTAATGTGACTAATGCGTCGTTATTTCTAAAATTATGACGTGAGTACAGAGGATAGCTAAGAGGGAATCAGAGAAAGAGTTCACGGGGTAGCTTTTATTGTAGCTGGTTGCCGGTGTCCAGTTGTTTAGCAGCAAGGCCTACCGCAACCGCAGAACACTTATCATTTTAATTTTATGATTTAAAATTTCTTTGTTGTTTTTCATCCTAACTTACGGAAGTACACTTTCGATTACTTTGTTTTTACAATTACTTCCCAAAGAAGTTCCCATGAAAGTTTCCGAAAGATCCACGCAATGGCATCGAGGAGTT